>OU342746.1:13839920-14439920 GCA_910589775.1 Avena eriantha
CACATTTTAATGACACTGGTGGATCCATATGTGCTATGTGAAAAGAACACACATGCAATGACTCCAGATGTTGTTAGTAAAAAGAACACACATGAAATGACACTGGTGGATCCATATGTGGTCTCTAAAAAGAACACACATGCAATGACTCTAGCTATGGTTAATGAGAATAACACACATTTCAGTGACACTGGTGGATCCATATGTGGTATGTGAAAAGAACACACATGCAATTACTCTAGTTGTTGTTAATAAAAAGACCACACATGCAATGACACTGGTGGATCAATGTGTGCTCTCTGAAGAGAACACACATTTCAATGACACTGGTGGATCCATATGTGGTATGTGAAAAGAACACACATGCAATGACTCTAGTTGTTGTTAGTAAAAAGAACACGCATGCAATGACACTGGTGGATCCATGTGTGGTCTCTTAAGAGAACACACATTTCCATGACACTGGTGGATCCATATGTGGTATGTGAAAAGATCACACATGCAATGACTCTAGTTCTTGTAAGTAAAAAGAACACGCATGCAATGACACTGGTGGATCCATGTGTGGTCTCTGAAGAGAACACACATTTCAATGACACTGGTGGATCCATATGTGGTATGTGAAAAGAACACACATGCAATGACTCTAGTTGTTGTTAGTAAAAAGAACACACATGCAATGACACTAGTGGATCCATCTGTGGTCTCTGAAGAGAACACACATTTCAATGACACTGGTGGATCCATAGGTGGTATGTGAAAAGAACACACATGCAATGACTCCAATTGTTGTTAGTAAAAAGAACACACATGCAATGACACTAGTGGATGCATGTGTGGTCTCTGAAGAGAACACACATGCAACGAAATTGGAGGATCCATATGTGGTTTCTAAAGAGAACACTCATGCAATGACTCTAGTTGTGGTTAATGAGAAGAACACACATTTCAATTGCACTGGCGGATCCATGTGTGGTCTCTGAAGAGAACACACATTTTAATGACACTGGTGGATCCATATGTGCTATGTGAAAAGAACACACATGCAATGACTCCAGATGCTGTTAGTAAAAAGAACACACATGCAATGACACTGGTGGATCCATATGTGGTCTCTAAAAAGAACACACATGCAATGACTCTAGCTATGGTTAATGAGAATAACACACATTTCAGTGACACTGGTGGATCCATATGTGGTATGTGAAAAGAACACACATGCAATTACTCTAGTTGTTGTTAATAAAAAGACCACACATGCAATGACACTGGGGGATCAATGTGTGCTCTCTGAAGAGAACACACATTTCAATGACACTGGCGGATCCATATGTGGTATGTGAAAAGAACACACATGCAATGACTCTACTTGTTGTTAGTAAAAAGAACACACATGCAATGACACTGGTGGATCCATGTGTGGTCTCTGAAGAGAACACACATTTCAATGACACTGGTGGATCCATATGTGGTATGTGAAAAGAACACACATGCAATGACTCTAGTTGTTGTTAGTAAAAAGAACACACATGCAATGACACTAGTGGATCCATCTGTGGTCTCTGAAGAGAACACACATTTCAATCACACTGGTGGATCCATAGGTGGTATGTGAAAAGAACACACATGCTATGACTCCAATTGTTGTTAGTAAAAAGAACACACATGCAATAACACTAGTGGATGCATGTGTGGTCTCTGAAGAGAACACACATGCAACGACATTGGTGGATCCATATGTGGTTTCTAAAGAGAACACTCATGCAATGACTCTAGTTGTGGTTAATGAGAAGAACACACATTTCAATTGCACTGGCGGATCCATGTGTGGTCTCTGAAGAGAACACACATTTTAATGACACTGGTGGATCCATATGTGCAATGTGAAAAGAACACACATGCAATGACTCCAGATGTTGTTAGTAAAAAGAACACACATGGAATGACACTGGGGGATCCATATGTGGTCTCTAAAAAGAACACACACGCAATGACTCCAGCTATGGTTAATGAGAATAACACACATTTCAGTCACACTGGTGGATCCATATGTGGTATGTGAAAAGAACACACATGCAATGACTCTAGTTGTTGTTAATAAAAAGACCACACATGCAATGACACTGGTGGATCAATGTGAGCTCTCTAAAGAGAACACACATTTCAATGACACTGGTGGATCCATATGTGGTATGTGAAAAGAACACACATGCAATGACTCTAGTTGTTGTTAGTAAAAAGAACACGCATGCAATGACACTGGTGGATCCATGTGTGGTCTCTTAAGAGAACACACATTTCAATGACACTGGTGGATCCATATGTGGTATGTGAAAAGAACACACATGCAATGACTCTAGTTCTTGTAAGTAAAAAGAACACACATGCAATGACACTGGTGGATCCATGTGTGGTCTCTGAAGAGAACACACATTTCAATGGCACTGGTGGATCCATATGTCGTATGTGAAAAGAATAGTGATGAAATGACTCCATTTGTTGTTACTAAAAAGAACACACATGCAATGACACTAGTGGATCCATCTGTGGTCTCTGAAGAGAACACACATTTCAATCACACTGGTGGATCCATAGGTGGTATGTGAAAAGAACACACATGCTATGACTCCAATTGTTGTTAGTAAAAATAACACACATGCAATGACACTGGTGGATCCATGTGTGGTCTCTGAAGAGAACACAGATTTCAATGACACTGGTGGATCCATATGTGGTATGTGAAAAGAACGCACATGCAATGACACTGGGTGTTGTTAGTATAAAGAGCACACATGCAATGACACTAGTGGATCCATCTGTGGTCTCTGAAGAGAACACACATTTCAATCACACAGGTGGATCAATAGGTGGTATGTGAAAAGAACACACATGCTATGACTCTAGTTGTTGTTAGTAAAAAGAACACACATGCAATGACACTAGTGGATGCATGTGTGGTCTCTGAAGAGAACACACATGCAATGACATTGGTGGATCCATATGTGGTTTCTAAAGAGAACACTCATGCAATGACTCTAGTTGTGGTTAATGAGAAGAACACACATTTCAATTGCACTGGCGGATCCATGTGTGGTCTCTGAAGAGAACACACATTTTAATGACACTGGTGGATCCATATGTGCTATGTGAAAAGAACACACATGGAATGACTCGAGATGTTGTTAGTAAAAAGAACACACATGAAATGACACTGGTGGATCCATATGTGGTCTCTAAAAAGAACACACATGCAATGACTCTAGCTATGGTTAATGAGAATAACACACATTTCAGTGACACTGGTGGATCCATATGTGGTATGTGAAAAGAACACACATGCAATTACTCTAGTTGTTGTTAATAAAAAGACCACACATGCAATGACACTGGTGGATCAATGTGTGCTCTCTGAAGAGAACACACATTTCAATGACACTGGTGGATCCATATGTGGTATGTGAAAAGAACACACATGCAATGACTCTAGTTGTTGTTAGTAAAAAGAACACGCATGCAATGACACTGGTGGATCCATGTGTGGTCTCTTAAGAGAACACACATTTCCATGACACTGGTGGATCCATATGTGGTATGTGAAAAGATCACACATGCAATGACTCTAGTTCTTGTAAGTAAAAAGAACACGCATGCAATGACACTGGTGGATCCATGTGTGGTCTCTGAAGAGAACACACATTTCAATGACACTGGTGGATCCATATGTGGTATGTGAAAAGAACACACATGCAATGACTCTAGTTGTTGTTAGTAAAAAGAACACACATGCAATGACACTAGTGGATCCATCTGTGGTCTCTGAAGAGAACACACATTTCAATGACACTGGTGGATCCATAGGTGGTATGTGAAAAGAACACACATGCAATGACTCCAATTGTTGTTAGTAAAAAGAACACACATGCAATGACACTAGTGGATGCATGTGTGGTCTCTGAAGAGAACACACATGCAACGAAATTGGAGGATCCATATGTGGTTTCTAAAGAGAACACTCATGCAATGACTCCAGTTGTGGTTAATGAGAAGAACACACATTTCAATTGCACTGGCGGATCCATGTGTGGTCTCTGAAGAGAACACACATTTTAATGACACTGGTGGATCCATATGTGCTATGTGAAAAGAACACACATGCAATGACTCCAGATGCTGTTAGTAAAAAGAACACACATGCAATGACACTGGTGGATCCATATGTGGTCTCTAAAAAGAACACACATGCAATGACTCTAGCTATGGTTAATGAGAATAACACACATTTCAGTGACACTGGTGGATCCATATGTGGTATGTGAAAAGAACACACATGCAATTACTCTAGTTGTTGTTAATAAAAAGACCACACATGCAATGACACTGGTGGATCAATGTGTGCTCTCTGAAGAGAACACACATTTCAATGACACTGGTGGATCCATATGTGGTATGTGAAAAGAACACACATGCAATGACTCTAGTTGTTGTTAGTAAAAAGAACACGCATGCAATGACACTGGTGGATCCATGTGTGGTCTCTTAAGAGAACAAACATTTCAATGACACTGGTGGATCCATATGTGGTATGTGAAAAGAACACACATGCAATGACTCTAGTTCTTGTAAGTAAAAAGAACACACATGCAATGACACTGGTGGATCCATGTGTGGTCTCTGAAGAGAACACACATTTCAATGACACTGGTGGATCCATATGTGGTATGTGAAAAGAACACACATGCAATGACTCTAGTTGTTGTTAGTAAAAAGAACACACATGCAATGACACTAGTGGATCCATCTGTTGTCTCTGAAGAGAACACACATTTCAATCACACTGGTGGATCCATAGGTGGTATGTGAAAAGAACACACATGCTATGACTCCAATTGTTGTTAGTAAAAAGAACACACATGCAATAACACTAGTGGATGCATGTGTGGTCTCTGAAGAGAACACACATGCAACGACATTGGTGGATCCATATGTGGTTTCTAAAGAGAACACTCATGCAATGACTCTAGTTGTGGTTAATGAGAAGAACACACATTTCAATTGCAATGGCGGATCCATGTGTGGTCTTTGAAGAGAACACACATTTTAATGACACTGGTGGATCCATATGTGCTATGTGAAAAGAACACACATGCAATGACTCCAGATGTTGTTAGTAAAAAGAACACACATGGAATGACACTGGTGGATCCATATGTGGTCTCTAAAAAGAACACACATGCAATGACTCTAGCTATGGTTAATGAGAATAACACACATTTCAGTGACACTGGTGGATCCATATGTGGTATGTGAAAAGAACACACATGCAATGACTCTAGTTGTTGTTAATAAAAAGACCACACATGCAATGACACTGGTGGATCAATGTGTGCTCTCTAAAGAGAACACACATTTCAATGACACTGGTGGATCCATATGTGGTATGTGAAAAGAACACACATGCAATGACTCTAGTTGTTGTTAGTAAAAAGAACACGCATGCAATGACACTGGTGGATCCATGTGTGGTCTCTTAAGAGAACACACATTTCAATGACACTGGTGGATCCATATGTGGTATGTGAAAAGAACACACATGCAATGACTCTAGTTCTTGTAAGTAAAAAGAACACACATGCAATGACACTGGTGGATCCATGTGTGGTCTCTGAAGAGAACACACATTTCAATGACACTGGTGGATCTATATGTGGTATGTGAAAAGAACACACATGCAATGACTCCAGTTGCTGTTAGTTAAAAGAACACACATGCAATGACTAATTTTTTGTGTGTTTTTGATAAAGAAACAAGCAAATAAAGCAAAAAGAAACTAAGAAAAACAAAAATAACAAAGTAAAGAGATTGGTTATGAGGGACTCCCCTTGTGAAGATGTCCTTGACTCCCCGGCAACGGCGCCAGAAAAGTGCTTGATGGCTCAGTGTTGATGTAGAGCTCATTGGGAACCCCAAGAGGAATGTATGATGAGCACCGCAACAAGTTTCCCTCAGTTATGAAACCAAGGTTTAATCGAACCAGTAGGAGCAAGGAAACACCCCAAAGGTGTGGCTAGCTGAGCGTTGGCAGGGTGCACTACCGGTGCTAGTAGCAACGTGGAGACCTACACAACACAACCACAGAACTTTGTCCCCAACTTGCGATGAGGTTGACAATCTCACCGGTTTTGCTAAAAACAAAGGATTAAATGTATCGAATGGAACAAAGTAAAAGTTTGCAGAAAGTAAACACGAAGCAGTAAACAGTTTTTAGATTGTATGTAAAAGAAAGGACCGGGATCCATAGTTCACTAGAGGTAGCTCTCCTTAAGATGGATGACATGCTGGGTGAACAAATTACAGCGGGGCAATTGACAAACATCGAGAAAGCAAGACATGCATATACTAATCATCTTGACTCCTTTGGAACTTGATTGGGCATTACAACATTATAAATAGACCGCCATCCAACTGCATCTATGACTAATAATCCACCTTCCGGTTATCATCCGACCCCCCTCCAGTATTAAGTTGCAAGCAACAGATTATTGCTTTACGAATTGCGTGTAAAGTAAACAATATGATTGTTCTATGAACAAAGGATTGTTGTTTTCTCCCTAGTAGCAACAGCACATCTAGTACCTTAGAGATTTCTGTCACTTCCCTAGATTACCAGAGGCATGAACCCACTATTGAGCATAAATACTAACTCTTGGAGTTGCTAGCATCTACTTGGCCAAGATAGCTACTAACAACGGAAAGCATGCAAGATCACAAATAACAAAGACATGATAGAATCAATAATCAATCTGAAATATCATCTCAATATCCATCGGATCCCCGCAAACACAACATGCAGAATTACAAATAGATGATCTTGATCATGAACGGAGCTCACAAGATCTAAACATGAAAGCACAAAGGAAGAAAACCAGCCATCTAGCTACTACATGGATCCGTAGTCCAGAGATGAACTACCCATGCATCACACTAGAGGCTTGCATGATGATGAATAAGGCCTCTAGGGTGAATTCCCCTCTCTTGCAGGGTGCTGGGAAGAGCTTCAGATCCCTCTCGATCTAGGGATGGAGATGACGGCGGCTACAGACTCTTTCGTGGATTTTTGATCGGGGTACTTAGGGTTTTTCGTCCCGAGGGCATCTTATAGGTGGAAGGAGAGGTTGAGGGGGTGTTGGGGTCGGCCAGACCACCCCCTGGCGTGGGCCAGGTGGTGTGGCCGGCCCCCAGCCCTTCTTCGTCTCGTATTCTGGCATCTGATGACTTCAGGAAAATAGGCACTTTGGCTTTTGTCCCATCCAATTCCGAGAATATTCATTTTCTGACTTTCCTGGAACCAAAAATAGTAGAAAACAGGCAGCTGGCACTGTGGCTCTTGTTAATTGGTTAGTCCCAGAAATCATATGAAAATTACTCCAAAGTGTGGACAAAACACAAGAAAGTGGATAAAACCAAGCATAGAACATCAAAAATTATAGATACATTTGCAATGTATCAACATCCCCAAGCTTAACTCATCTCTTCCTCGAGTAGGTAAGTGATAAAAAGAAAGAATAATTTTTGAGGTGACATGCACCATCAAAGACTTGATCAAAGTATTGTAAAACATTCAAATCTAGGATCATAGTACTTAAATCTTAACATGGAAGACAAAGTTCTAGCAATAAGACAAATAAACTATGATGCAACATGAAAAGGCACAAACAAAACATTCATGAATAACAATGCTTTGCAAGACGTTTGTTTGTTTCACATAAAGAAAACATAGCATAATAGTATTCAGCTTGTCCCTCATAGAGTAGCAAATATAAATGCATAGGACACCTTCAAAGTTCATAAGAGTGACTAGATAAAAATAGTTTAAAGCAAGCAATATCAAGTTATGCATCAATCAACTAGTCTTGGGACAATGCACATAGAACTAAGAATGGCCACTATGCTCTCAAAGTAGGTGCATAAAGGTAGAAGGTGGAGACTCAATATAATGGTGGAAGAAAGGCCTTCATAAAAGGAAGTAGGAATTCAAGTCTCATAAAGAGCTTCCAAAAATTATGGTACTTATAGCTTTCAGCTCTCATTGCCCCTATCATAAGCATCTTGAAGTGATTAAGGTTAAAGTGAACAAACTATGGTGTACATGCTTGACGAAGTATAAGTTAGAAATCTCATGTCCCTTGTATACGAGGGCCGCTCCTCATGCTACTCAAGTTTAGTCACCAGTAAGTTCTTGTCATCGTAAGTACATCTGTATCATAGAGAACCGCCAACGGGGTACCCCTTGCTCGATGATACGGAAGAATCCCCATATCAAAATGACAAGGCAAGCAGACAACGAGCATCTTAGCAATCTTCTTATTTACCATGGGAATATGGTGCTTTTTTCTCTCTTTCCTCTTTTCATAATCTTTTTTTTTCTTTTTCTCTTTTTTTCTCAATATAGGACTCTTTTTTTATAAGAAGAATGCTTTATAGACAGCTCATTATGGCTACGCTGGAGGTTTCCACCATGTTAGTATGGATTAGACCAGTGGCCCAGGCGTTTCTCTAACACATATACATAACTCCATGAACTTACAAGCCCCCCTTTCATTTCACACTGACGACATCCATATACAAAAGAGCATGATATCAACTAGGTACAAGTACCAAGTGCAATGTTGAAAGCGTTTCCCATGGCAGCATGGTTTGCTAATTCCCAACAAATAAGTGCAAGCATTGTAGCATCCCATATGTCTAACATATGTAATGCTACATGGTCTAGTAATATAATTGCTACTTCCTACATATAATTGTTGCATCATAATTATATCATGCTCATGTCATCATGCCACCTTGGATTTGAGCATCATATAAAACCCCTTTCCATTTGGTTCTTCTCTCATATGCATTATTAATTGTATTTGGCTCTTGATATATTGTATTTGATTCTTGATAAATGCTTGATGCCCAAGTTGAGTTGGGGGCATATCTTTTATTCAACTCCATCACCTTTTCTTTGTCACCACCTTATAATTCCACCATCCTAATTATCCATGAGTTTTTGCATTTCCCTTTGGCATTTAATCTAGCTCATGTGGGATGGAATGGATCCACTTCTACTTTCCACATGCCCTCACAATAGCATCCGGTTGTTTCCACATTATTGTCATGTGGAGCCACCTTTGCATGCATTATGAGTGGTACCCCTTTTTCTAGCTTCCATATGGATTATTATGAATGTATGCTCATGTTGGAATATTTTTGAGACTATTAAACATCTAGTGGAATATACACACTAGCAAGTCCCAATTATATTCAAATATGATCATCTCCATCTACTCCACTTGGAACCTTCTTTTAAATTCTTTTAGCTTGGCCTTACTCCATATTTTGGAATGCATATGTATAAATGCCATGATTATTTACTTTGTTTTCACAAGATTAAAACATGGCATTCAATGTTTTTGCATGGGCCATGCAGATCTCATCATCATCCCCTTCTTATGGTTTTTCTTGAAAAAATAATTTGGAGGTGGAGCATGGTTCTTTGTGAATCCCTTCATGTTGAACCTATTCTTTTGCTCTTACCCCAACACCCTCCTCATCTTGATCTTTGTTCTTTGTCATGTGCATCAAGACCTCAACTCCACCCCAACTCCTTTCCACCTTTTACTTGATCTTGTTTTTGGATCATGTTAAAACCCTCACACCACCTTTTCTCTCATCTCACTCTCCTTAAACATCATCACACCCCTCCACCATTGCTTGATCTAGTTGGCATGTGGAGAAAATCCTAAAAAACCTAATCAAACCCTAAACCCTAGCCTCTCCCTCTAATCCCTCTCTCTCTAAAACCCTAGCCTAATCCACCCCATGCCGAGCTACCACCCCTAATCTTCTAGCTTCGGCTACCCCCAAACCTGGCCCTAGCTACCCCTCTCAAACCCTAACCACCCCTAACCTAACCAAGCCCCAACCCTAGCTCCATGCCGAGCACGCCCTAGCTAACCCGAGCCTCTCCCTTCTCTCTCTCTTTCTCTCTGCCAACCAGGCCCCTCACCCGGTCCAGCCCCCTCCTTGGCCCCACCGTGCAGCCTCTGGCCACATCTCCCATGCCCTGGCCAAGCTGGTCGAGCACGTTAGGGTAGAGGAGAAAAGGTGGCCGAGCCACCTTTTCCACCCCGAGCCCCACGGCATCCCCCTCTCTCTCCCTCGCCTCTATCTCCACCCTCCCTCTCTGTCGTGCCCAGACCTTCCCCTGGCCGCTGCGCCGTTTCCTTCCTCTCCCCTACAACCTCCTCTCCACCTCGGCGATCCACCGTCGGCCTCCACCCTACCTCAGCAGAACACGGCGGCGAGCGGGTGAGCTGGTGTCGAGGAGGACCGTGGAGAACCCCTGCATCGCCCTGACCACGTCACCTAGGCGGAGCAGCCCCCAGACCGCCGCAGATCTGCGACGCCGACCGAAACCCTAGCCGGGCGTGCGTCTACGTCCTCGCCGCTACGTCGCCCCCCGGCCCGATCCACCACCTCCGACCATCTCGTGGTGAGCCACCCTTCCTCTCTGACATTCTCTCTCTCACCGTCGCTGCCTAGCCTCGCTGGACTTTGTGCCGAGCGCTCTCTGTGCACCGGCGTGCGCGTGCTTCTGCTCGCTGTGCGCCGCAACAGCTACTCCTAGCCGCGTTTCCCTTAACCAGCACCAACCCCAAGGCACCGCACTGGTTCCGCCTCGCCGCGCGCGCGCACGAGGTCGCCAGAACGAACCCCCGCGCCGCGCTCTGTCCCTGCCGAGCACGGACCGCTCGTCAGTTGATTCAGAGAAGATCCACAGTATCGCGTGGTACTTTTCCATAAAACCCCCTTTTTCTTTTCTCCCTCAAACCCGCGCTCCACCGGCCCCACCAGACAGCCTCTCGACTGTTTTTGCAAAAAGGTACCCTAGTTTTCCAGTACCTTAACCCGTGATCCCCCCTCTGTGCCGCGTGGCAGCCTCTGGCTCACCCGCTGGCAGCTGGGCCCGCAAAGCCCCCGGCCCCATTTCTCGGTCTCCTTGGCTAGCGCCTGTGCCGGTAGAAAAAGTCTGTTGCGTGCCGAATCCGCCCAGTCAGCACTGGCCCCACCCGTCAGTGACTGGGGCTAGCTGCGGCTGAGTAGAAAAGGGCTGTCTGCTTTTTCTGTTTTAATAAAATGATTTCAGTAAATGTTTTAATATGAATTTAAATCTGTTTTTAATAACTTTTAAATTATAAATCCAAATAATACAAATAATATCTGTTTTTGAATCAGAAAAATGTGAGGAATTCAATTATGCTATTCAAAATATTATTGGAACACTTTAAATTTTCGAGATGATTAAAATTACAATAAAATGCCCTTTTCTTAATAAATTAATAACTTTAATTCTATAACTCCAAATTCGACAAATAATATGTCTAAATCGATCAGCGCGATGAGCCTGTTCTAACTATGCATTCCATGTTCTGAATTGAAGCATGCACCATGTTATTATTAAAAATCAGAACTGTTTATGGCAATAAAACTTGATCAAATAAATAATAAAATGAATTATTCTTGTCCCCACACCTCACCCATGCCATGCTACTTTATTGCCATATAAATTGTGCATCATTCATCATGGCATGCTTGTTTGCTTGTCGCATTTTAATTCATATGCTGGTGCACTTTATTTATGTTGGCCCTTGTTTGTTTGGTTCTTCTTCGAATAGAGGCCCAGCAGGAGAATTATCAGGAATCACAGGAGTTCTACCCAGATCCATCTCTCGCTTCAACTGAGCTACCAGGCAAGCACTACCACATGCTTGCATACATATAGTACCTATAGCTTCTATCTTATTCTTGCATCATTGAGTCGTGATTGCATTAAATTGAATCTCAAGTACTGCATAGCCTTTACTTTTAAACCCCATCGAAGCTTGTTCCTCCATCCCATGAGCCATTACTATAGGAATTGTTTGAGCCATGCGAGTCGTAGAACAGCATGTGTAGGGTATACGAGTGTCTGATGGATAATGAGATACCTAAACAACTTAACCTGAGTAGTAATGGGATAACTAATGAAAGAGGCACCGGTGAGCAATATCTGCTATTTGGTTTTTCATGCTCACTTGTGTCCCGTAGGACCCCGAGTACTTGATTCCTGTTCCTTGACTATTCGCACTATGCACATCCAGGAGGCCTTATGGGCCCCCCTGAGCCAGAGCTTGATTCATTTCTATTTCTTGGGGCCACAATTAGTTTGGGGTTTTATTACTATCCTGTACTTATGCCCTGTTTACTATTTATTTACGATTGTGCGTGGAGCACCTGTACTGTTTTGGATCGTGACACGTTTTCGCTGTATCGACAAGCCCAGTCACACTTTCGGGTTCCCAGTCGTTTACCGCCGTCCACACAAACCCTGGGTCCGTTCCAGAGCCGGCCAACTTCGTTGCGGGTAGTTTAGTGGGGTGGCCCCCTAAAATATTTCTGAATCCTATGATCGCTTTGTCGTGAATGCCTCGTTGGGTTTTGAGTTGGTTTTTCCGAGGTTGATCGAGTGTGTGTTGCTATTTGTGCACCCCTGCAGGGTAAATCTTGCTGAAAGCCGTGTCCGCGGTTATGGACGACTTGGAGCACAGTTTCTCGATCATAGACAAGTATAACTAAAGTACCGCTTTTAATTCGACTAAGTACCTGACTAGTTAATAGTGCAATACTCATGTAATGGTTAATAAAACTGCCAACGGATGGGTTGTTCGTCCGCTTTCTCGTTGGTAAGCGAGAGGGAGGATGGATCTGTTAATTATACTGTTATAACTGTTGTTCATAATTCACGGACATCCGTCTATCATTGGTTAGGCGGATGGTTAGTGAGTATCTATAGACTTGTTAGTTATTATCTTTTGCTGCAATTGCGTCTCCCTAGGTATATGTCCCCTTTAGAGGCATAAAGACTTGCTGAGTACCCCTAGGGTCTCACACGATAAATTGTTTGATTCAGATGAACAGGTGTACCCGTAAGATGGATACTGGGTGGAGGAGACAGATGATGTTGGCAACGATCACTCGGTGTACAGATTCCGGGAACGGGGATCCGTGAGATCTGTGGGCGGGATGTGTTTATTTATGTGGCATCTTATGCCGATTTGCTTCTTATCCGTACTCGGATCTTGTTTTCCGCTTCCGCCTGATACTCTGATGTTTGATGTATGAGGAGCTATCCTAAACTATTATCTCTATCTAGGATATTTGGATCTTGCCGTATGGCGTTGCAATATTTCTATTTCTTTTAGATGGAATGGCTCTGTGAACAGTTGTATGGTGGCTTGCATACATACTCACGTGTGTATGTAGTTGATCCCTTCGCCTGCTGATTACGCCGCTCGTTCTTGTCCCGATGTTCTGAAAGTGGTTAGGACGGCCCAAAGGTCTACCTGTGAGTGGCCCCTGGGCCCCACCGTACTATTTTAACCACTCTCGCTCATCCAGGCATGCAACTAAGAGCGTAATTCACCGAGGTAGTTACAATTGGTATCAGAGCCATCCCGCCCTTCAGGGTCTCAGCCAAATGGTAATTGTCAGTCTAGCAAGTATTTTTGGTAGCTATGTATACTAGGGAAAAATAAAATGTGAGAGTAGGACTGCTTCCATTTTTCTTCTTACCCACCCACCCACCCTTTTCTGGTAAGGAAGTGTAACGTTTTCAATCCTCTTTTAAAATTCAAACTAGGATTCACGTGTTCTAGGTTCCATAGTACCATAGGTTGTGTGTGTGTGTGAATTCTTTGTCTATCTGTTGCATCCAAATGTTATCTCTATCTGCCTTTTGGTTATCAACTGTTGGTACATTCCATACCGACAGGCCTTTGTAAACCGACGCGATCTATCCGATTCGTTGTATACCGGTGCGATCTGTCTTACTCTTTGTTATCCAACGATATCTTGTTTGGGGTGTTCGTTTCCGTAGTTACTAATCGTTAGGGTCATCTTAAGAAGAAGGTGTTGGGATATGTGTTTTACTGATTCATGTACGGAGTAATGATTTGAGTGCAGGATGGAGTCGCGACCATACCACTACTCTTATCATTCGCTCTTGTATATTGAATTGGTAGAGTTACTAATCTGGATTCGTTAAGTGGTTTTGCGCATATAGTGGTATTTTAATGCCAAAATTTGCGGAAATTTTTTCTTTGTTAGTTTATGTACCACACTCCTTGTTTAGTCGTGTGCGATATGCTTAATATCTTCTAGGTGCTTTGAACTTTGTTGATATTTTAATATCATCTCAGTGAATTGTATCCTTTAATCTTGGTTAATTCCATTTTGGTACTATTTTGGATTATTATTATTCTCCATTATAGTACTGACTTGTGTTTTATATCAATCACAGGATGGCACCACCACGCCATTCTAAGGAGGACATACCACCTGAACTGGGGGCTGCTTTGGCAAGTATTGCTAATGCCTTGGGAACAATGCAGCAGAATCAGCAGCGATTCGAAGAAAGTGTCAGGAGGAATGAGTTTGTTCTGCTACCTTCACCTCCCAAGCGAGGAGACATCAAGAGTTTTCTCAAGTTCAACCCACGCCAATTTGAGGAGTCTGATCAGCCACTTGATGCGGATGATTGGCTGCGTGAAATGTCAAGGTTGCTGATGACTGCGGATGTTCCTGAGCAAGAATGGGTAAAATGTGCCACTCACCTTCTGAAGGGAGATGCAGCTCTGTGGTGGGAAAATTACCTGAAGGCAGACCACTCTGGTTTTCAGCCTACCTGGGAGCAATTCACTGCGGCTTTCAAAGAGCAATATCTGTCAGAGATTGTCATGGAAAGGATGAAGGAAGTGTTTCTCAACCTCAAGCAGGGCAATGACAATGTCAATACCTATATCAGATACTTCATGAACCTTTCTCGGTATGGTGGCGATGAGATCTCTGATGACAAGAAGAAGCAAAAGAGGTTCAGGCAAGGGCTCAATGCGTCAATCAAATATGCAATCACTCACCAACATACAGTTCTGCAGGAAGAAGCAAGTAGGCAAGTGTTTGAGGAGTCAAAGAAACACAGCCACGATGCAGCAAGCTCTTCAGCTATGACAGCTCCTTCTAAGCGTCGTGTCTGGGTTCCTAACACCCCACCGTCGCTCCCGGCTCCACCAAGACCGTCAAGCTACGCGGCAAGGCTACCAAACTCCTTCACCGTGGCTCCTACGGGCTACAACCACAACTACCTTGGAGCGCCTGGCGGAGTCCCTGGCTACGCTGCTCCACGTCCACCTGGTGCTTGCTACACTTGTGGAAACACTGGGCATCAACACTGGAATTGTCCAATGAACAACAAAGCTCTTCCACCACCACCTCCAAGACCCGCGGCAAGTTCTTCTATGGTTCGTGCACCTCCACCTCGGGCTCACAACATCAACACCAAGCCCGGGTCTACGGTTGCTCGTGCCAACTGTGTCAACGTCGCTCAAGCTGAGCATGCACCTGGAGTTGTGATGGGTATGCTTCATGTTAACTTAGTCCCTGCATGAGTTTTGTTTGATTCTGGTGCTTCGCATTCTTTTGTGTCTCACAAGTTTGTGCATGAGCATGATCTGGCTATGGTTCCTTTATTGCATCGTCTTGTGGTACAATCTCCTGGGTCAAACATGAGGGCTGCTCATATCAGCCATGGCAATCAAATTGAGATTGGTGGCTCTTCGTTTCTGGCTTCCTTAATTATTCTGGGCAACTCTGACATTGATGTTATCTTGGGCATGTATTGGTAAACAGCAAATGCAGCTGTGATTGATTGTGCTGAACGCTCGGTTTCTCTGAAAATTCCTGAAGGCCATATAGTCTATTCTCCAAGTCTGACTCCTACAATTCAGCTTTTCTCTTTGGCGGCTCTGAATGATGATGCTATGGAAGCTATTTAGAGTGTTCCGTTGGTCTGTGAGTTCCCAGATGTTTTTCCTGAAGAGTTGCCAGGTATGCCTCCTGACCGAGAGGTCGAGTTTGTGATTGAGCTTGAACCTGGTACCGCTCCTATCTCCAAGCGGCCTTATAAAATGGGTCCTGCTGAGTTGGCTGAACTCAAATGTCAGCTTGATGAACAAGAGAAGTTGGGTTTCATTCAGCACAGTACTTCTTCGTGGGGTATCCCAACCATCTTTGTGAAGAACCGAGACAAGACTGATAGACTTTGTGTGGACTATCGGGCTCTCAATGCTAAAACCATCAAGAATAAATATCCCCTTCCGCGGATTAATGATCTCTTTGATCAGCTAGCTGGAGCTGTGGTATTCTCTAAGCTTGATTTGAGAAGTGGATATCATCAAATCAAGATTCACAAGGAAGATGTTCCCAAAACAGCTTTCACCACCCGCTATGGCCTGTATGAGTACACGGTCATGTCTTTCGTCCTCACCAACGCACCTGCCACCTTCTCGAGGCTTATGAACTCGGTTTTCATGGAGTATCTTGATAAGTTCGTTGTGGTCTATCTGGATAAAGGAAGAACATGAAGAACACCTTCGGTGTGTCCTAAACAAGCTTCGCGAGAACCGCCTGTCTGCAAAGTTCTCCAAGTGTGAGTTCTGGCTGCCTCAATTCACCTATCTTGGTCACGTCATCTCTGCCAAGGGAATTGCCGTCAACCCAGAAACTATTAAGACAATTGTTGACTGGCTTCCACCCATAAATGTCAAAGAAGTCCAGAGTTTCCTTGGTTTGGCTAGTTACTGTCGTCGCTTCGTTCAGAATTTCTCGAAGAATGCGAAGCCTCTTACCGATCTCCTCAAGAAAGGCAAGAAATACCTTTGGTCTCCTGCATGTCAAGCAAGCTTTGAAACACTCAAAGAGAAGCTCACTTCCACACCAGTCTTGATCCCTCCAGATACATCAAATCCTTTCTAGATATTCTGTGACGCCTCATTGCAAGGATTGGGTGTGGTCCTTATGCAAGAAAAACAAGTTGTTGTTTATGCCTCTCGACAGTTGAAGACGCATGAGATCAACTATCCTACACATGACCTCGAACTCGCAGCAGTTGTCTTTGCTTTGAAAGTATGGAGGCATTACTTGCTTGGCAACCATTGTGAGATCTTTTCTGATCACAAGAGTCTGAAGTATATCTTCACACAGCCTGATCTCAACCTTCGTCAGAGGAGGTGGATTGAAGCAATTAATGATTTCGATTTGACCATCAACTACACTCCGGGCAAAGCTAATGTCATGGCCGATGCTCTCAGCCGAAAAGCTTATGTCAACAACCTCATGGGGGAAGAACAACAGCCTCTCTTGTGCGAGGAATTCCGCAAGCTCAACCTTGAAATTGTGGATCAAGGGTATCTTCTGAACCTCCTAGCAACCCCACTCTTGGAAGAAAAAGTTCGCACCATTCAACTTGGTGATCCTTACACTAAAAAGATCATCTCCAACATTCAGCTTCCGAAGTATGAGTCCTTCCACATCGACGACCAAGGTGCTCTTTTCTTTGAACACCGGATGTTTGTTCCGAACTACCCGGGTTTAAGAGAGCAAGTTCTCAAGGAGGCACATGATTCTGTTCTTTCTAACCACCTTGGCAGCACTAAGATGTACATGGACTTGAAAACACAGTATTGGTGGCCTGGGCTGAAACGATATTGTGCCAAGTATGTCTCCGAGTGTGATGTCTGCCGCAGAGTTAAAGCTGTCCATCAGAAACCTTCTGGTCTTCTACAGCCATTGAAGCCTCCGGAATGGAAATGGGAGAAAGTAGACATGGATTTCATAACTAGTTTTCCAAGGTCACAGAAGGGCAACAATGCAATCTTTGTTGTCATCGACAGGCTTTCTAAAGTGGCTCACTTATTTC
This sequence comes from Avena eriantha, assembly GCA_910589775.1. Lineage (NCBI taxonomy): Eukaryota > Viridiplantae > Streptophyta > Magnoliopsida > Poales > Poaceae > Avena > Avena eriantha. The sequence continues at coordinate 13,857,754 of OU342746.1, forward strand.
CTGTCAAGGAAACAATTTCTGCAATTCAGTTGGCTGAACTCTATATCAACAGAATTGTCTCTCGGTATGGGGTTCCTCTTAAGATCAGCTCATACCATGGAAGCATCTTCACTTCCAAGTTTTGGGGAAGTTTCCAAAATGCTTTGGGAACAAAATTGAACTTCAGCACAGCTTACCACCCTCAGTCGCAAGGACAAGTTGAAAGGATATATCAGATTCTAGAAGATATGCTCCGTGCTTGTGTTATCTCTTTCGGCATGAAGTGGGAAGAATGTCTTCCCTATGCTGAATTCTCATACAACAACAGCTTCCAGAAAAGTCTAAAGATGGCACCATTTGAGGTTCTCTATGGTTGCAAATGCAGAACTCCGATTGGTTGGTCGGGCGCAGGTGAAAGAGCATTGTTTGGCCCCGACATTGTAACTCAAGCGGAGGAGAAGGTTCACATCATTCTTGAAAACCTGAAGATTGCTCAAAGTCGCCAGAAGAGCAATTATGACAGAAAGCACACGGACATGGAGTATGTCCCCGGTGATCTCGTTTACCTTCGTGTCACTCCCATGAGAGGCATGCATCGCTTTGGTATCAAAGGAAAGCTGGCTCCTAGATACATCGGTCCTTTCAAAATTCGTGGAAGAAGAGGAGAAGTTGCTTATGCTCTTGAGCTCCCTGAAAAACTCAAGGTCCATGATGTTTTCCATATCTCTCAACTCAAGAAGTGCTTCAAGGACCCCGGCAGGACCGTGGACCATGAACTCATCAATCTCCAAGAAGATCTGTCTTATCAAGAACACCCCACAAAAATCCTTGAAGTCGCAGAAAGAAGGACTCGCAACAAGTCCATCAAGTTCTGCAAGGTGGAGTGGTTGCACCATTCCGTTGATGAAGCTACTTGGGAACGCGAGGATCAGCTCCGTGCCAACTATCCTACCCTCTTCGGGTCTTCTTCTTCTTCCTAGAATCTCGGGGCGAGATTCCTGTTTAGTGGGGGAGAGTTGTAGCATCCCATCTGTCTAACATATGTAATGCTACATGGTCTAGTAATATAATTGCTACTTCCTACATATAATTTTTGCATCATAATTATATCATGCTCATGTCATCATGCCACCTTGGATTTGAGCATCATATAAAACCCCTTTCCATTTGGTTCTTCTCTCATATGCATTATTAATTATATTTGGCTCTTGATATATTGTATTTGATTCTTGATAAATGCTTGATGCCCAAGTTGAGTTGGGGGCATATCTTTTATTCAACTCCATCACCTTTTCTTTGTCACCACCTTATAATTCCACCATCCTAATTATCCATGAGTTTTTGCATTTCCCTTTGGCATTTAATCTAGCTCATGTGGGATGGAATGGATCCACTTCTACTTTCCACATGCCCTCACAATAGCATCCGGTTGTTTCCACATTATTGTCATGTGGAGCCACCTTTGCATGCATTATGAGTGGTACCCCTTTTTCTAGCTTCCATATGGATTATTATGAATGTATGCTCATGTTGGAATATTTTTGAGACTATTAAACATCTAGTGGAATATACACACTAGCAAGTCCCAATTATATTCAAATATGATCATCTCCATCTACTCCACTTGGAACCTTCTTTTAAATTCTTTTAGCTTGGCCTTACTCCATATTTTGGAATGCATATGTATAAATGCCATGATTATTTACTTTGTTTTCACAAGATTAAAACATGGCATTTAATGTTTTTGCATGGGCCATGCAGATCTCATCATCATCCCCTTCTTCTGGTTTTTCTTGAATTTTTTTTGGAGGTGGAGCATGGTTCTTTGTGAATCCCTTCATGTTGAACCTATTCTTTTGCTCTTACCCCAACACCCTCCTCATCTTGATCTTTGTTCTTTGTCATGTGCATCAAGACCTCAACTCCACCCCAAATCCTTTCCACCTTTTACTTGATCTTGTTTTTGGATCATGTTAAAACCCTCACACCACCTTTTCTCTCATCTCACTCTCCTTAACCATCATCACACCCCTCCACCCTTGCTTGATCTAGTTGGCATGTGGAGAAAATCCTAAAAACCCTAATCAAACCCTAAACCCTAGCCTCTCCCTCTAATCCCTCTCTCTCTAAAACCCTAGCCTAATCCACCCCATGTTGAGCTACCACCCCTAATCTTCTAGCTTTGGCTACCCCCAAACCTGGCCCTAGCTACCCCTCTCAAACCCTAACCATCCCTAACCTAACCAAGCCCCAACCCTAGCTCCATGCCGAGCACGCCCTAGCTAACCCGAGCCTCTCCCTTCTCTCTCTCTTTCTCTCTGCCAGCCATGCCCCTCACCCGGTCCAGCCCCCTCCTTGGCCCCACCGTGCAGCCTCTGGCCACCTCTCCCATGCCCTGGCTGAGCTGGTCGAGCACGTGAGGGTAGAGGAGAAAAGGTGGTCGAGCCACCTTTTCCACCCCGAGCCCCACGGCATCCCCCTCTCTCTCCCTCGCCTTTATCTCCACCCTCCCTCTCTGTCGTGCCCAGACCTTCCCCTAGCCGCTGCGCCATTTCCTTCCTCTCCCCTGCAACCTCCTCCCCACCCTGGCGATCCACCGTCGGGCTCCACCCTACCTAAGCAAAACACGGCGGCGGGCGGGTGAGCTGGTGTCGAGGAGGACCGTGGAGAACCCCTGCATCGCCCTGACCGTGGAGAACCAGTCAGCACTGGCCCCACCCGTCAGTGACTGGGCCTAGCTGCGGCTGAGTAGAAAAGGGCTGTCTGCTTTTTCTGTTTTAATAAAATGATTTCAGTAAATGTTTTAATATGAATTTAAATCTGTTTTTAATAACTTTTAAATTATAAATCCAAATAATACAAATAATATATGTTTTTGAATCAGAAAAATGTGAGGAATTCAATTATGCTGTTCAAAATATTATTGGAACACTTTAAATTTCCGAGATGATTAAAATTACAATAAAATGCCATTTTCTTAATAAATTAATAACTTTAATTCTACAACTCCAAATTCGACAAATAATATGTCTAAATCGATCAGCGCGACGAGCCCATTCTAGCTATGCATTCCATGTTCTGAATTGAAGCATGCACCATGTTATTATTAAAAATCAGAACTGTTTATGGCAATAAAACTTGATCAAATAAATAGTAAAATGAATTATTCTTGTCCCCACACCTCACCCATGCCATGCTACTTTATTGCCATGTAAATTGTGCATCATTCATCATGGCATGCTTGTTTTCTTGTCGCATTTTAATTCATATGCTGGTGCACTTTATTTATGTTGGCCCTTGTTTGTTTGGTTCTTCTTCGAATAGACGCCCAATAGGAGAATTATCAGGAATCACAGGAGTTCTACCCAGATCCATCTCTCGCTTCAACGGAGCTGCCAGGCAAGCACTACCACATGCTTGCATACATATAGTACCTATTGCTTCTATCTTATTCTTGCATCATTGAGTCGCGATTGCATTAAATTGAATCCCAAGTACTGCATAGCCTTTACTTTTAAACCCCACTGAAGCTTGTTCCTCCATCCCATGAGCCATTACTACAGGAATAGTTTGAGCCATGCGAGTCGTAGAACATCATGTGTAGGGTATATGAGTGTCTGATGGATAACAAGGTACCTAAACAACTTAACCTGAGTAGTAATGGGATAACTAATGAAAGAGGCACCGGTGAGCAATATCTGCTATTTGGTTTTTCATGCTCAGTTGTGTCCTGTAGGACCCCGAGTACTTGATTCCTGTTCCTTGACTATTCGTAATATCCACATCCAGGAGGCCTTATGGACCCCCCTGAGCTAGATCTTCATTCATTTCTATTTCTTGGGGCCACAATTAGTTTGGGGTTTTATTACTATCATGTACTTATGCCCTGTTTACTGTTTATTTACGATTGTACGTGGAACACCTGTACTGTTTTGGATCGTGACACGTTTTCGCTGTATCGACAAGCCCAGTCACACTTTCGGGTTCCCAGTCGTTTACCGCCGTCCACACAAACCCTGGGTCTGTTCCGGAGCCGGCCAACTTCGTTGCGGGTAGCTTAGTGGGGTGGCCCCCTAAAATATTTCTGAATCCTGTGATCGCTTTGTCATGAATGCCTCGTTGGGTTTTGAGTTGGTTTTTCCGAGGTTGATCGAGTGTGTGTTGCTATTTGTGCACCCCTGCAGGGTAAATCTTTCTGAAAGCCGTGTCCGCGGTTATGGACGACTTGGAGCACAGTTTCTCGATCATAGACAAGTATAACTAAAGTACCGCTTTTAATTCGACTAAGTACCTGACTAGTTAATAGTGTAATACTCATGGAATGGTTAATAAAACTGCCAACGGATGGGTTGTTCGTCCGCTTTCTCGTTGGTAAGCGAGAAGGAGGATGGATCGGTTAATTATACTGTTATAACTGTTGTTACTAATTAATGGACATCTGTCTATCATTGGTTAGGTGGATGGTTAGTGAGTATCTATAGAATTGTTAGTTATTATCTTTTGCTGCAATTGCGTCTCCCCAGGTATATGTCCCCTTTAGAGGCATAAAGACTTGCTGAGTACCCCTAGGGTCTCACACGATAAATTGTTTGATTCAGATGAACAGGTTTACTCTCAAGATGGATACTGGGTGGAGGAGACGGATGATGTTGGCAACGATCACTCGGTGTAGAGATTCCGGGGATGGGGATCCGTGAGATCTGTGGGCGGGATGTATTTATTTATGTGGCATCTTATGCCAATTTTCTTCTTATCCGTACTCGGATCTTGTTTTCCGCTTCCGCCTGATACTCTGATGTTTGATGTATGAGGAGCTATCCTAAACTATTATCTCTATCTAGGATATTTGGATCTTGCTATATGGCGTTGCAATATTTCTATTTCTTTTAGATGGAATGGCTCTGTGAACAGTTGTATGGTGGCTTGCATACATACTCACTTGTGTATGTAGTTGATCCCTTCGCCTGCCGATTACGCCGCTCGTTCTTGTCCCGATGTTCTGAAAGTGGTTAGGACGGCCGAAAGGTCTACCTGTGAGTGGCCCCTGGGCCCCACCATACTATTTTAACCACTCTTGCTCATCCAGGCATGCAACTAAGAGCGTAATTCACCGAGGTAGTTACAAGCATATACAACATAGACAACACAATGGTTCAAGTTTATTAAGGGCAAGAAAAGTAAAGTGTGCCATCAAGTTCGTGAGATCTTTAATCACTAGTTTTCTCATAACAAGTTTAATTTGGAAGGTAAACAAAAGCATGAATATACTTGGAATAGCATAAGCTAGTAGGTAGGTATGGTGGACTCTTTGGAATAACTTGGTTTAGGGAGTTGGATGCATGAGTGGAACTCATACTTGGTTGTGGAGGCTAGCAAAAGACTGGGAGCGACAAACTAAGAGAGCAATAATGGCCAGAATCATGCAGAGCAACAAAACATCATTGATCAAAGCATAAAGTGATACTACAAGTTGAAAACTAAAGGATCATAAAGGCTATGGTGACTTGAGATAGTCATATCATGGTGTGAGCATGCGCCAAGTCAACCCAAATAAAGCATCAAAGGAGAATACCACTATACTATGCTTTAATATGCTAAAACAACGCATGATTCATCCAAGGCACATTAAGCAATCTCAATTGTTTATAACAAGTCATGCTACAGCAAATAATACTAAGCATAAAGCCAAAACAATATCAAGCATGGCATGACAAAGCATAGGCCACAGTGAAAAACAAGCTCTTTTTACCACATAAGCATGAACTTTCCTATTCTTTTCCAAACCAAACCAAACTCTTTGAAAACCAATGTATGCAAGAGGGGGTCCAACCAATTTATTCAGCAAACTAAGAAAACCAAAGTAAACTAAAAACCAAAGCGAAAACAAAAAAGAAAATGCTCCAAGAACAATAGAACTATGCATGAAACAATAAAAATGAAGCGTTTGGAAGAAACCTGGGGTTTTTATTGATGAAGAGGGGGATGCCTTTGGCATCCCCAAGCTTTGACGCTTGTACTTCTTGGATATTTCTTGGGGTGACACGCGTGGGATCCCCTAGCTTGAGCTTTAGTCCATCCTTCGTCTCATTACTCATTCCTTCCATACACCTGAAATTTTCCCTTTATACAAAACTTCACACAATCTTTATTAGCAACATTAGTGCACTCAAGATAAATAAGTCTTAAGGTTCAGTTATAACACCAAATAAACTTCCATTAGAACACTAGCTACTGTAGCACTTCCCTCAAAAATCTCAATTCCCCAAAAGGACTCAAAAAGGAACCAACAAGAAGCAAATGCACAAAATGGCAGAAATCTGTCAAAATAGACCAGCAGGTAAAGACGAATTTTTTCGAAGACCTTCTGTTGCTCAAATAAAAAAGTGTTGGACTAACTAATGTTATATAACAACCTGGGGCAGAAGCAAAAAAATTCACGCCTCAAAAAGACGTCCAGAGAGTTTACACGAATTTTTACGGTGAAGCACAGAAATCTGTTTCGGGACAGCAAGTTTCCTAATCATTACTTCTCTCTCATTAGAGGTTATTCTTGGCACAAAAAGGAAATAAAAAGGATAAGGAGCTGTTATTAATGAGGTAATAACTTTCAAGACTCATCTAAAACTTTTGGGTTATCTCCCAATAAGTACTTTTCTTTAACGCCTTTAAGTTAGGCATAAGAAGCAAGAAAAAGAATCAAGTGTTCTCAAATGAAGAAGCATTAAGACCAAATTTTGTTTTCATAGGAGAGGCAAAAGAAATCTTCTCTCTCTTCTTAGGGAAGTGTTCTATACCTTTCTTGAGTGGGAGTTGATATTTAATGGTGCCTTCTCAATAATGACACCAACAGTTCTAAGAAAAGGTCTTCCCAAAGTAATAGAACGAGAAGCATTGCATTCAAACTCCAAAACATAGAAATCAATGGGGACATAAGCATTGTTAACCATAATAAGAACATCATTAAGACTCCCCATGAGTTTCTTTTTAGCATTATCATCAAGTGGGACATTCAAATAACAATCTTCAAGTGGAGGCAAATCAAGCATATCATAAATCCTTCTAGGCATAATAGAAACACTACTATCAAGATCACATAAAGCTTTGAAATCAAAGTCGTTCACTTTCATATTAATGATGAGTTCCCAACCATCTTCTTGTTTTATAGGAATAGAAGCTTTATGTTTCATCTTTTCTTCTTTAATCTTTATGAGAGCATCAGTAATGTGTTTTGTAAAGGCCATGTTCATAGCACTAGCATTAAGACTTTTAGCAAGATTTTGTAGGAACTTAATAACTTCATAGATGTTGCAACCATCAACATCAAAATCAAAATTATCATCTAGAGTAGTAGAACTATTACTAGCCTCAACACTAGTGGTGGTAATAGTAGAAACACTAATGTTTCTAGCAATTTCATCTTCTCTTTCCCACTTAGCATGTAATTCAGATAATAGTCTAACATTTTCATCAATTCTTACTTGTATATCATTAGTAGCTGCAAAGGGATTATCATTAGTTTCAGGTTTAGCAGCCATTTTATTCAAAGAAGATTGAGCTTCAACCAAAGATGTTATATTTCTTTCAGCATTAGAGAGTTTTTCCTCAATAGTTTTATTGCAAGCATTTTGTTTACTAATAAAGTCTTTAAGTATAACTTCAATTTCAGAGGGTGCACTCCTACTATTGTTGTAGGAATTTCCATAAGCATTACCATCGTTGGGAGGATATGGCTTATAATTGTTGTTGCCAAAATTATTCCTTTAAGCATTATTGCCAAAATTGTTATTTCTTATGAAGTTCACATCAACTTGCTCTTCTTGAGCAACCAAAGAGGCTAAAGGAACATTATTTGGATCAATATGGGCTTTCCCATTAACAAGCATAGACATAATAATATCAATCTTATCACTCAAGGAGGAAGTTTCCTTAACAGAATTTACCTTCCTACCTTGTGGAGCTCTCTCAGTATGCCATTCAGAATAATTAACCATCATATTGTCTAGAAGTTTTGTTGCAGCACCCAAAGTGATGGTCATAAAGGTACCTCCAGCAGTAGAGTCCAATAGGTTCCTTGAAGAATAGTTCAATCCTGCATAAAAAGTTTGGATGATCATCCAAGCAGTCAGTCCATGAGTGGGACAATTCTTAACCAGAGATTTCATTCTTTCCCAAGCTTGAGCAACATGTTCATTATCAGATTGTTTAAACTTCATTATTTCGCTTCTCATAGATATAATCTTAGCAGGGGGTAGTAATTTCCAAAGAAAGCATCTTTGCATTTAGTCCAAGAATCAATAGTATTCCTAGTTAAGGAATTCAACCATTCTTTAGCTTTTCCTCTCAAAGAGAAAGGAAACAATTTCAGATTAATAATATCACCATCTACATCCCTATGCTTTTTCATGTCACAAAGTTCAACAAAGTTATTTAGATGGGCAGCAGCATCTTCATTACCAATACCAGAAATTGTTCTCTCATAACAAGATTGAGTAAAGCAGGTTTTATCTCAAAGAAAGTATCTTCAGGCACAGGTGGAGCAATAGGTGTGCTCATAAAATCATTTTTGTTGGTGCTAGTGAAGTCACACAACTTAGTGTTTTCAAGAGTAGTCATTTTTTGGGTTTTCAAATAAGAAAGCAAGCTAGTAAAACTATTTTTTGTGTGTTTTTGATAAAGAAACAAGCAAACAAAGCAAAAAGAAAACTAAGCAAAACAAAAATAACAAAGTAAAGAGATTAGTTATGAGGGACTCCCCTTGTGAAGATGCCCTTGACTCCCCGGCAACGGCGCCAGAAAACTGCTTGATGGCTCAGTGTTGATGTAGAGCTTGTTGGGAACCCCAAGAGGAAGGTATGATGAGCACAGTAGCAAGTTTCCCTCAGTTATGAAACCAAGGTTTAATCGAACCAGTAGGAGCAAGGAAACACCCCCAAAGGTGTTGCTAGCTGAGCCTTGGCAAGGCGCACTACCGGTGCTAGTAGCAACATGGATACCTGCACAACACAACCACAGAACTTTGTCCCCAACATTATACATAGACCGCCATCCAACTGCATCTAATAATGCACCTTCAGGTTATCATCCGAACCCCCTCCAGTATTAAGTTGCAAGCAACAGATTATTGCTTTACGAATTGCGTGTAAAGTAAACAATACGATTGTTCTATGAACAAAGGATTGTTGTTTTCTCCCTAGTAGCCACAACACATCTAGTACCTTAGAGATTGCATGATGAACTACTCACGCATCACACCGGAGGCTTGCATGATGATGAAGAAGGCCTCCAAGGTGAATTCCCCTCTCTGGCAGGGTGCCGGGAAGAGCTTCAGATCCCTCCCGATCTAGGGATGGAGATGACGGCGGCTACAGACTCTTTCGTGGATTTTTGATCGGGGGTGCTTAGGGTTTTCGTCCCAAGGGCATATTATAGGCGGAAGGAGAGGTCGAGGGGATGTTGGGGTTGGCCAGACCACCCCCTGGGGCGGGCCAGGCCTGGTCGCGCGGCCAGGTGGTGTGGCCGGCCCCCAGCCCTTCTCCGTCTCGTATTTTGGCATCTGATGACTTCTGGAAAAATAGGCACTTTGGCTTTTGTATCGTCTAATTCCGAGAATATTCATTTTCTGACTTTCCTGGAACCAAAAATAGCAGAAAACAGGCAGCTGGCACTGTGGCTCTTGTTAATAGGTTAGTCCAAGAAATCATATGAAAAGTACTCCAAAGTGTGGACAAAACACAAGAAAGTGGATAAAACCAAGCATGGAACATCAAAAATTATAGATACATTTGCAATGTATCAGAGGGGGAGAGGTCGGTCGACGATCCTCGCGGAGAAAAGGGAGAGAAATCGCCGCGAGGCACTTCTTGCTCTACCATCCGCTGAAGCCCCCCTTTCATCGAGGCCCAATCTCCCCCGACAATGGCGCCGAATGTTCTAGCGGGCGAGGGCTCCTCCCGGTACGGTCTTCTTGTTCTACTTCTTCTCCATCTCCCTCTCCATCATGATCTTATTCAGATTCTTCTTGTTTTTTTCTTCTTGCTCTTCCTCTTCTATGTATTACAGGTCATCCATGGAGCCAGAATCCACCACGACGGAGGCGTTGCAGGACCCGTTCGGCCTCGTTCCACATCTCAGCGAGGTAGAAAATCTCCACACTGTTATTTCTTCGAGTTGTGATGTGGATTTCTTAGATCGTGTCCGCCCTGCATTGGGGTTTCTTCTTCTTTTGCGAGTTGAATTATGTTTCCATGAATATGACTGGATCTCTTGGTCTTTCCATAATACCTCTGTTCATAGATTCACTATGGATTTTTTGTGATTAGGATTAGTTTATCGTGGTCATGAATAGATCTCTAGGTCCATTTTTTAACACTGCGGTCAATAGATTCAACGGGGATTTTTTGATCTGTATTAGTATTCACCTGGAACCTAGGGTGTAATTATAGAATTCCTATTTCAATTAACATGAATGATGTAGCGATCGAAGGCCGAGTACCATGACAAGGTGGCTGTGACCAGTGCCATGATTGACAACCAACATGGGCTTGCACGCTCCCTCACCCAAGCTAATCAGAGCCTACGCAAGCAATTATCTGTGTAGAAGGAGATCTCGCTAGATTTTGCACGTGACGTCGTGAGGCTATAGAAAGTGCTCGACCATAACTTGAATAGACAAGAACAATCCATCAAGATAATCAACGAGCTCATGGAGGAGAAGAAGAATCTCGTGGAAAGGTGCACTCTCTTGCAGGACAAAGTCACCGAGGCACTCAGAGGACGCGTCGAGGAAACCAAGGCTACCATCCGAGCCTACCATGACAGGAACCGTTGCCTGGATGCAGTGAAGGAGATGAAGCAGGACATGAGCAGAGGGATCACCATACTCGGGGGAGTTCGAAAAGAGAACGAGGAGCTAAGGGCTTGTCTGGAGGCGTATCGGAGCAATGCCCAAGTCTGATTCCCGTTAGCGGGGACACGAATATCAGTTCGTCCTCCACTCCTTTTATAATATTTTGGGTTCAGGGAGCAATGCCCAAGTCTTCTTCCCATTATATGGTGCAATAAGAATCCTAGGGCAACTCCTTATCTATCTGGACATGTGTTGGTGTTCATGTTCATGAATGGACACCATGTGCTCTTTCCATTATGTATCTGGACATGGGTTGATGCATTATGAGTTTGCCACTCTCCCACTACTATTTGGTGATATTGGGAAAAACACACAGCACACTAAACTGCAGATAAATCTTATTGTCTTTGAAATTGAAATTATGACAGTGCCACTAGTCGATACATAAAATGTTGATTAGTCCTAGATTGCTTCTTCTTTGAAATTATGACAGTGCCACTAGTCGATTCAGTTAATTATGGAAACTAACCAGCTTGTCCTGGTGAACTGAACAAACATACTATGTATTTTTGTTGCAGGGAAAGAGGCGAAAGATCGACCATGACCTGGCGACCTGGCTAAATGACAAGATACCAATCCAAAGGGAGAAGCAGAATTCCCAGAAAATGGCCTTTGACCACCTGCACGCTGAACTCGTGGTCCTTTCTGACAAGTGCCAAAAACGAAAGGAGTTAAACGCCGGTTGGGCGAAGCTACACAGTGAAGGTCACACCTCGGCTAGGAAGCATACGGAGATCATGAAAGGGATCTTGAAGGAAAATCGTATGGCTACGGACCAACTTCTCCAATCTATGACGGAGCGCTGGAACCTACAGCTGAAGCACAACATAGTACTGAAGGAGCTGGCCGATCTTAGGGAGGAAAACAGGCAGCTTCGGGCCAGGCTCGCTTGAACACAACATATGTCTATTTAGTACTGAACTGCCTGGTTTATCCTCTGTAGTGGTGATTTTGTCAGTGTGAACTTAACTCTATGCACGATATGTGTGTTCGCCTGAAATTAGTTTGCTCGAGGATTGAGTTTGGATTAGTTAAGAAAGCGCAACTTCAAGTCTTATAGTTAACTAGTTTCAGGCATTGGCACAACATAAATTATTCATCTCGAATTTCCTTTATCCTCTATAGTCTGTCTGTGTTCACCCTCGCGTGCCTTCTTCAGTTCCTTCAACAGATCCACAATGCAGTACTCTAGCTTCTTCTTGTCTTCCATGAGCTGATCCCTCTCCTTTTCTGCATTATGAATCAGCAACCTGTGACTATCCTGAAGCTTCTTTGCAGTGCCAACAACCAAGCACCCATCGATTCCGTCAGTTAGCTCTGACTGCAAATTCTCGATTTATTGTTCCAGCTCCTTATTTCGTACCGATAGCTTGTAATTTTTTTCAGCTGCATTAGTTACATCAGTAAATCTCCCTGACCTTTCCAACTCATACATCTCCCATAATTGTGCCAAACATTTCTTAAGTGCATCTGGCCACTCAAGATCCACCCACTCTACTGCTTTACACACCGGGCCAACCTAAAAACACACACACTATAGTGTTATTAACATGCACGATACATTTTACTTCATGTCACAGTTGCACATAATGTAAGCAAACCTGATTTGTACAGTCCAAAAACCTTCTCCCAGTGTTACTACCTTCGAATGCAACATATCTCCTCAGTTTTAGCCCATGGTCACATGGCACTTCTCCCTCGAGATATAGGCCCTCCCATTCGGAGTCGTAGATCGTCTTTGGTACCTATAGGTAAACGCAAAGCTGAAATTGAACACGATTGCATGCACATATGGAGCTCAGATCGAGAGATTTAACATTTCCTAACCCTAGCCCGAGAAAACAGAGGAACTCACATCATGGAAGGAATACTCGATGTCGGAGAGAAGGCTATCGCTGCTCGACTGGTCGTCCTCGCCGTTCAAGGACAGCATGGCGAATGCGTCGTCGGAGGCGACGGCGTCGGTGTCGGCGAGAGAGAGAGAGAGATAGAGATAGAGAGAGAGAGAGAGAGAGAGAGAGAGAGAGAGAGAAGCCCTTCTACCGCTACAACAATGACTAAATTGGCATGTTACAATAGTTTAATGGATACCATGCCCTTTCCCTGGATTACTGTCTCCTGCCTAATATGGATTCTCTTCATACATTCTCATTTCAAATATTAAACCTGTACTCCCTCCATCCCAATTTCATTGCCTAATGAAAACATACCAGTATATTACATCATCTAAAGAAACAAAATCATGTCAACTACAAGGTACTTATGCAGCACTTCTTCAGTCATGGTTTCACAAAACATTACATTACAATCTCTCAACAAACATAATCACATCATGGTTTCACAAAACATCACATTACAAATCTCAACAAACATAATCACATAAACAAGTATATTACATTAACTCAAGAAACAAAATCATGTCAACTACAAGGTACTTACGCATCACTTGTCCTGTCATGGTTTCACAAAACATTACATTACAATCTCTCAACAAACAAAATAACAGAAACAAGTACAGTACATCATCGCAAGAAACATAATCATGTCAACTACAATGTATTTATGCATCACTTGTCTAGTCATGGTTTCACAAAACATTACATTACAATGTCCCAACAAACATAATAACAGAAACAAGTACGGTACGTCATCTTAAGAAACATAATCATGTCAACTACAATGTACTTATGTCTTATTACAACAACGATGGTTTCAGTGAGTGACATGTCCGAAAATCTCAACAGCCCGCACAACATTATATCGCAATCTCTCAACAAACATAATCACAGAAACATGCTCTAAATGCAATAGCAGTCAATATTACAAATACAGGTAGGGGAACCCCGCGGTCCATATGACAAGCCTAGGGTAGCAGCTCTCATCAGATCTCATCAACGTCGACCACCTCATTCTGTTCAGCCACTACAGGGGAATCTACATCCACTATAACCTGTTCAACAACATCAAAAATCGTACCAAGGAAGAACACCTTCCTGGTTCGCTTCTTTCGTCGCATAATCTGCATAAGATCTTTAGTATCCAAAACATCTATGAATTGCTGCTTCTTATGATGTCACCACCGGATTTTTGCCATCTGCTTAGGGCCAATACTAATTTCCTTACCGATCATCTCTCTCATTTCATCAAGAGTTATGTTTTTGGAATTGACAGTGATCTCCATAGTACATGACGAAACTGGCTTATTTACTCCCTCATCAAGTTTTGCCATGTATGAATCCACCTCTATGCGTATACTGAACTTATCTAGATCAGCATTTATTGGTCTGTATTCTCTAGGAGCAGAAGCTCTGGCAGCAAGATCTCCAGCATCTGCATACATATCATCAATCATCGCTTCAACTTTCACCTTACGATCAGCTGCATAACACTCCCAAACCATCTGAAGCTCATGAGAGTGCTCAATTTGTTGATAGGTATCATTCATGTTGCACCACACCAATTTTGTCCTCTATCTAGAACCCCAGGGAATTCTAGCGGCAAGCATATCTACCAGCTGCGAAACAGACACAACCTCTTTGCAATTCACAAGAAGATGCACATCTTGCCCGAACACAACCCTCTCGCAACCAAAATCAAGTTTTGCAGTGTACTGGCAAACATGAACTGTGAACTCATATAGGTCCCTTGTATCAAAGTTGTGCCTAATTTGATTAAAAAGGGGAACTTTTCAGTTCATTCGATTCAATTATGCCGTAACTAATCTACTTGCAAGATAAGGCACAGATAAGAAAAATTCACCTCTTGCTCTTCTCCCGGGTTTTTTCTTCGAGATCTGGGTGCCGCATCCGCCCACCGGAGCCGAACAATCCACCGCCAGCCTTGCTTTTCTCTTCAACCCGCTACTCGTAGGTACCTTGGGAGCAGAATCCTTGCTAGCCTCCTCGCTGAAGACCTCGCCGCAGCTTCACGTTGAGCCCCAGACTTGGGCCTCGACGGACCCGAATCAGTCGGCGACGTAGCTACAACCTTCCCCTTGCAAGACATGCTGGACCGCCTCCGTCGGATTCAGTGTTGGGGGAGGGAAAAAAGGTCCTCCACCGCTAGCAGATTTAGGGTCGGGGAAGGGAAGAAAACGGACCACCGCCGCACCAGCAAGATTCAGTGTCAAGAGTTAGGAAAGTACAGTAATGGATGTTCCCCTACGACATGTGCAGGGTGGCTAAGAGGAGTGACCGGCGAAGAAGGGGCACATCGGGAACTAGTGTAACGGAATATCCTGACTTAACGGGCGCGATTTGAAAATATTGGGTTTGGCCATCATTCACTCGAAACACCCCTCTTAGCAATTGGCGCCCCAACTTTTCGAATCGTGGTGATTATAATCAACTTGGGTACCGCGTTGCCTGGGTGACCCAACTTTCGGGCTACAAAATGATATTCTCAGCACCAAGGGGAGTGACCCTGCCACCGGCGGCGAGGAGGTGGCGGCCACTCAATCGGAGCCATCTGATGGGACTCCAACGACAGTACCGCCGGCTCCAGCGACCAGTGCCCCGGCGAGGGCGTCTGTGTTGTTCCCGTTCTTCATGGCGAGGGGTTTTCCGTTTGTGGCGGAAAACCAGTGTCCGCAGATGCCGGAAATCGTTGATGAGGACGTCGGACCTCGTCGCAGGCGTACCTCCTTCGTGGTCCCTTCGACGGACGCCAGTGGACTTCACAGTATGCTTGGTGCTGACATTCAGGTACGTCCAGTCCACGAGTGTCTAGTCGCTGAATTTTAGCGGCTAGGCACAGAGTTTCTTCTAGTCGCTAGTCCCCGAGTGTCTAGTGGCTGAATTTCAGCGGCTAGACACTAAATTTCTTCTAGTCACCAGTCCCCGAGTGTCTAGTCGCTGAATTTCAGCGGCTAGGCATTGAAGTTGTGTTTTGCAGTTGCTAATTGTTCATTCTACTTGTAGGGGTTGCAGAGGGAATTGGCAGATCGACAGGCCGCAAAGGAGCGTCTGGAGCGTGATCTGCGCGTGGCACGGGAGGCTAACAGGCAACTCCAGGAGACTGTCGGTGAGTACTTGTTTTATTTGGCGACTGCGAGCTGCTGGTGTCTACGGAATGCTGACAGTTGTTTCTGTTCCGTTCAGACGGTCTTCCGGCTGCCATTGCCAAAGCCCGAGAAGGGTATGTCCCGGTTGCCGAGCTAGACGTGGCGAATGGCCGTATTGATTCGCTGGAGAAGGAATTGTAGGAGGCAAAAGCGGCCTTGATCTCTTCCGAGGATAGGGCAAAGGCCGCAGTCTCTGCGGCTGAAGAGCAGCAGAAGGCTGCAAACTCAATCATCCTTGGGCTGTAGAGCGATCATGCTGCCTTGGAGAATCACGTCACCGAGAACTGTCGGAAGCTCCTTGGTGAGTCGCTGCTCTTCTCCTTGATATGTGCGGTGAGTCCCCGAGTGGGGGAATCCGTAGTGGCACTAACATCTGACGTTGCAGCTGTGATAGGGCAAAGCGATATGGTGGTGTAGACCTTCAACGCCTCGCAGTGTGTGACTGCGGTGGTGAACGCGGCCACCGCCTCGGCGTTGTGCGTCCAGGTGGTTCTTCAAGGAATGTCCCCCACCGAGGTTATACTCGGGGGACTAACTGAGGTATGGTGCTACGTGGAAGAGGCACCCGCCTTTGTAGAATGGATGGCGTGTTCGGCGTTCAGGCACGGGGCCACCACGACGTTGAGCCTGGGGCTTGCGCATTTCCCTGACGACTTCGACCCTGACGACGTCACCAGCGGCTACCCTTCGGTGACTGGCTCGGTGGAGATGTCAGAGGTGCTGAAGCTGACCGCCAAGGCTACCCCCTTCGCAGATCGGGTGCTGACGATGGGGGACTTGCTATCGTACCAGGAGATGGTGGTGGCACCGGGCGACCCCGAGCCGGAGCATCACGATTTGAATTCGGAGCAGCCCCTCCAGTCGGTGATGTCGAAGTCGCTATCGACTTACCCGACGAACCCATGGCAACCATTTGTCCGTGTCAAGGGTGGTGGTGGCGCTTCTTCATCGAGGCCTACAAAATAGATAGCTGCCCTGGGGCAATTTCTGATGTGAACAATATTTGTGTATGGAAGTAAGAGGAGTCAATCGACTCGCAATGCAAGGTTAATTATGTGGTGTGTTTTTTGTTTGAGCAAGTCCCCGACCGCGTCCGCCCTTTAGCGGGGTATAACTCGTTTGTGTACATATGTGGTTACTTTGGATTTTCGTATTGGTTGGCCATCGCGATTCCGAAGGGGCGAGTCCCCGAGCGCGAGTAGAGTTGTTTTAGGCGAGTCCTTGAGCATGGTGCTTAGCCGTTTTGGGCGGGTGCCTATTGTAGGGTATTGGTGCATTGTTTGTAACGCGTCTCTTCCCCTGGCTCGGAGAGCCAGTCGCATGGCGAGTCCAAGGCAGCTCTCTTACTTGGTGTGTTCCCGAGGCGCGTGAGGGTTTATTTTTGTGAAGTCCTCATGCGTGGTACTTAACCGTTCGAGTCGCTTTGCGCGAGGATGGGGAGGATAGGTCGCTATGAGAAGCGTTTGCCGGTTGTCTTGGCCCGGTGGGCCAGTCGAGCAGGGCGACTCCGATGGTGGCTCCGGGTTGGCGTTTCCGTGGACGACACAAAGCCCGAATATCTTCGGTGCCATTGGATCGCACTACTTAGCCGTGCTAGACGCTCGACCAAGGGTTGACTTCCGTAGGTAGCGTATTGCTGAATGGACGAGTGCGAGTGGCACAAGAGTATGGCGAGTAGGCACAATTTGTGCGATTCGAATGAAATTCATTATATACCTGCCGAGTACAAGTTTGAGTTCTATGTATAGATTTTCGGAGGAGGTTTACATTCCATGGCCTCCCGACCTCGAGATGACCATTGCCCCATATGTCGATGAGGTAGTAGGCATCGTTACCGAGGACGCGCCCTATGGTGAATGGCCCCTCCCATGGGGGGAGAGTTTGTGCATGCCCTTCTTGTCTTGGGCCAATCATAGGACCAAGTCACCCTCCTGGAAGGTGCGGGTCTGGACTCGGCGGCTATGGTAGCGGTGGAGTCCCTGCTAGTAGATGGCGGTGCAGGAGCAAGCCAGGTCACATGCCTCGTCAAGCTGGTCGATGCTATCTTGGCGGGCGATCTCGTTTGTCGCCTCGACGTAGTTGGCGACTCGAGGTGAGTAGTGCTCCAGGTCGTTTGGAATGACGGCTTCGGTGCCGTATACCATAAAGAAGGGCGTGAACCCCGTGGAGTGGTTGACGAAGGTGCGGATCCCCCATATTACAGAGGGGAGCTCCTCGACCCAGCATCCTGGGGGTTGCTCGAGGGGCACTTGGAGTCGTGGCTTGAGCCCATGCAGGACGCTCTGATTGGCGCATTCTGCTTGTCCGTTCAACTCCGGGTGGGCGACTGAGGCGAGGTCGAGTCGTATGCTATGCTCTTTGCATAATTCTGCCATGGCGCCCTTGGCAAAGTTGGTGTTGTTGTCCGTGATGATGCTGTGCGGGTACCCGTACCGGTAGATGAGCTCGCGAAGGAACTTGGTGGCCCTCTTGCCGTCGCACTTTTTGATCGGCTTGGCTTTGACCCATTTGGTGAACTTGTCGACCGCGACCAGGAGGTGGGTGAAGCCGGATGGGGCCTTCTTGAACGGGCCGACCATGTCCATGCCCCATACGGTGAATGGCCAGGTGATGGGGATGGTCTTGAGTGCCGAACCAGGTAGGTGCATCTGGTTGGCGTACTTCTGGCACCCAACGCATCGTTGGACGATGTCGGTGGCGTCGGCGTGTGTGGTGAGCTAGTAGAATCCGTGCCGCATGGCCTTGGTGACTAGCGACTTAGCACCAGCATGATGGCCGCAGTCGCCAGTGTAGCTGTCCTCGAGGATTTTGCATCCTTCTTCTGGCTGTACGCAGTGCTAGAACACGTCGGTCATGCTGCGTTTGTTGAGCTCGCCGTTGATGATGACGAAGGACTTGCATCGGCGCACGATCATTCGCGCTTCCGTCTCGTTGCTTGGGAGGATCTTGTCTTCGAGGAAGGCGACATATGGTGTCATCCAGTCGCTGGGCTCCGTGATTAGGGCGACTAGGGCCGGCTCGGGTTGTAGTGGTATCCCAACATCGATCTCCTTCAGTAGGGAGACTGAAGGATTGTGGATGATGTCGAGGAAGACTCCTGCGGGTGACGTTTGCCGAGCCAACCCGACGTGGGAGAGGGTGTCTACCTCCTTGTTCTTTCGTCTGTCGATCCACTCGACTGAGTAACCGTCGAAGTGTCCTCCCAGCTGGTCTACCACTTGGCGGTATGCTATCATTGTTGGGGAGACGGTATCGCAGGTCCCGGGGACTTGGCCGGCGACTAGGTCGGAGTTTCTGTAGCACCGTAGGCAGTTGATGTTCATCTCCTTGGCGGCCGGCATGTCGTGAAGGAGGGCCTCGTATTCTGCCATGTTGTTGGTGCAGGGCTTGAAGTTGAGGTGGAGCACGTAGCGGAGCTTTTCTCCCTTGGGGGAGGTCAGTATGACACTGGTCCTAGCGTCGTCGGCATTCTTTGACCCGTTGAAGTGGAGCGACCAGTAGTGGAGCTATGGGAGCTTCTCCGGCTGCTGTGCTTCTTCCCAGTCTGCAAGGAAATCAGCCAGGGCTTGCGACTTGATCGCTTTGTGGGGCTCGTACTTGATGTTGTGGACGTCGATTTCGACGGCCCACTTGGCGACTCGCCCAGTTGCCTCGCGATTGCGTATTATGTCCTGTAGTGGCGTGGAGGAGACGACCATTATTGGGTGCTCCTGGAAGTAGTGAGGGAGTCGTCGTTGAGCTCGGAATACCACGTATACCAGTTTCTGGAACTGCGGGTAGCGCTGTCTTGAGTCCGTCAGGACTTTGCTGATGTATTAGACAGGGCGCTCCTTGCCCTCCTCTGGACGTTTGACGACCATCACGGCACTGACGACTCGAGTGGAGGCCGCCACGTAGACGAGCATTGGCTCTTTGTTGATTGGGGCGGCGAGGAGTGGAGCCGCGAGTAGCACTTCTTTGAGCGCTTTGAGTGCGTTGTTCTCCTCCGCGTCCCATTAGAACATGGGTTCTTACGCATCACGCGGTAGAGGGGCATGGCCTTCTCACCGAGCCAGGGAATGAAGCGACTGAGAGCTGCGACTCGCCCGGCCAACTTCTAGATGTCATGTAGGCACTCAGGTTTCCTGAGTCGCGCGATGGTGTCGATCTTAGTGGGGTTGGCCTCGATGCCTCGCTTGGAGACCGTGTATCCCAGGAGCTATCCGGTGGGGACGCCGAAGGTGCATTTTCCTGGGTTGAGCTTGATGTTGTACCTCCGCAGGTTTACGAAGGTTTCGGCCAGGTCGGCGAGCAGGTCAGGTCGTCCTGGCGGGTGGATTTTACCACCACGTCGTCGATGTAGACGTGTATGTTGCGGCTAATTTGGCTTGTGAGGCACTCCTACATGCACCTTTGGTAGGTGGCGTCGGCGTTCTTGAGGCCGAACGTCATAGTCGTGTAGAAGAAGGCGCCGAATGGCGTGATGAACATCGTCGTCTCCTCATCCTCGACCGCCATTTTGATTTGGTTGTAGCCAGAATACGCATCTAGGAATCACAAAGACTCCGATCCCGCGGTCGAGTCGATGATCTGGTCGATGCGCGGTAGGAAGAACTCCTCCTTCGGACAAGCGCTATTGAGGTTGGTGTAGTCAATACACATTCTCCACGTGTTGTTCTTTTTAGGACCAGGACTGGGTTTGCCAGCCACTTGGAGTATTTGATTGACCGAATGAAGCCTGTGGCTAGCGGGTGATGTACTTCTTCGGCGATTGCTCGGTGGCACTCTTCATTGAAGGGCCACAACGACTGCTTTACTAGTCACACTTTGGGGTTGGCGTTGAGTTTGTGCTGAGCGAGTTCCCTCGGGACACCGGGCATGTCAGATGGTTTCCATGCGAATATGTCGCGAATCTCACTGAGGAACCCGATGAGCGCACTTTCCTATGCGGGGCTCATGTGCGCCCCAATGGTGACTGTCTGGCTGGAGTCGCCTAGGACGAGCTTGATGGTGCGGGTGTGCGTGGTTGCCTCGAATGTGGATCTCATGGCGGTTGGCTTCTTCAGGATGGTGGGATCGTCCTTATTGATGTTGGCCGCATATTTCACGAGTTCCTCTGAGTGGTCAGTCTCCGCGGTGATGACGGCGTCAGCGAGCTCGACGCCTTTGTCTTCGCACTCCACAGCCATGTCGAGGTCGCCGTGGACGGTGATGATACCGCTTGGCCCTGGAAGCTTCATCATGTTGTAGGCATAGTGGGGGGTCGCCATGAATTTTGTGAACGTTTGGCACCCCAACACGCAGTGGTAGGGGCTGTGGAAGTTCACCAGCTTGAACATGATCCGCTCGGTGCGGTAGTTTGCTGGTATGCCGAAGGTGACTAGAAGCGTCACTTTTCCAACCGGGTATGCCTTCCGATCGGGGACGATGCCATGGAAGGTTGTCAGGGTCGGCTCGATTGCTAATTCTGGGAGCTGGAGCCTCTTGAACATGTCCAGGTACATGATTTTGATGGAGCTTCCGTCGTCCATCAGCGTCTTAGGTAGCCAGTAGTCGGCCACTTTGGGCTTGACCACCAGGGTGACTCGCCCTGGATATTCGATCCTGGGCGCGTGATCTGGGAGACTCCAGGTGATGCTTTGCTCGGACCAGTTGAGCAAGCAGGGGATGTCAACTTGGGTCACCGCATTGACGGCGACTACGCGGGCGAGCACCTTCTTCTCGCGTTTGGTGCCGAGTCCGGTGAAGGTGTGTAGCGAGCCGGCGGCGTGTCCAAACCCGCCGGCAATGCCATTATCCCTTGGCAGGTTGTTGTCGGGGTCCTCCCTTGCTCACCTTGCCTTTTCGATCTCCTTTAGGGAGTGGCAGTCCGCGGTAGTGTGGGTGGTGGGTTTTCCCTCCCTGTTGTGGTAGATGCAGGGCTAGTTGAGAAGGGCAGCGGGGTCGAATTTCGGCCTCGCCGCGTTGTTGGCGCGGTAGTTTCTGCTGTCGCGGTAGTTTCCTCTGTCGCGGCGGAAGTTCTTCGGGTCACGTTGGCCATAGCCGGCATTGGCGACGAAGTCGACTCGCCCATCACTACGTCGCTTGTCAGTGATACGAGTATTGCTGTAGCGCATGTCGCGCTGTCGCCTGTTGTCATGGGTGCTGACGCGTCGTCTTCCTTCCGACTCGTCGTCAGTCCTGGTTGGGGTCCTCTTCCACGAAGCACTTGCCGATCTCGAGGAGGATGGGGATGTTGTCGAGCATCCGGTAGACCCTCTTGATCTTAGGGCTCGTACCAGCATACTTTCTTGAAGCAGTGTATCGCCGTGTCCGGGTGGATGCCGGAGGCGTTGATCCATAGTTCCTACCACCTTTGGATCCAGTGGCGGGTCGACTCGCGTTGTCCCTGAATACATCGTTCTAGGTCCTCGATGGTGGTGGCGCTTGTGTAGGAGCCCTCAAAGTGCCTGACGAAGGTGTCCCGCATCTCCTCCCATGAGTCGATGCTATCGGTGGGGAGAGTGTTGATCCATTGTCGGGTCGCACCCTCCATCATCAGGGGAGGTAGCGAGCGGCTAGAAGGTCGGTGTGGCCGGCGATTCCCATCGCCATGAGGTATGTGTCCAGCCACACCACTGGATCCTACGGTGGGTCGTACTTTTCGATCTCCTTGGGCGCCTTGAAGTTTGCGGGGTACTTCTTGCCTCGGATCATAGGTCCGAAGCATTGGGGACCGACTTGGCTGAGCGAGCCCCTGGGTTCGGGGTCACCGCGGTTGTTCAGGGTGTGCCTCAAGTCGTTGGGCTGGCGCGCCCGCCAAGCCTGGTTGTTGACGATGTGCGTTCGGGCATCGATGGGTTGCCCATTGGCGGTGACCGTGTTGTTCCCCAGTCACGGCTCGTTGGTGGAGAGCGCGGGGTTGGCGGCCCATGGTTGGTGCGCCAGGTGCTACGGTGGTGGGCAACCCTTCTTGCCGAAGAGCGATAATACATCCGCCCCCGCGGGTCGACTCCCGCGGCTTGCTACTCGACGACCCTGGCGAGTAGGGCCTTGGCGTACTGGATCTGCAGTGCGCCTTCTCCCTAAACGTCGAGGTTGGCGACCGCGGCGTGGTCCATCGGGGTGGAGTACAGTGGGACTTCATTGGCGTCGTGGGCCTGTGGCGAGATTATGATCCACGGCTGGTCCGGTGGGGGTGCGCAACCAATGGGTGGTGGTGGGGCCCCAGTCGCCGGTCCGTCGGGTGGTGGTCGGGTGCTGCCACCTGGTGGCGCATTCTCGTAGTACTCACGCTCAGCCGCGCGTGCGGGGTTGCTCTCGTCGTTGATGTTTAGGATGCAGCCCTGGACGTTGGAGTTCAGGCGGGTCCTGATGTGGCGCTGGTGGTAGAGCGATAGCTCCTGCACCGTTTCCTGCTCGAGGCGGAATTTCTCGCGCTCGGCTAGCTCCTTGCGCTACGCCTCTTCTAGTCGCAGGCAGGCTTCCTCCACCTCCGTGGCCGTGGCGGTCAGCGGGATCTTCGTGGAGAACGGATCTGGTGGGGCGACCGTGCTGCCCGCCATGTAGATCATGTTGAAGCGATTGGATCTGGCGCAGAAGTCCTCGGGGGACTCCGAGCTGGAGTCGGAGTCAAGGATTCCAAGGATGGAGGAGTCATCGAAGTCCTCAGGGTTGGAGACCCACGTGATGGAGTCATCCCGTGATGCTGCGGTGATAGATCCGTCCACCGAGGCAGGGGTCACAGAGTCGACATCGTCATGGAGGGCCGCATCGTCCGCGGCAGCGTTGGTCTCGGCCGCGTTGCTGGTGGCCGAGTCGTACTTGGTGACGAGGCTCCTGATGGAGCGAACCTGCTCCTCCGAGAGCAGATCATAGAGCGGCGGTGACCCGCCGACGATCACCGTCGCCGCTGGGTCGTCTGCGCCGGTGAAGCCGACGAACAGGTTGATGGTGCCGACCAGCATTATTGCGCTGTGGGTGATCGGGCGCGACGCCGGGATGTAGCTGCTGGGCAGGATCTGTAAGATCCCGCTGATGGAGATCATGCGGCCAGTGGCGATCGGCCGATCGATCGGCGAGTAGGGTCTTGCCGCAGAACTCAGGCCAGTCTGGCTAGGCCCCACGGTGGGTGCCACTGTCGTGGAAATGGCCACGGCAGTCGCTGCTATAGGCAGCGATTGATAGAATCGGGGGCGAGAGCTAGCGGCCATCTATGGTGCGGTATGGGGGCGGATGCACATGGGTTTACCCAGGTTCGGCCCCCTGGAGGGTAAGGACCTACTCCTGCTAGATTAGATTGATGGAGAGCGAGTTACAGGGGTGGCGAGCTCGGCGTCTAAGCAGCGAGTCGCTTGAAGGGGTGTATGATGGAACGGAAGTCCTTAGAGTACCCTAGGGAGGCTTATATAGGAGGCACCTCGCTAGGGTTTACAGTTTACAACCGAACAAGATATGGATTCAGAGGCTTTGACCTAATCCGACTGGGTTTCGAGTACGCTCATGTGCCTTCAGTCTCCAATCGCCAGGCCTTCTCCTCAGTCGCATTCCAGTCGCCGTCCTGCAGGCCCACTCGCTAAGTCTTTGACCCATTCGAAACATCCTGCTGGACATACCCCCTTTGGCATATCCCCATCACCAGTTACAAGAAACTGAAATGGCAGGGAATGTGCCCTAACACGGCTTTAGGCTGGCGCCCCATGCTCTGCACCACCCTAGCCACCGTAGGCTTCACAATGGCCTCGGAGGATCTTAGGTCCACCCTAGGAGCCAAAGGTTTGAAGATGATTTTGGCATCGAACCCAGGAAGGTGGCAGTGAAGCCTAGAAAACACTGAGCTAGCCACCGTAGTCACTACATCCTTCCCTTCCTCCTCCATAATGGCATTAATGACCACGCGTACACCACTCCCACGGTCCAATAGCATCTCGAAGAACAAGGCGTGCACGTAAATGTCTTCCCTATCATGTAAGCCGATGGGATCCACCTAGAGGCCCGGAAGAATATCATCAAGGCGAAAAGCCTCCTCTAGTAGGGAGCGGGTCTGCTTCTCGTTCCGCTCCTTCTCGGAAGTAGCAGACTTTCGAGCACTCCCCACCTCTTGCTGGGATTCCTCCAATTGGTTAGCTTCCAAGCGAATACTGGAGAGCTACTGTCGCATCTCCTCCTGGGCCTGGGAGTACTCGGTGGCCTCCTCCTTCAGCCAGGAGCACTCACCCCAGAGAATCTCCAGCTCGCATTTGGTGGACGTCTCCTCGCTGATCTGTGGCCCTTCATCCTGGACCATGAAGCGACCGAGGATGATGCACATCTCAGCACAAGCATCTAGGGATCCCTAGGCCGAGGCATGAGCCTCCTTCGCCCGGGAGCGAGCCATTTTCAGGACTGGGTCTAGGGCCATCCCACCAAGGTACAACCCCTGACCCGGAGTAGCCTCAGCCACACGGGACGGTTCCTCACCGACTAGAGCAAGCACATGGACCTGGGGGATCCTGGAAAGATCCCATACCAGCGAGCTCGCGCTTTTCCCCAGCAAAGCCTGAAGGTTGGCACCCTCCATCTACATGACCCCTGACTCCTCCAGCAAGAGCCTAGAGAACAATGTGTTCCCTCCTGGTGCATCATGACCTAACAATAAAGAAAGAGAAATTTGGTGAGAAAGATCTCTCCAATGAGAGATCACTCTGGAAACACAAGTGTGGGCGTAACTGTCGCATTCACTCTAGGAGACCTGGGAGTTCGCTTGTGAACATCTCGGGGACCTTCCCTAGTGCGCTGACCCCCCCCCCCCCCAAGCGCCTAGAGCACCCCTTAAAGCGCATGTGGTTGACAGACCGTACTCAAGGGATAAATTTAAAGACGAAGGCAAGAAGCACTTACCTAGATCCGATGTCAAAGCACCACCTCCCCTTCTGCAGTAGAGGCGGTGGGACCATGGGTGAGGACGGATTGTCACTCATACCATCCTGTGGTGCTTTCGAGTAAGACAGGGCGGGCCACTCGCCAACCCGATGGCCCCATTTGGCCCGGCTGGAGGCTCCCTGGGGCGTCTCGAGGAGGAGTTGCCCCTAGAAACTTTCCTTCCCCGGGCGTCAGAGGATACGGGGCTAGGAATCCACCCACCGGCTAGACGGGGCCATCTAGAGGTGTCTCCACCTCCTCGCCCATGGCCTCCTCTAGGATCGCCTACTCGAGGGAGTCACCTTCCTCTTCGCCTCCACTAGAGGAGCGTATCTCGGAAGACTCGGGGGCAAGCGAGTATTCTTAAGTGCTCCCGATGTATCCCACTGAGCCTGACTCAAACTCGCCGCCTCCTGCGATCCCCTTCACGTTGCAGAGAGGAAGGGTCACAAGGATGTGAGCTCAACGCTTGTCCAGCTAAAGCGTAATGGGAAACTCCGGTATGTTCCCCATCGCCCTCGGTGTGATAAGCCTCCTCATTAGGGCAAGGTAGGCTTCCAAGAAAAAATCATGTTCCTTCCCTAGCTGAAGGCGCGTGTGGTCCTTGCTATTGTTGTACTCCCATGCTGGGTGGGATCTCATTTGTAGCAGCACCAGGCGACGTAGTATGAAATCTGATATTACGGCGGTGATGGTTAAGCCCTAGTCCACTACCTCGTGGATCTGGCTGTAATGGGATGCAGGTCTACATCTTGCAAGCTCAGCCTCGGCCAGGAAAAGGCGGGTTGCGCTGCCTCCCCTGGATCATACATCTAGGGAAGACAAACTCCAACTAGCACAATGCAGAATTCACATCACCATTCGTCCCACTTGGACTTATATTGACTAGGGGGTACTGCCTAGAGCATTGGTTGCAAAGATGGAACGTAATACCCCCTGTGATCTATGTTTTCTTATCCACCCTAGGGTGAAGAAGTGGCTAAAAGGCGCCAGAGACGGCCTCACCCCCATGAATATGACGCAAATATGAGCGAAGGCGGCCAGCACCAGCATGGAATTAGGGTGGCTCTGAACAAGGTGAAATCCATATGCATTCATCACCTCAAGGAAGAACTCCAAGAAAAGGGTGAACTAGCCCCATGAAGAGGAAGCAGGCATAAATTGGCATCTCCACGTCCCTGACTCTGATAATGGGACGGAGAAGTTCGGTGGCCCTGTTCTCATGGCATTCATTCGCCACATGATCGAACAGAGCCTAGAACTTTTCACATCCAGCATCGCCTGGATGAGGGCGTAAGGAATCTTTGGGGGCTTCACCTCCCCCGAGCGGGTCCATACCGGTCTAGCTTATCTCCCTACATCCGGCACCACACGGTCTTGAAGGGAATATGCCTGAGAGGAAATAATAAAGTGGTTTCTCATGCTATAATTCTGTTATTCCATATTTATGATAAATGTTTATTTCTCATGTTATAATTCTGTTATTCCATATTATATTATTCCATATTTATGATAAATGTTTAATTCTCATGCTATAATTCTGTTAATCGGAAACGTTACTACATGTGTGTTTAATAACCAAAGAAAAGGTTCCTAGTGATGCCTCTCATTCCACTAGCTTGTTGATTAATAGATGATCAAGGTTTCCTAATCATGAACATTGGATGTTGTTAATAACAAGGTCATGTCATTGTAGAATGATGTGATGAATATTCACCCACAATAGGTATAGCAATACGATCATGTTATCAAAATTTATATTGCAATACCAATCTCACTCGAAGTAACACTAATCCTTAGACCATGAGATCATGCCAATCACTAAAACCAAAAGAGTACTTTGATTCCATCAAACGTCACGCCATAACAGGGTGATTATAAAGATGTCGTTGCGTACTTAGGAAGTGTTAGTTGAGACTCATGGATCAATATTGGGATTTTTCCATCCCCATGATTGAGAGATATACTATGGGACATATCGGTGATATTACACTAATAACAGCTTGCAGCAAGTGATTTGATCACAAGGAATCATATATCACGGAACGAGTAAAAGAGTAATTGTCGGCAACAAGATCAAACTAGGTATGGATGATACCAAATGATCGGATCTCAGACAAGTAAAATATTGCGAGGAAAAAGGAATTGGTTACTACGAAAAAGGTTCACATGATCACCAGATTCATTGTTGAGTAAGTGGGAGTCATCACGAATTTCCAGATCTCGCTGATGATTATTGATCAGAGAGGTGTCTCGATCATATCCATATTATTCACGAACCGTAGGGTGGCACACTTAAGGTTCGCTGACGTGTTTTGAGAGGATTTGGAACTCCGACTGAATTATTGGACAACAAAGGGCTTGTTTTGAGAAAGCACCAAAACTATTTCGGAATATCGAAATAACACAAGGGGTAATTGTTAATGTTTATTACTTGAATGAATTAATGTAACACCCTTGAATCATCCCTATGCAAGTTTTAGCAATTCCCGCCAAACCCACATAGAAATGATTTAAAGATGACCACTAGGCATATGCGTGTGGGTCGAAAACAAAGTAATATCATTACACAATAGTCCACAATGGAACCCACAGAACATATATATACAACAATGACTCCATGAGTCAAGAATACAGATCTACAATACAAAGATCCAAATCACCTTGAAAATGATACAACATCCGAGTACGGGTAAGATTCAAATGGGGCTAAGAGCCCTAAAGAATAACCAATGGCGTCCATAACCCTGCCCAGGCCAAGCCGAAAGGGTAACCCTGCTAACTACGTTGATCTCAAACCCTCTAAAACAAAAGGGGTGCTGACAAGGGCAAAGGAAAAAGAGAGCGGTTAGTACTAAGGCCAGTACACGGCGAGTCTAGAATTCGGCCGCTCTCGCCTACATAGGTATGGTGGACTGAAGCGGTAGTGCAGCAGGCACTAAACAACCTATAGAGACTCGATATAGCTATCAGCTATTAGAGAGGGGTAAGAAAGACCTATTCAGAACCAACCTGATAGTAACACCAAAACATACCCGTCCTGGTATTTCCTCCTCGAGACCAAACGAGGAAGTCACCCGAGGAACTCACACAGTTGGCAGTTTTATTCATTCCATTATAGTTACAGCACTTACTAGTCAGATATAGATAGAATGAGTCATTCTGATATCATAAGCAGTGGGCAGTTTTAGTTAATCATTTCATTATAGTTGCAATACTTACTATTCAAATACGATTAGCATAGGACATCCCAAATCCAGTAGTTGTTGGCACTTTAATTTACTCATTCTGTTGTAGTGAAACTGATTACTAGACATGTCAAAGTCCAGTTTATAGCACTACTTTAGTTATGGTTGTCTATGATCAAGATATTGTGCTCCAAGTCGTCCATAACCGTGGACATGGCTTTCAGAAAGATTTTACCCTGCAGGGGTGCACAAATAGCAACAGACGCATGATCAACCTCGGAAAAACCAAATAAAACCCAATGAGGCATCACGACAAAGCGATCACAAGATTCATAAAATATTTTAGGGGGCCACCCCACTAAGCTACCCACAACGAAGTTGGCTGGCTCCGAGACGGACCTAGGGTTTGCGAGAACGGCTATAAACAACTGGAACCCAAAAGTGTGATTGGGCTTGTCGATACCGCGAAATCGTGTCGCGACCCAAAACAGTACAGGCACTCCACGCGCAATCGTAAATAAAGCAGTAAAGTATGGCATAAGTACATGATAGTAATAAAGCCCCAAACTAGTTTGTGGCCCCAAGAAATAAGAAATGAATCAAGCTCTGCTAAGGGGATTCATGGTCCCACATGCGGATAGTGTGATAGTCAAGGAATAGGTATCAAGTACTCAGGGCCTACGGGACACAAGTGAGCGGTTAAAAACCAAATATTAGCTATTGCCCACCGGTGCCTCTGCATTAGTTATATCTATTCCTAGCATTTTAATTGACAAGTTATATTGAAAGCCATGATCGTCTCCACCGTTAAACATGCGCCAACCTTCTAACATCGGTGGAATGACAACGACACAAAGAAGCACCTGAGCAAGCAACTACGACTCGCAAGGCTGACTATCTATCAAACAACAGGCAATAGGATATGTCCAAGGCAATATAGAGGCTGCAAGGAATATAAATGGTGCACGGAAACTAAAGCATCGCAACACGGATAGCAATAGATCAACATGAGGAAGTAAAGACTACAAATGCAAAATAGGTAGAAAGGGAAAGATTGCTCGCCTAGGGAACACTACTAAAGATACAATATCCGAAGAACTTGTCGATACTCGCATCCACTCAAAGGCCTAATCCGTGAAGAAGCAAAACACTAAAATAAACACTAGATGCACTATTTAATACTACATCAGAAGATGGGACATGTTTACGATATGATGCATGACATGGCAGAGATGTGGTGCAATTAGGCAATATTAAGCAGAACCGGGGTCCTGATAATTAATTAGATGGTTCATGTTATTTAGATATTCCGCAATTTAAATGTTGGCTTAACAAGGCAAAACATGGCATCGGTTCGTTACACAAATTTAAGTGAAGCTACTATAAGGGTAGATTTGCCCGCATATGGTCTCCATATTTAATTATTAGGTGATTCGACAAAATGCTCTCAAATGACAAAGTATGTATGCATTCATGAACAATTTAATGCAACAAGATATATAGATGGCAATTTATAAAATAGGGCTCGGAAAGGGGTCACACATCAAGGTCCGAAGATCTTGTAGTACGATGGGGTTTGACAGGGTTTGGGTTTGCTCTTGGATTCTAGGATCGGTCTTCTGAGGTCTAGAACATCGGATCCATATCGGATGGCTTGGTGGTCTTCAGGTCGGTGATTGGGGTCTTCGGGGCTCTGGCCATAGGATCCATGTAAATGGTCATGGCGTTTGGGAAGGCGATCTTGGTTTGAGGCTTCTGATCCTCGAGAACAGGGTCATCGGTTCCCTCTTGATGATCATGTCGCCCACATTGAAGGCCTTGGGGTTCCATGCGGTTGATCTAGGGTTCTGGCTCGGGGGTTGATGGTGGCTTGGTTCCGGCGACGGGTCCTCAACTAACCGCACAAGGTTCTAACAGCAGCATCGGTCGAAGCCACGCGTCTTGGGGATCATCTCATACTTCGGTTCAGACCTAGCATTTCCACGGCATGGTAGCACACCCATATCATGTGTTCTGTTCACCATCTCAACACAGGCACATGGACACTTCAGCACTCCCACTGATGGGCATCAACTGATCAACATCTGCAGCAGCAACAACATCAGTAAGGGCAAGCTGAGTGCGACACGAGGAGTTAGGCTGCAAGCAGCCTTGACGGAAGGAGACATAGGCACCGGCGCACGGAAGCTGTTCGTCGGAGGGAACACAGGGGCGACACGTAGGGGGAAGGGGCTTCCGCCTCGGTGGCAGGGGAAGGCTACCCTGACGGCGGAGGGCGAGGTCGCTGGCGAGGCAGGGGTGGCCAAGCTTGGAGTGGAGGTGGTTGTGGCGCCGGCAGGAGACGGCACAACAGACCCAAGGAGGCGACGGCAAGGTCGACCTGGAGGGGCTCGGGCGTGCGGCCAGAGGACGGCAGGGACAGTATCGACCTAGGAAGGCTGGTGGCTTCCCTGGAGGATGTGGTGGCTGGAGGTTGAATACGAACGGCGCCGGGCATGGGGCGGATACTAGCCTGTGGTGGTGGGGCTCAAGGTCGCGGTGCAGGGAATCCGGCGGTGCCGGGGCTCGTGGACGAGGTCAATGGTGGGCGTCGGCAGAAGCAGAGGCGGATCGGCAAGGAGCTTAGGGCCACGGCAGCGGAGAGGGGCAGATTGCGGCCATGGCCGGGCTCGTTGATGGGCGGCGGCCGGATGCTGGAGCAGCGAGGCGGGGCGAGCAGGCAGAGGACGATGCCTAGCGATTCAGAGGCCGAGTTCGGTGGCCTGACGCGGGGCTCTCGAGGAAGGAGAGGCCACATGGGGTCAGTGGCGGCGCCATGAGGCCGGCACGAGGGAGCGACGCTGTAGAGGAAAGGGGATGGTGACGCGGGGGGAGAGATAGGGGAGCCGCATATGGGAGGGTCACGTCAGTCAGGGTGGGGCCGGGTTGTCGAGGAGTGGGGTGGGTGAGGGTCGCGCGAGGTTTCCGTCACGAGAGGAGCGGGGCAGGTCGCGGTAGGTGCGATGCATGGTGGGACCGCGGGTCGTGTACCGCGTGCGCTAGGCATGTCGCGCGCGGCTGTGTGCGCTACAGTGGTGTGTAGGTGTGCGTGTACCGCTGCAGTGCTAGCGCCTGGGTTGGGTTGGCGCTAGAGTTAGGGTTAGGGTAGTCGGGTGGTAGGTGGCTACCGGTTGGGCCTTTTGGGCCGGTGGCTGCCTCCCCCGCTAAAAAATAGTTTTGTTTTTTTTATTTATTTTAATTGAAATAGACTTTTGTAAATAGTTTTTAGATAAAACAAAATATCTAGACGGTCAGGGTTTTAATTTGAAACAAAGACGGGGTACTTTGTAAACAAAGATAGGCTTTTGCAAGATAGTTGTAGGCAAACATATGCATTATTATGATGATGCTCAAATGCAATGTGGCATGATAACATGAGCATGCTATCATGATGATGCACAAAGTTAAAACAACAAGCAATTTTCTAGTAGTGGTTTTACCCGGGGTGCTACAATTAACAAATATTAAATAAATAAAAATGTTTTATTAATTTCATAGGTGTGGTTTAATTGTTATGAACGTCATGCAATTAAAAAAAAGAGGGGGTTACTTACTTGATGGAGGGGGTTACCACCATGAAGAGGGAGAGGTGGCACCTCTAGGGGCCAGCACACCCCCTAGGTTCTGCCCCATCCTCTACTATAAAAGGTGGCAACTCCTCCTCTCTTCCTTTGGACACTTGAGACTCCACCTTCTTCCTCCCTTGTTGCTCCACCATTTCCATTGCTTAGCGAAGCTCTGCCACAAAATAGTTCGAAGTCTACACTTAGAGAAGTGGAGTAGGAGTTTTCGGTGGATCCCTTTTTCGATGCCCCGCTAGACCAATGGCATGGAGGACCTCAACGATCCACACGTGTAACCGAGTACGATGGCTCTGCCAGTTGTGGCACCTTGAGTACCCGATCTTGAGACCGTCGCGTGTACACCTTCATCTTCACCAACAATGTTTGAGCGGGAATATATTCCTGCTTATGGTCTTCGAGGGTGAGTTACTCGTTGCTACCATATCGTAGATGATCTTGGCTAGATAGTGGTTCACGCGTAGGAATTTTTTTGTTTTCCATGCTATGAATCCATCAGGTCCGCCTTGGGGAAGTTTGGATATGGCAGAAGCGTGTGAAGGGGAGGATGACGAGGGGTTGGTAGGGGAGCGTATCTGGGAGGAGATTTTTTATAAAGAGCCTCGCCCTTACACTCCCCCAACCGCTTAACCCTTTGAAACTCCTCGACTCACACGCCCACCACTTCAAGGCACCTCGGGGTCGGAAGACGAGTCACCCAACCGTTAGTCAAGGAAAGCACAGTTAGCGACTTGGTGAGAATTGGGACTGATTCTGTTGTGGCAGGGGGCCTTAGTCAAACCGGTGCCCGGGGATGCTTTCGTATCCGTGGAACCTGGGGTCCTCGGATCCTGCCTGGGCAAGCCGCACAAATACTCCTGCCCGGGGCCTAGACGCTCTCGGCCCGCAAAGCTGCAAACGTCCCGGCTAGCCCCTTGACAAGAGATAGGAATGTCAGACCCAGGCTTTGACACCTAAGGAGCTAGGCCTCATAGCTACCCTGCCACACGAAAACCTCAAAGAAGAGTCTCTCCACATTGCACCCATATGCATTACGCCATGCCATGTGGCATAGCCACACTGATGCATGTTCCTTCTACCCTTGTGGTATCCTCTTGCCTGTATAAAAGGAGGTCTAGGTCGATCAATACCAGGGGGGATTTCCAAGCTAGAACCCTCCCGAGGAAGGAGCATGTGTAATTGTGATCATCCTTAGATTGTATATAGTTGTAGGACATAGGGATCCTCACACCACGGACCTGAACCTGGGTAAAAAACGGTGTCTCTATGTGTGTGTGTTCTTCCAGCTTGCTGATCGGGCTCGCCGGACATTGCACCCATGGCCGAACTAACAAAGAGGGTACCCATCCCCGATGTCAAAAATCGAGACACGACACTTCCTCATAGCTACAAAGATGTCGTCAATGGTTATGTCATTATAGGAATATCGTATGCCTTTCATGAACTTATGGCCAAGTTTAGGACTGCTGAAGTCGAGCCCATTGCAGGAGATGTTGTCAACATAGAAGCTATATTTGAGATAATTATTATAAATGTTTCCCTCAAACACTTATTGCAGTTTTCTAAGTATTTGATGCTTACTCTGTTTTGTGAAAACAGGACTTTCTGCTTGAGAGTTAATGGATGGGAGAGGTGACTATGGCGTGATGATGGTAAGTAATATGGTTGATGGTCGATGACACTCCTTCCCTCGATGTTTATCATTTGGATTAGAGGATTTGAATAAAAGCTTTGTAATCAAGTATGTGAACCTTATTAGTGTGGCTTGCTTATTGCAAGACGGTTATTCGTATAAATGAGATACAAGTTAGTTGTTCTTTCTCTATGAATGATCTCTCTTATGTTCACATTGTGGTTATGAATAAGTTATTCTTGTCTTTATCTATGTGATAGTAGTTCGAGCATTTATAAAACATCTGAAAATTTGCCAAAAGAAAATATTCAAACTTAATAATGACATGACAATATTGTTTAAGTCAAATGGGTTGGTTCATCCTGATAAAACAAAAGTCTACTAGATATATGATCTTATGACTTGTTCAAACCATGCCTCACTTGGTGAGATGACTAAAATCTAGTGTTCTAGTAAAAAGATTGTTGAATGTCATGTATGATGACTATAATTCAACATCTAGTGGATATCATTATTTCATAAGCTTTATTGTGGACTTAAGTGAATATGTGTCTTTACTTAATAAAACATAAGTCTAAAACTATTTGAATTGTTCCAAGATCTTCGAAATCAAGGTGAGTATTAAATTTACAAGAATATCAAAAGTCTCTACGATTTGATCAAAGTGATTGTGTATTCAAGTAAATAAATTTGGCATAAGTACTTGTCAAAAACTGTTTCACAAATTATGATGATTGGAAAATTCAAAGCATGTTGATATGTCTAAACATTATAATCATAATGTATTGAATACATATGGTCTATAAATGATCTTCTACTAAGTTAATGTTGGAAGTTGGAGTTATAGATTAAAATACTAATCACTCATTTGAAGTATAAAGGACATCTAAAGATTCGTGGAAACAACACCATAAGAGTTATGGCGTCTTCGAGTTTCTAGAGATTTCGATAATTTGAAATTGTGACGAATAAGTAAATCTTTGTAGTGTAATCTTAGAAAATTATGAATACAACTCCACGATCAAAATAAGGAAAAAATTGTGTTGGCTCGACTTGGCGTTTCCTCAAAACAAAATTCTCAAGGAAGGTGTTAGTGGAAGAAAGTAAATGTCCAAAACAAGGTCATTTACCTTACCTCAAAATGTCGAATAGCGCACAGTGATGTGTTCCGGGAACAAAACTCTACAATATGATGATAAACTAATGATGATGAGCACAACATTTCAGCCAATACTTTTACTAAAAGGAAGGTAGGACTCAAGAATATTGTTTGCCATTTGCAGAGTTATATTATTGATTTGCTTGTCATGTTGCAAGAACAAGACATACCTACGAACTGCAAAGAAACAATGATGAACCTAAGTATGAGATATGACTAAGAGACATGAAACCCTGCATTAAGTTACATTTAATATTGCAATGTAAAGAGTTACTTGATCTTGTTAAGTAAATATTTTTTACTTAATCTTTCCCAATAACTACAAAGTTAAAAGGAATAAATGAAACTTAAATAAAGACATAAAATCTCGATTTGTCACAAAGTATGTTTTGGAAAATTCAAAACAAATTGACTATGACATGTAGTGATGCTTGAAGTCTATTGGATTTACACCAGCAATTACTCCAACTACACTCCTCTTTGCACCCCCGAGGCACGGTGGTCAAACATAATGCTGGTTATTGTAGGAGTTATGCATATCGACTATGAGCAATAAGTATGTGGATGTATAAGTCCTAACATGAACCACTCTCTTAAGGATTTGAAGCAGATAATGACATACCTCATTATGGGTAGTCGCAACACAAAAGGGAAAGAACAATGTTCCTTTGGACGCGCCAGGCGGTTCATCTAAAGGGTGGTCCTTTTCTTGATTAGGTAGATAACACAGGACAGTATATAAACAGGTCGAGAGCGATCTAAATAGGCGAGATGGGACTAAACGCTCCACCTAATAGTAGCTTCTATCGTCCATGCTACCTGCGAATACGTAATATGAATAAGCGAGTCACATATATCGCGTACAAATGCGAAGGACATGGCAACGTGAACTGTTTGACAAAAGAAACCGTTGGAGTTTTGTTGCTTGTACCGTCAATGTTTTTAGTGAATAGGTAACATGGATAATCAAGTCGCATCTATAGCCAACACAAAGGCATGAATTATGTGCGGATAAACAACATGCATCATTTTACAAAGGAAAGCATGGCATTTCCTTAGACAGTGGTGGGACCCATGTCTTATCGTCAATATTGAGTCCAACTCGTTAAGGCGTCTAATAGTGTGTTTGCCCACTTACTATGAGTTACCGTCTAAAGACCTTTTTTTACCCAAGCACATGGTCGCGTATGTGAAAAAGCTAAGTGAGGAGTTCACAGACACGAGTACACAAAGCGTTCACATTCAACATTTTGAAAAATAGAGAAAAAATCACACAAGTCTATGTGAGTAAAGGACGAGTTTTAGGATTACACACATACTAAGATGCTGGCACCAAAGAAAAAAGTCCGTCCACGAGAACGTTGCCTAATCAGTATTGCAGATAATCGATCCAAGACACGCAAAGGATAACGGATAAACTTTGGAAATCTAATCTAACTATAACTAAAACTAAATCTGTAGACCATGCCATCATCGAGTCTGCTTCGGTGTCGTTGGTACAGCTGGTTGTCTTGTCTTGAAGGAACAACATCCTTGCTCAGACTGCTCCAGCTTCTCTCAATGGGCCTGAACACACTGCTAGTTGGCATAGAAAGAAGAAAGAAACAGTCAGTTGCTAAAGATATATAGGTTACCGAAAAAAGAAGTTGTCGTAATTGCATGCTCGACTCTCACGTTGTCGTGACGATGCGATAGGCATAGAAATAGCCAACGAGGAAGAAACACATGTGCATGCCACCGACACAACTCTCCGATGCGGAAACCTGCACAATGCAAAGAAAATGACGTGACAGTGAAAATGGCCTACCTGAGTGTTGGTGGCTCGATGACGAATATGCACAACCGCACCCACCGACGCTTTTCCAGTCTACGAAGCATCATGTGAACTATCAAAGGGAGAAAGAGAGTTAGGTAACCTAGGACATGAACATACCTGAGAGTCGGAAACGTCACTACAACGTCTCACCATGCACTGACATGAGAATCATTACATGAGCTCCACCGCCGAAGAAGAAGAATCTACCTGCAGCGCCGTATCTCGAAAAGAATGAGTAATGAGACGCTAAATTGAAAAGGATACTTACCTCCTTCTGCAACCTCCACTGTCGGTGGTATAACCCGAGTGAAATAAGCTAGACCAAGACCCAACATACAACTGTACCAAAGCGCGTGAGGTCGGTGCCAGGTCAGGCTAATTCGACTCCTAGGTGTCACGTCATACGTGTTGACGCCGAGTCTTCCGTCCATCCTGCCACCTCCCAGCATCACCACGAAGTTTTGCCTCACCATTGTGGCCACCAGCATTACCAGATACAGGTGTCCTCACCGTACCAACGCATGCGGATGACCACGGGGTGTGGTGAATCAGGATGTACGTGGGGGATGAGAGGACCTAGCTAACGCAATGCGTATGCAACTAACCGAGAGAACCTTTTTATATCGAACGTGTCTCTCACTAAAAACTCGAGTTATTGGGACCCACTACACGACCTTGGCGATAAATAACACTGACAACTTAGCTAGCATCCGCGAGAACCCACGCACGCTAAGAGTCTACGTTATTAGCTTGCTCTCGTCCTTCAGAACGCCTATAAGCGAGAAGTGTCGGTGCCACATCTACCGTCTAGGATTCTTGATCGACAACAAATAGGACCCACGCTCGCGAGAAACCACAACACCACGTCGGCTTTGGACGGGCCCCACGACCGTGAGAAACCGAGGCCAACATTGGCTTATGGTGCCACGTCGTCTCTGGATGGGTCGCCCGTACGAGAGAAACCGCGGACATCTACGGTCTATAGTGCCACGTTCGCTCTCGTCGGCATGGGCTCACAATGCCACATCGTCTCTCGAAAACGCCCACCACCTGTCGAGTGCGAAGCGCTATCACACCGGGAATGCCTCTCACAACGTGTGGTCCTTCCCGTGTACGCTGACTATGGGCCTAGATTGCGTGTGTGACGCACCTTCTAGCGACGTAGGGTACGATGGTGCGTGGTACACATGTCCGTGGTATGGAATCTTGTAGCATCCCAATTGTCTAACAATTGCAATGCTACTTGCCTAGTCTATATATGCTACCTTCCTACATATAATTGTTGCATCATAATTATATCATGCTCATGTCATCATGCCACCTTGCATTTGAGCATCATATAAAACCCTTTTCTCTTGGATCTTGTCTCATATGCATTTATCGTTTGATGTTGGTTCTAAATAAATTGTATTTGGTTCTTGATAAATGCTTGGTGCCCAAGTTGAGTTGGGGGCATGTCTTTTATTAACTCCATCACCTTTCTTGTCACCACCCCATAATTCCACCATCCAACTATATGTGAGATTTGCATTTTATTGGGTTTACCTCTAGCTCATGTGGGTTGAGATGGGTCCACTTACAATTCCACATGCTCCCTTATATGCATCATGTTGTTTTCACATTATTGATATGTGGAGAGCCACATGGCCACCTTTGCATGATATGTGAGTGGAGTGCCTTGTCAAGCTGCCATATGGTTTAAATTTGAATATAAGCTCATGGAGGAATACAATTGTAGTTCATGTTGGCTAGTGGAATATACACACAAGCTTGGCCACCTTATATTCATGCATGATCTTGTATTTAGTCCATGTGGTAAAAAAGCTTCCTTTCCTCTTGTTGGGCCATATTCAATTCTTGAAACCTTGCTTAGATAAATGCCATGAGTTATTCTAGCGGTTTTCACTACTAGAGAATGCATTTACTATTTATGCATGGGCCATGCAAGATCATCATATACTCTCTTAATGTGGCTATTTCTTGGATTTTTTAGTGGAGCATGGTTCTTTTGGAATCAGTTCAAGTTGGCTCAATTTTGTTTGGACTCCACCATCCTAGGGCATCCACTCCTTGTTTTGGTTTTGTAAGCCTCATGGCTTGCATGCACCACATGGGATATATGTTTTCCCTCTTAACCAAGACCTCTTCTCTCCTACCCCAAACCTTTTCCCTAACCTCTTTTTCACCACCATGCATGCATGGATGTGATCTTGTTTGTCTCATACCAAAGAAACCATACACTTATCTCCCACTTCTTCTTTTCCTTGGTTTGCGTTCAAATCAAATCCAACCCATCTATCTTGTGCTTGTGTTTTACACATTTCTTTCCCTACCTTGTCACATACACATATCAAACCCCATCCCCACCTCCATCACCTCATCACCCCATGTTTTTCTCCACCTCTTCCACCTCTTGCTCTTTGGGTAGATGGATTTATTGGTTTGAGGCATATTCATTTGAATCAAATCAAATGCCATCTAAAAACCCCTATCTACCCTACCTAGATCAAGCCTTAACCTAAGCTATCTCTAAACCCTAGCTCACCTCACCACCCTTTCCTTCTACCCTAGGTGCCACCACACCTTGTGGGTTGGCTCGAACCAACCCCCCAAACCTACCTACCTTGCCAACCCATCCCCTCTACTCCATGCCGAGCCACTCTCCTAACCTAAACCCTAGGCCGAGCCCTTGCTCGACACCATCTAACCGAAACCCCCTCTCTTTCCTCTCTCCCTCGCTGCCAGGAAGCCCCCACCCAAGCCACACCTGCTCCATCCCCTATGGCCCTAGCTGCAGCACCTCCCCTGGCCTCCTGAGCCACGCTGAACACGTGAGGAGAGAAAGGTTGCCACCACCACCTTTTCCACCCCGACCCCCATGTGCACCACACCCTCGGCCTTATCTACCCCCTCCTCTCTACCTGGCGTCACCCCAGATCCCCAGGGCCCTGCCGCCGCAGCCCTTCCCCATCTACCTGCTACCCTCTCTCTCCCATCCCCGTCAACCTCACCGTCGGCTTCCTCTCGGCTACACCGTACCAGGCGGCGGGCGTGGCGTGTCTGGCTGTTGGGGAAGACCCAGGCGAGCACCTGCGTCGCCCCTGTCCACGCCGACGAGGAGGAGGAGGACCCGCCCCGCTACATGCAGACGTGACCGAGCAAAACCCTAATCGGCCGGTCGTCAGCTCCCCCGGTGATCCCTTGCGCTCCAGGCCGAACCACCACCACCAACCTCCCCGCGGTGAGCCTCTGCGCCTCCCAGACATCTCCTCTGGCACCTTCTCTTCCTGGACGCGTAGATCGCTCCGTCGAGCACCCTCTGTGCGTGTCGTCGTTTTCGCTGTGCGCCGCAGTAGCCTCATCTGGTCGTGCCGCCGGTTCCTAGCATCAAACCCCCTCAGCCGTAGCGGTAGCCGCCGCCATGCGCGCGCGCTAGATCGCAAGATCAAACCCCCGCCGCGCCCTGTCGTTCCGCGGCTTCAGTTTCGTCAGATAGCGGAGAGAAGAAAAACAGTGCGCGGTGGCACTTTCTCAAAAAAACCTGGCTTTTTGTTTCACTCAACCCGCGCTCCACCTGGTCCCACTTGTCTGCCTCTGTGTAACATTTACAGAAAGGCACCCGGTGCTCTTAACCCTCAACCCGCACTCCAGACCAGGCCCACATGTCATATGTTGTGGCCGTTTTACAATAAGGCACCCGATAAACCTTTTCCTCAACCCGCGGTCCTCGTCCGCGTCGCGTGGCACCCGCTCGTTCACCCGCTGGCGCGTGGGCCCGTTTGAGCGCCGGGTCCACCGATCAGTTGCTGCGTCTCACGTCTGTGGCGGTGAGAAAAGCCTGTCGCACGTGGATTCCGCCAGATCCACGGAGGCCCCACCCGTCAGCTGTAGTGGCTAGCTTCTGCCTGGGTATAAAAAGTCTGCCACGCGCGGTTTTCGCCAGCTCAGCAGACGACCCCACCTGTCTGTGACTCGGGCTAAATCCCTCTGATATAAAAAGTGTCTGTTCTTTTTCTGTTTAATAAAAATAATTTCAGAAATGTTTAATATGATTTTAAATCCAGTTTTAAATAACTTTTAATTGGTAATTCCAAATTTTGACAAATAATATATGTTTTGGAATCAGGAAAATGTGAGGAATTCAAATATGCCATCCAAAATAATGTTTAGCTATTTTAAATTTTCGAAATTGTTTAATTGCAATAAAAATGCCTTTTTCTTAATTAATTAATAACTTTAAGTCCATGACTCCAAATTTGGCATATAATATGTCTAAATCGATCAACGTGATGAGCCCGTTCTGATTATGCATTCCATGATATGAATTGAAGCATGCATCATGTCTTTATTAAAAATCAGAACTGTTTATGGCAATAAAACTTGACCAAATAATTAATAAAATGATTTATTCTTGTCCCCACACCTCACCCTTGCCATGCTACATTATTGCCATGTAATTTGTGCATCATTCATCATGGCATGCTTGGTTGCTTGTCGCATTTTATTTATATGCTTGTGCACTTTATTTATGTTGGCCCTTGTTTGTTTGGTTCTTCTTTCGAATAGACGCCGAGCAGGGGAAATATCAGGAATCCCAGGAGTACTACCCAGCTCCATCTCTCGCTTCAACTGAGCTGCCAGGCAAGCACTACCACATGCTTGCATACATATAGTACCTATTGCATCTATCTTATTCTTGCATCATTGAGTCGCGAATTCATTAAATTGAATCCCAAGTACTGCATAGCCTTTACTTTAAACCCCACCGAGCTTGTTCCTCCATCCCATGAGCCATTACTACAGGAGTTGTTTGAGCCATGCGAGTCGTAGAACAGCATGGGTAGGGTATATGAGTGTCTGATGGATAACGGGGTCCCTAAACAACTTAACCTAAGTAGTAATGGGATAACTAATGAAAGAGGCACCGGTGAGCAATATCTGTCATTTGGTTTTTCATGCTCACTTGTGTCCCGTAGGACCCCGAGTACTTGATACCTGTTCCTTGACTATTCGCACTATCCACATCCGGGAGGCCTTATGAACCCCCCTGAGCCAGAGCTTGATTCATTTCTATTTCTTGGGGCCACAAACTAGTTTGGGGTTTTATTTACTATCATGTACTTATGCCATGCTTTACCGCTTTATTTAAGATTATGGGTGGAGCACTTGTACTGTTTTGGATCGTGACACGTTTTCGCTGTATCGACAAGCCCAGTCATACTTTCGGGTTCCCAGTCGTTTACCGCCGTCCACACAAACCCTGGGTCCGTTCCGGAGCCGACCAACTTTGTTGCGGGTAGCTTAGTGGGGTGGCCCCCTAAAATATTTTACGAATCCTGTGATCGCTTTGTCGTGAATGCCTCGTTGGGTTTTGAGTTGGTTTTTCCGAGGTTGATCGAGTGTGTGTTGCTATTTGTGCACCCCTGCAGGGTAAATCTTTCTGAAAGCCGTGTCCGCGATTATGGACGACTTGGAGCACAGTTTCTCGATCATACACAAGTATAACTAAAGTACCGTCCTTAATTTGACTAAATATCTGACTAGTAACTAGTGCAATATTCATGGAATGAGTAATAAAACTGCCAACAGATGGGTTGTTCGTCCGCTTTCTCGTTGGTAAGCGAGAAGGAGGATGGATCTATTACTTTATACTGTTATAACTGTTGTTTCTAATTAACGGACATCCGTCTATCATTGGTTAGGCGGATGGTTAGCGAGTATCTATAGACTTGTTAGTTATTATCTTTTGCTGCAATTGCGTCACCCCAGGTTATGTCCCCTTTAGAGGCATAAAGACTTGCTGAGTACCCCTAGGGTCTCACACAATAAATTGTTTGATTCAGATGAACAAGTGTATTCGGAAGATGGATACTGGTTGGAGGAGACAGATGATGTTGGCAACGATCACTCGGTGTAGAGATTCCGGGGATGGGGATCCATGAGATCTGTGGGCGGGATGTGCTTATTTTTGTGGCATCTTATGCCGATTTGCTTCTTATCCGTACTCGGATCTTGTTTCCCGCTTCCGCTTGATACTCTGTTGATTGATGTATGAGGAGCTATCCTACACTATTATAACTATCTAGGCTATTTGGATCTTGCCGTATGGCGTTGCAATATTTCTATTTCTTTTAGATGGTATGGCTCTGAGAACTGTTGTAAGGTAGCTTGCATACATACTCACTTATGTATGTATTTGATCTCTTCGCCTGTTGCCTTCGCCGCTAGTTCTTGTCCCGATGTTCTTGGAAGTGGTTAGGGCGGCCGACGGGCCTACACGTGGGTGGCCCTGGGCCCCCGGTGTACTTCTTTAACCACTTTTGGTTCATCCAGGCTTGAACTTAGAGCGTAGGGTCCGAGGTTGTTACAAATCTCTCACCTTGGCCCACAGCAGGGCCCGGATCACGACTCACAGGATAGCAGGGTTTCGTTGAGACATCTTCGTGTGTCCTCCTCAGAGTCTATCCCACGGCTGAAAACAATCGGGACAATGTGGATAGCAGTTTGAGGCAAAACAATCTAACGCTATTATTTACTCCTAATTTAGTAATTGATAAAAGGTTGTCAAAACTGCATGTTTTTCAATGCTAAGATTGAAGAAAGGTTGTAATTGGTACAACAAGCAGGAATTTTGTTAATCATATGGTTTCTAGTGTCTTGTAGCAGGGAATTCTTGATTTGATATATGATCAAAGAATTTTGGAATCACCAAGATTATCGAGAATACATGTGTTCACGATAAATTGAGTGGGAGCTAAGTAGTTTTCCAAGTCAAATATGTGGATGACATATTTGAGTGGCAGTTGAGGGATATCCTACTCTATCATATATGGATTATATATTTTAGTGGAAGCATGACAACATTCTCATATATGTAGTTGACATATTATGAATGATGTGATTGGTATTAGTTAAAAACATCTGATGGATGAGGTTGAATATATATATTAAACTATTGGAATCTATGAAGATAGATCGATACGTTTGGTAAACAGTAATTTCGAAATGTTTCAATAATTCTGAAAAGTTCAGAATAACCCAGTAAAGATTCTGAAGAAGTTCATAATGAAACAAGGAAAGAAAATATTCTTACTTATAAAACTGGGAGAAACACTGAGTTAAATCTTGGTATAAACAATGATGGTTATAAGGAAGAATAAAGATCATATG
Organism: Avena eriantha; assembly: GCA_910589775.1. NCBI lineage: Eukaryota > Viridiplantae > Streptophyta > Magnoliopsida > Poales > Poaceae > Avena > Avena eriantha. Next base: position 13,902,145 of record OU342746.1, read on the forward strand.
CATGGATCATAGGTTCTACCATATTGACCATATTGTATACTTGACGTAATGAGACCTGAAGTTTTAGTTAGAAGAACAGGTTCTTAATCATAAGAACATGTCTTCGGGGTGATTCATGAGTAAATCACTGAATCAGAGTTAAGTTTAAACGAAAAGAAGGCTTGGTTGAGCATCGAAGATGCAAGTAATGCATTGTCGATGAAATTTACATAGATATGGAAGTATTAAAATACTTTGGAATTAGTAAGTATGATATTTGGTTTAGAAAGTTTGACTTTCGACTGAGTGTGTTTCTAGGTATGCATGAAAACTTTGAAAGTTGAATTGACTGATCGAACGTCATTGTAAACACTAGGAAACAAAGTCTCACTCTATCACCAAAAAAATATTTCGACACATTATATGATAATGGTGTAAGTGTTAGATCAAGGAGACATTAACAATTTGAAAGACATACATATCTAGTAATACAAATCAAAGACAGGAAGCTTTCCATGAGCAAGCATGATCAACAAACACATATGTTATATGGTTTTATGATTAGTAACAAATGTAACTAGATTAGTTGTACTCTAGTGCAAATGGGAGACTGAAGGAGATATGCCCTAGAGGAAAATAACAAAGGAGTTTATTATCATATCTCATTAGATCATTATAGTTTTATATCATGCTATAACTATATCAATCGGAAACATTGATACAGGTGTGGTATATAAACAAACCAAAGGTCCCTAGTAGCCTTTATACAACTAGTTCATTGGGCAACTGTTGATTAAGGTTTTCTGATCATGGATCATTTAGGCCAATTAACAATGAAGTCATATCACCGGTAAAATGATGTGATGGACATTACCCATATAAGTACTGCAACACGATCAAGCCACAAAGTTCATCATTTCAATAGTTATAAACGAAGTATCCTAATCCTTAGACCGTGAGATCATATTTAATCACTGTCACCCGCGACTGCTTAGACTGCATCAACCATCACACCATAACAGGGTGATCATAAAGGTGTATGTTGGGTATTCTAGAGGGATACATTGAGGCGTATGCATCGCGATTAGGACTTGTTTTCCTGAGTGATGGGAATATACACTAGTCCCACTCGGTAAAATTACATCCATAACCTGCACAGCATATGGCTAGGTCACGAGGATGGAATATCACGGGAACGAATAAAGCAACAATTGTCGGCAACGAGATTGAACAAGCTATCATGATACCTATAATCAGATCTCGGACAAGTTAGGTATCTAAGAATTGGGCTCGACATTTATGGTTCAAATGACGTTAAAATCGTGGAATGCACATGAGTCATTATGGGTATCCCGATCCCATATCGATCATGTCTATGATGTTCCCGAACTGTAGGGTAACACACTTAAGGGTTTTATGACGCCTGAAGATTGTTCTAGAATTGATGGAACCACATGAAGAAAGAGATGTGGATACCGAAGGTATTCCTTGAGAGAACTGGAATTGATCCAGGAAGATCCGAAGGAAATTAGAGTGAACTGAAAGGTGTTACGGATCAAAGATAATTTAATAATATGTATTTTATATTAATTATTGGAATTAATTATAAAATAATATTTAAATTTAATTTAATGGGGGCAACTTCCCTAATGGGCCAAGTTCTCAGAGGGAACAAAGCCCAAGAAGAAGGCCACAAGGGATAAGCAGCCGACTAGGAGGGCACGCGGGTGGGGCCCACCCCAGCCACTGGACCCCCATGGGTTGTGCGTGAAGCCCACCCGCCCCCAGTCGGTCAGCCCTCATCCTCCCTTGGGTGCACGCATCCCCCCTCCATTTAGTCTTGCCCACGACTTCATTAGTTGGGGTGCCCTCTTTTCTCCTATATAAGATGGTCTATATGGGAGGGAAAGAGACACCCAATAATCTCTAAGGCAATTTCCTTAGCGATTTTCTCTCTCTTCTCTTACCACAGCGGCCCCAAGTAAGGGTTGCACGAGTAGGAGACTACTTCGCTACGGTACACTGTTGTGTTGTGTTGATTTCGGCCAGAAGATCTACTTCCACATCCCGGCTGGATCAATGAGAACAGGTGTCAACACCCGGATTTTTAAGTCCAGATGCCTGTTATGCCGGACATCGCAATCCCAGGATTACCATTTTTGCAAGACATAACAGAATTGATACCACAGTACATCATCCATTACAAACCATAATAGTCTTACAAATAGTTGATCTCATGATCAAGTCTTAATACAAATCAGAGCAGCGGAAATATAACATAGTAGACTCCATCTTCATGGTCACAGGCAATGCTGGCGATGGGAGATGATCCTAGTTATCATAGACCTCCTGATGTCCATCTTCCGGGTAGTCCTCCTCATAGTCTGGCCATGGGAATAGCCAGATAAAGCCATGAGTACTCTTTAAGTACTCGCAAACTATCACTAGTATAAGTAAGGTAAACTAGTAGGAATCTTAAGCTCTAGGTTTGTTTGCAAAAAAGCTAGGTTTATTTCATAAGTACTCCATCATAAAGCCTAGTTTAGTTCTCTAGATTACTTAAGTGGGAAACTAGTTTTCATGTTCACAACCCTGTTGTGGTCAAGTCAAAGTCATTGTTCATGTCACAAGTAATTTTGAAAACATCTGACAATGGAACAGTATGGCCACTCCAACTGTCCATAACCGCGGATGCGGCTATTCAAATAGTTTGACACTCTACATAGGTGGTACACTTTCACCACAAGATTTGATACATCTGTTAGGGATAACCCTGAATCATTGATGTCTACGCACTTCTATTCTTGTAAATAGTTGTTGGGCCTCCAAGTGCAGAGGTTTGTAGAACATCAGCAAGTTTTCCCTTAAGTGGATCACCCAAGATTTATCGAACTCGGGGAGGAAGTGGTCAAAGGTATTCCCTCTCAAGCAACCCTGCAATCAAGATACAAGAAGTCTCTTGTGTCCCCAACACACCCAATACACTTGTCAGGTGTATAGGTGCACTAGTTCGGCGAAGAGATGGTGAAATACAAGTGGTATGGATAATTATAAGTGAACACTCTCTCATAAATATATTATCTTCATGATACTACTCTTAACTACTCTCCGGTTGAACACTCTAATCGATGGTAGGGCTATAACAGCACACCTCAAAGTTTGCTTTCCCCATCTAAAACCCCACACTGTCACCTTGAGCTCTAGATGGTTCCAACAAACACCACAATTTCATAAAGACACCCAACTCCAAATATAACTCATAACAAGTATTTGTAATCTCTAGCCTAAGTGCCACCATGGTGTGCACGCTATCACTTTCACACACATGGGGAGAGCAGAGATCTAATAAAGCACTTGAGTAGCAAGGTAGATCTACTTGATTACAAAGCTCATGATCACAATATGATCAGGCATAAATAGAGAGATGAACACATAGCTACCAGTAGAACCCTTAGCCTCGAGGAAAAACTACTCCCTCATCATCATGGGAATCAACAACGGCGAGGGAGATGGTGGTGGAGTCGATGGAGATGGCGGTGAAGATGGTGAAGAGGCACCGATGGCCGCGCGGAGGACTCCTTCCCCGCCGCCGGTATCACAGGGGAGCACCGCCCCTTAGCACCCTTCCTTCATGACTTCTTGGGAGCCCTTCCCAATGAAGATGGGATCCATTGGGGAGGCAAAAATGTGGCTTTGGTGGCTGCAAATTCTTGGGTGGAGGTGTCTCCCACGAATTAGGTTTCCTCCCTTTATATAGCTTCTCGGATTTCCGTCACCCCATCTTGGGATGCAGTAAATCGGGCCTATCTGGCCCCTCCGGAGTCGGAATCAGCTAAATATTATGTCCAGAACGTTTGTCGTGAAATTTACAACAACTTTGTAGTTGAAGAGTTTTCCGTTTGACGCTGTCTTCGACCCGGAACGTGACCATCTTCAAAAAGAGATCTGAGACAGATTTCTGGAAAATCCCAATTTGACTCCAACAAGGTTTCCACTTGTATTCTTGGTAATTCCTACACATCAAAGTGTAAAACAAGAATATTGTGCACTTTTGCAACTATTAGTAGGTTAGTCCAAATAAATCATAAACTTTATATAAAAAAGAGTATCAAAAGCATATTATTAGCATAAAACCATCAAAAATAATAGATACGTTATGGACGTATCAATCATCATACTTGGTATGCGGATAATCAATCCTAGCTTTTCAATTACATACCCTAGTATAGGCACCTCCCCTATGAGTTTGGCCTCCTAGCCATGGCCATCTGCCATCCTAGGCACAACATAGGTGGACATTTATATTCATGAGGTAGCCTCAGCTCAACATCCTCCACAAGGGAACCCATACTAAGACTTATGAACTTCTAGTTAAGCCCTACCCAACTCAGGTATTGTGGGTGTACGGTAAAATTGGAATGGTATCGCCTCCGAACCCAACCATAAGTTTTTATCAAAGTCAAGGCTCATGCCTCATTCAGTTTCATCATCAAACCACTGTGTTTCGTAACACATGTCAAAACATTTCAATATAATGAATCATTATTCCAAGGTTTTCACAATCCTTTTATTCAAGTATTCCCATCTAAAGTGATTAAGATTTAGCTTAGCACTAGCCACTAGTGTTGAGGGTCTCCCTATGGAGGGGTGCTAATCAAGTATAAGTATCCCAGACTAATTCTATGATCTTGATGGTATTCATCCTATTTTCCACTAATCACAATTCATTAACTAAGTACGAAACTTTAGTAAAAGGAAAAGTAAAGCTTGCAAGTAAAACTTGGAATAAGTATAATCAAAGTTGCATAACCAAGCATTCCTAGTGCATCTTGCATAGGTTAGCTTGCATGGATGGCTTGTATTAGTTAGCTTGCACTGATAGCTTGCCTTGTTGGGTGCAGTCATTGAAGTTCTCTTCCTTTTCCTTGAAGTACTCCTCCTCGTTGTAGCCCGGGTCGGTACTAGTGTCTATAAATACATAGGAGGTACACAATCACCAAACAACACTTCACTACTAATATTTAGCACAGAAAGGCTCACACTATATGATCTAGCATCATCTCAATCATCACATGAAATAATGCCACATTCTTATTTATCTTATTTTGGGAAAAGTAATTTCTACTCATTCAAAAGTACTTAGGATTTAATATTCTCCAATTAAAATATGGGATCATATTGACACATGACATCACCACTTATTTCAATACTTGGGAATGTGATTTAAAGTGGTGGTCATATATTACAATATTTAATATTACTATTTAATAATATTAAAGTGACTAGAAATGCCTAGATAGCATTCTTTTAATACTAATCCATGTTTAATATCTATAAAACTAAATCATTTTACATATTCATTTAGAGCATGGCAAATGTGATTTTTGAGAGTTGGAATCAACTCAAAAGCATTTATGGTTGATTTTATAAAAATGTTTGAAGTTGTAAAAGTCTATGTCTTGTTATTTTTAGTATAGGTGATCTACAATTTCAAATGGTTTGAATCCAACGGGAGTGATTAGATATTTTCAATACCTTTCTAAAAAAATTGGAATCATGCAATTTGGTTCAGTACAACTCTTTGAATTCAATTTTGAATACAACTACAGAATAGGGTTTTTAACTAAATGGCAAAATTCTATTTGAATCGTTGGGCTTTGCGCGGGAAAGGACTTGGGCCGGCCCAACTGCACAGCGCGCGTGCAGCGGGCTGCTTACAAGCTGGTCCCATGCGTCAGTGACAGATCTAACGCGAAACGGTATCAGCAATTCTCAGCACTACGATTAGAACAAGATCGACGCATAAGGTTCATCGTCTACGATGAACTGCGCGTGGGGGATTCTAAACCTAGTGGCACGGTGGGATTGTCGGAGGCTTACCAGGGCTCCAACTAGGTCCAGCGATGGGGGCGAATGGGCTGGTAGACGACTGCGAGTCGAATGGTGGTCGCGGCGGCTCCTGGGGTGGCTCCAATCGACGACACCCTTCCTTCATTGCAGCGGCGGGCTCCGGCGAAATTCTGGCAACGTGGTGCTCTCCTTGCTCCGGGGAAGGGTCTGGGAGGTTTCTGAGAGAGAGGGAGTGGAATGGTGTGCCATTTGAGGTCAGGGGAGGGTCCTATTTATACATCGGCGAGAGAGGCAGGGTGGCATGTGTCGTGGAAATGGCCACGGCAGTCGCTGCCACTGGCAGCGATTGAGTGTTTCATGAGGAAGAGTTGGCGGCCATCTGCGGTGTGAGATGGGGGTGGATGCACATGGGTTTATCTAGGTTCGCCCCCCCGGAGGGTAAATACCTACTCCTGCTAGATTAGATTATGGGAGAGCGAGTTACAGGGGTGGCGAGCTCGGCGGCTATGCAGCGAGTCGCTTGAGGGGGTGTATGATGGAACGTGAGTCTCTAGGATACCCTAGGGAGGTTTATATATGAGGCACCTCGCTAGGGTTTACAAGATACCACCAAATAAGATAAGGATTCGGAGGTTTTGACCTAATCCAACTAGGCTTCTGTTACGCTCCTGGGCCTCCAGTCGCCAGTCGCCGGGCTTGTCCTTCCAGCATAGTCCAGTCGCCATCCTCCAGGCACACTCACAGGCCTTTCGGCCCAATCGGAACATCCTGCTGGGCATACCCCCTTTGGCATATCCCCATCAGTAGTCCCCAAGGCCATCGTTAATGCAGGCGCAGGCGTCCTTTTGGCGTTCGGAGTAGACGAGCCCCATTTGGGCGTCCAGTCGAGTCGGCGGTGGACTCCATCAAAACCAAGGAGAATTTCCCCATGTTTCCATTCGCCGTCCCAATGAATGTTACTGCCACCAAGTCGTCGTTTTGGCGAGTGGAAAGGACTGGCGGGTAGTGGGTGAAATAAAGGAGTTGGACCGTCAAACCTGGTCAAACTATCTGTTGGAATTTCCAACGGTAACTTCGGCGCAATTACCGTGAGTAACGGCTATCCCTATTTTGGCAGGTGACGTTCCCATATAAGGGGAGTGATGGTTCGGCTCTGCAGACCTTCTCCGCATTCTTCATTCTTTCTCATTCGTTCTTCCTGTCTCCAATCTACCTGCCTTCATCCTTCTGACTTGTCTTTTTCGCATCGTGTGATTCCACATCTTACTCGATGGCGCCTCCCAAAGGCTCATGGGGAAAATCCAAGTGTACCACAACCCAGCTTAAATCCTTCGAGGACGTTGTAGTACTCCGCAAGGGGAACTGGCGGGTTCCCCCCTCCTCCGAGACCGAGCCGAAGCCGCGACCCGGCGAATTCATCGGCTTCCCCAGCCATCTTGAGAGGGGTCTGGGATTCCCCACTTCACTTTTTTTTCTGCTGCTTCTGCGTGTATTACGCGATCAAGCCGTCGGATCTCAGTCCGCATAGCATCGAACACTTGGCGATCTTCGTCGCTTTCTGCGAATGCTACCTCGGCTGTAGGCCGTACTTCCCGCTGTGGCTGGAGCTCTTCCACGGCCGCATCGGGCGCGAGGCATCCGGCGGCTTGATGCTGGCCGCAGGTGGCATCACATTTCAACTGAAGCCAAAGGCCAATTTCGTCAAGCTCCTCCTGCCGAAGAAGGCCGCCAGCGAGTGGAAGAAGAGCTGGTTCTACGTCAAAGAAGCCACTCCTTCCGCCGAGGTGGCTCTTCCCGAGTTTGTCGCCGAGAGGAGCGAGCCTCGCCGGTTGGCGCCGAAGAAGCTTCCCGAAGACCAGCGGATGGCCGTCGCGGAAATGATGGACCAGATCCAGAAGCTGAAGGACCAGGGGTTGATTCCAATCAACCTCTACAACTGCTGGCTCGGGCGGCGCCTGGTTCCACTGGCGGCTCGGCCGCACTGGATGTATGAATACAGCGGGAAGCATGACCCATCCCGAACCAGCAAGGAATCATGGGAGGTCGAGGACTACAAGGCTGCCCTGAAGAAGATCACCGATGCGGAGTTCACTAGTGTGGCGGTTGGGCTCACCCCGTACACTCCTGTGAAGAACGAAGCCCCCACGGTAAGTTCTCTTCCCAGTCGCTATGTCCGTACCTCAGTTCTCAGTCTCCGCGTTTGGTGTTTTACTCGTGGTGGTTCTCAGCTTTTTCAGGTGTTGGAGGGCTGGCTCCCTCCGCTCGATGAAGAGGTTCCCCAGGAACTGGAGGAAGACTCTGAGGGAGACTCTTCTGACAGTGATGGGGAGGAGGAAGAGGTTCCTCCCCCAGCGCCTGTGGCTCGCAAGACCCGCATGCAGAAACAACGTGAGTTCGAGGCAAGCCGCAGCCTGGACGAACACGACGGAGGCGACGAGGTTGCGTAGGAGCACACGTCCCGGCGTACTGCTACGTCGTCGAAGCCCGAACGCAAGCCCAAGTCGCCATTAAAGAGGCCCACATCACCGTCCAAATCGGCGGTGGTGTTCGAGATGGATGACGATTCCGATGATGAAGGTTCCCCCGAAGTCTCGCACAAGGCCCCAAAGGATGCAATCCCGACAAAGGGGTTGGAGGGCGAGGACACGGAGGTAGTGGTAGAGGTTCCCCTGGCGGCGATTGCGCCGGCGACCTCGGGGGTTCCAAGTCAAGAAGCGGCTGAGGCGATGTCGTCCAAGTCGCCGCAGCCGTCAAGGGCGGCTGCGTCGGAGCCGGAGATCCCGACGACTGCGGCTTCATCGTCGAGGAAGCCCGCGGTTTCATGGGCTTCAGATGTCTTCGAGAGGGGGCTCACCCGCAAGTTGGGTCCCGAGTTGGACAAGCCTGCCCACCTCAGCACCGGGCTTCGCGTCCTCCCGGTCGCTAAGTGAGTACTGCTCCTTCATCCCGATTCGCCTCGCTCTTTTTGTACTGTCGTTATATTGATTGTGGGAACTCGTGCATGTCGGGGGCCAAGAAGATTGGCCGTCCTTCGGTGGCTAAGATTCCACCGGCCGCCCCCACGGGAGAGGGTGACCTCCCCAAGAAGAGAAAGGCCGCCAGAGATGTGGCGACCGCGAAAGTCGCGAAGAAGCAGAAGGGGGGTGCCGATGACGCCGCCGCCAAGGATAGCACCGCGGAGCCAGGTGATGCGTCAGTCACCGAAGAGGTGGTGGCGGCACGATCGGAACCAGTCTTGGCTGCGTCCGTGCCGGAAGCGCCGGCCCCGACAACTAGTGCCCCCGCCAGAGCGTCGGCGACGTTCCCCCGCTTCATGGCGAGGGGGTTTCCAGGTGTGGTGGACACCCAGTCTCCGTAGAGCCCATAGATCGTGTTTGCGGACATTGGGTCCCGTCGCGGGCGCACTTCCTTCACGATCCCGTCGACTGACGCCGGAGAACTTCACAGGATGCTCGGCGCTGCTATTCAGGTATGTCCAGTCCCTGAGTTCCTAGTCGCTGAATTTCAGCGGCTGGGAACTGAACCTCTTGCTCCTCTCCAGTCCCCAAATTCCTAGTCGCTGAATTTTGGCGGCTAGGAATTGAGTTTTTTTCCTTCTCCAGTCCCCGAGTTCCTGGTCGCTGAATTTCAGCGGCTGGGAACTGGGTTTTTGTTTTGTCAAATGCTAAGGTGTGTTGTTTGTTTGCAGGGATTGCAAAGAGAGTCCACCAATCGGCAGGCCGTGAGAGAGCGCTTGGAGCGTGACTTGCGCGAAGCACAAGAGGCGAACCAGCGGCTTCAGGAAACTATTGGTGAGCATCTGTTTGTCTTTCTTTTCCTCTGTCGGGTGTGAACTAGTGGTGTATAGCATGCTGATGGTTTCTCTTGCAGATGGTTTCCCGGTTGTGATTTCCAAGGCCCGTGAGGGGTATGTTCCAGTCGCTGAGCTGGACGCGGCGAATGGACGAATAGCCTCCCTGGTGCAGGACTTGGAGGAGGCGAAAGCGGCCTCAGTTTCTTCGGAGGAGCGAGCGAAGGCCGCTGTTGCTGCAGCTGAGGAGAATGCAAAGCCACGGATTCCATCATCGTGGGGCTGCACAACGAGCAAACCGCCTTGGAGAAGCATGTCACGGAGAATTGCCGCAAACTCCTTGGTGAGTCTCCGTCTTTGCCTGACCCGTTTGTCGAGTCCCTGATTTGGGGGTTTCATAGTTTCACTGACACCTGACTTTGCAGCTGTGGTAGGCCAAAGCGATCTGGTGGTGCAGACCTACAATGCCTCGCAGTGCGTGACTGCTGTGGTGAATGCAGCCATGGCCTCGGCGTTGTTCGTCCAAGCGGCTCTTCAGGGCATGTCCCCCGCCGAAGTTATTCCTGGGGGACTTACGGAGGTGTGGCATTATCTGGAGGAGGTGCCTGCCGTCGTGGAGTGGATGACATGCTTAGCGTTCAGGTGCGGGGCACCACAACGTTGAGCTTAGGTCTTGCCCACTTCCCCGACGACTTCGATCTTGACGACGTGACGAGTGGCTATCCATCGACGACCGGCACGGTGGAGATGTCAGAGGTGCTGAAGCTGACCGCGAAGCCCGCCCCTTACACCGATCGGGTCTTTGCAATGGGGGATCTGCTGCCGTACCAGGAGACGGTGTTGGCGCCTAGCGACCCCGAGCCAGAGCATCATGACATGAAGTCGGAGCAGCCCTTCTGGTCGTCATTGTCGAAGTCGCTGACGACGTACCCGATGAACCCGTGGCAGCCTTTTGTTCGTGTCAAGGGGGGTGGCGCTGCTTCTTCATCAGAGCCTGTGGAGTAAACAATGTAATTGTCCAATTTGTGATGTATGCCAAGTGGCGAATGCTGTGAAATATTTTGCAATATATGCCAAGGGGAGTCAATCGACTCGTATTGCGACTAGGATTGTGTGGTGTGCTTGTTTTTGGTTGAGCGAGTCCCCGAGCGCGTCCGCCCATTAATGGGGTATAACTCGATTGTATACTTTTGTGTATTGTGTTGGTTATGCACTATTTTTATCTCTCGCGTCTACTGAGTGGCGAGTCCCCGAGCGCGAGTAGGACTAACTTGTAAGCGAGTCCCCGAGCATGGTGCTCGACCACATTGGTCATGTTCCTGTTGCAGGTTTTGAACGCGTTGTTTGTAACGCGTCTCCTCCCCTGGCCCGGAGAGCCAGTCGCTTGGCGAGTCCTAGGCAGCTCTCTTACTTGGTGTGTTCCCGAGCCGCGTGGTGGTTCCCGTTTTGCGGAGTTCCCGTGCGTGGTACTTAACCGTTCGAGTCGCTTGGCATAAGGATGGGAGGGACAGGTCGCTGTGAGAAGCGTGTATCGGTTGTCTTGGCCCGGTGGGCCAGTTGGGCTAGGCGACTCCAATGGCGGCTCCAGGTTGGCGTTTTCGTGGACGACCCAAGGCCCGAATATTTCCGATGCCCTTGTGCCGCACTACTTAGCCGTGCCGGTCGCTCGACCAGAGGTTGACTTCCGTAAGTAGCGTATTTTCAAGTATGTACGAGTGCGAGTGGCACAAGGATATGGCGAGTGGACACAATTTGTGCGATCCGGATGAATTTCATTATATATGCCAGCGGAGTACAATGTGAGGTTCTAAGTATAGAACTTTCTGAGGAGGTTTACATTCCATGGCCTCCCGACCTCCAGCTGGCCGTCACCCCATATGTCGATGAGGTAGTAGGCTTCATTGCCAAGGACTCGGCCTATGGCGAACGACCCCTCCCATGCGGGGGAGTTTGTGCATGCCCTTCTTGTCTTGGGCCAGTCGTAGGACCAGGTCGCCTTCCTGGAAGGTGCGAGTCCGCACTCGGTGGCTGTGGTAGCGGCAGAGTCCTTGCTGGTATATGGTGGTGCGGGAGCGAGCCAGGTCGCGTGCCTCGTCGAGTTGATCGATGATGTCTTGATGGGCAACCTCATTGGCCGCCTCGACGTAGTTGGCGACTCGAGGTGAGTCATGCTCCAGGTCAGTTGGCATTACGGCCTCGGCGCCATACACCATGAAGAAGGGCGTGAACTCGGTGGAGCAATTGATGGAGGTGCGGATCCCCCATATCACAGAGGGGAGCTCATCGACCCAGCATCCTAGGGTGCGCTCGAGGGGCACCTGGAGTCGCAGCTTGAGCCCGTGGAGGACGCTCTGGTTGGCACGTTCTGCTTGGCCATTTGACTCCGGGTGGGCGACTGATGCGACGTTGAGTCGTATGCCATGTTCTTCGCAGAATTCCGCCATGGCCCCCTTGGCGAAGTTAGTGCCATTGTCTGTTATGATGCTGTGCGGGTAGCCGTACCGGTAGATGAGCTCGCGTAGGAACTTGGTGCCCGTCTTACCGTCGCACTTTTTTATTGGCTTAGCCTTGACCCATTTGGTGAACTTGTCGACTGCGACCAGGAGGTGAGTGAAGCCAGACGGGGCCTTCTTGAACGGGCCTACCATGTCCACTCCCCATACGGCAAATGGCCACGTGATGGGGATGGTCTTGAGTGCCGAGCCCGGGAGGTGCGTCTGGTGGGCGTACTTCTGGCACCTGACGCATCGTTGGACGATGTTGGTGACGTCGGCGTGTGCGGTGAGCCAATAGAAACCGTGCCGCATGGCCTTGGTGACTAGCGACTTGGCGCCGACGTGATGGTCGCAGTCGTCGGCGTGAATGTCCTAGAGGATCTTGCGGCCTTCTTCTGGTTGTACGCAGCGCTGGAAGACGCCGGTCACGCTGTGTCTGTGGAGCTTGCCGTTGATGATGACGAAGGATTTGCAGCGGCGCACGATCATTCATGCCTCCGTCTCATTGCTTGGTAGGAGTTTGTGTTCCAAGAAGGCGACGTATGGTGCTGTCCAGTTGCGAGGTTCCACAACCATGGCGACTAAGGCCGGTTCTAGTTGCAGTGGGATCCCGATGTCGATCTCTTTTGGTGGGCTGACCGACGGTTTGTGGATGACGTCGAGGAAGACGCCTACTGTTGGCGCTTGTCGGGTCGATCCGATGCGCGAGAGGGCGTATGCCTCCTCGTTTTTGCGCATGTCGATCCACTCGACGGAGTAGCCATCAAAGTGTCCTCCCAACTTGTCGATAGCTTGGTGGTACGCGATCATTGTTGGGGAGACGGCGTCGCACGTCCCGACGACTTGGATAGCGACTAGGTCGGAGTCGCCATAGCATCGTAGGCGGTTGACGTTCATCTCCTTAGCGGCTCTCATGTCATGAAGGAGGGCCTCGTATTCTGCCATGTTGTTGGTGCAGGGCTTGAAGTTGAGGTGGAGCATGTAGCGGAGCTTGTCTCCTTTGGGAGAGGTCAGTATGACCCTAGCCCCTGCACCGTCGTCGTTCTTGGATCCGTCAAAATGGAGCGACCATTAGTGGAGGTACGGGAGCTTCTCTGGCTGCTGTGCTTCTTCCCAGTCTGCAAGGAAATCAGCCAGGGCTTGTGACTTGATCGCATTGTGGGGCTCGTATTTGATGTTGTGGACGTCGATTTCGACGGCCCACTTGGCGACTCGCCCGGTCGCCTCGCGATTGCGTATGATGTCTTGCAGGGGCGCGGAGGAGACTACCGTGATTGGGTGCTCCTGGAAGTAGTGTGGGAGTCGCCGCTGTGCTTAGAATACCGCGTACACCAGTTTTTGGTATTGCGGGTAGCGCTGACGTGAGTCCGTTAGGACTTCGCTGATGTAGTAGATGGGGCGATGTATGGGGCGCTCCTTGCCCTCTTCCGGTCATCCGACGACCATCACGGCGCTGACAACTCGAGTGGAGGCCGCGACTTAAACGAGCATTGGCTCTTTGTCGAGTGGAGCAGCGAGTAGTGGGGCCGCGAGAAGCACTTCTTTGAGCGCTTTGAGTGCATCGTTGGCCTCCGCGTCCCATTGGAATGTGGGGTTCTTGTGCATCAGGCGGTAGAGGGGCATTGCCTTGTCGCCTAGTCGAGGGATGAAGCGGCTGAGGGCCACGACTCGTCCTGCCAACTTCTGGACGTCACGCGGGCAATCGGGTTTCCCAAGTCGCGCGATGGTGTTGATCTTGGTGGGGTTGGCTTCGATGCCTCGCTTGGAGACTACATATCCCAGGATTTGTCCGATGGGGACACCGAAGGTGCATTTTCCGGGGTTCAGCTTGATGTTGTACCTCCGCAGGTTTGCGAAGGTTTCAGCTAGGTTGGCGAGCAGGTCGTCCTGGCGGGTGGATTTTACCACCACGTCGCCGATGTAGACGTGAATGTTGCAGCCAATTTGGCTTGCTAGACACTCCTGCATGCACCTCTGGTATGTGGCGCCTGCGTTCTTGAGGCCAAACGTCATGGCCGTGTAGCAGAATGCGCCGAATGGCGCAATGAACGCCGTCTTGTCCTCATCCTCGACCGCCATCTTGATCTAGTTGTAACCATAGTAAGCGTCGAGGAAGCACAGCGACTCCGATCCCGCGGTCGAGTCAATGATCTGATCGATGCGCGGTAGGGCGAACTCCTCCTTCGGGCAGGCGCTGTTGAGGTTGGTGTAGTCGATGCACATTTTCCATGTGTTGTTCTTTTTTAGAACCAGGACTGGGTTTGCCAGCCACTTGGAGTATTTGATTGGCCGGATGAAGCCTGCGGCTAGTAGGCGCTGAACTTCTTCGGCAATTGCTCGATGGCGCTCTTCATTGAAGGGCCATAGCGACTGCTTTATTGGTCGCACTTTGGGGTCGGCGTTGATTTTGTGCTCAGCGAGTTCCCTCGGGACACCTAGCATGTCATATGGCTTCCATGCGAAGATGTCACGGTTCTCAGTAGAATTGTGTATGTAGATGAAAATGAGGATGCCAGGCCGATACTAACTATCCACGGCACCGGAGGAACCCGATGAGCACACTTTCCTATGCGGGGCTCATGTGCGCCCCAATGGTGACCATCTAGCTGGAGTCGCTTGGGACGAGCTCGATGGTGTGGGTGTGCGTGGTCGCCTCGAACGTGGAGTTCGCGACGGTTAGTTTCTTCAGGATGGTGGGGTCGTCCTTGTTGATGTTGCCCGTGTATTTCGCGAGCTCCTCCGCGTGGTCGGTCTCCGTGGCGATGATGGCGTCGGCGAGCTCAGCGCCTTTGTCCTCGCATTCCACGGCCATGTCGGGGTCGCCGTGGACGATGATGATGCCGCTTGGCCCGGGGAGCTTCATCATGTTGTAGGCATAGTGTGCGGTCGCCATGAACTTTGCGAATGCCTGGCGGCCCAGGACACAGTGGTAGGGGTTGCGGAAGTTCACCAGCTCAAACACAATCCTTTCTGTGCGGTAGTTTGCCGGAGTGCCGAAGGTGAGTGGTAGCGTCACTTTCCCGATCGGGTACGCCTTCCGACCAGGGACGATGTCATGGAAGGTCGTCAGTGTTGGCTCAATGGCTGCTTCTGGGAGCTGGAGCCTCTTGAACATGTCTAGGACAAGATGTTGATGGACCTCCCACCGTCCATTAGTGTCTTGGGCAGCCAGTAGTCGGCCACCTTGGGCCTGACTACCAGGGCGACTTGCCCTGGGTATTCGATTCTTGGCGCATGGTCCTGGCGACTCCAGGTGATGCTCTGCTCGAACCAGTTGAGGAAGCGAGGGATGTCTACCTGTGTCACCGCATTGACGGCGACCGTGCGGGCGAGCACCTTCTTCTCGCGCTTGGTGCCGAGTCCGGCGAAGGTGTGTAGCGAGCCGACGGTGGTGCTGAAGCCGCCGCCGTTCTCGTTGTCCTGAGGTGGGTTGTTATTGGGGTCCTCCCTTGCTCGTCTCGCCTTCTCAATCTCTTTGAGAGAGCGGCAATCGGCGGTGGTGTGGGTGGCGGGTTTTCCCTCCCTGCTATGGTAGATGCAGGGCTGATTGAGCAGGGCGGCAGGGTCAAATTTCGGCCTCGTCGCATTGTTGGCGCGGTAGTTCCCGCTGTCGCGGTAGTTTCCTCCGTCGCGGCGGTAGTTCTTAGAGTCGCGTTGGCTGTAGCCGGTGTTGGCGACGAAGTCGACTCGCCCGTCCGTGTGGCGCTTGCCGGTGATGCGGGTGTTGCTGTAGTGCATGTTGCGTAGGCGCCCGCTGTCATGGATGCTGGTGCGGCGTCTTCCTACCGACTCGTCGTCGAAGTTTTAGTTGGGGTCCTCCTCCGCATAGCGCTTGGCGATCTCGAGGAGGTCGGGGATGTTGTCGAGCGTCCGGTAGACCCTCTTGATCTTAGCGACCAGGGGTTCGTACTAGCATGCATTCTTGAAGCAATGTATCGCCGTGTCTGGGTGGATGCCGGAGGCATTGATCCACAATTCTTGCCATCTTTGGATCCAGCGGCGAGTCGACTCGCGTTTTCCCTAGATGCATCGCTCCAGGTCCTCTATGGTGGTGGCGCAGGTGTAGGAGCCCTCGAAGTGCCTGATGAAGGTGTCCCGCATTTCTTCCCAAGAATCGATGCTGTCAGCGGGGAGCGTGTTGATCCATTGCCGGGTCGCACCCTCCATCATCAGGGGAAGGTAGCGAGCGGCGAGCAGGTCGGTGTGGCCTGCGATTCCCATTGCCATGAGGTATGTGTCCAGCCAGACAGTGGGATCGTACGCCGGGTCATACTTTTCGATCTCCTTGGGGGCCTTGAAGTTGGCGGGTATTTTTTCCCGCGAATCATGGGCCCAAAGCATTGCGGCCCGACTCGACTGAGTGAGCCTCTTGGTTCCGGGTCGCCGCGGTTGGTGAGGGTGTGCCTCAGGTCGTTAGGCTGGCGCGACCGCCACGCCTGGTTGTTGATGATGTTGTTCGGGCGTCGAGGGGCTGCCCGTTGGCGGCGACCGTGTTATTCGCCAGTCGCGGCTCGTTGGTTGACAACGCGGGATTGGCGGCCCGTGGCTGGTTCGCCACGGGCTAGGGTGGTGGGCAAACTAATGTGTTGGCCACGGTGGGGTGGCCGCTTGATGCCGCCCTGCTTGCTGATGAACGGGAGTACATCCGCCACCGCGGGTCGACTCCCACAACTTGTTGCTCGACGGCCTTGACGAGTAGGGCCTTCGTGTTTTGGATCTGTAGCGCGCTGTCGCCTTGGACGTCGAGGTTGGCGATCGCGGCATCGGCCGCGACGACATTATCCATCGGGGTGGAGTATAATGGTAGCCCGTTGGCGTCGCGGGCTTGAGGCGAGATGATGATCCGCGGTTGGTTCGGCAGGGGCGCGCGGCCCATGGGTGGTGGAGGGGCTCCGGTTGCCGATGGGCCAAGTGGTGGTCTCGCAGGATTGCTTCCGCATGGCGGCGCGTTCTCGCAGTATTCACGCTCGGCGTCGCGTGCGGGGTCGCTTTCGTCGTTGAAGTTCAGGACGCGGCCCATGACGTTGGAGTTCAGGCGGGTCCTGATGCGGCGCTGGTGATGGAGCGATACCTCCCGCGCCGTTTCCCATTCGAGGCGGTATTTCTCCCGCTCGGCGAGTTCGTTGCGTTGTGCCTCCGCGAGCCACAGGCGGGCTTCCTCCACCTCCGTGGCCTTCGCAGTCGGCGGGATTGGCGTGGCGAATGGATCTGGCAGGGCGACCGTGCTGCCCGCCATGTAGATCGCGTTGAAGCTATTGGATCTGGCGCGAAAATCCTCGGGCGACTCCGAGCCGGAATTGAAGTCGAAGATCCCTAGGATGGAGGAGTCCTCGAAGTCCTCGGGGTTGGAGACTCGCGTGATGGAGTCCTCGCGTGACGCGGTGGTGATGGATCCATCGACCGAGGCAGGGGTCGCGGAGTCGGCGTCGTCGTTTAGGGCGTCGTCATTGGGGGCGGCGTTAGTCTCGGCCGCGTCGCTGGTGGCCGAGTCGTACTCAGTGACGAGGCTCCTGATGGAGCGGACCTGCTCCTCTGAGAGCAGATCACGGTGCGGCGGCGATCCGTCGACGATCACCGTTGTGGCTGGGTCGACCACGCCGGTGAAGCCGACGAAGAGGTTGATGGAGCCGATCGGCATCACCGCGCCGTGAGTGATCGGGCGTGACGCTGGGATGTAGCTGCTAGGCAAGATCTGTAAGATCCCACCGATGGCGATCATGCGGCCGGTGGCGAGCGGCCGATCGATCGACGAGTAGGGTCTCGCCGCAGAACTCAGGCCAGTCCCGCTATGCCCCACGGTGGGTGCCACTGTCGTGGAAATGTCCACGACAGTCGCTGCCACTGGCAGCGATTTAGTGTTTCGTGAGGAAGAGTTGGCGGCCATCTGCGGTGCGAGATGGGGGCGGATGCACATGGGTTTATCCAGGTTCGGCCCCCCGGAGGGTAAAGACCTACTCCTGCTAGATTAGATTATGGGAGAGCGAGTTACAGGGGTGGCGAGATCGGCGGCTATGCAGCGAGTCGCTTGAGGGGGTGTATGATGGAACATGAGTCTCTAGGATACCCTAGGGAGGTTTATATATGAGGCACCACACTAGGGTTTACAAGCTACCACCGAATAAGATAAGGATTCGGAGGTTTTGACCTAATCCGACTGGGCTTCTGTTACGCTCATGGGCCTCCAGTCGTCGGGCTTCTCCTTCCGGCGTAGTCCAGTCGCCATCCTCCAGGCACACTCACAGGCCTTTCGGCCCAATCGAAACGTCCTGCTGGGCATACCCCCTTTGGCATATCCCCATCAGTAGTCCCCGAGGCCATCGACGATGCTGCTACAGGTCGTGATAGGATGGTGGATGGCATGGGTCGACGTGGTGGAATGCGGTGATCATCACGCATGTAGTGGCGTGGCAAGGGGCGGTGTCAGTCGATCGAGAGAGGTCCATGCTCTGTGCGGGTACGGCGGTGTTCGTCATCAAGTACGGTGGTCACGGGGCGTGCGGCGGCGAATGGTCGTGTCTGGGAGGTCACTGGTGATGTAGCGAGTGCGGGTACACATGGAGAGAGCGAGGCGCGTCGTGGCTGCGCGAGGCGGCTTCGGCGCTCTGGCATGCGCTCGGCATGGCTGTGAGTTAAATGGGCGCGGTTGCGCTGGCTTCTCCACTACTCGCCGTTGGTCAAGGGGTGTACAGAGAGGGGCAGTGAGGTCACGCCTACCTGCTAGTTGTCGTGGGAGAGGGCGGCGCGGCGTGTGGCGTTGTGTCCATGGTTGACCGGCATGGACATGCTCAGGTACAGCGGCGCTGGTGCAATTGGCAAGTGAGAGGTGCTCCATTGCATGGCTAGGTACTGGCGATGGTCGTGGGTGAGTAACTGAGGCTGATTGCAGTACAAGAATGATCACAAGATTGTTTCAAATAGTGTATAGTTGTTGAGCTTGTACTCTGTCTGCTAGGTGTTCGATCAAATGGCCGCATGAGATAAAGATTCAAATTTTTGAATGAATTTTGGTGGGGGTGCTGGTCACATGCTTGAGTATCTCTGGTTGCTAGGGATTTCCATGTGGTGTTGGTTTGAGTGGTTTCTGCAAAATGGTAATCTATGCACCTATACTTGATTCAATTTTGAATTGCCTCTCAAATAGGTTGGAAATTGGTTTCTGTAAATTTGTAAAGTTTGTTTGGGTTCATTTCCACTTGGTTTAGCAAGGGGAGAAAAGAAATAGAATTGTTTCTGTTGGAAATATTTTACTAGAGATGCCCAAAGTGGGCTAATGGTTAATTTTGGCCAAAGTGACCATTTGATCATATGCTTCATATTTGATTTTTCTTTTTATTTGATTTTTTTTGGAATTAACCTAGATGATGTGGCTTTCATATTTAAACTAATCCTTATCATTTATAGCAATCAAACATGGCAAATGCAAACACTCATGCATTAATTTAAATCACACATGCACTAATATGGGTTTAGGAATAAAAAAATTGTTAACCCTAATCTTTGGTGACTAGAACTTGATAAGCTTGTTTAATATTTTTGAGATGTTACAAACCTTCCCTCCTTAAACAGAATCTTGTCCCGAGATTCAAGACAAACTAGGAACTAAAGAGATTGGGAAACTCTATCATAATATAATCTTCTCGCTCCCAAGTGGCTTCTTCTTCGGTATGGTTACTCCATTGGATCTTGAGAAACTTTATACTTCTGGTCCGGGTGGTTCTGAAGGCTTCTTCTAAAATGAATGGGCACCTCACGATAAGTTAGATCCTTGTTGATATTTATGGCTCTGTGATCGATGTTCTTGAAAACTTCAGTCTCCTCTAGAACTTCTAGGCATTTCCTAAGTAACAAGATATGGAACACATCATGTACAGCTGACATCTCCTCAGGAAGTTCTAGCTGATAGGATACTTCTCCTCTGAGGCTTAAAATTTTGAAAGGTCCAATATATCTGGGGGCAAGCTTCCCTTTCAGTTGAAAATGTTGCATTCCTTTCAAGGGTGATACTTTGAGATACACGAAATCTCCGACATTGAAGGTCAGGTCTCGACATCTTTTATCAACATAACTCTTCTGTCGGGATTGGGCGGTCTTGAGGTGTCCGAATATCTGACTCTCTCCTACTTGTGATCAATTCAGGGGTTACGACACTTCCTTCCATACAAAAACTCAACACACAAGCTCTCAGCATATCTTCTAGTATCTGGTTTACTCTTTCTGTTTGTCCGTCGGTCTGTGGGTGATAAGTTGTGCTGAAGTTCATGTTGGTTCCTAATCCTTCTTAGACTTTCTTCCAGAACCTTGAGGTAAATTGGGTTCCTCGATCCAACACTATGGTCTTGGGGGTTCCATGCAAACTGACTATTCTAGCAATGTATAATTCTGCTAGCTTCGAGCTTTGATAGGTAGTCTTGACTGGTATGAAATGAGCTACTTTGGACAGTCTATCCACTATGACCCAAATAGAATCATTTCCCCTACTAGATGTAGGCAAACCTGTGATGAAATCCATTCCAATAGAATCCTATTTCCATTTCGTAATATGTAATGGTTGCAAAAGTCCTGCGGGTCGCTGATGTTCCGTCTTGACTCTCTGACAGATATCACACTTAGCTATGTAGCTTCTGACCTCTCTCTTCATTTTGTGCCACCAAAATTGCTCCTTCAAATCCTGATACATCTTGGTTCCTCCCAGGTGAATAGAATAAAGGGTATCATGGGCTTCCTGCATAATGACTTGTTTCAACTCAGAATCTTCTGGCACACAGATACGTCCTTTATACCACAGAACTACTTCTTCATCTTCGGTGAATCCTAGTACCTTCCATGTACCAATACGACGCTTGATTCCAGCAATACTTGCATTTCCTTGTTGAGCTTCCTTTATGTGGCTGATCAGGGTGGGTTGAAGTTCTATGCTAGCTATAAATCCTTCGCTAACTAGCTCCATTCTAAAATTCTCCAACTCCTCATGCAAACTTTGCTGGTCTTCCTTAATCATGGTGTTTAGCCTACACGGGAGTCGACTAAGAGCATCAGCTACCACATTGGCCTTGTCGGGGTGATAGTGAATGTCAAGGTTATAATCCTTGATTAACTCTATCCATCTCCTTTGCCTCATATCAACTCCTTCTGGGGGGAAATATACTTCAGACTCTTATGATCCGAATAAATCTCACTGTGGTTACCCATGAGGTAATGATGACATGTCTTCAAGGCTAAAACTATAGATGCTAGTTCTAAGTCATGGGTAGGATAGTTCTACTGACGTTACTTCAGTTGTCTAGACAGATAAGATATGACTTTGCCTTCTTGCATCAGCACACATCCGAGACCAATCTTGGATGCATCACCATACACATCAAAAGGCTTCTTGATATCCGGCATGATCAAAATTGGGGCTGAAATCAACCTCTTCTTAAGATCTTGAAAACTTGCTTCACATTTTTCAGTCCATTCAAACTTCTTATCTTTCTTCAACAACTGGGTCATCGGTCTTGCGATGCTTGAAAATCCTTCGACAAACTTGTGGTAATATCCGTCTAATCCAAGAAATGCACGGACTTTGGTTTGAGTGGTTAGGGCTCTCCATTCTTCAACATCCTTAATCTTGGCGGGGTCGACAGCAACTCCTCCGGCCAACAAGATATGGCCTAGTAATCCTACTTCCTTTAACCAAAACTCACATTTGCTAAACTTGGCATACAACTGATGCTCTCTAAGGGTTTCAAGGATGGTTCTTAGGTGTTGTTCATGGTCTTCTTCCGACTTGGAGTAAATTAGAATGTCATCGATAAAAACAATGACAAACTTATCCAGGAAGTTCATAAAAATCTTATTCATGAGGTTCATGAAATAAGCGGGGGCATTGGTTAATCCAAAATACATGACATTGTACTCATACAATCCATATCTGGTGGTGAAGGTGGTCTTTGGGATATCCGTTGCGCGAATCTTCAATTGATGATAACCAGTTCTAAGATCAATCTTAGAAAACACTCTGGCACCAGTCAGTTGGTCAAACAAATCTTCTATCTTTGGCAGTGGGTACTTGTTCTTGATGGTGACGTCATTCAGCTTCCGATAATCCGTACACAAATGGTTGGCACCATCTTTCTTATCCACAAACAAAACAAGTGATCTCCATGGCGATGCACTTGGTTGTATCAAACCTTTTCCCAACATATCATCAAGTTGCTTCTTCAGCTCCACTAATTCAGATGGGTTCGTGCTATATGGTCTCTATGCTATGGGTCCAGTTCCAGGAACTAGTTCAATGATAAACTCGATATCCCGATCTGGGGGCATACCGGGAAATTCATCTAGGAAAACATCGGGGTATTCACAGACTACTCTGACTTGGTCAAAGGTGGATTTGGCTAAACTCTTGTTGCACTTGAATTGGCCAGGCAATGTCTCGGACACATGCTCTACTGATACTCCGATGCTACTGGTAATGGTTATGGCTTTCTTGGCACAGTCTATTAATCCTTGATGTTTTGATATCCAATCCATCCCTAGTACTACTTCCAAACCTTTGGTTCCAAGTACTATTATATTGGCATAAAAATATATCCCATGGATTCTGATAGGCACAGACTTGCAAATTTTTCTATCCTTGGTGGTTGAACCCGGTATTTGAACTATCATAACATGCTTCAAATTTGTTGGTTGAATATTTTACTAGTGCATGCAAATTCTTCTGTAACAAACGAGTGCGATGCTCCAGAATCAAACAACACTCTTGCTAATACTGAGTTAATAGAAAACATACCCATCACGACATTTGGCGATTCCTGGGCTTCCTCAGCATTCATGTGGAACAGACGACCAGTACGGTTGTGCGGGTTTCCTAGGGAAAACCTCTGTCCGGGCTGGACATGGCGCTGCTGTTGGGCAGGTGCAGTGACATTGGTTGCTGTGGCAAGCTTCTTGGGGCACTCTCTAGAGTAGTGACCTATGACTCCACATTCAAAGCAAGTGATCATTGACTTGTCTTTCCCTGCGACAGGCACATCGTTGCTTCCAGTCCTTGGGGCAGTATTGTTGTTGTTGTTTGACCTTGGCGGTGCACGGTTGAAGTTATTGGGGTTTCCGGGGTTGTTGTTGGTGTGGTGGACTCTGGGCCTCGGGTTTCCTCCACCATGATTGGGATAGTTTGGGCGGGACATAAGGGGTCTGTTGTTTCTTGGTACATATCCTACAGACGGGCTGGGGCGATACTTTGGGGTATGGTGGGGTCTAGGTTGGTGCATCATATGACGCTTGCGGTTCTCACTAGCTTGGTTGATCTTTCCTTCCATCTGGATAGCAGAATCCACTAAAGCTTCTTGGTCATCAAAGGGAATATTGACTAACACTGTCTGCATCTCATCATGCAGGCCATTCAAGAATCTCTCCTTCTTCTTTGCTTCATTGTTAATATCATCAGGGGCATACCTAGCCAGAGACAGGAATTTGTCACGGTATTCTACCACCGTCATTCTTCCCTGCTTCAGCTCCCTGAATTCATCCCTCGTCTTCTTGATCAAACCTGGGGGCACACGGGTCCTGCTGAACTTGAGTTTGAATTCCTCCCAAGTCATCATCTGTCCTCCATTCATGGTACGGGTGCTGTTCCACCAGGATCTTGCATAGCCTGCCACACAGTGGGTGGGAAACAGTACCTTCTCATTGGCATCTACTCCTGCCACTTCTAAGTTGTTTTCCATGATTTGCAGCCAGTCATCGGCATCTAAGGGCTCTTTTGATTTGCTAAACATAGGATGATTGGAGTTTTGGAAGTTCTTGAGTTTGGATCCATGGTGATCTTGATTTCCATGGCCTTGATTGTTATGTGCCATCTGGGCTATCTGTTGAAGAGTGGCTAGGTTGGCTTGACGTTCAACTCTACAAGCTTCACAATCGAAAACTAACATCTGCAGAATCTGCAGCATTGGATCCTGGGATGAGCTACTTCCACCAGGGTTTCCGCGAGTCATCTGAAGATTGAGATAGATCATAAGACAAGAGGGAAATTTTCTATGGTTTATGGGTATGGTTCAAAAGCTTTTTAAACTTTGAGTATGACTAAGGTTTGAACACTAACAACTTCTTCTCATTCATTCATTCCAAGCACACAATACAAACACACACCACAACTATGAAAGCAGATGGTTTTAAGAACCATTCTATGAAGCTACGATATAGTGGGACTGACTACAACTCACACCTACGATGGTTCTCATGTGTGACTACTCATCATCGGGATTGTCAGGTTCCTCATCATCAATGAAGTCGGCATCATTCTCGTCAGTGTCGTCCTCCATGGCGACGTCCTCCAGATAGTGATCATCATCACTGAGGTAAGAGTGAATATCACCACAGATATCTTCACCTTCCTCCTCCTTCTCCTCTAGCTGGATCTCCTGGTCGTGGCTAGTCTCCTCCAGGGTGGCTATCTTCTGACGAAGACGGGCGATGATGCAGTCTTTCTTGTCACGCTGGCAACAAAGTGACTTGCGCTCCTTGGCGAGGATGGCGAGGGTTTGCTTCCTCTCGGTGGCTTTAGCATGATTCTGGTTGGCGTAGGCACGGGCGTTGTCCAACTCCTTCTGAGTCTCATGTAGCATGAAGTCCATGTGGTCCACGTGATGCTTCAACTCTGGATGTGCCGGCATAGCCAAAGGTTGTCCCATAGGGTCACGTGTTGCATAGTGGGCAAAACGGGTGCCATTGATCTGGTTGATGTTTTGTGCACACAGACGAGCAAGTGGCTCCTGCATGGCTCGGGCTAATCCATCCAACCAATTGTTCTCTCTGACGCTAAACTGAATCTTCTCCGAAAGAGGTGGTTCCATTTTTCCTCTCAGATCCGCAACTATCAACCACTGTAGTTCCCCTCCTTGTTGTTCATTGAGTTGTGCTCCGAAGAACTCTAGGTGCGGGCATCCAAGATACTTCGAGAGCTGATCCAAATCCCTCTCAAAGATAAGTTAGTTGCCCAACTGGTAAAACTTGCTATATTTGACCTCCATCTATAAGCAATTAAGATGAGTAAGTTAGTGGGGTGATCAAGTGTGTCAATTTTATGTAGAATTGAAAGAATTTTGAGGAACATATGAAGTCCTTTTTGAAAGAATCTCAAGGGTAAGAGTGAGAATAGGTTTTCGTAAATACTCATTTCCTTTGTTTTGAAACTAAGTTTTTCAGACGTCCATTCTAACTAGGGTCTCCTATGGTCAGGATGACTCTGATACCAACTTGTCAACACCCGGATTTTTAAGTCTAGATGCCTTTTATTCTGTACATCGCAATCCCAGGATTACCATTTTTGCGAGACATAACAGAATTGGTACCACAGTACATCATCCATTACAAACCATAATAGTCTTACAAATAGTTGATCGCATGATCAAGTCTTAATACAAATTAGAGCATCGGAAATATAACGTAGTAGACTCCATCTTCATGGTCATAGGCAATGCTGACGATGGGAGATGATCCTAGTTATCATAGACCTCCTGTTGTCCATCTTCCGGACAGTCCTCCTCATAGTCTGGCCATGGGAATAGCCAGGGACAAAGCCATGAGTACTCTTTAAGTACTCGCAAACTACCACTAGTATAAGTAAGGTAAAACTAGTACAAATCTTAAGATCTAGGTTTATTTGCAAAAAGCCAGGTTTATTTCATAAGTACTCCATCATAAAGCCTAGTTTAGTTCTCTAGATTACTTAAGTGGGAAACTACTTTTCATGTTCACAACCCTGTTGTGAACAAGTCAAAGTCATTGTTCATGTCACAACTCATTTTGAAAACATATGACAACGGAATAGTATGGCCACTCCAACTGTCCATAACCGCGGACGCAGCTATTCGAATAGTTTGACACTCTGCAGAGGTGGTACACTTTCACCAAAAGATTCGATACATCCATCAGGGATAACCCTGAATCATCATACTTGGTATGCAGATAATCAATCCTAACCTTTCAATGACACACCATAGTATAGGCACCTCCCCTATGAGTTTGGCCTCCCAGCCATGGCCATCTACCATCTTGGGCACTACATAGGTGGACATTCATATTCACGAGGTAGCCTCAGCTCAACATCTTCCGTAAGGGAACCCATACTAAGACATAAAAACTTCCAGTTAAGCCCTACCCAACTCAGGTATTGTGGGTGTACGGTAAAATTGAAATGGTATCGCATCCGAACCCAACCATCATTTTTTATCAAAGTCAAGGCTAATGCCTCATTCAGTTTCATCATCAAACCATTGTGTTTCATAAAACATGTCAAAACATTTCAATAGAATGAATAATCATTCAAGGTTTTCATAATCCTTTTCTCCAAGTATTCCCATCTAAAGTGATCAAGTTTTAGCTTAGCACTAGCCACTAGTGTTGAGGGTCTCCCTATTGAGGGGTGCTAATCAAGTATAAGTATCCCAGACTAATTCTATGATCTTGATGGTATCCATCCTATTTTCCACTAATCACAATTCATTAACTATGTATGAAACTTTATTAAAAGGAAAATTAAAGCTTGCAAGTAAAACTTGGGATGAGTATAATCAAAGTTGCATAACCAAGCATGCCTAGTGCATCTTGCATAGGTTAGCTTGCATGGATGGCTTGTATTAGTTAGATTGCACTGATAGCTTGCCTTGTTGGGTGCAGTCATTGAAGTTCTCTTCCTCGAAGTACTCCTCCTCGTCGTAGCCCTGGTCGATACTAGTGTCTATAAATACATATGAGGTACACAATCACCAAACAACACTTCACTACTTCTATTTAGCACACAAAGGCTCACACTAGATGATCTAGCATCATCTTAATCATCACATGAAATAATGACACATTCTTATTTATCTTATTTTGGGAAAAGTAATTTCTACTCACTGAAAAATACTTAGGATTTAATATTCTCCAATTAAAATATGGGATTGATACGTCCAAAACGTATCTACTTTCCCGAACACTTTTGATATTGTTTCTCTTCTAAACTTGTGTGATTTGGATGCAACTAACGCGGACTGACGCTGTTTTCAGCAGAATTGTCTTGGTGTCTACTTTTTGTGCAGAAAATTAACTATCAGGAAAAATCCCGGGAAATATGCCAAAAATCCTATTTCACCAGAAGACCCCAGGATCCAGAATAGGAGACGGAGGGGGGCTGGGGCCCAGCCACACCACCTGGCCGCGCGGGGTGGGCCTGGCCGTGCCAGGGGGTGGTCTAGCCGCCCCAGACTGCCCCTCGGTCTCCCTCTTCGCCTATAAGTTGCCTTCTGACCTAAAAACTCAGGGGGGGTCGACGTTTTTCCAGAAGGAGTTCCGCTCCGCCGCCACCACCAGATTTCACGAAACAGCACCAGAAACTCCGTTCTGGCACCCTGGCGGGACAGGGAATTGGAGGAGATCATCGCCATCATTATCACCATCGCTTCTCCATCGACCATCCATGTTTCTCCCATCTATGAGTGAGTAATCCCCCGCTGTAGGCTATGGGGATGGTAGGGATTGGATGAGATCGTCCATGTAATGGCATCAGATTGTTAGGGCATGGTGCCTAGTATCTTTTATTAGTGCTTTATGACTTTGTTGTGACTTGTTGTGCTTAATGCTTGTCACTAGGGCCCGAGTGCCATGATATCAGATCTGACATGTTATTGATTCATTATGATAGTATTGTTTATGGTCTTATCTGCAAGGTCTATACACACGTTGTTGTCCGGAACCAATGGCCCCGAAGTGACAGAAATCGGGATAACCGGAGGGAATGGCTTTGATGTGAGGATCACAGGTGTTCACGGAGTGTTAATGCTTTGCTCCGGTGCTCTATTAAAAGGAGCACCTTAATTGCTAGTAGTTCCCTTGAGGCCCTGCTGCAAACGGGCTGGCAGGACAAAAGATGTTGTGCAAGTTCTCATTGCGAGCACGTATGACTATATATGGAACACATGCCTAGGATTATCTAGTACTTGGATGCTTTATCTTATTTATCTGCAATTTCCCTATGTTCTGATTGCTATGTGAATTGTCTTGTCCATGCAACGCCCGTCCATCCATCCCTATGCCTACCGCACTCAAATTCCACTATTTACTACTATTGCAACTGCTGTCTTTACTTTACTACTGTTGCTACTTTGCTATTCCTACTACAAAAAACTATTGCTGCTGATAAACTGATGTGAGCAAGATTGTTTCCAGGTGCAGCTGAATTGACAACTCAGTTGTTATGGCTTAGAAATATTCTTTGGCTCCCCTTGTGTCGAATCAATAAATTTGGTTTCACTTCCCTCGAAGATACTGCGATACACCCCCTATACTTGTGGGTCATCAAGACTATTTTCTGGCGCCGTTGCCGGGGAGCATAGCTTTATTTATCAAGTTCACTTGGATTCTCTATTGTTTGCTGCTATCCATCCATCATGGGTAAGTCTCGTGATGGCAAGGTTCCTATTTTACCATCCACTACAAGAAGAGGTATGGCTCTGAACACCTCTATTGCTCTTGATTCACCGTCTGTTATGAGTAAGCTCGTTACACTACCACATACACATACTACACACACTACTACTACTGTTGAATCTGAAACTTCTGATGCTTATCATGTTGCTTCTACTGTGCTTGATAAGAGTGGTTCATTAGGTCATTTCCTAGATGCTACGATTGCTAGAACTATAGCTAGAAATACTGAAACTCCTAATGAAGACACTACTACACCTGTTAGTTCACCTGAGTCTAGTGAGAGTTATGACATTGAAGATGGTTATGTTGAGATGACCGATGAATTTATTAAAGAATGTAAAAACACCCATGATAGGAGCGCTGCTAAGAGTCTCCTTGAGAGGTGTACTATTAGACCCAAATTGTCTCATGTTGCTAAGTTTGCTGCTTCTCCCATAAACATTATAGATGAAGATTATGATTGCTCTCTCGATCTATCTTACATAGCTATTGTCGAGAAAGAACCTTTTTGTGGGACTAAGAATGAAAGTGCGGTAGCACATATGAATGAACTTTCTACCATGAGTGCCTTGTTTTCTGATGATATTAAGATGCGTACTTACTTTGTTGCTAAGATTTCCCCTTTTCACGGAAAGGAGAATCTAAAACTTGGTTTAGTAATTTACCTCCTGGATCTATTGATAGCCCGGATTGCTTGATTAGTACTTTCCTGCAGAAATATTTTCCTCCTAGTGCTAGGCATGCTATTTTGCAGGAACTTTTTGATTTTAAACAGGGAGAAAAGGAGGTATTGCCCGAATCTTGGGCAAGGTTTTGTGCTTTGATTCATGCAGGCTATAAGTCCATTACCTAAGAATGAGCTTCTTGATATATTTTATAATGGACTAACCGAGGAATCTAGGACATACCTAGATAGTTGTGCTGATTGTGTTTTTAGGAATAGGACTCCAAAGGAAACTGAGGAATTAATGGCTAAAATAAGTAAGAACTATGAAGATTGGACTCCTCCTGAACAAGCTATACCTGAAGTAATTGTACCTGAACCTACTATACCAGTGCCTATTCCATCACCAAAGAAGAGGGGAGTTATTGAATTAAATGATGAAGTAAGGAAGGAAGCTAAGAAATGTCTTAAGGAGAAGGGAATTAAAGCTGCAGATGTCAAGATGTATTGTGTTTTAACAAAAATGTTAATTATCATTAAATGATTGTTTAAATGTGTAAAGTAGTTTACCAAAGGAAACATGAATATGAAACTATTTGATTTGATCAAAATGTTTCATCAACAAAGGGTATAAATATAAAAGAGAATCAAATTGCTATGATTTGATCAATAGTAATGAAATTCAACTTTATAAGAATGGCATAAAAGAAATTGTGGAATGCAAAGTGTTTTGAAATGTCAAAATGCGAAGCATCACAATGAGATATTAGATATCAAAGGGGGTTAAATAGAAGGCACCAAATAAATCGTTGTAGTGTATATGTAGAGACCATTAGTTAGAAATAGTTAGCACTCAAGTAGAATTGGTGAACCATTTGAATTCATGAAAGTTTTGGGGTTATTCGATATAACCAAAACAATAGCGAATAAGTCCTTGTAGAGTATTCATTGGAAACTTTGAATACGAAACCCATAGCTCAAACCAAAAGGAAAGCAAGATTCGTATTGCTTGGATTTTGGTGCATTCTTGAGAAATCTCACTTCTAGTGATGTTTCTCAATTATGGAGCAAATGGAAGTTAGTGTAAAACACGATGAGGATTCAAAACCCTGCATCAGAGTGTTAAGAAGCGCAACGGACAGCATTCCTGAACGATTCTCTTCACGGAAGGAAAGAATCAATGATTTTGATCATTGTGTTTTTTCCCTCCACTATTGTTTTTCACTACATGAAGTAGGATTCAAAATGTAAATCCATATCTTGTATGGAGACATTTGTGAATCGTTTGTCATGATTTTGAAACATGACATACCTACGAACTACAAAGGAAATAATGGTAAACTAAATTATGATAAATCCTAAAAGAAAAATTCCCTTGAGATTAGAAAGCAATTTGTTGCTGAATCTCACTAGTAAAGGGGTTACTTGGAATTTTCCCAAATGACTGCAAAGCCATAGTAGGAAAAAGGGGTGAATGACAAAAGCACAATTTGTCAAGTATTGGATGAATTCAAATGAATTTAATTCATATGTGCTAAATGTCTAGTGGATTTAAAACTAGTAAAGTACTAGTATCTCATAGTAAATCTCCAAGTTTGATATTTGATCAAAGGATTTTTAAGTTGTTCAAAGTAGTAAGGAGGTATGCAATTTGCATAAAATTGAGTGGGAGCTATGAAAGTCTTCCTGAAACAATATGTGATTGACATATTTTTAAGTGGGAGCGACATAAGTCTCAAATTCAAATATGTAGGAACATATTTTGAGTGGGAGCTTATAGGAGTAATTCTTAAGTATGTTAAGAATGAAAGCGCAAATACTTATAAATAATGATTTATAAGATGTAGAAGTCGATAATAGGTGTATTATGATATTATGTAGTATTCCTTAAGTGATTCTGAAAAGGGTTTCGGAATAGAAGATAATTAAGGAACTGGTCCTTAACAACTCAAATTAGGAATAGTGTTGAGTTTAGCATCAATGGTTGAAAGAAAGAAAAGGATGATCGTCATCTACTATGTTAAGACATAGGTTCTATCTTAGTAAACCATGATGACAACTTAGCATAATATGTGATCCAATAAGGAACGTTTGAAAGTGATTAAGTTCGAATCACAGAATGTTGAGCTAAGTTTGTCCGCAGTGTCTAGTAGAGAACTGTGGACATATTTTCCAAATCCATAAAGGATGACATATCTTAAAGCATAAAGAGTTATGTTATAAGGGAATATGTTGGAAACTCCTGTAGATACCAATTAAATTTAAATAGGAAGCGAGGTGAACAAAACATCGAAAGTTGCACAGAGTGCTCTAGTATTTCGATAAATACATTTATAATAATAGATAAGGGTACCATCTAAAGTGTTGTATAATGTTATAGCGGGGCTAGTTCGCTTTTAACGTAGAATGATGTGTCCCAGGGCACAGTGCCCATGAGAAAGCCCTCGATGTTGATCTAACGTCACTGTAGGCTCCTGGAATCAGGCCTCGCTCTACTGCCATAGCGACGATTGTAGCATCCCATATGTCTAACAGCTATAATGCTACATGGTCTAATAATAAAATGCTACTTCCTACTTATAATTGTTGCATCATAATTATATCATGCTCATGTCATCATGCCACCTTGCATTTGAGCATCATATAAAACCCTTTTCTTTTGGTTCTTATCTCATATGCACTATTAATTGTATTTGCTTCTTGATATATTGTATTTGGTTCTTGATAAATGCTTGATGCCCAAGTTGAGTTGGGGGCATATCTTTATTTAACTCCACCACCTTTCTTTGTCACCCCCCCATAATTCCACCATCTAACTAGATGTGAGCTTTGCATTTTATTTGGGTTTACCTCTAGCTCATGTGGGTTGGGATGGATCCACTTCTAATCCCACATGCTCCCATATATGCATCATATTGTTTTCACAATGTTGATATGTGGAGAGCCACATGGCCACCTTTGCATGTTATGTGTGTATTTTTTTTCCTTCTCTAGCTTCCATATGGTTTGGTTTGGAGTATGTGATCATGTATGAATATAATTGTGGCTATATACTTACCTAGTGGAACATACACACTAGCATGCCACATTATATTCAAATATGAGCATTTTCCATCTATTCTACTTGGGACACCACTCTTTTTCTTTTGTCTTCGTCTTAAACCCATATTTTTGAAGCATGTGCTAAATATATGCCATGTTCTTTTACCATTGTTTTCACCTGAGTAAATAATGCATTTATTAAACATGCATGGGACATGCAAGATCACCTTTTCTTCCACCTCTCTCTCTCCTTTGGTCCTTTTGGTTTCTCCCTTTTTCTTAATGCAAACTTCTTTGGCGTTTTATATCTTCTCCAAACCCTAGCTCCTCCATCTGTCCCTCCCACCTTGTCCACCATCTACACATGCATGTGTGCATACATGTGCCTTTGTTCCATTTCCTCCCCGTATCTTTTGAAATACCTTTTCACCTATTCTATGCTCCTGTTTTTTCAAAAGGGTTTAAAAATTAGTGGCTTGTTTGATTTTAAACAATCCAAAAATAAACAGAAATAAATAAAACAGTGAGAGGGAGAGAGCTCACCTGCAGCCAGCCCGTAGCAGCCCAGCAGCAGAGGCAGCAGCCAACGCCCTCCACCTTTTTTTCTGGCCCGGCAGAGCTTCCCAGCCCAACCTCTGTCCTTACCCGCTCACCGACGCCACCCATGTTCCTCTTCTTCTCTTTGCCTGATGCTGTCTCGCCCTGCTCTCTCTCGGCAGAAAACGGAAAGCAGCAGCCGAGCAGGTCCCCGTCCACCTTCGTCTTCCTCGTCACACTGCACCCCCACCAGCCTCCCTCATTATCCCCAAGCCCAGGCCTCCTCGAACCCTAGTTTTATTCCCCCCTTCCTTCCCTTTTCTTCCACGCCACCGACCCTGTACCGCGAGGCCGTCATGGCCAGCAACTGGAGGAGCTGAGCCGCGGGATCATGTCCTATTCTTCATCTGCGTCGAAGCACCTCGCCAGGAAGGAGCCAACGCCGCCAAGAGCTACTCCCAGCCAGCACCCTTGTCCAGCCAAGCAGAACCATCTCTGTCGCCGTTGCCAGCGTCACACCGGCCGCCCCTTCCTCGTTTTTCTTCGGGAATCCAGTGAGGTGAGCACCCCGTCACCTTCCCGCTCTCCCTGTGCCCTTGTGCACCCTATATCGCGCTCGCCGCCGCCGAGAACCAGTGCCGCGCGCGCTGCTGCAGCTTTGGCAGTGGCAGCCGGCCATTTTTCGCCCTGTGTTCCCCGCAGCACGCCGAACCCTACGACCCTCCTTAGACTAACCTCCCTTGACGAAAGCTATAGAGTAATCAATCCTCTCCAATTTTTGTTTTGGAGTCACCACGAATCGCGCAGTAGTTTCATCGCAATCCATCGGGATCCCAAGCACTGTGGACTGTCGATCATCGACCGTTCTTCAGAGGGCGCGACCATCTTGCAGAACCCCCCCCCCCCCACGACCTTTTGTCGCTCACACGCCGCTCCCTGCCGCGCCCACCTGTCAGCCACTTAGCTCCGGCCTTTTTCAGTTTAGCCCCCGGGCTTTTGTTTGCTTCACCCCGTGCCCTAGATCGCCCACGTGTCAGCTGCCCGCTGGCCCGCGCGCGCGTGTGTCCCGTCAACATCTGGGCCCGCTAGTCAATGAGTGTGGGTAAGATCCACAGAGTGTGAAAAGCCCCGCGTAGACCACTGCGACCCACCTGCTGCCGAGTCAGCGCCGACACCACCTGTCTGTGACTCGGGCTAGCTGCCTCTGTGTGCAAAAAGCCTCTGATCTTTTTCTATTTAATAAAAATGTTTTCAGAAATTGTTAAATATGTTTTCACTCCAGAAAATAATATCTTTTATTTGACAAATCCAAATAATACAAATGATATATGTTTTTGAATCAGAAAATGTGAGGAATTCAAATCTGCCGTCCAAAATAATGTTGGACTATTCTTTAAATTTTCGAAATTGTTTAAATTGCAATAAAAATGCCTTTTCTCAATTAATTAATAACTTTAAATCTATAACTCCAAATTTGACAAATAATATCTCTAAATCGATCAGCGCGACGAGCCCGTTCTAACTATGCATTCCATGTTCTGAATTGTAGCATGCATCATATCCATATTAAAAATCAGAACCATTTATGGCAATAAAACTTGACCAAATAATTAAATGATTTATTCTTGTCCCCACACCTCACCCTTGCCATGCTACATTATTGCCATGTAATTGGTGCATCATCCATCATGGCATGCTTGTTTGCTTGTCACACTTTATTCATATGCTTGTGCACTTTATTTATGTTGGCCCTTGTTTGTTTGGTTCTTCTTTCGAATAGACGCCGAGCAAGGGAATTATCAAGAATCCCAGGAGTACTACCCAGATCCATCTCTGGCTTCAACTGAGCTGCTAGGCAAGCACTACCACATGCTTGCATACATATAGTACCTATTGCATCTATCTTATTCTTGCATCATTGAGTCGCGAATTCATTAAATTGAATCCCAAGTACTGCATAGCCTTTACTTTAAACCCCACCGAGCTTGTTCCTCCATCCCAAGAGCCATTACTACAGGAGTTGTTTGAGCCATGCGAGTCGTATAACAGCATGTGTAGGGTATGTGAGTGTATGATGGATAACGAGGTACTTAAACCACTTAACCCAAGTAGTAATGGGATAACTAACGAAAGAGGCACCGGTGGGCAATATCTACTATTTGTTTTTCATGCTCACTTGTGTCCCGTAGGACCCCGAGTACTTGATTCCTGTTCCTTGACTATTCGCACTATCCACATCCAGGAGGCCTTATTGATGGGTTCGTAGCATGGAAAACAAAAAATTTCTACCGCAAGAACGAACAAAACCCAGATCTAATCTAGATAAAAGCCAAGATCTAATCTATTAGACATGTGCAACGAGATAGAAAGGAACTAACCCTCGTAGATCCGAAAGCGTTAACGAGATTAGATCTCGTGGTTGATGTAGTCGATCACTTGCCGATCTCAAGATCGTGTGGACGATCCTTCCAGCGCCACGTTCCGGCAGCGCTTCCGCAGTTGGTCAAGTGGACGATCCTTCCGGTGCCGCGATTCGGCAGCGCTTCCGCAGTCGGTCACACGTGCGGAGTCGAAGCAGACCTTCCTCTCCCTGTTCCAGCGAGCAGAGGTAGTAGATCTTCTCCACGAAATCCCAGCAGCACGACGGCGTGGTGGTGGTGGTGGTGGAGTAGAGAATTCTGCAGGGCTTCGCCTATGCCTGTGCAGAAGAAAGGTGGAGGAGAGAGGCGGCAGAGATTGGAGTTGTATGAGAGCAGGGGTAGGAGGGGGCGCCCCCTCCCTTCTATTTAAAGGAGGGAGGCGCGCCTGGGGAGGGGGAGTCCTAGTAGGACTCCCCTCCTATGGCCGGCGGTGGGAAGGGGGAAGGAGTCCTCCTCCCCCACGAATCCGTGTCTTGCCCCACTAGGTTTCCTTTGACCCTTTCTTGGTTTTCAAGCAAACTCCAAGAAATCCTCTAGAAACTTCCAGAACATTCCGAAACCTTCTAGAATCTCCATACAAATACTCCGGAACATTTCCTAACTTTAGAAAATGATCCCCAATATATGAATCTTATTCTCCGGACCATTCGGGATCTCCTCGTGATGTCCCGAATCCAATCCGAGACTCCGAACAACATTCGGTCTCCAACGCACATTCCATATCTACTTAAAACAACTTCGAACCTTAAGTGTGTCACCCTACGGTTCGTGAATATGTAGACATGACAGAGACACATCTCCTATCAATAACCATCAGCGGGACCTGGAGATCCATAATGGCTCCCACATACTCAACGATGATTTCGTGATCGATTGAACCATTTACATACGAAACCAATTCCCTTTGTCACACGATACTACACTTATCCGAGGTTTGATCGTCAGCATCTCCATACCTAGTTCTACCTCGTTACTGATAAGTACTCTTTACTCGTTCTGTGATATGTCATCTCTTGTGACCCAGTCACATGCTTGCAAGCTAACTAGATGACATTCCACCGAGAGGGCCTAGAGCATATCTATCCGTCATATGGATGGACAAATCCCAATCTTGGTCCATGCGCTTCAACACATACTTTCAGAATACCCAATGACACCTTTATGACCACCCAGTTACGAAGCGGTGTTTGGAGTCATCAAAGTACCCATCCGGTGATGGTGATTAACACAACCTCATGGTCGAAGGATTATGTTACTATGCATTTAAAAGCTTACAGCAATACGAACTTAATGACTTGATCTTATGCTACGCTTACTATGGGTGTGTGTCCATTACATCATTCTCCTAATGATATAATCTTGTTATTAATCACATCCAATGTCCATGATCAGGAAACCATGATCATCAATTAATCAACAAGCTAGTTCAACAAGAGGCTTACTAGGGACTCTTTTATGTTTATAAAACACACATGTATTAGTGTTTCCTAATAATACAATTATAGCATGGGATGTAAACATTTATCATAAACATAAAGATATAATAATAACCACTTTATTATTGCCTCTTGGGCATATCTCCAACAGTCTCCCACTTGCACTAGAGTCAATAATCTAGTTAAAAACTTGTGCATTCAACACCTATGGCTTTCTAGTGTTGTATAGACACTATTGCTAGTGGTAAACATAATCTTCGGATCTGACACTTCCAGGTCCGTGTGTATTTGTATGTCCTTGCGTCTCTACGCATTACTCATTCTCCAATGAGATGGCATTGTATAAATTTGGTCCTTTGGTGAGACCTTTAGTTCCTTCAGCTCAAAATATGTTGATATTATTGTCACACAATATATCTTCATAGTATTAGCCCACTTTGAACCACACCTAGTTTGATAACAAACTACTTAACACAAATGCCCTCCTTTGCTGCTACTATAGCAGTTATATACTTAGCCTTTTGTTGTAGTATCCGTCACAATGTCTTAACTTTGGAACTCATCCAAATCCAGCATGGAACATCCTTTCCATTACATTGTGCTACCCATAGTCTAAATTGAGATAATTTTAATTTGTATCTTGTGACAAAACTAGTATCAATGTAACACTTTACAATGAACTACCTTTAACTATTTGTCACTTATACATGGTATATTCTTAGTTCTTCCAAAGCTCATAAGAATATCTTTACTATTGTCCAATGATCATCTTATGAATCATTCTGGTATATGCTCATAACATTTAGAGCATAGGACATATCTGGATGTGTACATCTCAAAGAATGATTGATCAAAATATTCTTGTGATTTCACCAAGTGTCAAAACACTTGAATCTCGTGTCAACACACTTGAATCTTGATTCAGTCCTTTCCGTGCCTCAAGAACCTTTCTTGTTGTTCCCATATTGAACTCATTCAACATCTTATCCATGTACATTTGGCAAAACCATATTAGCACCTCAATCTATTCATATAGACATTGATGCCTAATTCTTGGGTTATGCCTAAGTCTTTCATCAAAATGAAATTCTTAACCTGTTATCAATAAAAGATACATCATTTCTAATCAACAATATGTCCTTTACATAATGTATTAGAAATATGTCTCAGCGCTCCCACTTAATTTCTTGCAAATGCAAGCATCTTCATCATCTCCAATGAATTTAAACTCTTTTAACAGTTTCATCATGGTGAAGATTCCAACTCCGCTATGCTTACTTCAACCATTGAAGTTTTGCATACTCTTTTAACATCCTTTGAGTAAACAAAACCCTTTGGATCGTGTCATGTACACGTCCTAGGTAACCATTCTATTAGAAGAACTTGTTTTATTTGTTCAACTACCATATTCCAAAATATATGAAGTGGTTGCTACATTAATCCGTCTAGACTAAATATCGCTATGAAAGATCAAATCTTATCATAGTCAATTCCTTGAACATTGTCGTAAACTCTTTCCGACATGTCGACTATTTCATAGATTTGAAACATCCATGTCTATTTCTTTATAGATCCAAACACGACCGATAGGCTTCACGCCTTTCCAGAGGGTCTTCAAAGTTTAGAAACTTGATTTCTCGTGTATGGATGCTATCACGGATTCCATGACTTCTAGTCATTTTATGGAGTCAGGGACCATCATCGCTTCTTTGCATGTAGTCGGTTCATCATTGTCAAAACAATAATGATTTGCTTATCAAATCTTACTATTTTGATTCTTACCGACCCACACGGTTCTATAGGAACTCTAATCTCCGAGATCACACCTTTTGTAATCACGAGAGCCATGAGCATTGTGGCCGTCACCGGGACACTTTCCGGCGCTGCGCTACTTAGCACATATAGCTAAGGTTCAACAACCTTATCAAAGTTCTAATGTCCTCCCACTTAACTTTTCACGAAAAATTCCTTCTCAAGAAACTTGACGTTCCAAGTAACAAACTCTTTTGTCCTTGGTGTTATGGAGAAATTCCCAACAAATTCTTTGGGATAACCTACAAAGACGTGCTTATCCGACTTTGGTTGTAAACATTTTACTTGTGCATAACATACCAAAATTTAAGAAAAGACAATTCGGGTTTTATCCCAAACCATAACTTATATGGTGTCATTTCAACGGATCACGATGGAGCTCTTTTCAGTGTAAAAGCGGTAGTCACTAAAGCTTTAATCTTTAAAATATAATGGCAGTTTTATAAATGACACCCTTGATCTTACCATTTCAAACATGGTTTGATTTCATCTCTCGAATATGCCATACTCCTATGGTTTATCGGGAAACACAAATCATGCAACAATTTCTCAAGTCTTAGGTGTTTTTGCTAAACATGTAACTCAAATATCTTCCTTTATGATCGAATCATAAACTCTTTATTTTCTTGTTACAATGATTTTCAACTTCATCTTGAAAGTCTTTGAACAACTTTCAAATGTTTTCATACTTCCTCCTTATTAAGTAAATATACAGATATATTCACTCAAATTTTCGGAGAAAGCATATGAAGCAAAAAGATCCATCGCATATGGCTACACATAATGGACTATGCACATCAGTATGTACAATTTCCAATAAGCTAGTCATCCGTTCCTCTCTGGCCTATGGACGGAGTTTCAATTATCTCGAGGAAAGTCTCACCTGCGTCAATTGATCAAAATCAAAAGACTCCAAAATTCCATCAACATGGAGTTTCTTCATGTTTTCTTTCAAATATAATTTAAACAGCGATGTCACTTCATAAGTGATCTTTCAATCATTTGTCTTGCGACATTTTAGCATTAGTTTTATGGTTGTTATTTCTCCAACCAGACTTGTATATCATCCATCTATTATGGAATACGGTAATTATTTGAACAACCTTTTGTTGTCATAATACCCGATCAAAATAACAATTATTGAAACAAATCTTGAAGGCAAGCTTTGATGTTAACGAGCAACACAACAACCATTTGTTTGTTTTCGATGAACATCATCACATATTCTCTTGCTAGTTACTTAGGCCATTGCAGTTCATGAATTGTGTTGTCCTGTATGACACTTCATACCAACCAATTTGGTATCCAATACCGGAGAACCACATTGTTTAACAAACAAGGAATACAACCATAACATGTATATCTTCTATATGCCTAAGTTGGACATCTCCAACCTTTTATTTTCTGCCAAATATTTTATAGATTCTCTTTCAGCAATTCCTTTTATTTTAAAAGAATTTATCAACATCAACAGTGCTGTCATCAACATGACACTTAGTACAAAGCGTATATAGTCAACTACTAATACCTTTGGACTTGCACTTTGAGGTGGATCACCATCATCAAATGTTTGGCATTCTTTCAAAATTCCTTTCTTTAGTAATCTTTTAAGTGTAGTAAACATTTTACTTACATCTTCTATTCATCCTTATCATGACAACTTTCATGATCAAGCTGCTATAGCTTATAATGGTGAATTGCGAGTATAATGTTTCTTTTTCAAAACCTTTTGGAGGATTAGGACGACTAGCGTCTCCAACCTTCACAAATTCTCATCAAATATGAGGACGTATACTCTATCATGTTGTAACCAACACATTGTTTTAGATATCGCAATACCTTTCACATATGATGGTTTCTGAAACATTGCTTTCAACTCTTAGATAAATTTGATATTAAAAACAATCTTTTGGGTATCAAGAATCATGGAGGCTAACATGATACATTAGATACTAACATTGGAATTGTTACTCTTGATTTAATACTACTTATTAAACTTCATGGAGCAAATAGAGTTTGCTGAAAGTTTGCAATAGGACTTATAAACTTTAAATTGACATTCAAAACAATACGATACCAGTTCGTAAAGTAAATATCCAGAATTTCTATAGTTCTACTATCTCAACTATGACTAATCGTAAGGTGGTGAACGGATGCCAATGACTACAACAAACTATGCAAATTCACTTTGATTGTGTTTATGATAAATTGAGTTCGACTAATCCAAATTACAAATGAACTCCCACTCAAAAACAACATCCCTCGAGTTGGTTTAGTGATTACACGAACCAAATCCACTACACCAAGTCCGATCATCACGTGAGATGATGTAGCTTTAAAGGCGAACAATCAACATGTTCATCATATCATCCATATGACTCATGCTTTACCTTTCGGTATTCTGTGTTCCGAGACCATGTCTGTACATGCTAGGCTCGTCAAGGTTAACCTTAGTTTCCGCATATGCAAATCTGGCTTGCACCCGTTGTATGCACACGTAGAGTCTATCACACCCGATCATCACGAGATGCTTCGAAACGACGAGTCTTAGCAACGGTGCCAACTAAGGATGAACACTTTATTACTTGATATTTAGTGAGAGGATCATCTTATAATGCTACCGTCGCAATCTAAGCAATACAAGATGCATAAAGGATTAACATCACAGGCAATTCATAATAAGTGTGATATGATATGGCCCTTTCTTCTTGCGCCTTTGATCTCCATCTCCAAAGCACGAACATGATCTCCATCATCACCAGCATTGCGTCAAGGTCAGTGGCGCCGCTTCATGGTTGTCCATCATCACTAGTAACTATAACAACTATTTGGAATAAAGCTATTACAAGATGAATAGACATACAGGTCTTAACAGAATTAAAAGACAACCATTAGGCTCCTGCCGGTTGCCATATTACAACAAGGATCATTGCATACATCAAATATAATCATAATCACATGATGGCCATATCACATCACAAAACCCCTGCAAAAACAATTTAGACGCCTCTAATTTTCTTTGCATGTTTTA
Organism: Avena eriantha; assembly: GCA_910589775.1. NCBI lineage: Eukaryota > Viridiplantae > Streptophyta > Magnoliopsida > Poales > Poaceae > Avena > Avena eriantha. Next base: position 13,943,653 of record OU342746.1, read on the forward strand.
CGTGGTTTGGGGCTTTCGCATAAGACCGATCTTACCTACGAACAAGAACCACAACGTTGATACAAGTGTTGTCAGATGCTCATTGTAAATTGAATCTTAACTATGGTGGGAGAGACAGACACCCGCAAAGCCACTTGTGCAAAGCAAGTTGCACGTCAAGCGTGGAGCAAGTCTCATGTGCGATGACATGTAATGTTAGCCCGAGCCGCTTCATCCCACCATGCCGCAAGATGCAAAGTACACGCTAAGACACCGACAACAAAAGCATCAACGCCCACAAAAACATTGTGTTCTACTCGTGCAACAGATCTACGCATAGATACGGCTCTGATACCACTGATGGGTTCGTAGCATGGAAAACAAAAAATTTCTACCGCAAGAACGAACAAAACCTTGATCTAATCTAGATAAAAGCCAAGATCTAATCTATTAGCCATGTGCAACGAGATAGAAAGGAACTAACCCTCGTAGATCTAAAAGCGTTAACGAGATTAGATCTCGTGGTTGATGTAGTCGATCACTTGCCGATCTCAAGATCGTGTGGACGATCCTTCCAGCGCCGCGTTCCGGCAGCGCTTCCGCAGTTGGTCAAGTGGACGATCCTTCCGGCGCCGCGATTCGGCAACGCTTCCGCAGTCGGTCACACGTGCGGAGTCGAAGCAGACCTTCCTCTCCCCGTTCTAGCGAGCAGCGGAGGTAGTAGATCTTCTCCACGGAATCCCAGCAGCACGACGGCGTGGTGGTGGTGGTGGAGTAGAGAATTCTGCAGGGCTTCGCCTAAGCCTGTGCAGAAGAAAGGTGGAGGAGAGAGGCGGCAGAGATTGGAGTTGTATGAGAGCAGGGGTAGGAGGGGGCGCCCCCTCCCTTCTATTTAAAGGAGGGAGGCGCGCCTGGGGAGGGGGAGTCCTAGTAGGACTCCCCTCCTATGGCCGGCGGTGGGAAGGGGGAAGGAGTCCTCCTCCCCCACGAATCCGTGTCTTGCCCCACTAGGTTTCCTTTGACCCTTTCTTGGTTTTCAAGCAAACTCCAAGAAATCCTCTAGAAACTTCCAGAACATTCCGAAACCTTCTAGAATCTCCATACAAATACTCCGGAACATTTCCTAACTTTAGAAAATGATCCCCAATATATGAATCTTATTCTCCGGACCATTCGGGATCTCCTCGTGATGTCCCGAATCCAATCCGAGACTCCGAACAACATTCGGTCTCCAACGCACATTCCATATCTACTTAAAACAACTTCGAACCTTAAGTGTGTCACCCTACGGTTCGTGAATATGTAGACATGACAGAGACACATCTCCTATCAATAACCATCAGCGGGACCTGGAGATCCATAATGGCTCCCACATACTCAACGATGATTTCGTGATCGATTGAACCATTTACATACGAAACCAATTCCCTTTGTCACACGATACTACACTTATCCGAGGTTTGATCGTCAGCATCTCCATACCTAGTTCTACCTCGTTACTGATAAGTACTCTTTACTCGTTCTGTGATATGTCATCTCTTGTGACCCAGTCACATGCTTGCAAGCTAACTAGATGACATTCCACCGAGAGGGCCTAGAGCATATCTATCCGTCATATGAATGGACAAATCCCAATCTTGGTCCATGCGCTTCAACACATACTTTCAGAATACCCAATGACACCTTTATGACCACCCAGTTACGAAGCGGTGTTTGGAGTCATCAAAGTACCCATCCGGTGATGGTGATTAACACAACCTCATGGTCGAAGGATTAGGTTACTATGCATTTAAAAGCTTACAGCAATACGAACTTAATGACTTGATCTTATGCTACGCTTACTATGGGTGTGTGTCCATTACATCATTCTCCTAATGATATAATCTTGTTATTAATCACATCCAATGTCCATGATCAGGAAACCATGATCATCAATTAATCAACAAGCTAGTTCAACAAGAGGCTTACTAGGGACTCTTTTATGTTTATAAAACACACATGTATTAGTGTTTCCGAATAATACAATTATAGCATAGGATGTAAACATTTATCATAAACATAAAGATATAATAATAACCACTTTATTATTGCCTCTTGGGCATATCTCCAACACTTATGAACCCCCTTGAGCCAGAGCTTGATTCGTTTCTATTTCTTGGGGCCACAAGTAGTTTGGGGCTTTATTACTATCCTGTACCTATGCCATGCTTTACTGTTTTATTTAAGATTGTGCGTGGAGCACCTGTACTGTTTTGGAACATGCCACGTTTTCGTGGTATCGACAAGCCCAGTCACACTTTCGGGTTCCCAGTCGTTTACAGCCGTCGTCACAAACCATGGGTCCGTTCCGGAGCCGGCCAACGTCGTTGCGGGTAGCTTAGTGGGGTGGCCCCCTGAAATATTTAATGAATCCTATGATCGCTTTGTCGTGAATGCCTCGTTGGGTTTTGAGTTGGTTTTGCCGAGGTTGATCGAGTGTGTGTTGCTATTTGCGCACCCCTACAGGGTAAATCTTCCTGAAAGCCGTGTCCGCGGTTATGGACGACTTGGAGCACAGTTTCTCGATCATAGACAAGTATAACTAAAGTACCGCTTTTAATTGACTAAATACCTGACTAGTAAATAGTGCAATACTCATGGAATGGTTAATAAAACTGCCAACGGATGGGTTGTTCGTCCGCTTTCTCGTTGGTAAGCGAGAAGGAGGATGGATCTGTTATTTTATACTATTATAACTGTTGTTCCTAATTAACGGACATCCGTCTATCATTGGTTAGGCGGATGGTTAGCGAGTATCTATAGGCTTGTTAGCTTTTATCTGTTGCTGCAATTACGTCACCCCAGGTATATGTCCCCTTTAGAGGCATAAAGACTTGCTGAGTACCCCTAGGGTCTCACACGATAAATTGTTTGATTCAGATGAACAGGTGTATTCGCAAGATGGATACTGGGTGGAGGAGACAGATGATGTTGGCAACGATCACTCGGTGTAGAGATTCCGGGGATGGGGATCCGTGAGATCTGTGGGCGGGATGTGTTTATTTATGTGGCATCTTATGCCGATTTGCTTCTTATCCGTACTTGGATCTTGTTTTCCGCTTCCGCCTGATACTCTGATGATTGATGTATGAGGAACTATCCTACACTATTATCTCTATTTTAGGATATTTGGATCTTGCCGTATGGCGTTGCAATATTTCTATTTCTTTTAGATGGAATGGCTCTGAGGACAGTTGTAAGGTAGCTTGCATACATAGTCACTTGTGTATGTATTTGATCTCTTCGCATGTTGCCTACGCCGCTCGCTCTTGTCCCGATGTTCTTGAAAGTGGTTAGGACGGCCGACAGTTCTACACGTGGGTGGCCCCTGGGCCCCCGTTGTACTATTTTAACCCCTTTTGGTTCATTCAGGCTTGAACTTAGAGCATAGGGTCCGAGGTTGTTACAATTGGTATCAGAGCCAGCCCGCCCTTCAGGGTCTCAGCCAAATGGTCGTTGTCAGTCTAGCAAATATTTTGGTAGCTATGTATACTAGGGAAAAACAAAACGTGAGAGTAGTACTGCTTCCATTTTTATTCTTACCCACCCACCCACCCTTTTCTGGTAAGGAAGTGTAACGTTTTTCAATCCTCTTCTAAAATTCAAACTAGGATTCACGTGTTCGGGGTTTCATAGTACCATAGGTTGTGTGAGTGTGTGTGTGTGTGTGTCTGTGTGTGTGTAATTCCTTGTCTATCTGTTGCATCCAACTTGTTGTCGCTATCTTACTTTTGGTTATCAACTGTTGGTACATTCCATACCGATAGGCTTTTGTAAACCGACGCGATCTGTCTTACTCTTTGTTATCCGACGCTATCTTGTTTGGGGTGTTTGTTTCCATAGTTGCTAATCTTTAGGTTCATCTTAAGAAAGAAGGAAGTTGGGATATGTGTTTTACTTATTCATGTGTGGAGTAATGATTTGAGTGTGGGATGGAGTCGCGACCATACCACTACTTTTATCATTCGCTCTTGTATATTGAATTGGTAGAGTACTAATCTTGATTCATTAAGTGGTTTTGCGCATATAGTGGTGTTTTAATGCCGAAATTTGCGGCATTCTTTTTTCTTTGATAGCTTTGTGTACCACACTCCTTGTTCAGTCGTGTGTGATATGCTTACTATCTTCTAGGTGCTTTGAACTTTGTTGATATTTTAATATCATCTTAGTAATTTGTAACCTTTAATCTTGGTTAATTCCATTTTGGTACTATTGTGGATTATTATTATTCTCCATTATAGTACTGACTTGAGTTTTATATCAATCACAGGATGGCACCACCACGCCGCAATGAGGAGGACATACCACCGGAACTGGGGGCTGTGTTGGCAAGTATTGCTAATACCTTGGGAGCAATGCAACAGAACCAGCAACGCTTTGAAGAAAGTGTCAGGAGGAATGAGTTTGTTCCACTACCTCCACCTCCCAAGCAAGGAGACATCAAGAGCTTTCTGAAGTTCAACCCGCGCCACTTTGAGGTGTCTGATCAGCCACTAGATGCTGATGATTGGCTGCGTGAGATGTCAAGGTTGCTGATGACTGCTGATGTTCCTGAGCAAGAATACGTAAAATGTTCCACTCACCTTCTGAAGGGAGATGCAGCTCTGTGGTGGGAGAATTACCTGAAGGCAAACCACTCTGGTTTTCAGCCTACTTGGGAGCAGTTCACTAGGGCTTTCAAAGAGCAATATCTGTCAGAAATTGTCATGGAAAGGATGAAGGAAGTGTTTCTCAACCTCAAGCAGGGCAATGACAATGTCAATACCTATATCAGAAACTTCATGAATCTTTCTCGGTATGGTGGCGATGAGATCTCTGATGACAAGAAGAAGCAAAAGAGGTTCAGGCAAGGGCTCAATGCATCTATCAAATATGCAATCACTCATGCAAGGCCGGGGTCTTTTCTGGAACTCCAACATACAGCTCTAGAGGAAGAAGCAAGTAGGCAAGTGTTTGAGGAGTCCAAGAAGCACAGTCGTGATGCAGCAAGCTCTCCAGCTATGACAGCTCCTTCTAAGCGCCGCGTGTGGGTTCCTAATACCGCACCACCGCTCCCGGCTCCACCAAGATCTTCAAGCTATGTGGCAAGGCCACCAAACTCCTTCACCGCTGCTCCTAGGGGCTACAACCACAACTACCCTGGAGCGCCTGGCGGAGTCCCTGGCTACGTTGCTCCATGTCCACCTAGTGCTTGCTACACTTGTGGGAACACTGGGCATCAACACTGGAGTTCTCCCATGAACAACAAAGCTCTTCCTCCACCACCTCCAAGACCTACAGCAAGTTCTTCTATGGTTCGTGCACCCCCACCTCGGCCTCTCAACATCAACACCAAGCCCGGGTCTACTGTTCCTCGTGCCAACTGTGTCAACGTCGCTCAAGCCGAGCATGCACCTGGAGTTGTGATGGGTATGCTTCCTGTTAACTCAGTTCCTGCACGAGTTTTATTTGATTCTGGTGCATCACATTCATTCGTGTCATACAAGTTTGCGGAGAGTAATGGGTTACCTTCTGATGCTTTACCAACTCGCCTCATGGTGCAATCTCATGGATCAAACATGAGGGCTTCTAAAATCAGCCATGGCAATCAAATTGAGATTGGTGGCTCTTTGTTCCTGGCTTCCTTAATCATTCTGGGCAATTCTGACATTGATGTTATCTTGGGCATGGATTGGTTAACAGCAAATGCAGCTGTGATTGATTCCGCTGAACGCTCGGTTTCTCTGAAAATTCCTGAAGGCCATATAGTCTATTCTCCAAGTCTGACTCCTGCAATTCAGCTTTTCTCTTTGGCGGCTCTGAATGATGATGCTATGGATGCTATTCAGAGTGTTCCGGTGGTCCGTGAGTTCCCAGATGTTTTTCCTAAAGAGTTGCCAGGTATGCCTCCTGATCGTCAGGTCGAGTTTGTGATTGAGCTTGAACCTGGAACCGCTCCTATCTCCAAGCGGCCTTATAAAATGGGTCCTGCTGAGTTGGCTGAACTCAAACGTCAACTTGATGAACAAGAGAAGTTGGGTTTCATTCAGCACACACTTCTTCTTGGGGTAGCTCAACCATCTTTGTGAAGAAGCGAGACAAGACTGATAGACTTTGTGTTGACTATCGGGCTCTCAGTGCTAAAACCATCAAGAATAAATATCCCCTTCCGCGGATTAATGATCTCTTCGATCAACTAGCTGGAGCTGTGGTATTCTCTAAGCTTGACTTGAGAATTGGATATCATCAAATCAAGATCCGCAAGGAAGATGTTCCTAAAACAGCTTTCACCACCCGCTATGGCCCGTACGAGTACACGGTCATGTATTTCGGTCTCACCAATGCACCTGCCACTTTCTCGAGGCTTATGAAATCGGTTTTCATTGAGTATCTTGATAAGTTCGTCGTGGTCTATCTGGATGACATGCTAGTCTATTCTAAGTCAAAGGAAGAACATGAAGAACACCTTCGGTGTGTCCTAAACAAGCTTCATGAGAACCGCCTGTATGCAAAGTTCTCCAAGTGTGAGTTCTGGCTGCCTGAAGTCACCTATCTTGGTCACGTCATCTCTGCCAAGGGCATTGCAGTCAACCCAGAAACTGTTCGGACAATTGTTGACTGGCTTCCACCCAAAAATGTCAAAGAAGTCCGGAGTTTCCTTGGTTTGGCTAGTTATTGCCGTCGCTTCGTTCAGAACTTCTCGAAGATTGTGAAGCCTCTTACCGATCTCCTCAAGAAAGGCAAGAAATACTTTTGGTCACCTGCATGTCAAGCTAGCTTTGAAACACTCAAAGAGAAGCTCACTTCCACACCAGTCTTGATTCCTCCGGATACATCAAAGCCTTTCCAGATATTCTGCGACGCCTCCTTGCAAGGATTGGGTGCGGTCCTTATGCAAGAAAAGCAAGTGGTTGCTTATGCCTCTCGACAGTTGAAGACGCATGAGATCAACTATCCAACACATGACCTCGAACTCGCAGCAGTTGTCTTTGCTTTGAAAGTATGGAGGCACGACTTGCTTGGCAACCGTTGTGAGATCTTTTCTGATCACAAGAGTCTAAAGTATATCTTCACACAACCGGATCTCAACCTTCGTCAGAGGAGGTGGATTGAAGCAATTAATGATTTCGATCTGACAATCAACTACACTCTGGGCAAAGCTAATGTCATGGCCGATGCTCTCAGCCGGAAAGCTTATGTCAACAACCTTATGGTGGAAGAACAACAGCCTCTCTTGTGCGAGGAATTCCGCCAGCTCAACCTTGAAATTGTGGATCAAGGGTATCTTCTGAACCTTCTGGCAACACCTCTCTTGGAAGAAAAAGTTCGCTCCATTCAACTTGGTGATCCGTACAAGAAAGACATCATCTCCAAGATTCAGCTTCCGAAGTGTGAACCTTTCCACCTTGACGACCAAGGCACTCTATTCTTGAGCATCAGATGTTCGTTCCGAAGTATCCGGGTTTGAGAGAGCAAGTTCTTAAAGAAGCTCATGATTTTGTTCTTTCTATCCACCCTGGAAGCACTAAGATGTACATGGACTTGAAAACACAATATTGGTGGCTTGGATTGAAACGATATTGTGCCAAGTATGTCTCCGAGTGTGATGTCTGCCGTAGAGTTAAAGCTGTCCAACAAAAACCTTCCGATCTTCTACACCCATTGAAGCCTCTAGAGTGGAAATGGGAGAAAGTCGAGATGGACTTCATAACTGGTTTTCCAAGGTCGCAGAAGGGCAACAATGCAATCTTTGTTGTCATCGACAGGCTTTCTAAAGTATCTCACTTCTTTCCCGTCAAGGAAACAATTTCTGCAATTCAGTTGGCTGAGCTCTATATTAACAGAATTGTCTCTCTGTATGAGGTTCCTCTTGAGATCAGCTCAGACTGTGGAAGCATCTTCACTTCCAAGTTCTGGGGAAGTTTCCAAAATGCTTTGGGAACAAAGTTGAACTTCAGCACTGCCTATCACCCTCAGTCACAAGGACAAGTTGAAAGGATCAATCAGATTCTGGAAGATATGCTCCGTGCTTGCGTCATCTCTTTCGGCATGAAGTGGGAAGAATGCCTTCCTTATGCTGAATTCTCTTACAACAATAGCTTCCAGAAGAGTCTAAAGATGGCACCATTTGAGGTTCTCTATGGCTGCAAATGCAGAACTCTGATTGGTTGGTCGGGCGCAGGTGAAAGAACATTGTTTGGCCCCGACATTGTAACTCAAGCAGAGGAGAAGGTTCACATCATTCTCGAAAACCTGAAGGTTGCTCAAAGTCGCCAGAAGAGCAACTATGACAGAAAGCACACGGACATGGAGTATGTCCCTGGTGATCTCGTTTACCTTCGTGTCACTCCCATGAGAGGCACGCACCGGTTTGGTATCAAAGGAAAGCTGGCTCCTAGATACATCGGTCCCTTCAAAGTTCGTGGAAGAAGAGGAGAAGCTGCCTATGCTCTTGAGCTCCTTGAAAAACTCAAGGTCCATGATGTTTTCCATATATCTCAACTCAAGAAGTGCTTCAAGGATCCCGGTAGGACCGTGGACCATGAGCTTATCAATCTCCAAGAAGATCTGTCTTATCAAGAACACCCCACAAAAATCCTAGAAGTCGCAGAAAGAAAGACTCGCAACAAGTCTATAAAGTTCTGCAAGGTGCAGCGGTCGCACCATTCCGTTGATGAAGCCACTTGGGAGCGCGAGGATGAGCTTCGTGCCAAGTATCCTAATCTCTTCGTGTCTTCTTCTTCTTCCTAGAATCTCGGGGCGAGATTCCTGTTTAGTGGGGGAGAGTTGTAGCATCCCATCTGTCTAACAGCTGTAATGCTACATGGTCTAATAATAAAATGCTACTTCCTACTTATAATTGTTGCATCATAATTATATCATGCTCATGTCATCATGCCACCTTGCATTTGAGCATCATATAAAACCCTTTTCTTTTGGTTCTTATCTCATATGCACTATTAATTGTATTTGCTTCTTGATATATTGTATTTGGTTCTTGATAAATGCTTGATGCCCAAGTTGAGTTGGGGGCATATCTTTATTTAACTCCACCACCTTTCTTTGTCACCACCCCATAATTCCACCATCCAACTAGATGTGAGGTTTGCATTTTATTTGGGTTTACCTCTAGCTCATGTGGGTTGGGATGGATCCACTTCTAATCCCACATGCTCCCATATATGCATCATATTGTTTTCACAATGTTGATATGTGGAGAGCCACATGGCCACCTTTGCATGCTATGTGAGTATTTTTTTTCCTTGTCTAGCTTCCATATGGTTTGGTTTGGAGTATGTGATCATGTATGAATATAATTGTGGCTATATACTTACCTAGTGGAACATACACACTAGCATGCCACATTATATTCAAATATGAGCATTTTCCATCTATTCTACTTGGGACACCACTCTTTTTCTTTTGTCTTGGTCTTAAACCCATATTTTTGAAGCATGTGCTAAATATATGCCATGTTCTTTTACCATTGTTTTCACCTGAGTAAATAATGCATTTATTAAACATGCATGGGACATGCAAGATCACCTTTTGTTCCACCTCTCTCTCTCCTTTGGTCCTTTTGGTTTCTCCCTTTTTCTTAATGCAAACTTCTTTGGTGTTTTATATCTTCTCCAAACCCTAGCTCCTCCATCTGTCCCTCCCACCTTGTCCACCATCTACACATGCATGTGTGCATACATGTGCCTTTGTTCCATTTCCTCCCCGTATCTTTTGAAATACCTTTTCACCTATTCTATGCTCCTGTTTTTTTCAAAAGGGTTTAAAAATTAGTGGCTTGTTTGATTTTAAACAATCCAAAAATAAAAAGAAATAAATAAAACAGTGACAGGGAGAGAGCTTACCTGCAGCCAGCCCGCAGCAGCCCAGCAGCAGAGGCAACAGCCAACGCCCTCCACCTTTTTTCTGGCCCAGCAGAGCTTCCCAGCCCAACCTCTGTCCTTACCCGCTCACCGACGCCACCCATGTTCCTCTTCTTCTCTTCGCCTGACGCCGTCTCGCCCTGCTCTCTCTCGGCAGAAAATGGAAAGCAGCAGCTGAGCAGGTCCACGTCCATCTCCGTCTTCCTTGTCACACCGCACCCCCACCAGCCTCCCTCCTTATCCCCAAGCCGAGGCCTCCTCGAACCCTAGTTTTATTCCCCCCCTTCCTTCCCTTTTCTTCCACACCACCGACCCTGTACCGCGAGGCCGCCATGGCCAGCAACAGGAGGAGCTGAGCCGCGGGATCGTATCCTCTTCTTCATCTACATCGAAGCGCTTCACCAGGAAGGAGCCAACACCGCCAAGAGCTACTCCCGGCCAGCACCCTTGTCCAGCCAAGCAGAACCGTCTCTGTCGCTGTTGCCAGCGTCACCCCGGCTGCCCCTTCCTCATTTTGCTTTGGGAATCCAGCGAGGTGAGCACCCCGTTGCCTTCCCGCTCTCCCTGTGCCCTTGTCCACCCAGTATCGCGCTCGCCAACGCCGAGAACCAGCGCCGCGCGCGCTGCTACAGCTTTGGCAGTGGCAGCCGGCCCTTTTTTGCCCTGTGTTCCCCACAACACGCCGAACCCTACGACCCTCCTTAGACTAACCTCCCTTGACGAAAGCTGTAGAGTGATCAATCCTCTCCAATTTTTGTTTTGGAGTCACCACGAATCGCGCAGTAGTTTCATCGGAATCGTCGTCGCAATCCATCGAGATCCCAAGCACTGTCGACTGTCGATCATCGACCGTTCTTCAGAGGGCGTGACCATCTTGCAGAAACCCCCCTGACCTTTTGTCGCTCACACGCCGCTCCCTGCCGTGCCCACCTGTCAGCCACTTAGCTCCGGCCTTTTTCAGTTTAGCCCCCGAGCTTTTGTTTGCTTCACCCCGCGCCCTGGATCGCCCACGTGTCAGCTGCCCGCTGGCCCACGCGCGCGTGTGTCCCGTCAACATCTAGGCCTGCTAGTCAGTGAGTGTGGGTAAGATCCACAGAGTGTGAAAAGCCTCGCGTAGACCGCTGTGACCCACCTGCTGCCGAGTCAGCGCCGACCCCACCTGTTTGTGACTAGGGCTAGCTGCCTCTGTGTGCAAAAAGCCTCTGGTCTTTTTCTGTTTAATAAAAATGTTTTTAGAAATTGTTAAATATTTTTTAACTCTAGAAAATAATATCTTTTATTTGACAAATCCAAATAATACAAATGATATATGTTTTTGAATCAGAAAATGTGAGGAATTAAAATGTACCATCCAAATAATGTTGGACTATTCTTTAAATTTTGGAAATTGTTTAAATTGCAATAAAAATGCCTTTTCTCAATTAATTAATAACTTTAAATCTATAACTCCAAATTTGACAAATAATATCTCTAAATCGATCAGCGCGACGAGCCCGTTCTAACTATGCATTCCATGTTCTGAATTGTAGCATGCATCATATCCATATTAAAAATCAGAACCGTTTATGGCAATAAAACTTGACCAAATAATTAATAAAATGATTTATTCTTGTCCCCACACCTCACCCTTGCCATCTACATTATTGCCATGTAATTGGTGCATCATCCATCATGGCATGCTAGTTTGCTTGTCGCACTTTATTCATATGCTTGTGCACTTTATTTATATTGGCCCTTGTTTGTTTGGTTCTTCTTTCAAATAGACACCGAGCAGGGGAATTATCAAGAATCCCAGGAGTACTACCCAGATCCATCTCTCGCTTCAACTGAGCTACCAGGCAAGCAATACCACATGCTTTCATACATATAGTACCTATTGCTTCATTCTTATTCTTGCATCATTGAGTCGCGATTGCATTAAATTGAATCCCAAGTACTGCATAGCCTTTACTTTAAACCCCACCGAGCCTGTTCCTCAATCCCATGAGCCATTACTACAAGAGTTGTTTGAGCCATGCGAGTCGTAGAACAGCATGTGTAGGGTATGTGAGTGTCTGATGGATAACGAGGTACTTGAACAACTTAACCCGAGTAGTAATGGGATAACTAACGAAAGAGGCACCGGTGGGCAATATCTGCTATTTGTTTTTCATGCTCACCTGTGTCCCGTAGGACCCCGAGTACTTGATTCCTGTTCCTTGACTATTCGCACTATCCACATCCGGGAAGCCTTATGAACCCCCCTGAGCCAGAGCTTGATTTGTTTCTATTTCTTGGGGCCACAAGTAGTTTGGGGCTTTATTACTATCCTGTACCTATGCCATGCTTTACTGTTTTATTTAAGATTGTGCGTGGAGCATCTGTACTGTTTTGGAACGTGCCACGTTTTCGCGGTATCGACAAGCCCAGTCACGCTTTCGGGTTCCCAGTCGTTTATAGCCGTCCTCACAAACCCTGGGTCCGTTCCGGAGCCGGCCAACTTCGTTGCGGGTATCTTAGTGGGGTGGCCCCCTGAAATATTTAATGAATCCTGTGATCGCTTTATCGTGAATGCCTCGCTGGGTTTTGAGTTGGTTTTTCCGAGGTTGATCGAGTGTGTGTTGCTATTTGTGCACCCCTGCAGGGTAAATCTTTCTGAAAGCCGTGTCCGCGGTTATAGATGACTTGGAGCACAGTTTCTCGATCATAGACAAGTATAACTAAAGTACCGCTTTTAATTGACTAAATACCTGACTAGTAAATAGTGCAATACTCATGGAATGGTTAATAAAACTGCCAACGGATGGGTTGTTCGTCCGCTTTCTCGTTGGTAAGCGAGAAGAAGGATGGATCTGTTATTTTATACTATTATAACTATTGTTCCTAATTAACGGACATCCGTCTATCATTGGTTAGGCGGATAGTTAGCGAGTATCTATAGGCTTGTTAACTTTTATCTTTTGCTGCAATTGCGTCACCCCAGGTATATGTCCCCGTTAGAGGCATAAAGACTTGCTGAGTACCCCTAGGGTCTCACACGATAAATTGTTTGATTCAGATGAACAGGTGTATTCGCAAGATGGATACTGGGTGGAGGAGACCGATGATGTTGGCAACGATCACTCGGTGTAGAGATTCCGGGGATGGGGATCCGTGAGATCTGTGGGCGGGATGTGTTTATTTATGTGGCATCTTATGCCGATTTGCTTCTTATCCATACTCGGATCTTGTTTTCCGCTTCTGCCTGATACTCTGATGATTGATGTATGAGGAACTATCCTACACTATTATCTCTATTTTAGGATATTTGGATCTTGCCGTATGGCGTTGCAACATTTCTATTTCTTTTAGATGGAATGGCTCTGAGGACTGGTGTAAGGTAGCTTGCATACATACTCACTTGTGTATGTATTTGATCTCTTCGCCTATTGCCTACGCCGCTCGCTCTTGTCCCGATGTTCTTGAAAGTGGTTAGGACGACCGACAGGTCTACACGTGGGTGGCCCCTGGGCCCCCGCCGTACTATTTTAACCCCTTTTGGTTCATCCAGGCTTGAACTTAGAGCGTAGGGTCCGAGGTTGTTACAATGATGCATACACACAGATGCTATCATGTGATGATAAAGTATTAATGTCAATCAAGGTGACATTAGGAAGTTGCAAAGGATTTGGGACTGTAAAGTACAGACCCAAGACTCAACCTCTTCCATGAGCAAGCATGTTCAAGGTACCCGTAACATGGTGCCAATGATTGAGAACAAATGCAGCTAGTGTATTTGTACTCTAGTGCAAGTGGGAGACTGTTGGAAATATGCCCTAGAGACAAATAGTAGTAAGGACTATTATCATATTTCATATAGTTTATGATTAAGTTTTATATCATGCTATAACTGTATTGAGTGGAAACATCAATACACGTGTGATATACAAACAACAAGGGGTTCCCAGTGAAACTCTAGTCACTGGTTCATTGGTCAACGGATGATCATGTTTCCTGATCATGTGGCATTTATGCTAGTTGGAAATGAGGTCATCTCATTCAGAGAATGAGATGATGAACCAATACCCAACCTAAACATCGTGACCCGATCATGTCGCAAAGTTCAAGTTACGATGATTAGAAATGGATCCTCGTGGACTATTCCTTAGACCATGAGGCTATATCAATCACTGTCTCCCGAGAGTGCTTAGATAGCATCAGACGCCATCTGCTAAAACGGTGGTTATAAAGGTGTGTTCAGGTATTCGGAGGAAACCGTAGAGGCAATATATGTCAAGAGCGGGATTTGTCCGTCCATGTGACGGAAAGATACTCAAGGGCCCACTCGGAGAAGTTATATCCAATAGCCGCGCAGCGTGTGATTAGATCACGAGGATATCACTTGTCGGGACGAGTTAAGTAGCATTGTTCAGTAACAAGATTGAACACGATATGGTGATGTCAATGATCAGATCTCGGACAATGCAAGTATCGAATGACAAAGGGAATAAGACACGACTGTCCCAGTTCAAACGACGAAAGATCTTTGTGGAACGCACATGGGTCACATGGCCATCTAGGTCCCTCTGTTGATCATTGGTGCGGGAGTGTCCCGACCATGTCTGGAGTGTTCCCGAACCGTGGGGTATCACGCTTAAGGGCTTGATGATGCTTAGAGAGCATTTATAGGATCGATAGAATCACCGAAGAAAAGAAGAGAGAAAACCGGAAGGGTTTCGGTAAGTCCGGACGATGTCTGGAGTGGAGGTGGAAGGTGTTCCATGACCACGGAGATTAGATAATGTGTGAATGAATGTTAAATATTGATTTAATCATTTATTCATAATTATTTAATAAAGAGAAAATCAATTAAAGGTCAAAAAGGCTTAATGGGCCAATTTCCGGAGGGAGAAGGCCCATTAGGGAAAGGAGAGAGGGAGAAGGGGCAAGGGGGCTGGGCCTAGCCCCCCGCGCGGGGCCCACTAGGGGCTGGCCGGCGGCCTCCCCTCCCCCTCCTCTCCTTTAGTCCCACCCCGGGACTTGAGGGGAGGTAGTACCTACCCTCCCCCTATATATAGTGGGGTATTTGGCCTAGAAAAATACACCGAATAATCAATAAAGGTCTCCCCACTTTTGGGAGGACCTCTAATTGATATTTTCTCTCTCCCCCTCTCTCTCGTAACCTTGGTCCCAAGTCTAGACTGCGTGAGCGAGAGACATCTTCACCGTGGAGCGCCGTCGCGCTGCGGGATTCGGATCCGGGAGCTCTACCTGCGCAACTGCTGCTGGATTGGGGAAGCGGGAGTCATCGTCAGGCACCGGACGTGTGTAAATCCCCGCGAGGTGTCGCACTTGAGGCACTCAAGTCGTTGGAGCCAGAAGGAGTGCAAGGACTTCATCATGACCTTGAGGTTGGCTTCGGTTCGTCTACATCAATGACGCTCTCCTGAGCGTTGCCAACGCTTTTCGGTCTTCAAGGGTAAGTTCGCGAAAAGCCCCTCCCGTTACTGTATTACTAATAGATAGGTCCTGGCAGCTTCAGGGGTTCAGGGGCGTAGAGTAAAATTTATTGTTTTTATGCACGAAACCCCTACAGTGGTATCAGAGCTAGATCTATGCGTAGTAATGCTAGTATGGGTAGAACACACAAGATGTAGCATGTGGGCGTTGATCTTTTAGTTGTTACCCTCCCACGTGTACTTGTGCATGCTGCAGTAATGCTTGATGAAGCGGCCCCCAACTGACTTTACGCGTTCATTCGCGAGACTGGTCCACGCTTGACATACGGCTTGTACCGTATAAAGTGGCTTAGGGGGGTGTCTGTCTCTCTCGCATTAGTTAGTATACCATTTGCAACGGAGGGCCCCGAAAGGGGTGTAGTAGAGACAACTACTTGATCAACATTGTGCTGAAAGTTCGTAGGTAAGAACGGTTCTTGTGCGAAAGCCCATTCAGCCGTGTAAAACATGCAAAGATAAATTAGAGGCGTCTAACTTTGTTTTGCAGGGGGGCGTTGCTTTGTGATATGGTTGTGGCAAAGGTAAAGTGATTACCTTTTGTTACGTAGTAGTAGATAGTCACGGAGGTGACGGACTACCACGTCGAAATGACACTGGTACCCTGGTGTCTACGGCGCCGGAACCCGGTGACGGCGGATGGAGATCACGACGTGAAGGACCATATCACATAGCATTTACATTCAATGTTATTGTTTGTATGTCTTATTGTGTGCTAGTATTAGATACTCGACGGTAGCCTAATAAGATGATCCCTGTTAAAATAACCAACGATTGTGTCCCCCCTTAGTATGCACCACCAAGAAAGTTCTTCGGTATGAGGCGATCCAGGGTGACAGGCCTGGGTGTCATACATATGTACATTCGCATACAGTGGGTGTAAGCCATGTTACACAGCGAATACACTAAGGTTGAGTTGGCGAGCCTAGCACGCTAGAGAAGCGTGGCCTCGGAACACGGATGGTCGAAAGATCGAGCACGAGTCGCATGAATGATGTGACCGACATTTAGCGTCCACCCTTGAACCCACATTGATGGCCGTGGCGATCGGGGGAGATGTGGCTGATAGGGGTCGTGTTATCACTAGGAACCCTCACTGGGGATAGGTGTTTCTGAGTGGAGTTATTATTAACTCATTTAATCATAAACTTAATCGAAATTCCTTTTGCAATTATAAATGTAGAAAATGGTTCTTCCCGAGATTACCTTTCCTACAATTGAATGGTTAGAAGGAGAGAAGCTCAGATTAGATGGATCGAACTTCTCCATTTGGGTTGCCAGTCTCCATGTTCTCCTTAGTGAGAACGACATGGTCGACTACATACTCGACGGGATGGATTTGGATCTGTCCACGGACTTTGAGACCCCAGAGGAGCGGAAAGACCGCTATCTCTGTCGTGAGATGGCCTCCTATATTTCAGTTGTGATTCGTTTCGGAATGGTGGACGAGCTGTGGCCTTTCGTGGGTGATGTCAACCCTCGTTCGGTAATGCTGCAGCTTAGGACACATTTCGTGGAGCAGACATGCATCTGGGAGCATGAGTTGATGGGAGACTTCCTCTCCATTAAGATGGAGGAGAACTCGTCACTGGACAGCCACTTGCAGCACATGCATGATGTGTACATGAGGCCAGCATACTTCCTGGACGTCTGGATTTTAGGCTCTTTTGCAAATGCTGCTATGCTGTGGTTGCTGCCACCAAGCTACCAAGCACAAGTCAGGACTTGCGTAATGAGGGGCGACACAAAAATGGAGTTCCACCGGTTCATGACACATCTCAGGAATGTGTTGGTTGAACCAGATGTCGCTCAGGTCATCGACGACAAAGGTATATATTTGATATATAGTTTTATAAATGTTATAATCTTGCAAACACATTGCAGTGTTAAGTATATCTAATAATTGTTCTGTTTTAATGAAAACAGGTCCTTCTGCATGAGAGGTGCTTGCTGGAGAGGAGGTGACGTTGCGTGTTGATGGCGAGCATGATGATGACAGCCGACGACACTCTCCCTCAACATTTATCATTTAGTTTGTGTTTTAGGATGATTAATGTAATCAAGAGATTTGAACTTCTTTAGTTTGTCTCACACTTCGTGAGACGATTATTCATATCAGTTTGTAACAAACAGTTGTTCTACTTTTATGAATGATTTCTATTCGTGTTCATATCTTGTTTGATTATGTGTGAATTATCCTTGTTGTTTGAAACTAATTGATAATGTATGAACATTTGTAAAACATTAAAATGCCTTGTTTAAAATACCCAACTTAATGATATTTGATTAATGAATGAAACCATTGTTTAAATTCAAAGTTATGTGATAATATGTGAAAGTCATTCGATTTCTTCTCACATATAAATCATGCCTAAGTTCGGCAAAATAACTTGAACACCGTGTATTACTTGAATACAAAGTGTTTAAAGAATTGTTAAAAGTAAATACATATTCGATGTATTGTGTTTTAACAAAAATGGTAATTATCATTAAATGATTGTTTAAATGTGTAAAGTAGTTTACCAAAGGAAACATGAATATGAAACTATTTGATTTGATCAAAATGTTTCATCAACAAAGGGTATAAATATAAAAGAGAATCAAATTGCTATGATTTGATCAATAGTAATGAAATTCAACTTTATAAGAATGGCATAAAAGAAATTGTGGAATGCAAAGTGTTTTGAAACGTCAAAATGCGAAGCATCACAATGAGATATTAGATATCAAAGGGGGTTAAATAGAAGGCACCAAATAAATCGTTGTAGTGTATATGTAGAGACCATTAGTTAGAAATAGTTAGCACTCAACTAGAATTGGTGAACCATTTGAATTCGTGAAAGTTTTGGGATTATTCGATATAACCAAAACAATAGCGAATAAGTCCTTGTAGAGTATTCATTGGAAACTTTGAATATGAAACCCATAGCTCAAACCAAAAGGAAAGCAAGATTCGTATTGCTTGGATTTTGGTGCATTCTTGAGAAATCTCACTTCTAGTGATGTTTCTCAATTATGGAGCAAATGGAAGTTAGTGTAAAACACGATGAGGATTCAAAACCCTGCATCAGAGTGTTAAGAAGCGCAACGGACAGCATTCCTGAACGATTCTCTTCACGGAAGGAAAGAATCAATGATTTTGATCATTGTGTTTTTTCCCTCCACTATTGTTTTTCACTACATGAAGTAGGATTCAAAATGTAAATCCATATCTTGTATGGAGACATTTGTGAATCGTTTGTCATGATTTTGAAACATGACATACCTACGAACTACAAAGGAAATAATGGTAAACTAAATTATGATAAATCCTAAAAGCAAAATTCCCTTGAGATTAGAAAGCAATTTGTTGCTGAATCTCACTAGTAAAGGGGTTACTTGGAATTTTCCCAAATGACTGCAAAGCCATAGTAGGAAAAAGGGGTGAATGACAAAAGCACAATTTGTCAAGTATTGGATGAATTCAAATGAATTTAATTCATATGTGCTAAATGTCTAGTGGATTTAAAACTAGTAAAGTACTAGTATCTCATAGTAAATCTCCAAGTTTGATATTTGATCAAAGGATTTTTAAGTTGTTCAAAGTAGTAAGGAGGTATGCAATTTGCATAAAATTGAGTGGGAGCTATGAAAGTCTTCCTGAAACAATATGTGATTGACATATTTTTAAGTGGGAGCGACATAAGTCTCAAATTCAAATATGTAGGAACATATTTTGAGTGGGAGCTTATAGGAGTAATTCTTAAGTATGTTAAGAATGAAAGCGCAAATACTTATAAATAATGATTTATAAGATGTAGAAGTCGATAATAGGTGTATTATGATATTATGAAGTATTCCTTAAGTGATTCTGAAAAGGGTTTCGGAATAGAAGATAATTAAGGTACTGGTCCTTAACAACTCAAATTAGGAATAGTGTTGAGTTTAGCATCAATGGTTGAAAGAAAGAAAAGGATGATCGTCATCTACTATGTTAAGACATAGGTTCTATCTTAGTAAACCATGATGACAACTTAGCATAATATGTGATCCAATAAGGAACGTTTGAAAGTGATTAAGTTCAAATCACAGAATGTTGAGCTAAGTTTGTCCGTAGTGTCTAGTAGAGAACTGTGGACATATTTTCCAAATCCATAAAGGATGACATATCTTAAAGCATAAAGAGTTATGTTATAAGGGAATATGTTGGAAACTCCTGTAGATACCAATTAAATTTAAATAGGAAGTGAGGTGAACAAAACATCGAAAGTTGCACAGAGTGCTCTAGTATTTCGATAAATACATTTATAATAATAGATAAGGGTACCATCTAAAGTGTTGTATAATGTTATGGCGGGGATAGTTCGCTTTTATCGTAGAATGATGTGTCCCAGGGCACAGTGCCCATGAGAAAGCCCTCGAGGTTGATCTAACGTCACTGTAGGCTCCTGGAATCATGCCTCGCTCTACTGCGATAGCGACGATGCATACACACAGATGCTATCATGTGATGATAAAGTATTAATGTCAATCAAGGTGACATTAGTAAGTTGCAAAGGATTTGGGACTATAAAGTACAGACCCAAGACTCAACCTCTTCCATGAGCAAGCATGTTCAAGGTACCGGTAACATGGTGCCAATGATTGAGAACAAATGCAGCTAGTGTATTTGTAATCTAGTGCAAGTGGGAGACTGTTGGAAATATGCTCTAGAGACAAATAGTAGTAAGGACTATTATCATATTTCATATAGTTTATGATTAAGTTTTATATCATGCTATAACCGTATTGAGTGGAAACATCAATACAGGTGTGATATACAAACAACAAGGGGTTCCCAGTGAAACTCTAGTCACCGGTTCATTGGTCAATGGATGATCATGTTTCCTGATCATGTGGCATTTATTCCAGTTGGAAATGAGGTCATCTCATTCGGAGAATGAGATGATGAACCAATACCCAACCTAAACATCGTGACCCGATCATGTCACGAAGTTCAAGTTACGATGATTAGAAATGTATCCTCGTGGACTATTCCTTAGACCGTGAGGCTATATCAATCATTGTCTCCCGAGAGTGCTTAGATAGCATCAAACGCCATCTGGTAAAACGGTGGTTATAAAGGTGTGTTCAGGTATTCAGAGGAAACCGTAGAGGCAATATATGTCAAGAGCAGGATTTGTCCGTCCATGTGACGGAAAGATACTCAAGGGCCCACTCGGAGAAGTTATATCCAATAGCCGCGCAGCGTGTGATTAGATCACGAGGATATCACTTGTCGGGACGAGTTAAGTAGCATTGTTCAGTAACAAGATTGAACACGACATGGTGATGTCAATGATCAGATCTCGGACAATGCAAGTATCGAATGACAAAGGGAATAAGACACGACTGTCCCGGTTCAAACGATGAAAGATCTTCGTGGAACGCACATGGGTCACATGGCCATCCAGGTCCCTCTGTTGATCATTGGTGCGGGAGTGTCCCGACCATGTCTGCAGTATTCCCGAACCGTGGGGTATCACGCTTAAGGGCTTGATGATGCTTAGAGAGCATTTATAGGATCGGTAGAATCACCGAAGAAAAGAAGAGAGAAAACTGGAAGGGTTTCGATAAGTCCGGACGATGTCTGGAGTGGAGGTGGAAGGTGTTCCATGACCACGGAGATTATATAATGTGTGAATGAATGTTAAATATTTATTTAATCATTTATTCATAATTATTTAATAAAGAGAAAATCAATTAAAGGTCAAAAAGGCTTAATGGGCCAATTTCCGGAGGGAGAAGGCCCATTAGGGAAAGGAGAGAGGGAGAAGGGGCAAGGGGCTGGCCGGCTGGGCCTAGCCCCCTGCGCGGGGCCCACTAGGGGCTGGCCGGCGGCCTCCCCTCCCCCTCCTCTCCTTTAGTCCCACCCCGAGACTTGAGGGGAGGTAGTACCTACCCTCCCCCTATATATAGTGGGGTATTTGGCCTAGAAAAATACACCGAATAATCAATAAAGGTCTCCCCACTTTTGGGAGGACCTATAATTGATATTTTCTCTATCCCCCTCTCTCTCGTGATCGTGGTCCCAAGTCTGGACTGCGCGAGCGAGAGACATCTTCACCGCGGAGCGTCGTCGCGCTGCGAGATTCGGATCCGGGAGCTCTACTTCCGCAACTGTTGCTGGATCAGGGAAGCGGGGGTCATCGTTAGGCACCGGACGTGTGTAAC
Organism: Avena eriantha; assembly: GCA_910589775.1. NCBI lineage: Eukaryota > Viridiplantae > Streptophyta > Magnoliopsida > Poales > Poaceae > Avena > Avena eriantha. Next base: position 13,965,197 of record OU342746.1, read on the forward strand.
TCCCCGCGAGGTGTCGCACTTGAGGCACTCAAGTCATTGGAGCCAGAAGGAGTGCAAGCACTTCATCACGACCTTGAGGTCGGCTTCGGTTCGTCTACATCAATGACGCTCTCCTGAGCATTGCCAACGCTTTTCGGTCTTCAAGGGTAAGTTCGCGAAAAGCCCCTCCCTTTACTGTATTACTAAAAGATAGGTCCTGGCAGCTTCAGGGGTTCAGGGGCGTAGGGTAAAATTTATTGTTTTTATGCGTGGAACCCCTACAGAATTATGTAAGACTATCCCCTACTCATCCACTATTGAGGTACACTCTCTCCAGCACTTTGATGAAGGTGATATCCCTTACTCTAAACCTCCTGATCAATGCTTAGAAGAATTCGATATCTTTATTGTTAAGCAAGATAATTTTAATAAAAGGGTGCAAAATCATCCAATGGGAAACACTAGAGCTATTGTTGAGTTGAAAGATATTGTGGAAAGAACCTCTAATGATGTTAAAATGATTGTTAAACACTTTCAAATGGTTCAAACTCAAATAGATCAACTCATTAAAGTGCAAAAAGACTTGCTAGTTAATGCTGCTAAAGAAAAACATGCTTATGAAATTAGAACTAGAAGTGGTACTGCTACCTAGGATCCTCTTTATCCTGAGGGGCATCCCAAAAGAATTGAGCAGGATTCTCAACAAGCTGAAAATAGTGGGTCTACTCATAAGAAAAGGAAAAAAGAAACATAAAACTGTTGTAGAACCCTCCGAACCTGCTATAGATCCTAATAGTATATCTATCTCTGATGCTGAAACTAAAAGTGGTAATGAAGAAAATGAAGTTCCTAATGAAGAAAAAGTTGAAGAAGAACCTGAAAAACACACTAAGAATACTAAATACACTAAAGAAGATTTTATTGCTAACAAACATGGTAGTGAAAGAGAACCTTGGGTCCAAAAACCTATGCCTTTCCCTGATAAGAAACACAAGTCAAAGGAAGATGAACACTATAACAAGTTTTGTGAGTGGATGAAACCTTTATTCCTGCAAATTCCTTTGACTGACACTATTAAATTGCCTCCTTACTCAAAGTATATGAAGGATATTGTCTCGAATAAAAGGAAGATCCCTAATGAAGAAATTTCTACTTTGCTTGCTAATTGTTCCTTTAATGGTAAGGTTCCTAAGAAACTTGGAGACCCTGGGATTCCAACTATCCCTTGCTCTATTAAGAATAGTTATGTTAGAACTGCTTTGTGTGATTTGGCAGCTGGAGTTAGTGTTATGCCTTTCTCTCTCTATAAGAGGCTTCAACTAGAAAAATTGATACCAACTGATATATCTTTGCAAATGGCTGATAAATCTACCACTATTCATGTTGGCATATGTGAGGATGTACCTGTTCAGGTGGCTCATAATTTCTTGATATTGACTGATTTTGTTGTGCTTGAAATGCCTGAAGATGATAATATGTCTATTATTCGTGGGAGACCTTTTCTTAATATTGCAGGAGTTGTTATTAATTGTAATCAAGGAAAGGTGACTTTCAATGTTAATGACAAAGAACATACTGTCTATTTCCCCAAGAAGATTGAAAGGACTTATGGTTTGAATTCAATTGAGTAAGTTGAGGGCATTCAAGTTGGAGAAATATATTGTCCCATACGAAGAGAAAATTTTGAAACTATTATGATTGGGACCATTGCTATCAATGTTGAGGTAACATAATCATTAGTGGAATACAAAGTTTTGTCTCATATGGAATTGTTTTGGTAACAAGACCTGATCAACCTTGTTAACAAAAGGATTTCATTGAACAAAATAATGTTTTCACTATGATTATCTCCATTTACTTCTACTCTATCCATTTTAGTTTTTGTTTTCATTTAGTTTTCTTTTTGTTGTTAGTTGATTGCATGTTAGAGTGTCTTAGAACTTCTGTAGTTCTAGCTTTGTTTTGTCCTTGCATCATTTTCCAAAAAAAAACAATTTGTCTATCAGAAAATCATTCTTCTATGCCTGAAAATGCCCAAAATAAAATGTCTCAAAAAATTCCAGAAAATTCATATTAAATTTTTACGTGAAAAAAGGGGCAGGGGAGTGCCTGGGAGGTACCAAGGGGACCCACCAGGCAGGCACACCACGTGGTGGCACGGCCTACCTTGGGTGGCGCCATGCCCTGGTGTGGGCCACCCCTGGCCCCCCACTAAGTCTCTCACCTGCCACTTTCTTCTCTCTCCCGAGTAAGCTCCAGTTCATTGCTCAAAATCGCGTTCTTGCTGTGCTTGCTCTCGATTTTTTCGATCTCCTTGCTCAGCCCATCTTTCTTGCTGAAATTTGGAGCATTTGTTCCCTGGTATTGGACTCCTCTCCTTGTCCAAGTAGATTTGTGTTTGGTAGATTATATCTTGAGTATTTTGCTGCTGTAGGTGACAGGTTATGAGGGCTAGTAAGCTTGTTTTATGCTTAGAGATATAGATTTTATGCATGTTTAGGCCTCTTGCAAGTCCCTATGAGTAGAATCCTTCATTATATTTACTTTGCAATCACTTGTTTAATAGGTGTTTAAATTTCAGAATAGAAGATGAGTGAGCACCACCTAAACCAACATGAACTATGGGTTCTTGAGATCATGAAGGTCCACCGGGAGGAGGAAGTTTTTTCCTCCATTTATCCATGTTCTGAGTTCATGAGAGCTGCGGGAATTCTCCAAGATTTCCACACTTTGGTTTCTAATGCAGGGTTAGAGCACTTTTTGGAAGATGAGCCTTATCAATTTGTGAAGCTAACCATTTATGTGGTTCAGGACTTTCAATTTAGTCACTCTTTGCCTAACCCCATGGTCCATTACAAGATTTACAATATTGCTATCGACCTTTCTCTTGATGATTTTTGTGCAGCTATTAAGGTACCTCAATGGGGATCATGTAGAAGGATTAAGGAGCGACCTGAACCACTCATGGATTTATACGCAGAAATTTGCCAAGGGAGCAGCTTCTCGAAAGAGAATGGAAAAATCCGTAACATTCACCTTCCCTCTATTTGTTACTTTGCCTACTTTGTTGCCAAGTGTGTTCTTGCTAGGAAAACTGCCAATAAGTTATCTTCATATGATCTAGCATTTATCTCTGCTGCTCTTAAACGAGATAGGTCTTACAACTTAGGTGCTTTGATAGCTTTCCGTCTTGCTGCTAACCGTGAGAAAGATGGAATTTGTGGAGGCCTCATTGCTTCTCATTTACTAGCATTGCATGGTTTAGTGCCTCATCATCTAGACCTATAGTTTCCCATAGAAAGGCTTGATATTAATTCCATGATACAGCATAAATTTGTTTCCTCATGGGCTAGTATGAGTGAGTTGTCTTATGAAATAACCTTTCTCAAAGCTGGTTGGAGAAAGAGCAAGTCCGAGCGCGTTGTTCTTTTGCCTGCACCTGTTTTGTTTAACCTTGATAACAGGGAAGGATGGTCCCTCACTGAGGAGGAGCTTGACATGTACTTGGGAGAGCTCTCCCAATAGGAGCAGGACACTAGAAGGGAGGTCACGGATGATTCGGTCCAGCCCTCGAATGAGGGGGAGTCTTCATATCAGCAGCCTGCTTATGACTGGGGAGCTTCTTCTTCTTCCCATGGGCCAAACTACTACCATTCTTATCATGATCCTCCTGCTTGGAACCCTTGCCCGTATCTGGATTGATACCCACTTAGGCCAAAAGCCTAAGCTTGGGGGCAGGTACGCCGACACCGCACTCATCTCCTTATCATGTTGCGTCGGTACTTTGTATATTCATGTTTCGTTCTCTCTTTAGTTTTCGTTCTTTCTTTGCTTTTGCTTTCTAAAACACAAAAAGACCAAAAATATTTCTGTTGTTTCTCTTTGGTTTGCTTCTTTTTCTTTTTTCCTTAGTTTGCTTTTCCCTTCTTGCTTTGTTTGAACTATTCGAAAACCCCAAAAAGATTTTCCTTTGCTTGTTTTTCCTTTTGGTTCTTGTTTTAAAAATCAAAAACAACAAAAATATTTGTTGTTATTCTTTGGCTTTGTGAGTTTTGTTGTAGGGTTCATCAGTCCTCAGTGGATTTTAGTTTCATATTATTATTCAAGGGACACAAGTGAAGAGCAATAATGAGGATTAATGACAGCTTGAGGCGTGGTAAGAGGCTGGTAACGAACTCCATTTGTTTTCATTTTTGTACATATACTCATCACTGTGGGCGTGCTTAGTCTATTCGTGTAAGGTGTATGTTATCTTTGGATGCTTAGTAGTTCTTGCTTTCGTATGATTAGTTCCATCTTGCTAATATTTTGTAGCATATCTTATGAATGTTTGCTTGCATTACTCTATTCATAACTTGGTATGACACTGTGGTATCCTCCTTTGAATGTTTCATTTGCATTGACTTGGCACATGCTCACGCATGCATATGACTGAAACAAGTAGTTGAGCCTCGATGAATCATTTTGCCTTGAGGATCTTGAATCACTTTCATGCCATGATTAGTCCTGTTTTGTTGCAAGCATGATTATGACAGCTATTGCTGTCTCGTTTGTCGCTCCCTTACTATTTCTAGCCTTCACCTTCACTGAGTATGTTTTACTCATGTTTCCAACTCCCTAAAACCAAATATTTCCAAAGTGTCCACCATACCTACCGATTAGCATCATTTGCTACTTCCCTGCATATTCAATATGCCTTGTTTTCTTCCGAATAAAATGTTTGCTTGTTATGAGAAAGTTAGTTAGTAAAGCTCTCACAAACTTGATGGCACACTTTATTTTCTTGCAGTTAATAAACCTGAACCATTGTGTCCTTCTTTGTTGTGTATATGCTTGCGCTTTATAAGTTGAAGTTAGCAGAACCATCTTTTCATGGGGAATGTTTTCAACATTTCATTGGTACTTAGTACCTCACTGATATCATGTTCTTTTACTTATGGATCCCGGCGGTGTGAAATAAAAGTGGAACTTGTAAGATCATGGAGTTTGTATGTATGTTAGAGAAACTCCTGGGCCGCTAGCCTAAGCCATGCCTAATCATGGTGGAAACTTGCAGCATAACCGTAATGAGCATTCTATGAAGCATCCTCAAGAAAAATCTATGCACATAGTAAATAAAAAGATTGCTGAGATGCTCATTGTCTGCTTGCCTTGTCATTTTGATTATGGGATAGCTCTTGTGTCATGTGTAAGGGGTACCCCGTTGGCAGTTCTCTATGATACGTATATATTTACAATGACAAGAGCTTACTTGTGACTGAAGTTGAGTAGCATGAGTATCGGTCTTCGTAAGTAAGGGGCATGAGGCTTCGATTTATAACTTGTCAAGCATATCCTCTTAGTTGTATCACTTTCACCTTAACCACATTAAAGATGCTTATGATAGGGGCAATGAGAGCTCAAAGCTAATGAGTACTATACTTTCATCATTTCGAAGCCTTTCAAACTATTCAAAACCTTTTCTTTTCCTTGTTGAGTCTCCACATATTCTTTGAGCACCTCCTTGAGAGCATAGTTGTCATTCTTTGTGCTTGTCTCAAAACTTGATTATTTGTGTTATGACTTTGATGCTTGTATCTTTGATATCTTTACTTCTAGTCTTCACCTGAACTTCAGAGGTGCCTTAAATCAAAGGCAAGCGAGATACCACTCTATCATACCTTTTTATGAGCATTGTAATGTTGCTTATGTTTATGCTTCATGCTACTTATTATTTTTGAGTTGGAATCTCTTCATAGCTTGCAATGCCTATTAAGTAAACTTAGTTGCATACTCCTTATTATGAATTGTCTAAGTAGTTGATCAAATGCTGAGAATATATACATCATATGAAGCAAATGTGTTCGTGAAAGTTCTTTTATCACACTCAGTTTTCAACTGAATTGCTTGAGGACAAGCAATAAGCTAAGCTTGGGGGAGTTGATACGTCCAAAACGTATCTACTTTCCCGAACACTTTTGCTATTGTTTCTCTTCTAAACTTGTGTGATTTGGATGCAACTAACGCAGACTGACGCTGTTTTCAGCAGAATTGCCTTGGTGTCTAATTTTTGTGTAGAAAATCAACTATCAGGAAAAATCCCAGTAAATATGCCAAAAAACCTATTTCACCAGAAGACTCCAGGAGCCATAATACGAGACGGAGGGGGGCTGGGGCCCAGCCACACAACCTGGCCGTGCGGGCTAGGCCTGGCCGCGCCAGGGGGTGGTCTGGCCGCCCCAGACTGCCCCTCGGTCTCCCTCTTCGCCTATAAGTTGCCTTCTGACCTAAAAACTCAGGGGAGTTCGACGTTTTTCCAGAAGGAGTTCCGCTCCGCCGCCACCACCAGATTCCACGAAACAGCACCAGAAACTCCATTTTGGCACCCTGCCGGGACGGGGAATTGGAGGAGATCATCACCATCGCTTCTCCATAGAGCATCCATGTTTCTCCCATCTATGAGTGAGTAATCCCCCGTTGTAGGCTATGGGGATGGTAGGGATTGGATGAGATCGTTAATGTAATTGCATCAGATTGTTAGGGCATGGTGCCTAGTATCTTTTATTAGTGCTTTATGACTTTGTTGCGATCTTGTTGTTCTTAATGCTTGTCACTAGGGCCCGAGTGCCATGATTTCAGATCTGAACATGTTATTGATTCATTATGATAGTATTGTTTATGGTCTTATCTGCAAGTTGTATACACACGTTGTTGTCCGGAACCAATGGCCCCGAAGTGACAGAAATCGGGATAACTGGAGGGAATGGCTTTGATGTCAGGATCATAGGTGTTCACGGAGTGTTAATGCTTTGCTCCGGTGCTCTATTAAAAGGAGCATCTTAATTTCCAGTAGTTCCCTTGAGGCCCCGCTGCAAACAGGCTGGCAGGACAAAAGATGTTGTGCAAGTTCTCATTGCGAGCACGTATGACTATATATGGAACACATGCCTAGGATTATCTAGTACTTGGAGGCTTTATCTTATTTATCTGCAATTGCCCTATGTTCTGATTGCTATGTGAATTGTCTTGTCCATGCAACGCCCGTCCATCCATCCTATGCCTACCGCACTCGAATTCCACTGTTTACTGCTATTGCAATAGCTGTCTTTACTTTACTACTGCTGCTACTTTGCTATTCCTACTACAAAGCTGTTGCTACTGATAAACTGCTGTGAGCAAGATTGTTTTCAGGTGCAGCTAAATTGACAACTCAGTTTTTAAGGCTTATAAATATTCTTTGGCTCCCCTTGTGTCGAATCAATAAATTAGGTTTCACTTCCCTCGAAAATACTGCGATACACCCCCTATACTTGTGGGTCATCAGGGATCATATTGACACATGTCATCACCACATATTTCAATACTTGGGAATGTGATTTAAAGTGCTGGTCATATATTACAAGATTTAATATTACTATTTAATAATATTAAAGTGACTAGAAATGCCTAGATAGCATTCTTTTAATACTAATCCATGTTTAATATCTGTAAAACCAAATCATTTTACATATTCATGTAGAGCATGGCAAATGTGATTTTTGAGAGTTGGAATCAACTCAAAAGCATTTATTGTTGATTTTATAAAAATGCTTGATGTGGTAAAAGTCTCTGTCTTGTTATTTTTAGTATAGGTGATCTATGATTTTAAATGGTTTGAATCCAACAGGAGTGATTAGATATTTTCAATACCTTTCTAACTAAATTGGAATCATGCAATTTGGTTTGGTAAAACTCTTTGAATACAACTATAGAATAGAGTTTTTAACTAAATGGAAAAATTATATTTGAATCGTTGGGCTATGTGCGGGAAAGGACTTGGGTCGGCCCAACTGCACAGCGTGCACGCAGCGGGCTGCTTACAAGCTGGTCCCACGCGTTAGTGACAGATCTAACGCGAAACAGTATTAGCAATTCTCAGCGCTAGGATTAGAACAAGATCGACGGCTGAGGTTCATCGTCTACGGCGAACTGCGCATGGGGGATTCTAAACCTAGCGGCATGGTGGGGGTCGTTAGAGGCTTACCAGGGCTCTAGCTAGGTCCGGCGATGGGGGCGAATGGGCTGGTAGACGACAGCGAGTCGAATGGTGGTGGCGGTGGCTCCTAGGGTGGCTCCAATCGACGGTGCCCTTCCTTCACTACAGTGGCGGGCTCCGGCAAAATTCTGGTGGTATTGGAGGTTTCTGAGAGAGAGGGGACTGGAATGGTGTGCCGTTTGAGATCTGGGGGGGTCCTATTTATACGCCAGCGAGAGAGGCAGGGCGGCATTGCTCGGGATCATCGGTGACGCTGCTACAGGTCGCGATAGGCATGGCGGATGGCATGGGTCGACACGGTGGACTACGGCGATCGTCATGTGCGTAGTGGCACGGCAAGGGGCGGTCTTAGTCGGTCGGGAGAGGTCTGTGCTCTATGCGGCTACGGCAGTGTTCGTCATCGAGTAGGGTGGTCACGGGGCGCGCAGCGGTGAATGGTTGTGTCTGGGAGGTCATTGGTGACACGGCGAGTGTAGGTACGCGCGGAGAGAGCGAGATGCGGCATGGCTGCATGAGGCAGCTTCGGCACTCTGGCATGCGCTCGGCATGGCTGCGAGTTAAATGGGCACAGCTGCACTGGCTTCTCCACTGCTCTCCATTGGTCAAGGGGTGGACAGAGAGGGGCGATGAGGTCACGCCTACTTTCTAGTGGTCATGGGAGAGGGTGGCACGGGGTGTGGCATCGTTTCCATGGTCGACCGGCATGGACATGCTCGGGTACGGCGGCACTGGTGCAATTGGCAAGTGAGAGGTGCTCCATTGCACGGCTAGGTACTGGGGATGGTCGTGGGTGAGTAACTGAGGCTGATTGTAGTACAAGAATGATCACAAGTTTGTTTCAAATAGTGTATAGTTGTTGAACTTGTACTCTGTCTGCTAGTTGTTCGATCAAATGGCCGCATGAGATAAAGATTCAAATTTTTGAATGAACTTTGGTGGGGGTGCTGGTCGAATGCTTGAGTATCTCTGGTTGCTAGGGATTTCCAAGTGATGTTGGTTTGAGTGGTTTTTGCAAAATGGTGATCTATGCACCTATACTTGATTCAATTTTGAATTGCCTCTCAAAAAGGTTTGAAAATCGTTTTTATAAGTTTGTAAAGTTTGCTTGGGTTTATTTCCACTTGGTCTAGCAAGGGAAGAAAAGAAATAGAATTGTTTCTGTTGGAAATCTTTTACTAGAGATGCCCAAAGTGGGCTAATGGTTAATTTTGGCCAAACTGACTATTTGATCATATGCTTCATATTTGATTTTTATTTTTATTTGATTTTGTTTGGAATTTACCTAGATGATGTGGCTTTCATCTTTAAACTAATCCTTATCATTTATATCAATCAAACATGGCAAATGCAAACACTCATGCATTAATTTAAATCACACATGCACTCATATGGGTTTAGGAATAAAAGTTTTTGTTAACCCTAATCTTCGGTGATTAGAACTTGATAAGCTTATTTAATATTTTTGATATGTTATAACAGGATTCCTCTTCGAACACCGTAAGTGTGCGATACCTCGGGGGTGCTACCACTTGTGGCACCGGGATCGTCGTGCAAGGACCAGGGGTGAATTGCAATGAGCTTCGCCACCTAGAGGTTGGTGCAAGTACGACTACATCATCCATGTTCCTCATGAAAGTTAAACACTTTTGCTCTACATGGGTATGTTACGAAGGCCTCTCTTTGTTACAACATTACACCTAGATAGATCTTGGGCTTGTTGGTGTTACGTTATTCAGGAATTTTTTTGTTTTGTGTTACAAACCCCCTTTAGTTCCTCCTAGGACAGACTACTACACCCAACAACGCCCCCCGTTTATCTATGTTGAGCAATGTTTGAGGTTCTTTGCCCATCTTTGCAAATACATAAATAGTTAGAGTTAAATTTAGACATCATAATTCATGAAAAGTAAACAAAGCATGTGTTCTTGCATAATTCGAGCATAGTTTGTTACAACCATTTGGATTTAACTAGAAATTAAAGATAGGACAAGTCTTTCAACATGATTCCACATATGTTAAACCAAAAAATTGGAGTTGGTTGTGAGTTGCACGGTTTCGCATTTAATGATGAACTATTAGAAATTCAGCAAAGTCATTCGGTCGACTGGACTAGGGCGCAACCAATTTACCCTAAGATTTCCACCCTTGGTATTGTCATCGTGCATGATCACACAAGCAATCATGACCTCCCACATCTGCTCCCTGATCCATGTCCTAGCAAGGTGTAGAACAATGGCCCAACGAGTAGAAGCCACCAAATTCCCACTCCACATCATTTCTAGCAACCTCTTGCTCTTTAGCAAACCTATTCTTGGCCTCGTCTTGAGGTGTGCGAATTGTATTCACAAATATGGTCTAGGAAGGATAGATACCATATGCGAGATAGTACCCTTTGTCATAAGGGTGGCCATTGATCTCATAGATTCCTTGGACCATGGCCGTCTGCAAGCCTAGAGAACATAGGAGAGCGCAGAAACATGTTGCTGTCATTGTGAGAGCCTGCCATGCCGAAGAAAGTGCCAAATCCATAGATCTTGGGATGCAACCACCTCAAGTATGACCGTGCACGCTTCAGCATGTTCTTTGTATTGCCCTTGCCAAGAAAATGGATAGTTATTCCATCCCCAATGCATACAATCTATGCATCCAAGCATACTAGGAAACCCTTCTCTCATTGATTGACAACATACGGGCAATGTTGGCAGCATTTGGTTCTCTCAAGTATTCTCCAATAAACACCTGAACCACTGCTCTGCAAAACATGTACATTTACTCAAGGTAAGTGGACTCACTCATTGTAACACCCTCGAATCAGCCCTATGCAAGTTTTAGCGCTTCCTGCCAAACCCGCATAGAAACGATTCAAGGATGCCCACCAGGCACTTGCGTGCGGGTGGAGAACGAAGTAATACCACTACACATTAGTCCATGATGGAACCTACAGAACATATATATACAACAATGACTCCATGAGTCAAGAATACAGATATACTATACAAAGATCCAAATCACCTTGAAAACGATAGAGCGTCCGACTACGGACAAGATGCAAATGGGGCTAAGAGCCCTGAAGAATAAACAATGGCGTCCATAACCCTGCCTAGGCCAAGCCGGAAGGGTAACCCTGCTAACGACGTCGATCTCAAACCTGCTAAAACAAAAGGGGTGCCAACAAAGGGCAAAGGAAAAAAGAAGAGCGTCAGTACTGAGGCCAGTACACGACGAGGCTAGAATTCGGCGGCTCTCGCCTACATAGGTATGGTGGACTGAAGCAGCAGCGTGGCATGCACTAAACAACCTATAGAGACTCGATGCAACTGTCGGCTATGAGAGAGGGATAAGATAGACCTATTCGGGACCAACCTGATACTAACACCAATCCTACCCATCCTGGTATTCCCCCTCGAGACCAAACAAGGAAGTCAAACCGAGGAACTCACACAGTTGGCAGTTCTATTCATTCCATTATAGTTCCAGCAATTACTAGTCAGATACAGATAGCATTTGTCATCCTGATAGCATAAGTAGTGGGCAGTTTTAGTTAACCATTCAGTTGTAGTTGCAGTACTTACTAGTCAGATACAATTAGCATGTGACATCCCAAACCCAGCAGTTGTTGTCACTTTTATTTCATTCCATTGGAGTTGCGATACTTACTAGGCAGGTATCACAGGACACGATACACCCCATTCCACCAGTTGTTGGCACTTTTATTTACTCATTCCATTGTAGTGAAGTTGATTACTAGTCACATATTAAGTCCGATTTATAGCACTACTTTAGTTATGCTTGTCTATGATCGATATACTGTGCTCCAAGTCGTCCATAACCGCGGACACGGCTTTCAGAAAGATTTACCATGCAGGGGTGCACATATAGCAACACACACACGATCAACCTCGGAAAAACCAAATCAAACCCAACGAGGCTTTCACGACAAAGCAATCACAGGATTCATAAAAGATTTCAGGGGGCCACCCCACTAAGCTACCCGCGACGAAGTTGGCCGGCTCCGAGACGGACCCAGGGTTTGTGTGGACGACGCTAAACGACTGGGAACCCGAAAGTGTGACTGGCTTGTCGATACAGCGAAAACGTGTCACGATCCAAAACAGTACAGGTGCTCCACGCACAATCGTAAATAAAGCAGTAAAGCATGGCATAAGTACAGGGTAGTAATAAAGCCCCAAACTACTTTGTGGCCCCAAGAAATAAGAAATGAATCAAGCTCTGGCTAAGGGGATTCATGGTCCCATATGCGGATAGTGCGATAGTCAAGGAACAGGTATCAAGTACTCGGGGTCCTACGGGACACAAGTGAGCGTGGAAGAACCAAATAACATCTATTGCCCACCGATGCCTCTTCATTAGTTATCCAGCAAATTAATAGTTGTATTTAAAGTCATGATCCTCTCCACCGTAAAGCATATGACAACATTCCAACAACTGTGTGGTACTTCACGACACGGGATCGCACTTGAGCAAGCGACTACGACTCGCAAGACCATCTATCTACCAAACAACAGGTAATAGGAGGTGTCCAAGGCAATATAAAGGCTGCACAGAATATATCTGGTACAGAACACTAAAGCATCGCGACGCGGATAGCAATAGATCAACAGGAGGGAATAAAGACTATAAATGCAAAATAGGTAGAAAGGGGAAGAATGCTCGCCTGGAAAACACTGTCGAAGATACATTATCCGCAGAACTTGTTGATACTCGCATCAACTCATCAGCCTAATCCGCGAAGAAGCAAAGCACTAAAAGAAACACCGGATGCACTATTTAATACTGCGGCAGAAGACCGGGCATGATGCTTGTATGATGCATGACATGGCAAAGATGCGGTGCAACTAGACAATATTAAGCGGAACCGGGGTCCCGACAATTAATTACACGGTTCAAGTTATTTAGAACCCCCGCAATTTAAATGTTGTATTAACAGGGCGAAACATGGCATCGGTTCGCTACACCAATTTAAATGGAGTCCGGAATAAGACAAAAGTATCCTGCGTATTGACTCCATATTTAATTATGAGGTGAATCGGCATAATGCCCCCAAACAAAGAAACATGTATGCGAGTATGTATGATTTAATATGCAACAAGTATATGTCATATATTATAAAAATAAGGGGTCTCGAATAGGGGTCACACATTGGCGTTTGGCGATCTTGGTTCAATGTGGTTCAGGTTCGGTCTCACCGGGATCGGGGTCTTCGGACTCCGGGATCGGGGCTTCGGGGCTTGGTCTTCGGATCCGTGTCCATGGCAAAGACCTAGGCGTTCCGGATCGGCCTTTCGGTCACGGGTCTTCGGATCGGCTTCGGGTCCGGGAAGGAGAGCTCGTGGCCTTCGAGTCAGGGAAGGAGATCTTGGCTTTCCGTGGAGAACTTGGTTCGGCATCGGTCTTGATGGTAGACGATCTTGGAGACAACATGGTTCACCAGGCGACATCACGTTATCCATGGCAGCGAAGATCTTGTCGGTGAGTCGGTCTTAGCCTCTGTCTTAACATCGCACAGGGTAGGCTCCTTGTCTCGATCTAGGACAGCATCCAACTCCACAGAATCGATTAGAATCACCGTATCCCCACTAACGACCATGCGCAGCATCATCACACCACAACACACACAAGAAAACAACAGCACCCGTGGGTACAGCAGTAGTGCAGGGTCGAGGCAGACTTGGAGGAGACCGAGGCCGGTGCTGGGGCTTGCGGCTGCGAGGGACCGCGCAGGATGACCATGGCTGGAGCCCGGGTAGCGCGGTGTCGAGCGGGGCAGTGGAGGTGATGGTCGGCGGATGAGCTCGAGAGGGCCGCGTCGACCAACGGTGGAGGAAGCGTCGTACCGGAGGCCGGTGACCTGCTGTAGGCGGCACGAACCGCGGTGGCCGGAGGTGCTCCACGGGGAGGCGAGGAGAGGAGGCCGAGGCGAGGAACGGTGCGGCTGAGCTCTAGGCAGAGGCGGGCGGAGCTCCTCGAGGGCGGCTATGCGGAGGAAGGAGAGCGGCCGCGGCGGAGACACGCAGGGCAGCTCGAACGCGCAGGGGTGCGAGATGCGCCTTGCAGAGGAGGGGTCACCGGTTGCTACAGAGAAGAGCTCGGCGGGTAAAAGCCCTGGCGCGGCGGCCGGTGACGATCCGAGGCGAGGACAATGTGGCCTGGAGAGGCTCCACGGGACGGCGAGGTAAGGCAGGGCGGCTCCGAGGAAGAGAGGGGTGGTACTCGCGCGGGCGGAGAGCGACGAGCTCGTGCCCAGGAGGTGACGCGGCGGCTCCGCTGGGGAGAGCAGGGCGGTGGGGATTTGGCGGTAACACGCGGGTCGAGGGAGGGCGACACGGGTACGGGGCGATGGGGATAGCGGCAGTGCGGGCGATAGGACGGGACGGGGTGGGTCCGGTTTGGTGGTTGTCGGTCAGGTGGAGCGGGGCGTGATGAGAGGAGCGTCAGGGTGGGGCCCGCAAGTAGGTGGGGCACATGGACGTGCGGGGCTGGGTTCCTTTCGCGGGCAGGTGGGTGATGCGTCGCATGCTCGCGTCGCGTGCGCTGCGCGCGCGTGGGTGCCGTGTGGCGGCGGTGGTAGGGAGATGGGTAGGGATGGCAGGTCTTGTCTAGGGTCAGGTTAGAAGGAGGTGGCTGGCTGGGCTTTTGGGCCTGGCTGGCTGCCTCCAAAAAAATAATATAAAATTTAATTATTTATTTATAAGACTAGTGTAACTACTTTTTAGACAAATAAAATATCGAGGTAGACCCGGAGTTTTGATTTGAAACAAGAGGGAGGATATTAATGTAGAAAACAAAATAGGGCTTTTGGAAAATAGTTTTAGGCAAATAATATGCCTGATGATGACGATGCTCAAATGCAATGTGGCATGATGACATGAGCATGCGGTCATGATGATGCACAAAACAAAAACACAGCGATTTTCTAGTAGTGGTTTTACTCGGGGTGCTACAATCCGACACCACTAAAATGGATCTCGCCCTCGAGATCCGCCTCATGGTACCGGAAGAAGGCCGACGATCTGAATCTTCTCGCTTTGTGTAGATCCTTGCGACACCACTAACAAGGATTCTTTCTTCATCTTGAAATCGGCGACACAACCAACAAGGGGTCGTCTCTCACGTTCATCGAGGGAACACTCCGGAGAAACAAGGACGAAGGTAGAGGCATCAAAAGGTAAGGTCACCTCTAACTTCAGTGGAAGGAGTAATTGCATATCCACCGATTCAATGTACAAGAGCAAATGTTAAGAGTAGTCGGATGGTGATCAGTCCATCGCACACCCAAAGCATTACTCTACACATGAATAGGAGAATTATGCAACCAACTCTCGGAATTTTAGACTGAAGATCTTCAAAAGCGGTGTCCTGAAAACAAGGAGTTATGTAGGCTCTTCATCGGATCTAATGTAGAAGAGTCGTCGCGTTGGAAAACACCGGAGGATACAAAAGAAAGATTTCAGTGGATTTTAATCCACCGAATGGTACAACAGATGAAGGGTTACTCAGATAACACGAAGACCAGATGTGGAAACACCATTGCAGAGGAAGGAACCTAAACCCTGAAGGTACAACGGAAACCCAACCACGAGAATTCCTGGACTTGAAAAAAAAGATAAGAGGCGGTACAACAGATGAAGGGTTACTCAGATAACACGAAGACCAGATGTGGAAACACCATTGCAGAGGAAGGAACCTAAACCCTGAAGGTACGACGGAAACCCAACCACGAGAATTCCTGGACTTGAAAAAAAAGATAAGAGGGAAGATCCAAAACACGCAGAGGTAAGAGGAGAATAGCAGATGGGTAAGGAGTAAAATCAGACCCAATCAGATCTATCCAACCGATTTTGTAAAATAGTTTTGACACTCTACCTCGACCGTTAGCTAGGTTATCCTACAGGCTGGACCAGTGGGGTATCGCAACTGCTGGGCTCTGATACCACTTTGTAACACCCTCGAATCGCCCCTATGCAAGTTTTAGCGCTTCCCGCCAAACCCGCATAGAAACGATTCAAGGACGCCCACCAGGCACTTGCGTGCGGGTGGAGTAAGAAGTAATACCATTACACATTAGTCCAGGATGGAACCCACAGAACATATATATACAACAATGACTCCATGAGTCAAGAATACAGATATACTATACAAAGATCCAAATCACCTTGAAAACGATAGAGCGTACGACTACGGACAAGATGTAAATGGGCTAAGAGCCGTGAAGAATAACCAATGGCGTCCATAACCCTGCCCAGGCCAAGCCGGAAGGGTAACCCTGCTAACGACGTCGATCTCAAACCTGGTAAAACAAAAGGGGTGCCGACAAAGGGCAAAGGAAAAAGAGGAGCATCAGTACTGAGGCTAGTACACGGCGAGGCTAGAATTCGGCGGCTCTCGCCTACATAGGTATGGTGGACTGAAGCGGCAGCGCAGCATGCACTAAACAACCTATAGAGACTCGATGCAACTGTCGGCTATGAGAGAGGGATAAGATAGACCTATTCGGGACCAACCTGATACTAACACCAATCCTACCCATCCTGGTATTCCCCCTCAAGACCAAACGAGGAAGTCAAACCGAGTAACTCACACAGTTGGCAGTTTTATTCATTCCATTATAGTTCCAGCACATACTAGTCAGATACAGATAGCATGAGTCATCCTGATAGCATAAGTAGTGGGCAGTTTTAGTTAACCATTCAGTTGTAGTTGCATTACTTACTAGTCAGATACAATTAGCATGTGACATCCCAAACCCAGCAGTTGTTGGCACTTTTATTTCATTCCATTGGAGTTGTGATACTTACTAGGCAGGTATAACAGGACACGATACATCCCATTCCACCAGTTGTTGGCACTTTTATTTACTCATTCCATTGTAGTGAAGCTGATTACTAGTCACATATTAAGCCCAATTTATAGCACTACTTTAGTTATACTTGTCTATGATCGCAATACTGTGCTCCAAGTCGTCCATAACCACGGACACGGCTTTCAAAAAGATTTACCCTGCAGGGGTGCACACACACACGATCAACCTCGGAAAAACCAAATCAAAACCCAACGAGGCTTTCACGATAAAGCAATCACATGATTCATAAAAGATTTCAGGGGCCACCCCACTAAGCTACCCGCGATGAAGTTGACCAGCTCCGAGACGAACCCAGGGTTTGTGTGGACGGCGGTAAACGACTGGGAACCCGAAAGTGTGACTGGCTTGTCGATATAGCGAAAACGTGTCACGATCCAAAACAGTACAGGTGCTCCACGCACAATCGTAAATAAAGTAGTAAAGCATGGCATAAGTACAGGATAGTAATAAAGCCCCAAACTACTTTGTGGCCCCAAGAAATAAGAAATGAATCAAGCTCTGGCTAAGGGGATTCATGGTCCCATATGTGGATAGTAAGATAGTCAAGGAACAGGTATCAAGTACTCGGGGTCCTACGGGACACAAGTGAGCGTGGAAGAACCAAATAACATCTATTGCCCACCAATGCCTCTGCATTTGTTATCCAGCAAATTAATAGTTGTATTTAAAGTCATGATCCTCTCCACCGTAAAGCATATGAAAACACTCCAACAACTGTGTGGTACTTCACTACACGGGATCGCAACTGAGCAAGCGACTATGACTCGCAAGACCATCTATCTACCAAACAACGGGTAATAGGAGGTGTCCAAGGCAATATAAAGGCTGCACGGAATATATCTGGTACGGAACACTAAAGCATCGCGACACAGATATCAATAGATCAACAGGAGGAAATAAAGACTATAAATGCAAAATAGGTAGAAAGGGGGAGAATGCTCGCCTGGAAAACACTATCGAAGATACATTATCCGAAGAACTTGTCGATACTCTCATCAACTCATCGGCCTAATCCGCGAAGAAGCAAAGCACTAAAAGAAACACCGGATGCACTATTTAATACTACGGCAGAAGACCGGGCATGATGCATGTATGATGCATGACATGGCAAAGATGCGATGCAACTAGACAATATTAAGCGGAACCGGGGTCTCGACAATTAATTAAATGGTTCAAGTTATTTAGAACCCCCGCAATTTAAATGTTGTATTAACAGGGCGAAACATGGCATCGCTTCACTACACCAATTTAAATGGAGTCCGGAATAAGACAAAAGTATCCTGCGTATTGACTCCATATTTAATTATGAGGTGAATCGGCATAATGCCCCCAAAAAAATAAACATGTATGCGAGTATGTATGATTTAATATGCAACAAGTATATGTTATATATTATAAAAATAAGGGGTCTCGGATAGGGGTCACACATTGGCGTTTGGCGATCTTGGTTCGATGTGGTTCAGGTTTGGTCTCGCCGGGATTGGGGTCTTCGGACTCCGAGATCAGGGCTTCGAGGCTTGGTCTTCGGATCCGTGTCCGTGGCGAAGACTTAGCCGTTCCGGATCGTCCTTCGGGTCACGGGTCTTCGGATCGGCTTCGGGTCCGGGAAGGAGACCTCGTGGCCTTCGGGTCAGGGAAGGAGATCTTGTCTTTCCATGGAGAACTTGGTTCAGCTTCGGTCTTGACGGTAGACGATCTTGGCGACAACATGGTTCACCGGGCGACATCACGTTATCCGTGGCAGCGAAGATCTTGTCGGTGAGACGGTCTTAGCCTCTGTCTTAACATCGCACAGGGTAGGCTCCTTGTCTCGATCTTGGACAGCAGCCAACTCCATAGAATCGATTATAATCACCGTATCCCCACTAATGACCATGCGCAGCATCATCACACCACAACACACACAAGAAAACAACAGCACCTGTGGGTACTGCAGTAGTGCAGGGTCGAGGCAGACTTGGAGGAGACCGAGGCCGGTGCTGGCGCTTGCGGCTGCGAGGGACCGCGCAGGATGAGCATGACTGGAGCCCGGGTAGCGCGGTGTCGAGCGGGGAAATGGAGGTGATGGTCGGCGGACGAGCTCGAGAGGGCCGCGTCGACCAACGGTAGAGGAAGCGCGGTACCGGAGGCCGGCGACCTGCTGTAGGCGGCACGAACCGCGGTGGCCGGAGGCGCTCCACAGGCAGGCGAGGAGAGGAGGCCGAGGCGAGGAACGGCGTGGACGAGCTCTAGGCAGAGGCGGGCGGAGCTCCTCGAGGGCGGCTACGCGGAGGAAGGAGAGCGGCCGCGGCAGAGACACGCAGGGCAGCTCGGACGCGCAGGGGCGCGAGATGCGGCTTGCCGTGGAGGGGTCGCCGGTTGCTGCAGAGAAGAGCTCGGCGGGGAGGAGCCCTGGCGCGGCGACCGGTGACGATCCGAGGAGAGGACAGAGCGGCCTGGAGAGGCTCCGCGGGACGGCGAGGTAAGGCAGGGCGGCTGCGAGGAAGAGGCAGGGTGGTACTCGCGCGGGCGGAGAGCGACGAGCTCGTGCCGAGGAGGTGACGCGGCGGCGCCACTGGGGAGAGCAGGGCGGTGGGGATTTGGCGGTAACACGCGGGTCGAGGGAGGGCGACACGGGTACGGGGCGATGGGGATAGCGGCAGTGTGGGCGGTAGGACGGACAGGGTGGGACCGGTTTGGTGGTTGTTGGTCAGGTGGAGTGGGGCGTGATGAGAGGAGCGTCAGGGTGGGGCCCGCAAGCAGGTGGGGCACATGGACGTGCGGGGCTGGGTTCCTTTCGCGGGCAGGTGGGCGATGCGTCGCGTGCTCGCATCGCGTGCGCTGCACGCGCGTGGGTGCCGTGTGGCGGCGGCGGTAGGGAGATGGGTAGGGATGACATGTCTTGTCTAGGGTTAGGTTAGAAGGAGGTGGCTGGCTAGGCTTTTGGGCCTGGCTGGCTGCCTCCAAAAAAATAATATAAATTTTAATTATTTATTTATAAGACTAGTGTAATTACTTTTTGGACAAATAATATATCGAGGTAGACCCGAAGTTTTGATTTGAAACAAGAGGGAGGATATTAATGTAGAAAACAAAATAGGGCTTTTGGAAAATAGTTTTAGGCAAATAATATGCCTGATGATCACGATGCTCAAATGCAATGTGACATGATGACATGAGCATGAGGTCATGATGATGCACAAAACAAAAACACAGTGATTTTCTAGTAGTGGTTTTACCCGGGGTGCTACACTCATGCCTATGTAGTCATCAACTGGGTCACCGACAGCTCCGTATGCAAGCATCCACTTAGTCGCAGTGCATTTCTGGTAAGAAGAGAAACCAACTTTACTGGTGGCATCCTTATTTATCCGTAAGTAATCTTCATAAGTACTCACTCCATGAAGAAGGCGCATGAAAATTTTCCTGCACATCCGGAAGCTTCACCGAAAAAGAGGGGCCGTATATAATGGATTGGTGCGGTGATAGTAGTCACGCCAGTATTGATCATGGTCGGCCTCTCGGTTGCGTTTGAACACTAGGCTCCACCCCGACACCGAGCCCCTGAACCACGGCCTTTGTTTCTTCTCGTGGTCATGGATGAGAAAATCCACGGCCACCTGGAGCTCGGTGTTATCATCGGAATTGTCCAACGATGTGTTGATGACATGGTTGAAGAAGAACTCGTCCGAGCTATCCATGAGTTACAGGCACGGAAAACGGCTGAACAGGTTGTGGGTAGCGAAGACCACTGGTGGGCATGAGGCCATGGTGGCCGGGACGACAGCGTGAGGCCCGGTCGTGTACAGCTACCAAACGGGCGGAACTGATGGTGGGATTGGCCACAACAGGCTAGGAGTCGGCATGATGGTAGAAGGGGTGAGATGCATTGGGGGTGGAAGGGCTATTGTGACCGGTGGGCGGGGCCGAGATGGACAAAAGCTGGCACGACCCGGATGTGCGACATGTTTGCGCCGCCACAAAGCCAACCCAAATTCGAGCAGGGATGCGGCAAAACTGACCGATCCGCAGCATACGGTCCATTTGTGGTGTACCATCGAGACTTATTTCCTATCTAGTCGGATAGATATAGACATCCCGGTCCATTTGCGCGGTCCATTTGCGGGAAGACGTTGAAGTTTCCCTAACTTGTCCATCTAGATTTTTTCCTATTTTATAGTTAGATAGCTATGATTCTATTAATAAACTATGGCATGTTTAGTTAGTACTTCTATACAAGCTGGTGGTATCCCATGGGTAACTCCTCCGTCCACAAATAAATATACTTTAATATTTTCTTAACTCAAAAAAATAAGGGTTGACCAATTTTATCTAAAAACGTAGCAATATTCATGACACTAAATTAGTCCCGTTGGATTCGTTTTGAAATAGGGTTTCATAATATACCGATTTGATGTTATATATGTTGCTATTTTTACAATAATTT
Source organism: Avena eriantha (assembly GCA_910589775.1). Taxonomy (NCBI): domain Eukaryota; kingdom Viridiplantae; phylum Streptophyta; class Magnoliopsida; order Poales; family Poaceae; genus Avena; species Avena eriantha. The sequence continues at coordinate 13,986,497 of OU342746.1, forward strand.
GGTCTAACTAGACAAAAACGCAAGCTTTGCCTCATCGCCTGCACTTCGTTCATGTTTTGTTATACAAACTGACTAAATCATTAACATCTAGCATAAAAGCCCTCAGAGTATTAAAGAACTTTATTCGTTGATGCCAAAACAAAAATTCAAAATTATAAAATCAATGTTACATAGTCAAATATATGTATGGTACTTGAAGCACACGAAATTTCAGAATCTAAGCTTCGTTGAATTCTTTGTTAGGAACGAAGGATCGAGACGTAAAAATCCTCCAAATTAATTAATGTGTCATGCTATCATCAGCAAGAAAAGTAAATAGTATAAAACGTCATCCGGTATTATTAGCATGCAAAAAAAGTTCAAGTCTCTAGGAATTAGCAATACTTCATGTGATAGAAAATAGTCTAAGTTTTGCCTACAACTGAAGCGTGGCTAAGCGAATAATACACAACATGTTGATGCTGATGACTTCAGCTCCATGATTCTTTACCCAAAACATGGTCATTAATTGGTAATAGTAGATGACGAGGGGTAACCTCGGCAATTCCCATGATGATGGACTTAGGGTTTCGCGGAAAAGAGAACGCTGTGGATTTTGTCGGATGTCAGGAAACAATGAAAACAGAGTCGCCTGAATATTGAGAAAACACACTATTACAAGTTGTCCTCTAGATTTTGGTACCCTCGCTTGAGCTTCTCCCGCCCTATATATAATAGGCCGGGTCTCAAAGCTGTATGCAGATAGGTTTTATACACGCGCTATTACAATACCAACATAATGTCGGTTCATAGTTGCTTTCCTAATATAATAAAAAGTCTCTCTCGGTTGCTTCCTTGGGCCGTTATCTGGAATCCTTATGGGATGTAGGCCTTTTACCCAATGTAGGATAGCAAATAACGAGTATCCGAATAATCATACCCATGTCAGTAGCCCCCGAGACTCTACCTGAATCCGTAGTTTTTAGGTTGAGTCTCAAAATTTTCTTTCTTGTTTCTCTCATTCTGTTTGATTTTACTTTTGTAGGGATTTTGGTACAACGAGTCAGATGCTTCCGACGGATCGGGAATCAGTTAATTGCTCCTGGGCAAAAACAAGGTTGACCTACATCAGACTCAAGTCTCCAGGCTTGAATCCGGAATTTGTAACTGGTATAATTCAGTTCGAGCCGCTGAGGTCTTACCGAATACTAAATTCCAGTTTCTATTTTTATCGGGTACCCAACGCGTCCGTCGGGATTTTTCATCATATCATTGATACGGATATTTACTGGCAGAGTGTATTCTTGTGCGATTAGCAGGCCACACAGGACGAATCCTGGGGTCTTACCTTCATGTTTCTGAACACGGCATTCGAATTTTTTGTCGCGTCAGGTGCGATCCGAGAGTTTTTTTCCAGTATCCTACTCCCGATAGGAGTATTTATCGTCGAATGCTTCCGTTGTTTTTATTTATCAGGTGCGCACCAACGCTCCTGATAGGAGTATCCCCCGAGACTATGTTTGGATATATGTATCAAAATATAGGCTCGAAAAAATGCATCATTGTTTCTCTAAATTTTGTCAGGTGCACGACCAGTGCTCCCGATAGGACTAGCCTCCGAGACTACAATCGTAATGTTGCATATTCGAGTATAGTCTCAAATCTTCTTCTGGAGAAATTTACTTGGACTCCAATTGAATTTCTTCGGGTCATACCCTTAAAAGCCACAATTTTTGCTGTAGTGCGTTTTTGTGACGTCAGTGATGACGTATCTAATGTTGTTTGTTTCCAGAAAAACATGCCATGATGGGACGTGTCGAACGTGGGCCCATGCGCAGTAATGATGACGCGTGATGGTGTTTTTAGCGGAGATTCTTGATTGCACATCCCCTCTCTATGCGAGAATCGAGGCGTCATGCGTTGTTCTTCGTTTTTACCGCGTCATAACTTCTTATTATTTTTTTCTTTACGAGATCTTTGTGAACACGTGTCATCATTGTGCGATTCTCCGTCATTTCGATTTTACATCAAACGGTTAGGTCCTTGCGTTGTTGCTTTTATAAGGGAAAGGATATGCTTTTTACTGTTTCACCTAGCCTCCCTCTGCTGCTTCTTCCTCCTTGCGCTCTTGCCCCTTGCAAACGTTGATTTTCATTCCCTTCTTCCCTTGTATATGAGAAGAGAGTCCGGAGCTTTAAAACCTTGACAGAGAAAAGCCAGGTTCCTTCGACTTTCCTTGCGGAGCCCTATGGCAAGAAGACATGGCTTCCTGATGTAAATTTCTTTTGCCTTTGTCTTTTTCTTGTCTTCTCTTTATAGATACATCTTTCAATTATTCCACTTTCTATAGGATTGTAATCACCTGAGCTCACTTCCTCCCCTTCCCGGATGTGGTGAGCCCCTGTCCACCCCTCTACATCCGACGATCTCCCTATGACTGGGACTACCGCGGATGAGGAGGGGATATTTCTGCGTCTGACTCTTCGTCGAAGATGCAATCACTTCCTTCGGCTGGCTCCGGAGATTTTCGCGTGGAGCGTGCCAGCGAAAAGAGGAAACACCCTTGTGTTGTGCAAAAGGTCGAGGATTCGGATGACTCGACTGCTTCCAAACCTTTCGGCACTTTTCCGGTCGTAGCTGCTCCTGCCCAGATGAACTTGTTTCGTCTTGCGCGGGATGTGTCTTCATAAGTATTTGCTTTCTTCTTTTCTGTTTCACCGGGTGATTTTACTATTGATGCTTACTCTTTGGTCGTGTTGTTTGTAGCGATGACAAAGATCCTCCCGCTTCTCCTCTTCCCAAATCCGTGGGCTTCTCCACGAGGAAAACCCCTCCGCCATCGGTGGAGCCGATGGAGAAAAATCTGTCTCTAGCGGAGAACAATGCCCAGAAAGATGTCGCTGCTTCATCCAAGACACCACCGCAAAAAAGGAGGAAAATGGCGGGTAAAGGGGTGGTGATATCTGAAGAACCCGTTGATGTGGACATGAAGGATGTAAGTCACTTTTGACGCCAGGATTTTTTCTTCACCGTATATTTAGTCTGCCTTTATATCCTTTTGCTGTGTTTTTCCCTTGCCCAGCCTTTGATGCGCGAGATGGTCGGTATGGCCACTCGTTTTATAAGGATTTGTGATGATGTCGAAGAGCTAAAAGGTATGTGCTGATTGCTTTTGTAATCTTCTGGTAAACATTTTTATCCTCATTTTTGTGTTTCGCTCCCATAGCCACTGCCAAGCAATCTGGAATTATTCGGGATGAGGCGATGAATCATTCCGATGATCTAGAAAACATGCTCAGGGCTGCCAAAGAGGCCAATCAGAAGGCGATAGCTGATGCTGACGAAGTGGCCATGCAAGTCGCTGCTGGAGATGTGAATCTGCAGCAGCGCCTAGAGGCCCTAAATAACTCGGTGACTCGTAAGTTTTTATCTGTACATGTTTTTTGTTTTGTTTCTTTCTTTTGGTTGTCAACCTCTTCTTCCCTCTTTTTTATTCGTCGGAGCTGACTAGCCAGAACCTGACATTGGATGATGATAAGAAGGTTGATCCTTTATCGGATGTTGTTAGCACTTTGGAGGCTAACAGCATTCGTGGAAACAATCTTCTTATCCGTTCGCACCGTGCCTTCAAGAAGCTCCATGCCGAAGTATTTCCAACCAAGGATGTGCCAGAGAGCCTGAATGAGCTTGTCCCCATTTTTGGTGCTGGCCCTAGGCCCATTGTTGGTTATAGCTTGACGCAGTCAAGGAGCGGTGCCAAAACTTCTATGGCCCTGGCAATGGCGCACAGCGAGAAGGTCGACTGGGAGAAGGTTAGCTCCTCTGTCCTAGTCACCCCTAGTGGTGAAGCGATTGACCTGAAGCCGCATATTAAGAGGGCCAAAACAAAATCTCGGCTGCTCCTAGGCCTGGGTTTAGGTTCGGAGAACCTGGCGGCCCCTTCTCCGGCTGCCCCTGATGTATCGGGTGCTCCTTCTGCTAGTGCTACCCTTTCTTTAAAGGATATGGCGTCGTAGGCTATGTTCTGTAATTTTTATCGTGTCCTCCTTCATTGTAATGGATTATGAACTTGTCCAACCTCCTTTTGCTTGTTTTTACAAGAAAGCAGCTTTTGAATATATGAGTGTGGCTTTGCCTTTGTACGCTGAGTTTTTCGTCTACTTCTTTGTCTTGTCAGCTCCTGAATGATTCTTCGGCTCCTTATGGTTTGGTGCAACCGTCGGATGTTGTTCTGCCCTCCACTATGGCAAGTGCGATCAGCCCTGCTGTCGTGCATACGGTGGACCCGCCGTTGTATGCTGAAAAGATAGAGCAAGTGAAGAAACTTGAGGGAAAACTGCGGGTAATTCAATCACTGGTGGATGTTTCCCAATCAAAAACATGCCAGGCCCTTAATCACGAAGATTTTTTCTTGGAAGAGATCTCCAGGGCGAGCGAGAAGCTATTGTGTAAGCTGCCTTTTTCTTCGGTTGCTTTTTCTGTCTTGATAGAAATTAATTTCTCTCTAATGTGCAGGTATTCGATTGTGCGAGAGGGAGGAAAGCCAGGGTCTGCGCGACCGGATGCACGCTCTTGTATCCGCCTCTCAAAGTTCTGAGACATATTTCTGGACTAACCACCGTTGTGCCTATACTGTGGCGTTGTTGCAGGACCGTATATCGGAGCTAGAGCAATTTGTCGAGTGCTGCCGAAGATCTTTGGCTATTGTTTACAATGCCATGTTTCCTCGGGATCCATAGCCTTAGACCTTGGCAGATTTAATTACGAAGTTTCGGCAAGGTGAGAGGATCCACCATTATGTGAAGCTTCAGCTTGTGGCGGGTGCCAAACTTGCGCTATCTTGGGTGCATGCGCATCACCCGACATTGGATTTGGACTTCATATCTTTGGGACCGCCTCTCCCTTCCGATGGCGACCTTGTTTATATGGCGCCTCACTTTGCCGCTGCTCGAAGACCTGCCATTAGGATTGTGCATAGGTGCTTAGAAGCAAATGAGGATTTTTTTGTAAATTTTGAGATCTGACTGCTTGTTTGTGCAGCTTTGTAATGTGACTAAAATATTGTATAGACATTTTAAAAAAGTTTGCATGTTTCATACGTGATTTTGATTGTATGTTTTTCCTTGTTAGGGGATCTGACAAACTGACGTTCGTGTTCCACAGAAGTTTTATGTCGCGGAATATTTTCTTTTTTTATTGATAACAATGAATAGGGGTACATTGTGATGGCGTGATCGCCTGGCTGTTGGCCGTTATCGAGTAAAGAGTGCGTCTTAACAGAGTTTTTCTGGAGGAACTTCGGCTTCTGTCCCTGAGGGTCTTTGTCATCTTCCATATGGTGGTTCTCGAAACTTGGCGATCAGTGCGTTTCCTAATGCGAGACCGTTATTGGAGACTGCATATGTTGCTTTTGCGAGACTACCGCGTGCTTGTTCTTCCGATATTTTCTTTTTGCGGGTGTACCCTTCGTGTGTCGATTCTTCATCCGCCAGTTTCAGTTGTCCAAGCTCCGCCTCCATCCCGAAAGTTTCTGAGATTTTGTTGAATTCTCGATTGCAGCTGTCTGCACGGCTGAAGCTTCCTTTTACTGTGATGACCCCGTTTAGGGCTGGAATTTTTAGCACTAAGTATGCATAGTGAGGTACTGCCATAAACCTAGCGAAAGCTGGTCGTCCCAGGATCGCATGGTATTGGGATGTCCCAAGATCGAATTCCAGCTTTTCTCGTCTGAAATTATTTATTGACCCGAAGACTACGTCGAGGTGGACTTTCCCCAAAGGAATCTCGGCTTTCCCTAGAACTATCCTGTGGAATGTTGTGTCTGTTGGTGTTAGGTTCATCATGGACCAGTTCATGGCCCATAGAGTTTTGGCGTAAATCAGGTTTATACTGCTTCCTGCATCCAGGAAAACCTTGCTCATGTCGAACCCACCTATTTGCGCTTCCACTATTAGTGATGATTGGCCTGGCTGAGGGACCCATAATGGATGGTTAGCTCTACTGAAGGTAATCTCTTGCTCTGAACAATGGAGATACTCTGGTGTAGGAGGTGGCTTTGTTACCGCCAAATTTACTTGCCTAGTGATCAACTTTTGTGTGCTATTAGAGGGTGGCCCCTTCTGGATCATTGACATTGCTCACTTCGATCTAGGATATTCGTTGTCTTGATATACTGTGTTTTGCGGTTGTCCCGCTGGTGGAGGCCCCTCCGGTGGCGGCAGAGCACCAATGGCTAAAGTGCCGGGTGTGGGGTAGTAGTTTCTGTTTGTCGCTTCAGCTGCCTTTGCATTGCATTATTCTTGGATCTTTAGGAATGTTCAGCAGTCTTTTAGGAGGTGATTTGATCGCCTTTTCCCTGTTGAGTCGATGTAGTAGTGCATATTGCATGGTCCTTCCAACATCTTTCCTGCTGACATTGGTGGGTCTCGATTCGTCGACTGGTATCATTGTCGTGATTGGCTTTCACGGATGTTGTCCCTACTGCCACGATACCCACCGTTGTAGTCATTACTTCATCGGTTGTTCGTTCCAGAAAAACTCGCTGCGATGTAACTGGGTGTATGATTTCCATCGTTGGTTCCTCGCCTCTGGTTGTTGTTACGCCAGTCTCTGTCATCGGGTGAACGAGCCCTTTTATTATGTACTTCATCCTCTCTGTCGGCCCAACGATTTACTATTTCCATCAGATGTGAAATTGTCTTTGGCTTGGTTCGTCCTAGTTCTTCAATGATATTTTGTCGATGAAGACCATCATTGAAGGTGTCGATTGCTCTTTCATCGGATATTTCCTTAGCCGAATTTTTGGTAATGTTCCATTGTTGGATGAAGGCACGTATTAATTCCCCTGGCTTTTGCTTGCAGGCACGCAATTGCTCTAAAGATGTGGGTCGCTTGAATGTAGACTGGAAGTTTCTAATAAATTTGTCTTCAAGATCATTCCAGCTTCTTATAGAATCTTCTGGTAGATGCTTTAACCAGGAGCGCGCCGCACCGGTTAAGTGTAGCTACAAGCTTTGCATTGTTCTGGCTTTGGATCCGCCTTGTAGTCTGACAGTCGCCAAATAATCTGTCGGCCAAGCTTCGGGTTCTTGGAGGCCATCGTATTTTTGTCGATCTTGGGGTAGCTTAAAATCTTTCGGCACCAGAGTTTTGCGAACCCATAGGGTAAAGTAGCTAGCTCCGCATAATTCTTGTTCATCCTCGCTTTTGTCGTCACAGTATCCTCGGGTGCTGCGCTCTTCTCTTGATCGATCGATCCTTCGCTGAGTGATGTCGTTCCTTGCGTCGTTGCGTGGTTCTTGTTCTGAAAAGTGTACCCGATGTGGCGACCATGATCGTCGGGTGTGACCTCCTCGCCGAGGGCTGCTGCGACAGTAAGGGGACCTGTCAAGTTGTCTCGTGGTTCCTCTATTTACTTGCGCGAGAGTTTCTCCCACCAAACCGAGGTTCATTAAGGTGGATCGGAGGAGGGCCGACGAGGATCCTCGGGTGCTGGTTGTGTTGTGATTAGGTATGTTTGTGCTACCATAATAGCTGCCTGAGCTGTTTTTGCCTTGATATTTCCATCTTGGTCTACCGACATAAACGAGAGATCAAGGTCTCGAATTAATCCGCTTCTCCCTTCTTTTGGTATGCCCTGTAGTCTAGACGTTCCTCTTCTTGGCGATGTTCCCTCTGTTATGCTTCTTGATCCTCGTGTGGGGCTCAACTGTGCTCGCCGTAAGCTAGATTCATCGGCTACCCTATCCTTTCGTCGAGCTGCCTTTGCATCCTGAGGATGTATCTCTTTATACGGTGTAGCAGATACTGGTATGCCAATAGATCTTCGTGGGTGGCATCTGTTGTCATTGGGATCGCACCCGAGATTGATGCTCTTGCTTTTTACCATGCACTGGTTGGTATGTTAAGGGTTCACCTCTAATCTTCACATGGTTGCTCGCCTTCCCCATTTTCCCGGTTGACTGTTGGATCTGTTCCGTTTCCTTGACTCCCTTCGTTGTTATTACTTCCTGCATTATGGCTTGAAAGAATATCGTCGGGGTTAAGAATTGGGTTACCGTTGGAGTCTTGCTGGGTCATGGCGTCTCCAATGATCATGCAGATTTGGTGTTGAGTGGCATACGGACTGGTAACGTCATTGTTTTTGTCGATGGAGACACTATTGGATGAGCCAGTAAATTCCATTAGTTTTTGTTCTGGATAGATTTCTGCAATCCGAATTACAAAGTCGATGCTTTCGCTAATTTCTTCGGGTTCTGAATTGGCTAGGCTTGCTTCACGTTGTGGTGTGAGCGGGTGGTCTGATCCGAGGGAGAGATTGTCGTCGAGACCATCAAGATCCCCTGAATTTGCATCAATTTTCCCTCTTACGTCGTCTTCTTCGATATGTGCTTTGACTTCCGTTGAGGATCTGACAGAAAATTCATGTACTTTTGTTGACGTAGTTCTTTGGGTGGGCGGGCGTGGATCTTTTGTCGAGTTCATATTTGGTGGAGAGTGTTTCGCCGAATCCGTGTTTTCAGCGTTCAAGTTTCCCACAGATGGCGCCAATTGACGAGGGGTAACCTCGACAATGCCCATGATGATGGACTTAGGGTTTCGTGGAAAAGAGAATGCTGGGGATTTCGTCGGATGTCAGGAAACAATGAAAATAGAGTCGCCTGAATATTGGGAAAACACACTATTACAAGTTGTCCTCTAGATTTCGGTACCCTCGCTTGGGCTTCTCCCGCCCTATATATAATAGGCCGGGTCTCAAAGCTGTATGCGGATAGGTTTCATACATGCGCTATTACAATACCAACATAATGTCAGTTCATAGTTTCTTTCCTAATACAATAAAAAGTCTATGTCGGTTACTTCTTTGGGTCGTTATCTGGAATCCTTATGGGCCGTAGGCCTTTTACCCAATGTAGGGTAGCGAATAATAAGCATCCGAGTAATCATACCCATGTTAGTAGACTAATGAAATAGTGGCATGTCATTGTGTAATAAACAAACACGATAGATTAAGAAATCAATGCTCAACAGAATAGAAAAGAGATAGCTCTAATTCTCATCTGTAAGCCTCAAATCTTAAAGAGTCCTCATAATTGCAGAAAAGAAACTGAATCAAATAATAAGTATAATTACACACCCAAACTATAGAAGAGACTTTGACTTAGCTTTTAGATAGATTTATAGAAAATAACTGGGTGCAAAATCCACAAGCAAACCAAAGACCTCATCAGATTATGAATTCTTTGCGGACATTTGTGAAAAGATCAGGATTAATCATACCGATCACCAAGAATTTCTTTAAGCAAGAGGTTGCCTATAACACTTGTTCTTGTTTGGTACAAAAATTATTAACCTTTTATAGACATTTCTCAAATGTAAGTCATTTTGACATTGAGCTCTGTATAGTCGAGTCAACTGGAAAATCATTGAAATCACCCATCTGCACATATGTTCTATTACTTGCATAAGATTTAATTATGTGAAATTGACATATCACCTCCGGTCTTACCTACCTAGCTACAAAGTATGACTCCTTTATAGCATTGGAGGTATGTCTCTCTTCAGTGTTGTCGTAGACACAATCAAATTGAAATTCAAACTAAATATAACAGCGTGCTAAATTGCTGAAAAATTACAAAGGTTCATAGATAATTTACATAGGAAATAAAAGGAAAAAAGTAGCCCTAGCTACTGCCCTTGCCATGCGGCGGCGGCGATGTACAGCAGGGGCACTCAGAGGTTCTGGGGCGGCGGCGCACCCGCTGGCGCCGGTGGGTCGATCACCTGCCTAGGCCATGTTGGCCACTTGGGATGAGATGGTGGCGGTGGCACCAAATCACCCAGCTCCATCCAGTGCCGGGGAGCTACCGGCGACACCCACGCTGGAAGCGGCATGGGAGGAGGAAGGGAGGCGTTGGTCTTCGCGACCAGCCCCGTCATCGGAGGAGGAGAAGTCAGAGACGCCCTTGTAGAACTATTAGGGCTTGAGCTCGCTGTGGAAAGCAGATGCGCGTCACGCCTTCTGCTACCACATCAGGAACTTCTTCCAGTACTCCTTCTAGTAGGCACTCTCCCCTCGGATGGTCTAGGGGGGGCTTTGGCAATGCAGCAGCGCATCTCCGCCACCAGCGCCTTCCCCTTCTTCGGCGCGAGCGACACCTATACCCTCTCCATGTTGAGGTTCCATCCGGTAGGGAGGGAGACATCATGGTGGTCGATGCCATCACCCTCCCACTAGCTTAGCTCGCACTTCGCCACCCGAAAGTAGCGGCGGTCATGTTGGTGCTCACTGTCGTGGTGACCGTCGTCGTGCACCACAGGACCGACGAAGTCCTACGGCCTTGGTGGCGGAGACATGCCATGGAGGAAGGGCAACATCAGTGGTGGAGTGGCCGACTATCGCCCTCACCGCTGGTGTGACCTAGAACCACTAGACTCGCCATCGTTCTTCATATTCTTGAGCCAGGAAGGCATATTCATCATTGGTGGCTGATGACTGCAAGTGCACAGATCAATTCTAGCTAGTTTCGAAGTAAAGATATCGAACCCACAGAGAGCTATTGGTAAAGGTATTTATGCTCCTTGTTACTCTCTACCAAAGGATACTTATAAGCTGTCTTTGATCTCAAGTAAAGGGTGTTTGAAAGGTTTATGGTTGTTTTCACAAAAGTAATTAAAACAAGTAAAAGGAAACAAGTAACAAGTTTGTATGAAAGTATGGTCGAACTCAATAGGGCTAAAACATTCTCGGGGATGTAGGATACAACACTAGCATAGTATTATTGTTATATGTAATCAAGATAACATACTCCTTGTGTCATGAGATGTGTGGAGAGAGCTCCATAATAAGATGTTCACTACAAGGCTCGTAGGAGGCAACTTTATTAAGCCAAGAGTGAGGTCACCTCTAAGTAAGCACTGCAATGTTTGAGAACAGTCACCCACACAGACCACCGCAATTAAGGGTTTCCCCGTGGATATCGTAATTAGTTTAGGGATTCCCTCTTTAATCTTCCTTTGACCGTGTAGGTTATGAGTCGGCATCAATCTGTCACGGACCCATTCCGGGTACGCTTCCAAGACACATCCAAACGATTTCTCCCTCCCTTTAGTCCCGAGGGCAAATGATTCTCGCTGATGACTGCAAGTGCATAGTTCAATTGTAGCTAGTTTCAAAGTAAAGATATCGAACCCACAGATAGGTATTGGTAAAGGTCTTTATGACCCTCATTACTATCTACCAAAGGATACTTATAAGCTGCCTTTGATATCAAGTAAAGGGTGTTTGAAAGGTTTATGGTTGTTTGCAGAAAAGTAATTAAAAATAGTAACAAGTTTGTATGAAAGCGCAGTTGAACTCAGTAGGGCTAAAACGTTCTCGGGGATGTAGGATACACCACTAGCATAGTATTATTGTTATATGTAATCAAGATAATATACTCCTTATGTCATGATATGTGTGGAGAGAGCCCCATAATAAGATGTTCACTACAAGGCTCGTAGGAAGCCACTTTGTTGAGCCAAGAGTGAGGTCATCTCTAAATAACCACTGCGATGTCTAAGAGTAGTCACCCATACAAACCACCGCAATTAAGGGTTTCCTCGTGGATATCATAATTAGCTTAGGGAGTCCCTCTTTAATCCTCCTTTGACCATGTAGGTTATCAGTCGACGCCAATGTGTTACGGGGCATTCCGGATACGCTTCCAAGACACGTCCAAAGGATTTCTCCCTCCCCTTAGTCTCGAGGGCAAATGATATGTGGTCGACTACACACACCATCTAATGAGAGAGATCAAACACAAATCATAATTATATCATAGACAGGCAAGTCATATGGACACAAGAATAGATCATCTTTATTACAAGTTCATAATGGTGCTAGGGTTTCTCCATCTCCCCAAGAATAAAGGAACTACTCACTCATGGAAGCAATCAACAACATCATCATAATCAAATGAATGGATAAATGTACGGAGGTAGATCTAATGCAAACCACAATTGAATCTGGAATTACAACGAGATCTGATAGATGAAAGATGGGGGTATGGTGATAAAAGAGATGAAGTGATTGATGATGAAGGGGATGATGCGTTGTCCTCCAATGATCCGTGAAGCAGCTAGGATTTTCCCCAGCCAAGTTCCTCCTTCATATCCCTCTCGGATGTGGTTTTTTGTGGTTTATGGTGGATGTGAATGTCGGATCTTTCTCTCGTCTTTGCCAGGAGAAAGTATTTGACGAGGCGGTCACGATGGCGCATGGTATGGACGGACGGTACAGGCGGGCTCCGCCTATACCACTGGTCGTTATCGGTACTGATGCCTCCTCCTTGCTTGGTATTCTCCCATGTACGAAGGTGAATTCATAAAATAACTTTCATCACTTAGAAATATCATATAATTACACAATATGACATCTCTAATTAATATGTTCATATACGACTCAATGATTTGGGATCCTGTTGAAACAAGAACAGAATAGTGCGTATAGACGCGGTGAAATACAAAGATCCCTACTCTATTTATGCAAAAACAAAAGGTAAATATGCTTCAATTTTGGACACATCAACTACCTCAAGCTAGGCTCTTGCTCGTTACCGAGCAAGATGGTGGCTTATGGACAAGATCATCGTGTTCATGAGACACGAGTCGTTACAATAAATGAGGTAGAAATTCAAATAGGAATACAACATCAGATGTAGAGATAGTTCAGGGGTATTACCATACCCTTACATATTACATAACTTAGAGGCTTCCACACCTTTTCTAGTATTAATGAAATCATAAGAAGCTTCTAGTGATTTAACATACCATATAATCACAGAGTTTTGAGATATAGGACACTAAGTTTAGTAATGAAGATTCATGATCATTCTCTTTTTTCCTATGTTTGATTCTTTTGATAGCTGCTCTTTTTTTCGTTTTGATAGTGGTATATCTATATTTTTACTTGCTCCTTTTTCTCTTTTCTTTCATCACAACTATTTTATCATGCTCATTACTTAAATGGCTTTCAAAAACTCTTAATTATAATATGCTATCATAATTCTTCTTCTCATAACTTAATCAATACTTTCATTGGTGTGGAAGTCCATAAAATCATGACAGTTGTACAAGTGTCATAACACTCAACCTAGTTCAATCATCTAATATAATAATCATAAATCAAACACAACTTCAATTATCATAAAGTCTCATAACTCAACGCATATAAATCTTCTCTTGAACAAAGGGGGCTCGAAGTTGATGCAACTAATGCAAACTCGGAATTTAAAGTCCAACCATGCGTGCAGAAAAATAAACATGCTAAAATTGTAAGATAGATTACAAGGTTCTCACAGATCCCCCAAGCTTGGAATCAAGCCGGGTGGATCAAATAATCCCTTGCGATTATTTGATACCATGGCGTGCTCCTCTAGTTTGCAGGGGAAGAAACTCTAGAATCACGAAGACTTGCACGGAGCATCTTGTTTGATGTCTCTATGATCAAGATACGGATCCGGCTTTTCTCACTAACTTTCTCCAACTGCTCAACAAGAGCCTTGTATATCTCTATTGTTTGCTACTGGGTATTGATGGATCGGAGGCTGGCGTTGAGATTTTCTTCTAGCCCTTTCATTATCTTTAGGTCCATCTGGTTCAGGTAATGACGCAATAGTTCAATATGTTTAGAAGATCCTGTGAATTTTACCTCTATCTTCTTAATGCGGCGACAGAGCTTGTCCAAGGAGGCTTGGATCTCCTCCCCTTGTCTCTTCATTTTCTTTAAGAAGAGTTCCTCATCTCCTTCCAGATCAAGTTGAACTTCATCGAAGTCGCCTTGTTTTCCAACACCAAGGTTGAACACCTTGCGCCCATCCTTTAATGTTTCCATCAGCTTGAATCCATCCTCGTCTTCTAATTCTTTCTCTTCTGGAACAACAACTTTGTTTATCTCCGTAATCCTCGAGGATGATCCATAGAGATCTTCCTTCTCTTGAAGGTTACCCCATGTGAAGGACATGGTTCCAAAGCTCTCACGGAGGAAGAAGTAATTATGGAGAAGACCTGTATTGTAAATACAAGGATTGAGCCCTTCTGGAAGGCTTATAAAGGGTTAGAGGCAGGGTAAAATTCGTATTGAGAGGAAAAGGGTCGCCAAGAAAAGAATCCTAACAAATACGTGTCGTAACGACCAGTCGGTACGGGTGGACGGCTGTACGGCGTGCCCGTACCGGGTCGTTTCCAAAAACACCATGGCACGAAGTCAGTAATAATCAACCGACTAAGTGGTACGAGTGGGTTCCGCTCGTACTGCCTGCCGTACCGACTTCGTGGTCTCAGCTTTTTCAGTTTTTTTATGAAACAAACGAAAAGCGGAAAAAGGTTCACCGAACTGATAACGACCAGTCGTACGGGAGGCTATGCCCGTATGGCGCGGTCGTACCGGTTCTATGAAGACTACGTGAAGTTATCAGTGGGCTTAATGATCAGTGGTACGGGCAGGTCCAGCCGTACCACCCACCAGTACCGATCTCGTAAGACCGGCAATGAACTCAGAAAAACAAAAGAAATTCAAATGTGCGAAAATAAATAGGAGAAAATCATCCAGAACAATGATGTGTCCAGGATTTCATAAGCTATGATCATCGAGGGAACATGAACTCATTTGAATATCTTTTTCTTCCTCTCTTCGAATAAAGTTGGTCGTAGAAAATCACAAAAACTATTGCAAGAAGGAGTAGAGAACTTCCTTTCGGGTAGTGTGGTTCCCATAGGTATATACACGGTTGACACCTCCTTAGGATGAGCAAGTTCTTGAGTGTCCATGGATGTTTCCTCCATCTCTTCCTTTCTTTGTAGGATCTGTAAATCAAATTCTTGCAGAAGTAAAGTCCAACGGATCATTCTTGGCTTAACATCAGTCCTTTCTAGGATTTCCTTTAAGCCAACATGATCAGTGTGCACTCTTACTTTAGAGTTAATGCTATAAGACCTAGATTTATCATAGGAGAAAATCACTGTGAAGATTTCTTTTTCTACCATAGGGTAGTTCTTTGGGGCCCCATTTAAGGTGCACCTAGCATGATGAATGATATTAAGATCATCACCATCATACTGACAAATCAAAATGCTCCTACAGCTTCATGACTACCCTCGCAAAACAGCTCAAAAGGTTTCTTCCAGTTAGGTGGTTTTATAATGGGAGCTTCAAGGAGGGCTTGTTTTAATATGTTGAAAGAAGTAAGACACTTTTCATCAAAATTAAAACAAACATCCTTTTGAAGAAGGTTAGTTAGAGGTTTAGCAGTTATCGAAAAATTCTTAATGAATCTTCTATAAAATCCTACATGACCTAAGAAGCTTATTATACCTTTTATGTCTTGAGGAGGGGGTAACCTTTCTATCGCTTCAATCTTTGCTTTATCGACTTCTATGCCCTTACTTGAGAATTTGTGACCGAGCACTATGCCTTCTTGAACCATAAAATGGCATTTATCCTAGTTCAAGACTAAGTTAGTGCCTTCACATCTCTCCAAAACTTTATAAAGATTATGGAGACAATGATTAAAGGAAGTTCCATAAACAGAGAAGTCATCCATGAATACTTCCATAATACTTTCGACATAATCTGGAAATATAGCAGTCATACATCTTTGAAAAGTGGCGGGAGCATTGTGATACGTCGTAAATGTATCTATCATTTTTGATGTTACATGCTTGTTTAGCATCTACTTTCTTATGTTTTGTTCATACTTTGAGGTATTTTTATACATTTTCTGGAACAAACCTGTTAACAAGATTCCATAGTGCCAGTTGCATGTTTTCTGCTGTTTTTGGTTTCAGAAAAACTCGTAAAGAAATATTCTCTGAATTGGACGGGACAAAAGCCAAAGTTCCTATTTTACCAGAAGACTCATGGAGCCAGAAGACGAGATGGAGTGGGGCCACAAGGGGCCCACACCACCTGGTGGTGTCGGTCAGGCCAGGCCACGCCAGGGGTGGTGTGGCCGCCTCGGGTGCCCATCGGCCTTGCCTCTTTACCTATAAAAGCCCCTCGGGACGAAAACCCTAAAAACCAGATCAGAATTCCACGAAAAGTTTTGTAGCGCCGCTGCCACCGAAGAGAAGATTTGGGGGACAGAAGTCTCTATTCTAGCACTCTACCGGGACGGGGAAGTGCCCCCGGAGCCATCTCCATCGACTCCACCACCATCTCCATTGCCGTTGCTGACTCCCATGATGAGGGGGAGTAGATCTCTCTCGAGGGTAAGGTCTCTACCGGTAGCTATGTGTTCATCTCTCTCTATGCGTGATCTTATGAGATCATGAGCTTTTTAATCTATAGATCTATTCTACTACTCAAGTGCTTTAATGAATCTCTGCTTATCCCCACGTGTGTGAAGTTGGCAGTGTGCACACCGTGTGGCACTTTGGCTAAGGTTACATAAATACTTATCATGAGTATAATTTGAGTTGGATGTCTCTATGAGATTGTGGTGTTTGTTGGAACCATCTAGCACTCAAGGTGACAGTGAGGGGTTATCTAGATGGGGAATGCGAACTTTAAGGTGTGTTGTTATAGCCCTACATTGTCCAACCGGAGAGTAGTTCAGGGTAGCATAATGAAGAGAAGATATTTATATGAGAGTGTCCACTAGTGAAAGTATGATCCCTATGCCTTGTTTCTAAGCATTGAAACACCATTTGAAATCAATCTTGTTACATGTTTGCTTGCCGCCACTCTTATTTCAGATTGCAATTACCACTTATAATTATCCATATTACTTGTACATCACTATCTCTTCGCCGAACTAGTGCACCTATACACCTGACAAGTGTATTGGGTGTGTTGGGGACACAAGAGACTTCTTGTATCTTGATTGCAGGGTTGCTTGAGAGGGATACCTTTCACCACTTCCTCCCGGAGTTCGATAGACCTTGGGTGATCCACTTAAGGGAAACTTATTGTTGTTCTACAAACCTCTGCACTTGGAGGGCCAACACTGTCTACAAGGATAGAAGCGTGCGTAGACATCAAGCTATTTTCTAGCGTCGTTGCCGGGGAGGTAAGGTAAAAGGTACTCACATCCTCTGGCTACTAAGCTATCTTCTAGTACAGTTGCTGGTGTGTGAGTGCTCGAAGTTATTTCCTTTAGATTCTGCAATTATATCTTTTTGTTTCTTGTTTTTATTTTCACTAGTTAGGCTTAATGGAAAACAACAACAAAATTAGAGAACTTTATAGTATTTATCTTGAGTTAGGACATGAAGTGTTTGAAGAGAAAATTAAAAAACCTATGGAACTTTATTTGCATGCTAATAGCACTGTTATTAGTATGAATTCTTTGAACACCATTATTGCTAATGCTATGGAAAATTCTAAGCTTGGGGAAGCTGGTTCTGATGAGCATAATATTTTTAGTCCCCCAAGCACGGAGGAGAAAATTTAGTTTGATGATACTATGCCTCCAATATATGATGATTACAATGATGAGTATGATATTTTCAATACACCTACTATTGAGGAGAAAATTAATTATGATTACAATATGCCTCCTATATTTGATGATTATGGTGATGAGAATAATAATGATAGCTATTTTGTTGAATTTGCTCCCACTACAATTAATAAGAATGACTATGTTTATGTGGGGAGTATTAATTCTTTTATGCTCCCACTACACCTTTCTTAGGAACACAATGAACATGACTTACCCATTCACTCTCCTCTACATG
The DNA here is from genome assembly GCA_910589775.1 of Avena eriantha. Lineage (NCBI taxonomy): Eukaryota > Viridiplantae > Streptophyta > Magnoliopsida > Poales > Poaceae > Avena > Avena eriantha. The sequence continues at coordinate 14,004,194 of OU342746.1, forward strand.
AAAGATGACGCCGGTATCCAATAAACATATTATTTCTTTTCTTACCTCCTCTTTCATGTGATGTTTAAAACGTCACTAAAAGTCCGCGACCGGTTGAGATCCTTCTTCCATGAATATTCTATGGGTGGCTATCGAGGACTAATCCCCTTCAAGTCACTCATCGAATACCCAAGAGCATTTCGATGCATGTGGAGAACCTTCATTAAGTTTTCCTCCTCTTTCTCTACAAGGTTAGCACTTATAATAACAGGAAATTTATTGATTCCATCATGAAACCTATATTTTAGTTCCTTTGGTAAAGTTTTAAGGATTGGAGGGGAAGAGCCTTGTCTCCTTTCCTTATGGGTTCTTCATATTTTTTGTTAATCTCGGTGTCCACCTCAGGTGTGGAGTCAAGATAATCATCCATTTGTGGCATCCCGCTAAAACCACTACCAGAAAATCGCTCGATGTTTCTACTTTGTGCATCATCATGACATCATCATGCATGTTTGTTCATAAAAGTACTTTGCAAAAACCCTATTTTGTTTTCTAATTAGCCCTCCTTTAATTTCAAATCATAAAACCAGGTCTTCCTGAATATTTTATTTGTCTAAAATCTATTTGCAGAAATCTTTTAAAAATAAAATAATTAGATAAAAATGGTTTAGGGGAGGCTGCCACTGGCCAGGCCCAAAGGCCCAGCTAGCAGCAGCCTACTACCCCAGATAAAAACCTAAGACTCTAACCTACCCAAACCCTAGTTTTCACACACACCACACCCCACCCGCCACCACATCCCAGCTCCACGCCTCCACCCACACGCCACACCCGGTCCACCACCTATCTAGCCAGCCCACCAAGCCCTGACCTGACTGACCGCACCCATCCCCAGATCCACCTCCCCCTGGTCCCCGGGCCCCACCACCGACAGCCTCCCGCCTGGGCCGATCCCCATGCCCCGCGCGGTCAACCACCAGCAGGCCGAACCCTAGATCCCACGACGCCCTCCCCGTCCCGCATGCGACCACGCCACGCGGCCCCAGCCCGACACGCTGCCCGTCCCCTGGCCCCACCCCGCGAACGCGTGTGTCACGCACGCAAGGCGTCGCCCAGCCCCGACCCACTACCCCGTGCCGACAAAGTTCCTCCTCGGGATCTCCGCCGGCCCCTGGCCAACCACTCCCGCTCATCCCGCTCCTCTCTCCCCGCGCGTGACCCACCCTCCCCACCTACCGTGTCTGCCGCCGTGAACCCATCGCCCCTGGCTTTTGCAACCCCGCTCGCCGTCCTCCTCGCTCAGCACCGCCACGTCGCCCTGCGAGCACGCCGCCCTCTCTGTAGCATTGCCGGCTGCCCGTCCTCGCCTCGCCAGCGCGAGTCCGGCCCCAACCCGGCCACGCCTCCAGCCGCCACCTCCGGCCCACGCTGCCGCGCGCGCCCTCGTCGCCGTCACCAAGCTCCGCCACCCCTCCGCATCGGCTTGCAGTGTTCCGCGGCCTCCTGTGCCGAGCTCGACCCGGCCTCGCGCGACCCTGCGCCCCGACGCCTGCCTCGCCACCGTCGTCGCGCGGATCCTCGTCTGCACCGGCACCCTCTGCCCTCCTCGCTTCTCACCTTGGTGCCCTGCAGCACGCCACGGTCTCCGCCGCCCCGGAGCCAGCCTGCCTTCCGCGTCACCGTGGCCATCCCCGGCGACATCTTTCGTGCGTCGTGGTCGCCTCCCTTGCCTTCGTCCTGCACGGCTCCTCCCCAAGCTCCTCCGACCGGCCCAAGCTGTCGTTGCCCTCCTCTCCATCCACCGCCGGCCGCCTAGGCCCGTCCCCTTCCGCTTCGGGCCACCACTGCCATGATCCCGCCTTCTAGTACAACTACTAGGCTTCACCCGTGCGATCCTCCAACATCCACCGACGCCTATTTTCTGCCCATGTCTGCTGCTGCCGAGCTGCGCATGGTTGCCATCGATCAGATGCCTCACGGCTCTGCTTCTTCTGCTGGTGGACTCGTTGTCTGTCGTGTTATCTGTTGCTCTATTTGGTGTGTTTTGGTACTGACGGGAGATGGAGTGTGCTATGGCTGCAACAACAATTGCGAAAAGTGGTGGCGTTTTGGTGATGGATGTGAGTTAGTGTAGATGAGAGATGGTGTGGTGTTGAGGTCGCCTGAGTACGAGCTACGCCATCTACATCCGGGGATCCGTGTATACATGCCTCGACAAGATCTTCGCTGCAGATTCAAGGGACCCGAAGGACATCGAGATACCTTGAAGGAACCGGCACCGAGACCCGAGGCCGACATCGACAATTGAAGCTGCCAGACCTCGAGTTCTCCTACACGGACACCGAGCATCAAGATCTCCTTCATGGGTTGGACGGAACCACCATGACCTTCTTCTCGGATCCTTGAGTCGAGACCCAGACCCGCACCCCGTCGAACCCCAAGACCTTCGACCCTAGATGTGTGACCCCTATCCTATCCCTATTTTTATAATATATAATATCAATCTATTGCATTTAAATTGTTCATACATGCATACCTGTCCGTGGTTTGGGGGCATTATACCGATTCACCTAATAATTAAATATGGAGTCGATATGCGGGATACGTTTGTCTTATTCCGGACTCCATTTAAATTGGCGTAGCTAACCGATGCCATGTTTCGCCCTGTTAATACAACATTTAATTTGCGGGGTACCTAAACAATATGAACCTCCTAAATAATTGTTGGGACCCTGGTTCCACTTAATATTGCCTAGTTGCATCGCATCCTTGCCATGCCATCCATCATCTCATAATCATGCCGGATCTTCTTCCGTAGTATTAAATATTGCATCCGGTGTTTCTTCTAGTGTTTGCTTCTTTGCGGATTAGGCCGAAGAGTTGATGCGAGTATCGACAAGTTCTCTGGATATGAACCTTCGGAAGTGCTTCCCAGGCGAGCATCTCTCCCCCTTCTACCTATTTTGCAGTTATAGTCTTTATTTCCTCCTGTTGATCTATTGCTATCCGTGTCGCGATGCTTTAGTTTTCCGTGCACCAGTTATATCCTGTGCAGCCTCTATATTGCCATGGACACCTCCTAATACCTGTTGTTTGGTAGATAGCTGGCCTTGCGAGTCGTAGTTGCTTGCTTAGGTGCGGTCTCGTGTTGTCGAGTACCACAGTTGTTGGAATGCTGGCAGATGTTTTTGGTGGAGATGATCATGACTTTAAATACAACTATTAAATTGTTGGGATAACTAATGAAAGAGGCACCGGTGGGCAATATATGCTATTTGGTTTTATGCCCAGTTCTGTCCCGTAGGCCCCGAGTACTTGATACCTGTTCCTTGACTATTCGCACTATCCACATACGAGAGACTCTATGAACCCCCCTTAGCCAGAGCTTGATTCATTTCTTATTTCTTCGGGCCATAAACTAGTTTGGGGTTTTATTACTATCTTGTACCTATGCCATGCTTTACTGCTTTATTTACGTTTGTGCGTGGAGCACCTGTACTGTTTAGGATCGTGACAGGTTTTCGCTGTATCGACAAGCCCAGTCACACTTTCGGGTTCCCAGTCGTTTACAGCCGTCCACACAAACCTTGGGTCCGTCTCGGAGCCGGCCAACTTCGTTGCGGGTAGCTTAATAGGGTGGCCCCCTGAAATATTTTATGAATCCTGTGATTGCTTTGTCGTGAAAGCCTCGTTGGGTTTTGAGTTGGTTTTTCCGAGGTTGATCGTGTGTGTGTTGCTATTTGTGCACCCCTGCAGGGTAAATCTTTCTGAAAGCCGTGTCCGCGGTTATGGATGACTTGGAGCAAAGTATCTCGATCATAGATAAGCATAACTAAAGTAGTGTTACAAATTTGACTTAATATATGACTAGTAATCAGCTTCACTACAATGGAATGGATAATAAAAATGCCAACAACCGGTGGATCTGTGGGGATCTGTGTCATACTATACCTGCCTAGTAAGTATTGCAACTCCAATGGAATGTGATAAAAGTGCCAACAACTACTGGGTTTTTGGGATTCCTCGGGACAATTATATCTGACTAGTAAATGTTCCAACTACCACGGAATGGTTAATTAAAACTGCCCACTAATTATGCTTCAGGATGACTCGTGCTATCTATATCTGATTAGTAAGTGCTGCAACTATAACGGGATGAGTAAAATTGCCAATTGTGTGAGTTCCTTGGTCCGACTTCCTCGTTTGGTCTCGAGGGGGAAATACCAGGATGGGTATGTTTGGTGTTAGTATCAGGTAGGATCCGAATAGGTCTTTCTTACCCCTCTCTAATAGCCGCCAGTGATACCGAGTCTCTATAAGTTGTTTAGTGCCGCTGCGCTACCGCTTCAGTCCACCATACCTGTGTAGGCGAGGACCGCCGAATTCTAGCCTCGCCGTGTACTGGCCTCAGTACTAACGCTCCTCTTTTTCCTTTGCCCTTTGTCGGTACCCCTTTTGTTTTAGCAGGTTTGAGATCGACGTCGTTAGCAGGGTTACCCTTCCGGCTTGGCCTGGGCAGGGTTATGGACGCCATTGGTTATTCTTCAGGGCTCTTAGCCCCATTTGCATCTTGTGCGTACTTGGACGTTGTATCGTTTTCAAGGTGATTTGGATCTTTGTAGTGTATATCTGTATTCTTGACTCTTGGAGTCGTGTTGTATATATATATCTATTCTGTGGGTCCCATCGAGGACTGTTGTGTAACGGTATTACTTCGTTTTCCACCCGCACGAAAGTGCCTGGTGGGCGTCCTTGAATCGTTTCTATGTGGGTTTGGCGGAAACGCTAAAACTTGCATAGGGCCTATTCGAGGGTGTTACAGAATGGTATCAGAGCTCAGCTGTTGCGATACCCCACTGGTCTAGCCTGTAGGATAACCTAGCTAATGGATGATCTAGAGTGTCAAAACTATTTTGGAAAATCGGTTGGATAGATCTGATTAGGTCTACTTTTACTCCTTACCCTCTGCTATTCTCCTCTTACCTCTACGTGTTTTGGATCTGTTCTCTTATCTTTTCTTCGAGTCCAGGAATTCTTGTGGTTGGGTTTCCGTCATACCTTCAGGGTTTCGCTTCCTTCTTTGGTAACGGTGCTTCCACATCCGGTCGTCATGCTATCTGAGGAATCCGTCTTCTGTGGTACCATTCTTTGTGCCTTGTTTGTGCCTTCTGGTGTTTTCAACGCAACGACAACATCCTCTACACCAGATCCGATGCAGAGCCTGCATCACTCCTTTGTTCCGAACCACGATTGTTGAGATCTTCAGTCTAATTCCAAGAATGGTTGCACGCTTTTCTATCGAATGTGCGGAGTAATAGTTTGGGTGCGTGATGGATTGGCCCCCATGCCGACTACTCATTCTATTTGCTCTCGTACATTGAAGTGGATGAGAATGCATCGGTTCTCTCTTTCTATCGAAGCTAGAGGTGGCTTTATTTGTTGACACCTTTACCTTCGCCTTTGTTCCCGGAGTGTTCTCTCGACGATCACGGACAACGACCTCTTGTTAGTGGTGTCGCGAGGATCTACATGAAGCGAGAAGATTCAGATCACCGACCTTCTTCTCGGTACCATGAGGTGGATCTCGAGGGCGAGATCCCTTGTTAGTGGTGTCGAATTGTGGCATCCCGCTAAAACCACTACCAGAAAATCGCTCGATGTTTCTACTTTGTGCATCATCATGACATCATCATGCATGTTTGTTCATAAAAGTACTTTGCAAAAACCCTATTTTGTTTTCTAATTAGCCCTCCTTTAATTTCAAATCATAAAACCAGGTCTTCCTGAATATTTTATTTGTCTAAAATCTATTGGCAGAAATCTTTTGAAAATAAAATAATTAGATACAAATGGTTTAGGGGAGGCCGCCACTGGCCAGGCCCAAAGGCCTAGCTAGCAGCAACCTACTACCCCAGATAAAAACCTAAGACTCTAACCTACCCAAACCCTAGTTTTCACACACACCACACCCCACCCGCCGCCACATCCCAGCTCCACGCCTCCACTCGCACGCCACACCTGGTCCACCACCTATCCAGCCCACCTAGCCCTGACTTGACCGACCGCACCCATCCGCAGATCCACCACCCCTGGTCCCCGGGCCCCACCATCGACAGCCTCCCGCCTGGGCCGATCCCCATGCCCCGCGCGGTCAACCACCGCCAGGCCAAACCCCAGATCCCACGGCGCCCTCCCCGTCCTGCACGCGACCACGCCATGCGGCCCCAGCCCGACACGCTGCCCGTCCCCTGGCCCCACCCCGCGAACGCGTGTGTCACGCACGCAAGGCGTCGCCCAGCCCCGACCCACTACCCCGTGCCGACAAAGTTCCTCCTTGGGATCTCCGCCGGCCCCTGGCCCACCTCTCCCGCTCATCCCGCTCCTCTCCCCGCGCGTGACCCACCCTCCCCACCTACCACGTCTGCCGCCGTGATCCCCATCGCCCCTGGCTCTTGCAACCCCGCTCGCCGTCCTCCTCGCTCAGCACCGCACGTCGCCCTACGAGCACTCCGCCCTCTCTATAGCATCGCCGGCTGCCCGTCCTCGCCTCGCCAGCGTGAGTCCGACCCCAACCCGGCCGCGCCTCCAGCCGCCACCTCTGGCCCACGCCGCCGCGCGCGCCCTCGTCACTGTCACCAAGCTCCACCACCCCTCCGCATCGTCTCGCAGCATTCCGCGGCCTCCTGTGCCGAGCTCAACCCGCCCTCGCGCGACCCCGCGCCCCGACGCCTGCCGCGCCACCGTCGTCGCGCGGATCCTCGTCTGCACTAGCGCCCTCTGCCCTCCTTGCTTCTCACCTCGGCGCCCTATAGCACGCCATGGTCTCCGCCACCCCAGAGCCGGCCTGCCTTCTGCGTCACCGTGGCCGTCCCCGGCGACATCTTCCGCGCGTCGTGGTCGCCTCCCTTGCCTCCGTCCTGCACGGCTCCTCCCCAAGCTCCTCCGACTAGCCCGAGCTGCCGTTGCCCTCCTCTCCATCCACCGCCGGCCGCCTAGGCCCGTCCCCTTCCACTTCGGGCCACCACTGCCATGATCCCGCCTTCTAGTACTACTGCTAGGCTTCACCCGTGCGATCCTCCAACCTCCACCGGCGCCTCTTTTCTACCCATGTCTGCTGCTGCCGAGCTGCGCATGGTTGCCATCGATCAGATGCCTCACGGCTCTGCTTCTCCTGCTGGTGGACCCGTTGTCTGTCGTGTTATCTATTGCTCTATTTGGTGTGTTTTGGTACTGACGGGAGATGGAGTGTGCTATGGCTGCAACGACAATTGCGAAAAGTGGTGGCGTTTTGGTGATGGATGTGAGTTAGTGTAGATGAGAGATGGTGTGGTGTTGAGGTCGCCTGAGTACGAGCTACGCCATCTACATCCGGGGATCCGTGTATACATGCCTCGACAAGATCTTCGCCGCAGATTCAAGGGACCCGAAGGACATCGAGATACCTTGAAGGAACCGGCACCGAGACCCGAGGCCGACATCGACAATTGAAGCTGCCAGACCTCGAGTTCTCCTACACGGACACCGAGCAACAAGATCTCCTTCATGGGTTGGACGAAACCGCCATGACCTTCTTCTCGGATCCTGGAGTCGAGACCCGGACCCGCACCCCGTTGAACCGCAAGACCTTCGACCCTAGATGTGTGACCCCTATCCTATCCCTATTTTTATAATATATAATATCAATCTATTGCATTTAAATTGTTCATACATGCATACATGTCCGTGGTTTGGGGGCATTATACCGATTCACCTAATAATTAAATATGGAGTCGATATGCGGGATACCTTTGTCTTATTCTGGACTCCATTTAAATTGGTGTAGCGAACCGATGCCATGTTTCGCCCTCTTAATACAACATTTAATTTGCGGGGTACCTAAACAATATGAACCTCCTAATTAATTGTCGGGACCCCGGTTCCGCTTAATATTGCCTAGTTGTATCGCATCCTTGCCATGCCATGCATCATATCATAATCATGTCGGATCTTCTTCCGTAGTATGCATCTGGTGTTTCTTCTAGTGTTTACTTCTTCGCGGATTAGGCCAATGAGTTGATGCGAGTATCGACAAGTTCTCCGGATATGAACCTTCGGCAGTGCTTCCCAGGCGAGCATCTCTCCCCCTTCTACTTATTTTGCATTTATAGTCTTTATTTCCTCCTGTTGATCTATTGCTATCCGTGTCGCGATGCTTTAGTTTTCCGTGCACCAGGTATATCCCGTGCAGCCTCTATATTGCCATGGACACCTCCTAATACCTGTTGTTTGGTAGATAGCTGGCCTTGCGAGTCGTAGTTGCTTGCTCAGGTGCGGTATCGTGTTGTCGAGTACCACAGTTGTTGGAATGCTGGCAGATGTTTTTGGTGGAGATGATCATGACTTTAAATATAACTATTAAATTGTTGGAATAACTAATGAAAGAGGCACCGGTGGGTAATATATGTTATTTGGTTTTTTTGCCCACTTGTGTCCCGTAGGCCCCGAGTACTTGATACATGTTCCTTGACTATTCGCACTATCCACATACGGGAGACTCTATGAATCCCCCTTAGCCAGAGCTTGATTCATTTCTTATTTCTTGGGGCCACAAACTAGTTTGGGGTTTTATTACTATCCTGTACCAATGTCATGCTTTACTGCTTTATTTACGTTTGTGCATGGAGCACCTGTACTGTTTAGGATCGTGACACGTTTTCGCTGTATCAACAAGCCCAGTCACACTTTCGGGTTCCCAGTCGTTTACAGCCGTCCACACAAACCTTGGGTCCGTCTCGGAGCCGGCCAACTTCATTGCGGGTAGCTTAATGGGGTGGCCCCCTGAAATATTTTATGAATCCTGTGATTGCTTTGTCGTGAAAGCCTCGTTGGGTTTTGAGTTGGTTTTTCCGAGGTTGATCGTGTGTGTGTTGCTATTTGTGCACCCCTGCAGGGTAAATCTTTCTGAAAGCCGTGTCCGCGATTATGGACGACTTGGAGCACAGTATCTCGATCATAGACAAGCATAACTAAAGTAGTGTTATAAATTTGACTTAATATATGACTAGTAATCAGCTTCACTACAATGGGATGGATAATAAAAATGCCAACAACTGGTGGATCTGTGGGGATCTGTGTGATACTATACCTGCCTAGTAAGTATTGCAACTCCAATGGAATGTGATAAAAGTGCCGACAACTGCTGGGTTTTTGGGATTCCTCGGGACAATTATATCTGACTAGTAAATATTCCAACTACCACAGAATGGTTAATTAAAATTGCCCACTACTTATGCTTCAGGATGACTCATGCTATCTATATCTGATTAGTAAGTGCTGCAACTATAACGGAATGAGTAAAATTGCCAACTGTGTGAGTTCCTTGGTCCGACTTCCTTGTTTGGTCTCGAGGGGGAAATACCAGGATGGGTATGTTTGGTGTTAGTATCAGGTAGGATCCGAATAGGTCTTTCTTACCCCTCTCTAATAGCCGCCAGTGATACCGAGTCTCTATAGGTTGTTTAGTGCCGTTGTGCTGCCGCTTCAGTCCACCATACCTGTGTAGGCAAGGACCGCCGAATTCTACCCTCGCCATGTACTGGCCTCAGTACTGACGCTCCTCTTTTTCCTTTGCCATTTGTCGGCACCCCTTTTGTTTTAGCAGGTTTGAGATCGACGTCATTAGCAGGGTTACCCTTCCGGCTTGGCCTGGGCAGGGTTATGGATACCATTGGTTATTCTTCAGGGCTCTTAGCCCCATTTGCATCTTGTCCGTACTAGGACGTTGTATCGTTTTCAAGGTGATTTGGATCTTTGTAGTGTATATCTGTATTCTTGACTCTTGGAGTCGTGTTGTATATATATCTCTGTTCTGTGGGTCCCATCGAGGACTATTGTGTAACGGTATTACTTCATTTTCCACCCGCACGAAAGTGCCTGGTGGGCGTCCTTGAATCCTTTCTATGCGGGTTTGACGGAAAGGGCTAAAACTTGCATAGGGCCGATTCGAGGGTGTTACACCATTTTAGCTTTTTATATGCCTTGAAGGATATTATTATTATTGACTAAACTTCTTGCTAAATCATCTTCATGAGTCTTGATGACTATTGAGGCTAAATTTACAATATTACCTTCTTCCTCATGTTCGTACTCATCATCATCCAATTCTTTAATAGCCGGCTTATGGTAAAATTTAGAGAAGTGAAAATCCATCTTCTCTTCACCAAACTTGAGACACACAGTTTGTCTTTTGCAATCTATGTTTGCTCCTGTGATATTTAGAAAAGTTCTTCCAAAAATAATGGGACAATAAACATCAGTGGTCATATCGATAAGCACAAAATGAATGGGATACTTATATGGTCCGACACAAATTGGAACATTCCTAATTACTCTCATAGGGACTCTAAGTGTTTTATCTACAAGCATTATAGTCATATCCGTATCTTCCAGTTCGGCTGGAGTTAACTCATTTTGATTTTTTAAATAAAAACTGGAAGGGATAACATTAACAGGTGTACCAATATCACAAAGGCCATAATATCTAGCTCAATTATGTTGCACTGTGCAAACATGGTTAAAATATCTTCCTTTATTAATGCCTTTGCCTCTTGTACACGTTCTTCTTCAGTTTTTCTTCTTTGCGTTTCCTCTTCCAACTCCTTGATAAATAGTTCTTCTTCTTTGTGCTGATCCTCTAGTTGCTGAGCCATCATATGCTTTCTCACCGTCCTTGGGAAAGGAAAGGGTTCAACATATGGGGGTACCTCCTTTAATGGCTCGATAGAGGCAATGATTACTGAATATTCTTCTACAACTGGCTCAGGTGGTGAAGTATAATGGAGCCAATCTTTCTTAGGAGCCTCGATATGTTCTGTAAAAGACTGAAGGATTTGCAAAATAACATCATCGTCAAGTTGCAGTTCATTAGCAGTTTCTTTTACTTTACCGGAGTCTTTATAAGCGTTGAGACAATCATATTCAATTTATATACCTCCTTTGCCTCCTAAATCAAATCCCCATGTTTCTCTATTACCACAAATTCGTTCTAAAAGTTCTGAAGCTTTAATTATAGTTAACTCCATGAAAGAGCCTCCTGAATTCGTGTTAAGCTCATGCTTAATTTCTTGATTAAGTCCTTCATAAAAGATATGCAAAACGTACCATTCAGGTAAATCATGATGGGGACATTTATGAAGTAGAGACTTGTACCTTTTATAGGCTCTTACCAAACCTTCACCTAGGAAGTTCTTGAAGTTTGCAATTGCCCTTCTTACTTCAGCAGTTTTTACCTTAGGAAAGAATCGAAACACAAATTCTCCTTTAAGTTTTTCCCAAGTATCAATTTTCTCTACAGGGCAAATTCTATACCAAGCCAAAGCAGTGTTGGTTAGAGATTGGCTAAATAGTTTAAGTTTTAATTCATCATCCCAATATCCTCTCAATTTAAGGGTCCAACATAGTTTGGTAAAATGCATTAAATGATTGTAAGGATCCTCATTGGGATCATCTCCTGCAAAAGTTTTCTCTTCAATAATAGCGATAAAATGAGGGTTAACCTCGTATTCTGGTTCGCTCCCACTCAGGAATTCTTTGATGAGTCCTCTATTGAACTTCCTGAGGTATTTATTAGCATCGAGCTGATTAATCAGTTTGAGTGTAGTCATGGTGCTTACCTAAAACTAGTAAACAACTTTAGTAAAACGATGAGTAAAATAATTAACTAAGAACAAAGATCAAAAGCGCTTAGCTCCCCGGCAACGGCACCAGAAAATAGCTTGATGATTGCAAGTGCACATATTAATTGTAGCTTGTTTCGAAGTAAAGATATCGAACTCACAAAGAGCTATTGGTAAAGGTATCTATGCCCCTCATTACTATCTACCAAAGGATAATTATAAGTTGCCTTTGATATCAAGTAAAGGGTGCTTGAAAGGTTTATGGTTGTTTGCAGAAAAGTAATTAAAACAAGTAACATAAAACAAAGAAACAAGTTTGTATGAAAGCGCGGTTAAACTCAATAGGGCTAAAACATTCTCGGGGATGTAGGATACACCACTAGCATATTATTATTGCTATATGTAATCAACATAACATACTCCTTGTGTCATGATATATGTGGAGAGAGCCCCATAATAAGATGTTCACTACAAGGCTCGTAGGAAGCCACTTTGTTGAGCCAAGAGTGGGGTCACCTCTAAATAACCACTGCGATGTCTGAGAGCAGTAACCCATACAAACCAACACAATTAAGGGTTTCCCCGTGGATATCGTAATTAGCTTAGGGAATCCCTCTTTAATCATGCTTTGACCGTGTAGGTTATTGTGTCACCCCGCTAAAACCACTACTAGAAAATCGCTGTGTTTTTGGTGCATTGCATCATCATGACCGCATGCTCATGTCATCATGCCACATTGCATTTGAGCATCGTCATCATCATGCATCTGTTGTCTGAAACTATTTTCGAAAAACCCTATTTCTGTTTTCTAAATACCTAGCCTTTATTCAAATACAAAACCTGGGCCTCTGGAATATTTTGGTTTGTCTAAATACGGTTTGCAAAAGCCCCATTTTAAATAATAAAATTTTATATTATTTTTCTAGGAGGCAGCCCGCCAGGCCCGAAAGCCCGGCCAGCCACCTCCAAACCCTAGTCTAAAAAAATATCTAATCCTAATTCTACCCAATCCTATCCTACCTAACCTCCCTCCACCTCACCCTGACCAATCCCCTCCCTCCACCTCACACCTCCACCTCACTCCAGCCAACCACCAGTCGCCACCTCCCCTCACACCCGCCACCTCATCGGTGGACACACACACCCACACCCACACCACACGCACGCACTCCCACGCGCGCTGCCCGTCGCCCAGACCGCACGCCCCACCAACTCCCAGCCTCGCTATCCCTGGACCCAACCCACGACCGACAACGCCCGGCCTCGATCCCCTCGCCCACCCCGCGGGAGCCCGCGCCCTCTGCCCCACGAGAGACGCCCGCCCATCGCCGCCTTATCCCCTCCGCTCCGGCCGCGCCCATCCCCGCCGCGATTCCTCCACCCCGTCCGCGCCCGCCCTGGTCCTCCACCCGCGCGGCTCCTCACCGGCCGCCGACAGGGCCCCTCCGTGTCGAGCTTCACCGACTCCCTCCCCCCCGTTGTAGTGCTCTCCGGCCAGATCCCATCGTCGGGCCTCCTCTAGCGCCGGCCTCGCCTCCCCTGCAGCCACGCCGCCACCGGAGCCGGCCGCATCCCCGCCTCGGCCGCCTTCCGTGCGAGCATCCGCGGCCGCAGAGCTCCTCTACCACGACCCCGCGTTGCTCAAGCCCGAGCACGCCGGCCTGCAGCACGCGCCGTCGCCGGCCGATCTCCACCGCCGCCCTGGCCCTCACCGTCGTGGCCCTCTCTTTCTCTGGCTCCGAGCGAAGCCCTCGCCACGAGCTCGCGCGGCGCCTCCCCGAGTCCCCCGTCGGCCCGCCTTGTCGCCCCGGCAGTGAGCACCGCCTCGAGATCCGGCCTCCCTGCCGCCAGGGCCCCCTCCACCGCGTCGGGCCAACCCCCTGCCTCGCCTCGTCGGTCCTGTACCCCCTCAGTTGTCGGGAGCCCAACGCCGGCCTCCTCCTCCCGTGTCAGCCTCCTCCTCCCTCCGCGTCCGAGCGTCTCCGGCCGCGACCGTGCCCAGCACCGCATCTGCAAGTCACGTTTCCATGTGCTGCTTTTGTTGGTGCCCTGCTCTTAGTGTTTCTGCGTGTCTGTGCTTTTATGTGTGTATGCATGTGTGGTTGTGTTGTTACGGGGCTTTGGAGAACCCTGGCGTACCGAGAGGGATCCCCGCCGTCCAGGACCGAGACGACCGTCTATGTTTTCCATACACCCGAGTCCTATACCAAGATCGGCATCGACAAGAACCGCCTGTTGTCTAGTTATTCCGACGACCCGACCCAACACCCGTAGACCGATCCGGGACGCCAAGGTCTCCTTCACGAATGCGGATCTGTAGACCTCGAGACCCCGGATCCAAACCCCGGCATCCGCTTCATGCTCTCCTTCCTAGACGCCAAGTCCCATTCCCGGAGGCGAAGGCCGATCTCGTCGACCCCTAGACCCTCGGAGCCAAGTTCGCCGAACCCTAATGTGATCCCCTAACTAAGACCCCTATTTTATAAATGCCATCTATATAAATTGTTGCATATTAAATTGTTCATGTCGCATACATATTGTGTGGTTTGGGGGAATTATATTGATTCACCTAAATTAAATATGGAGTGTTTATGCGGGATACCTTTGTCTTATTCCGGACTCCATTTAAATTGGTGTAGCGAACCGATGCCATGTTTCGCCCTATTAATACAACATTTAAATTGCGAGGGTTATAAATAACTTGAACCGTTTAATTAATTGTCGGGACCCCGGTTCCGCTTAATATTGTCTAATCGCACTGTATCTGTGCCATGTCATGCATCACATCATAATCATGCCGATTCTTCTGTCGTAGCATTAAATATTGCATTCGGTGTTTCTTCTAGTGTTTGCTTCTTCGCGGATTAGGCCGATGAGTGGATGCGAGTACCGACAAGTTCTCCGGATATGAACCTTTGCCAGTGTTTCCCTAGGCGAGCATCCCTTCCCCTTCTACCTATTTTGCATTTATAGTCTTTATTTCCTCCTGTTGATCTATTGCTATCCGTGTCGCGATGCTTTAGTTTCCGTACACCAGTTATACCCCGTGCAGCCTCTATATTGCCATGGACACCTCCTAATACCTGTTGTTTGGTAGATATATGGCCTTGCGAGTCGTAGTTGCTTGCTCAGGTGCGATCTCATGTTGTCGAGCACCCCAGTTGTTGGAATGCTGGCAGATGTTTACGGTGGAGATGCTTAATGGTGGAGATGATCATGACTTTAACCAGTACTATTAAATTGCTAGATATAACTAATGCAGAGGCATCGGTAGGCAATAGATGTTATTTGGTTCTTCCACGCTCACTTGTGTCCCGTAGGACCCCGAGTACTTGATACATGTTCCTTGATTTTTCGCACTATCCACGTCCGGGAGGCCGTGGGACCCCCTGAGCCAGAGCTTGATTCATTTCTATTTCTTGGGGCCACAAACTAGTTTGAGGTTTTATTTACTATCTTGTACTTATAACATGTTACTGCTTTATTTAAGATTGTGCTTGGAGCACCTGTACTGTTTAGGATTGCTGAGTGTTTTCGCGGTATCAACAAGCCCAGTCACACTTTCGGGTTCCCCGTCGTTTACAGCCATTGGCGCAAACCTTGGGTCCGTCTCGGAGCCGGCCAACTTCGTTGCGGGTAGCTTAATGGGGTGGCCCCCTGAAATATTTATGAATCCTGTGATCGCTTTGTCGTGAATGCCTCGTTGGGTTTTGAGTTGGTTTTTCCGGGGTTGATCGAGTGTGTGTTGCTATTTGTGCACCCCTGCAGGGTAAAACTTTCTGAAAGTCGTGTCCGCGGTTATGGATGACTTGGAGCACAGTATCTCGATCATAGACAAGCATAACTAAAGTAGTGCTATAAATTTGACTTAATATGTGACTAGTAATCAGCTCAATTATAACGGAATGGATATTAAAAATGCCAACAACTAATGGATCTTGGTCGTATCGTGTTCCGATATACCTGCCTAGTAAGTATTGCAACTCCAATGGAATGTGATAAAAGTGTCAACAACTGTTGGGTTTGGGATTCCTCAGGACAATTATATCTGACTAGTAAATGTTCCAACTACAACGGAATGTTAATTAAACTGCCACTACTTATGCTTCAAGATGACCCATTCTATCTATATCTGATTAGTAAGTGTTGCAACTATAACAGAATGAGTAAAACTGTCCACTGTGTGAGTTCCTCGGTTTGACTTCCTCGTTTGGTCACGAGGGGGAAATGCCAGGACGGGTATGTTTGGTGTTAGTATCAGGTTGGATCCGAATAGGTCTTTCTTACCCTCTCTAATAGCCGCCAGTGATACTGAGTCTCTATAGGTTGTCTAGTGCCACTGCGTTGCCGCTTCAGCCCACCATACCTATGTAGGCGAGAGCCGCCGAATTCTAGCCTCGTCGTGTACTGGCCTCAGTACTGACGCTCCTCTTTTTCCTTTGCCCTTTGTTGGCACCCCTTTTGTATTAGCAGGTTTGAGATCGACGTCGTTAGCAGGGTTACCCTTCTGGCTTGGCCTGGGCAGGGTTATGGACGCCATTGGTTATTCTTCAGGGCTCTTAGCCCCATGTGCATCTTGTCCGTACTCGGACGCTGTATCGATTTCAAGGTGATTTGGATCTTTGTACTGTATATCTGTATTCTTGACTTGCTAAGTCACTATTGTATATATATCTGTTCTGTGGGTCCCATCGAGGACGGTTGTGTAATGGTATTACTTCGTTTTCCACCCGCACGAAAGTGCCTGGTGGGCGTCCTTGAATCGTTTCTATGCGGGTTTGGCGGAAAGGGCTAAAACTTGCATAGGGCCGATTCGAGGGTGTTACAGAGTGGTATCAGAGCCCAGCAGTTGTGATACCCCACAAGTCCAGCCTGTAGGATAACCTAGCTAACGGCCGAAGTAGAGCGTCAAAACTATTTTGCAAAAATCGGTTGGATAGATCTGATTAGGTCTGCTTTTACTCCTTACCCTCTCCTATTCTCCTCTTACCTCTGTGTGTTTTGAATCTGCTCTCGTATGTTCTCTTCGAGTCCAGGAATTCTCGTGGTTGGGTTTCCGTCGTACCTTCAGGGTCTCGCCTCCACCTTTGGTAACGGTGTTACTGCACCCGGTTTTCATGCTATCTGAGTGATCCTTTATCTGAGGTACCATTCTTTGTTCCTTGTTTGTGCCTTCCGGTGTTTTCCTACGCGACGACATCGTCTACACCAGATCCGATGCAGAGTCTCCATCGCTCCTTTGTTCTGAACCTCGTTTGTCGAGATCTTCAGTCTGATTCTGAGAGTTGGTTGCATAAATCTCCTATTCGTGTGCAGAGTAATGGTTTGGGTGCGCGATGGACTGATCACCATCCGACTACTCTTATCATTCGCTTCTGTATATTGAGTCGGTGGATCCAGCAATTTTACTCCGTCCACGGAAGCTAGAGGTGGCTTTATTTGTTGATACCTCTACCTTCGCTCTTTGTTCCCGGAGTGTTCTCTCGACGCTCACTGACAACGACCTTTTGTTAGTGGTGTCGCGAGCATCTACACGAAGCGAGAAGATTCTGATCACCGACCTTCTTCCCGGTACCATGAGGCGGATCTCGAGGGCGAGATCCTTTGTTAGTGGTGTCGAATTGTGGCACCCCGCTAAAACCACTACTAGAAAATCGCTGTGTTTTTGGTGCATTGCATCATCATGACCGCATGCTCATGTCATCATGCCACATTGCATTTGAGCATCGTCATATTCATGCATCTGTTGTCTGAAACTATTTTCGAAAAACCCTATTTCTGTTTTCTAAATACCTAGCCTTTATTCAAATACAAAACCCGGGCCTCCAGAATATTTTGGTTTGTCTAAATACGGTTTGCAAAAGCCCCGTTTTAAATAACAAAATTTTATATTATTTTTTTTAGGAGGCAGCCCGCCAGGCCCGAAAGCCCGGCCAGCCACCTCCAAACCCTAGTCTAAAAAATCTAATCCTAATTCTACCCAATCCTATCCTACCCAACCTCCCTCCACCTCACCCTGACCAATCCCCTCCCTCCACCTCACACCTCCACCTCACTCCAGCCAACCACCAGCCGCCACCTCCCCTCACACCCGCCACCTCACCGGTGGACACACACACACACCCACACCACACGCACGCACTCCCACGAGCGCTGCCCGTCACCCAGACCGCACGCCCCACCAACTCCCAGCCTCGCTGTCCCTGGACCCACCCCATGACCGACAACGCCCGGCCTCGATCCCCTCGCCCACCCCGCGGGAGCCCGCGCCCTCTGCCCCGCGAGAGACGCCCGCCCATCGCCGCCTTATCCCCTCCGCTCCGGCCGCGCCCAGCCCCATTGCGAGTCCTCCACCCCCATCCGCGCCCGCCCTGGTCCCGCACCCGCGCGGCTCCTCATCAGCCGCCGACAGGGCCCCTCCGCGTGAAGCTTCCTGACTTCGCCCCCCTCCCCCGCTGCAGTGCTCTCCGGCCAGATCCCATCGCTGGGCCTCCTCTAGCACCGGCCTCGCCTCCCCTGCAGCCACGCCGCCACCGGAGCCGGCCGCATCCCCGCCTCGGCCGCCTTCCGTGCGAGCATCCGCGGCCGCAGAGCTCCTCTACCACGACCCCGCGTTGCTCAAGCCCGAGCACGCCGGCCTGCAGCACGCGATGTCGTCGGCCAATCTCCACAGCCGCCCTGGCCCTCACCATCGTGGCCCTCTCTTTCTCTGGCTCCAGGCGAAGCCCTCGCCACGAGCTCGCGCGGCGCCTCCACGAGTCCCCCGTCGGCCCGCCTCGTCGCCCCGGCAGCGAGCACCGCCTCGAGCTCCGGCCTCCCCGCCGCCAGGGCTGCCCTCCACCGCGTCGAGCCAACCCCCTGCCTCGCCTCATCGGTCCTGTACCCCCTCCGTTGTCGGGAGCCCCACGCCGGCCTCCTCCTCCCGCCGCGTCCGAGCGTCTCCGGCCGCGACCGTGCCCAGCACCGCATCTGCAAGTCGCGTTTCCATGTGCTGCTTTTGTTGGTGCCCTGCTCTTAGTGTTTCTGCGTGTCTGTGCTTTTATGTGTGTATGCATGTGTGGTTGTGTTGTTACGAGGCTTTGGAGAACCCTGGCGTACCGAGATGGATCCCCGCCGTCCAGGACCGAGACGACCGTCTGTGTTTTCCATACACCCGAGTCCTATACCAAGATCGGCGTCGACAAGAACCGCCTGCTGTCAAGTTATTCCGACGACCCGACCCAAGACCCGAAGACCGATCCGAGACGCCAAGGTCTCCTTCACGTATGCGGATCCGAAGACCCCGAGGCCCCGGATCCAAACCCCGGCATCCGCTTCATGCTCTCCTTCCCGGACGCCAAGTCCTGTTCCCGGAGGCGAAGGCCGATCTCGTTGACCCCTAGACCCTCGGAGCCAAGTTCGCCAAACCCTAATGTGATCCCCTAACTAAGACCCCTATTTTATAAATGCAATCTATATAAATTGTTGCATATTAAATTGTTCATGTCGCATACATATTGTGTGGTTTGGGGGCATTATACTGATTCACCTAAATTAAATATGGAGTGTTTATGCGGGATACCTTTGTCTTATTCCGGACTCCATTTAAATTGGTGTAGCGAACCAATGCCATGTTTCGCCCTGTTAATACAACATTTAAATTGCGGGGGTTCTAAATAACTTGAACCATTGAATTAATTGTCGGGACCCCGGTCCCGCTTAATATTGACTAATCGCACCGTATCTGTGCCATGTCATGCATCACATCATAATCATGCCGATTCTTCTGTCGTAGCATTAAATATTACATCCGGTGTTTCTTCTAGTGTTTGCTACTTCGCGGATTAGGCCGATGAGTGGATGCGAGTACCGACAAGTTCTCCGGATATGAACTTCGGCAGTGTTTCCCTAGGCGAGCATCCCTTCCCCTTCTATCTATTTTGCATTTATAGTATTTATTTCCTCCTGTTGATATATTGCTATCCGTGTCGCGATGCTTTAATTTCCGTACACCAGTTATACCCCGTGCAGCCTCTATATTGCCATGGACACCTCCTAATACCTGTTGTTTGGTAGATAGCTGGCCTTGCGAGTCGTAGTTGCTTGCTCAGGTGCGATCTCGTGTTGTCGAGCACCCCAGTTGTTGGAATGCTGGCAGATGTTTACGGTGGAGATGCTTAATGGTGGAGATGATCATGAATTTAAACACAACTATTAAATTGCTAGATATAACTAATGCAGAGGCATCGGTGGGCAATAGATGTTATTTGGTTCTTCCACGCTCACTTGTGTCCCGTAGGACCCCGAGTACTTGATACTTGTTCCTTGATTTTTCGCACTATCCACATCCGGGAGGCCATGGACCCCCCTGAACCAGAGCTTGATTCATTTCTATTTCTTGGGGCCACAAACTAGTTTGGGGTTTTATTTACTATCTTGTACTTATAACATGTTACTGCTTTATTTAAGATTGTACGTGGAGCACCTGTACTGTTTAGGATTGCGGAGTGTTTTCGCGGTATCGACAGCCCAGTCACACTTTCGGGTTCCCCGTCGTTTACAACCATTGGCGCAAATCTTGGGTCCGTCTTGGAGCCGGCCAACTTCGTCGCGGGTAGCTTAATGGGGTGGCCCCCTGAAATATTTATGAATCCTGTGATCGCTTTGTCGTGAATGCCTCGTTGGGTTTTGAGTTGGTTTTTCCGAGGTTGATCGAGTGTGTGTTGCTATTTGTGCACCCCTGCAGGGTAAAACTTTCTGAAAGCCGTGTCCGCGGTTATGGACGACTTGGAGCACAATATCTCGATCATAGACAAGCATAACTAAAGTAGTACTATAAATTTGACTTAATATGTGACTAGTAATCAGCTCAATTATAACGGAACGGATATTAAAAATGCCAACAACTGGTGGATCTTGGTCGTATCGTGTTCTGATATACCTGCCTAGTAAGTATTGCAACTCTAATGGAATATGATAAAAGTGTCAACAACTGTTGGGTTTGGGATTCCTCAGGACAATTATATCTGACTAGTAAATGTTCCAACTACAACGGAATGTTAACTAAACTGCCCACTACTTATGATTCAGGATGACCCATTCTATCTATATCTGATTAGTAAGTGTTGCAACTATAACAGAATGAGTAAAACTGTCCACTGTGTGAGTTTCTCGGTTTGACTTCCTCGTTTGGTCTCGAGGGGGAAATGTCAGGACGGGTATGTTTGGTGTTAGTATCAGGTTGGATCCGAATAGGTCTTTCTTACCCTCTCTAATAGCCGCCAGTGATACCGAGTCTCTATAGGTTGTCTAGTGCCGCTGCGCTACCGCTTCAGCCCACCATACCTATGTAGGCGAGAGCCGCCGAATTCTAGCATCGACGTGTACTGGCCTCAGTACCGACGCTCCTCTTTTTCCTTTGCCCTTTGTCGGCACCCCTTTTGTATTAGCAGGTTTGAGATCGACGTCGTTAGCAGGGTTACCCTTCCGGCTTGGCCTGGGCAGGGTTATGGACGCCATTGGTTATTCTTCAGGGCTCTTAGCACCATTTGCATCTTGTCCGTACTCGGACGCTGTATCGATTTCAAGGTGATTTGGATCTTTGTACTGTATATATGTATTCTTGACTCGCTAAGTCGTTGTTGCATATATATCTGTTCTGTGGGTCCCATCGAGGACGGTTGTGTAATGGTATTACTTCATTTTCCACCCGCACAAAAGTGTCTGGTGGGCGTCCTTGAATCGTTTCTATGCGGGTTTGGCGGAAAGGGCTAAAACTTGCATAGGGCCGATTCGAGGGTGTTACAGTTATGAGCCGGCGACAATCTGTCACGAGGCATTCCAGGTACGCTTCCAAGATACGTCCGGAGGATATCTCCCACCCTTTAGTCCCGAGGGCAAATGATATGCGGCTAACTACACATACCATCTAAAGAGAGAGATCAAACACAAATCATAATTATATCATAGACATGCAAGTCATAAAAAAGAAAAAGTTGCAGTGGGGTATTTCCCTATTGTTTTCCCTCAAAAAAATAGACAAGCAAGTCATATGAACACAAGAATAGATTATCTTTATTACAAGTTCATAATGGTGTTAGGGTTTTCCCATCTCCCCAAGAACAAAGGAACTACTCACTAATGGAAGCAAACAACATCATCATAATCAAATGAATAGATAAAAGTATGGAGGTAGATCTAATGTAAACCACAATTGAATCTAGAATTACAACGAGATCTAATAGATGAAAGATGTGGGTATGGTGATAATAGAGACACAGCAATTGATGATCAAGGGGATTATACGTTGTCCTCCAATGGTCCGTGAAGTAGCTAGGATTTCGCCCCAGCCAAGTTCCTTCTTCAGATCCCTCTCGGATGTGGTTTTTTGTGGTTTCTGGTGGCTGTGAATGTTGGATCTTTCTCTCGTCTTTGTCAGGAGAAAGTATTTGATGAGGCAGTCACGATGGCGCCTGGTACATGCGGACGGTACGGGCAGGCTCCGCCCGTACCACTGGTCATTATTGGTACTGATGCCTCCTCATCGCTTGATATTCTTCCAGGTACGAAGGTGAATTCATAAAATGACTTTTTTATCACTTAGAAATACCATATAATTACACAATATGATATCTCTAATTGATATGTTCATATACGACTCAATGATTTGGGATCCTGTTGAAACAAGAACAAAATAGTGTGTGTAGACACGGTGAAATATAAAGATCTCTACTCTATTTATGCACAAAAAAGGTAAATATGCTTAAATTTCGGACTCATTAGTAGCCGACTATACATATCATCTAAATAGAGAGATTAAACACAAATCATAATTATATCATAGACAACCAAGTCATATGGACACAAGAATAGATCATCTTTATTGCGAATTCATAATAGTGCTAAGGTTTCTCCGTCCCCCCAAGAACAAGGGAACTACTCACTCATGGAAGCAATCAACAACATCATCATAATCAGATTAATGGATAAAAGTACGAAGGTAGATCTAATGCAAACCACAATTGAATCTGAAATTATAACAAGATCTAATAGATGAAAGATAGGGGTAATGGTGGTAATATAGATGCAGCGGTTGATCATGAAGGGGGTGATGCGTTGTCCTCCAATGATCCGTGAAGTAGCTGAGATTTTGCCCTAGCCAAGTTCCTCCTTCAGATCTCTTTCAGATGTGGATTTTCATGGTTTCTGGTGGCTGTGAATGTCGGATATCCCTCTCGTCTTCGCTAGGATAAAGTATTTGACGAGGCGATCATGATGGCACTTGGTACAGGCGGCCGGTATGGGCGGGCTCCGCCCGTATCACCGGTCGTTATCGGTACTTATTGCTCCTCCTCGCTAGGTATTCTCCCAAGTGCGAAGGTAAATTCATAAAATGACTTTTATCACTTAGAAATATCATATAATTGCATAATATGACAGTTTCAATTGATATGTTCATATAGGACTCAATGATTTGGGATCTTGCTAAAATAAGAACAAAAATGACACGTGCAAACATGGTGAAATACATAGATCCCTACTCTATTTATGTAAAAACAAAAGGTAAAAATGCTTCAATTTTGGACTCATCACTGGTGAAGGCGATGGGGAGCTTTTTTTGGCAATGGCTAGGGTGCAGAGTGCGGCCGCCAACAGGCGTAGGGCATGTTTAAGTAGTCCTGGCTACCAGTGGACACGCAGGTTCTCGTACCTTCGCCATCAATGCTGGCGTAGAAACTTAGATGGTGTCTCGTCCGTCAGCTCTAGCATTGATGGCTAAGGTTGTTGCCACCGGTCAGTCTGTTGTGAGCGCGTCTGAGTCAATGGCATGCGTCTGGGTCGCTGCCATGCGGATCCTCTATCATCGGGTGTGGACACGCGATCGGTCTGCCCGCGTACGCGCCAGACGCATCGGCCACCAAATTTGGTGGGTAGATGGGTGACGTCGGACGCGTCGATTCGGATGGGTCGCATATCTAGAGGGTGCACGGCCGACTCGTGCGTCCGGTCGGACCAGTTCAGATGCGGTCGGACAATTTGGGCCACTAATGCCGGTGGAGATGCCCTTAGGCCACGCGCTGCGGAAGATCAATACAAAACATGTCTATTGAGGAGATGAGCTTAAATTATCCTGTCTATCCCTATACCGAAATATTAATCCAAAAACATTAAGGAGAAATACTAAGTAAGTTGGCTAGATTTGATACCATGTAAACCGCCTTCGTATAATAACTTAAACTTGAGCCAAACTTGCATACTGCAAAACAGTGTAATGACATCATGTATGGCTTCAATAATCTGGGGCAAAACGTCAATGCATTGTTAATTACTAAAGCAACAGATCCGTAGGGGGCAGCAGGGTACCGAGGCGCGAACTCATAGTAGGCGAGCGGAAAAGATGATGGCGAAGGCCCCGACGGGTACGGTGCTGCGCTGGTCGAGATTATAGGGCGGCAGCGTTGAGGAATCGCCGCTGCACAAGCGCCATTAGGGATCCCTCTAGAGGAAGGAGACAACTCGGGTGGAGCACATGTTGAAAATCGTCGGCGCCGCGCAAGGAGGCGGCGCAGGATTCCTCGCGAGCAGCGGCGCGAGACGCCGCACGAGCGAGGGCCGTGGAAGGCGGTGGCGCAAGCGAGGACTGCGGGAGGCGGCGGCACGAGCCAGGCTACAGCGGCGTGGATTTGCGATGAGAGGAGGAGAGGCAACCTAGGTCTAGGTGGTGGACTCGGCGGAAGAGAGGGCTGCAAGAGGCGAAGCAGCTGCGGAAGAAACGCCTCCATGGGCCCACAACCAGCGACCGTACCAACGAAGGCCCGTAGCCAGACACACTAAACTGCAGCTCATCCCGCAAGTGTGACCTGAGAGGCCTCGCTTTTGCTCAGGCTTAAATTATAGAGTAATTTAGAAGTGTTAATTTTTGCAAAAAAATCACCGATCTATTATTATTTTTTGATATGAATCACCGATCTATTAACAATCATCAATAGTAGTAAAAAACAAAAAAACAATAGAAGTTACTAATAGGCTGTTAGACCACCTAGCGACTACAAACACTGAAGTCCCGCCCCTCAATTCTCAGAGTTGGGCAAAACTTGTCGTAGAAGATTTTGTTGTTGTAGACTAACGAAAAAATCGTCGTGCTAAGGATGCAATGAACTAGCACACCACCGAACTATCGGTAAAGACGACAACTGTAGAAGTACCCTTATTGAGACATTGAGAACGGATGTAGTTTGGTCGAGCTGAGTGGCCAATGAGATTCCAAACATTAATTTAACCCGAATAGTTGGGCCGGGGTGCATATCCGGTTGTTGTCCTGAAGCTCCTTCTTACCGTTCTATGCTTCGTCGTCGCCACGCTGAAAAAGCTCGAACAGAACCTCGTCAAGAGGGAGCCCCTTTGTTCAAGCGAACCAGCCTTCTCGGGTGTCAAGTCGCCAGGAACCGACTCGGTTGTGATCCTCCATCAAAATGTCACAACAATTTGAACCATAGACTTGGGCAGAAAGAAGTTAAAATCAACGTATTGAGAATAACATGAATTGTGATCCAACCCAGTGCATTAACAAAACGCCATGTGTTTTGATAAATGCGCGCCAAAGCATCAGGATTAACAAACGAGAAACTCAGAACAGATGTCCTGTAGATGTTTCCATTTCACAAGCTCTTTATGCAGTACAGTACAGGAACTGTAACATACGGAATGAGCATTAAAAATCTTGGTGAAAAAAACAAATTTTGCTTATTGAACGAGTGACTGCAGCGTTCTGGGGCATCTTTACTGTTGAGCCTCTGGCTCTTTCTTCCCTATATACCTGTGAAATTCAAACCCACAAATCAATTCCTCTTTGTTATTGCATTGACATAAGTACTATCGTAATGCTATGGGAGATAGAAATGTGGTTCATAAGACAAAAACCAACGCAAACAAACAATAAACCAGACAACTGTGCTTTAGACTCTTTTTTCTGGGTACTGTACTACTGTGGTAAGAAAATATTCACTGCAGAAGTCTTACCCCTGAGCCTTAGCACAGCGAGATAAATGATAAAGCTGAACGGTTTCGTTGGAGGCATGGCATGCCAGAAGCAAGTAGTTCCGGGGCTGTACCATCCATGCAAACCTCATAAAAAGACCAGAATACACACACATGGCTGCATAAAACAATATACATTAATGGTGATATATGAGATTTATTCATAAAATAGGATCTGTGACTTGCGAGACAGATCCAGGAGCATTTCACTTACCTGCGGTCATGTTGCCAGATATCATTTCAGGAGGCTTGTTTAAATCAACCAAACCCTGGAAGTAAAATACAAATCAGAGATAGAATTATAAGGATACTAAAGAAGGTTACTCATTTTGTAGTTTATGGACTTTCAGGGAAGAGATTTGGCTCGAAGCCTCCAAGTTTGATAATCTTTCAAATAAAGATCAAACAAGGAACTCAGAGGTGGTTTCTGTCAAGGATAAGTAGATGTAAAGCTCAATTAACACTGATGCATGCTAAGACAATAAGATACCTTAATGGTGTATCATCATGGCACATTGAAAGGCATGGCATGCTTGTACAGTTAGACGTGCTAATATGCAGTTCCATCTAATTAAAGAACGTGTCATTTTGGAGTACTTTCGAGGACAAATCTACATATATTAATTTCCTTCACCTAACCTAAATATTTGAAAAATTATAGCCAAAATTTGTAATGTTGGACTGCTATCCTAATGCACAAGGGATGTTTTTGTGAACTGGGTAGAGTATTTACTAGCACAAAATATAAGTACACGATACAACATGCTTATGAACTTCGCTACAAACCAGTTTTTGCCAATCCATCTGGAAATTTATAGCTCCATGAGCAATTGCCAAACACTTTGAAAGACTTGTAAATCAAGATGTATCATGTAAGAATATCTGCTCAGCTTTACTGAATCAAAAGTGTGCTTCCTTGTTTTTGCAGACGGAGGTCACATGACACGGCACCCTGCTCTTAGAAATTACCTTACCAATTATACCAACACACAATTGATTTTTCAATAAGTGTAACACAAAGTTAACTAGGAGCGATTGCCCTGGGTCTCCCATGGCGGAGCAGGATACCGCCTCGCCCTACCTTGCTTCCAGCAGACAGATGAGTGACGTCATGGATAGATCGATGGAAGTTTCTGTCCAGGGATGGAGTATAGGGCAAGAAGAAAGCCAAAGTGGGCCTGGGCTGGCCGTCTGTGCCGAAGTGAGAACGCCTATCAATCAGTGTCTCACATGTTGACTTGCTAAGTACAGTCGTTCGCTAAAACAAGTACCAGTCGCAGCCTGCATCACACGCACTACTCCTCAGGAAATAAATGACCATCGCACGCACTGCTCAGCCTACAGACGTCGTTGCCGCGCTAGGTGACATGATCGTCTATCGAAGCCAAGATTTCATAAAAAGAATTACACATTGTAGATTTTTCTTTGAATTTTGGTGTCCTACTGCAGCAGCCAACAAGTGTTTCAAGATTGAGGAAGTCCAAGTTACTAAATTTCCAAGTATATATTTGAAAAACATCTTCTTATTGTATTTAATGGATCTTTAAAACCGAGAATTATATGTACTCCCTCGGATCAAAAATAAGTGTCGGAGATGTAGTACTAACTTTGTACTAAAACAGTACTAAATCTCCGACACTTATTATGGATCGGAGGGCGTAATGGACTTGTATTTGTGCCTACAAATTTAGACCTAAATTTTTTGCCCCGGCAAACTTCAATTCCTGGGTCCGCCACTGCCTTTAAGCAGTTTCCTTTTAGCATTCTGAACCAAACTATGTAGCCAATGTGTTCATCAATTCCAACCATTTTCTAGATACAATTGCATATCAAACCTTACAAAGGGGCAAGTCTCAAATTCTGTCAACAGTGTGTACCATGGTCGTCAAGATAAAAACTACAACTGGCATCAAGACCACCGTGGATAATTGCGGCACTCTCGATGATGCTATGGACCAATTACAAGGGAAGAATTTAGGTACGGAATCTATGGAGCGCTCACCGCGAGGACGAAGCCCCAGTTAGCGACAGGTCCCCAGAAGTGGGTGGTCTTGGGGCCGACTGGGCTGTTCACGAACGCCTTGAAAGCCGTCGCCATGTCAGAACCTTCCTCACCGGCGCTCAAATCACCTGCTCATATACACGATATCATTCGCATCAGTCAGATTCCGAAAGCAGCAGGAGGAAATCAGGGATGCTAATTTGAACGGTAGGGTAGGTTTGATGAGAAGATCCAATCCGGAAAGACATAGAGGATCAGATACCTAGATTGTTCGACGGCGGCGGGCCGGGGAGAGAGGTCGACGAGTTGACGAGCGAAGGCAACGGCGAGGAGCTGGGGGAGGAGGATGATGATGATTTGGGTTGGTGGAGTAGTTGGAGAATGAGGACTGTTACTTCTCCATCGGACGGTTGGGATATAATATCCAATCTGCATCAACCCAAAAATATCTCGAGTATTTTTCTCCATTTTAAAATGTTACTGTCTCTAGCGCTTTGAACTTCAATTTTCTATTATAGTCAAAATCGAACTTCTAAAACATTAAATATTTTTATTTTTGTAATTCGATTATATGTGATACATGAAAATCATAAGATGGAAAATTTGTTTTAGGTTATTGTTGTTGTAAGAGTTTGATTTAAGGTTGCGTGGAGCAAAGCCTCTGTATATCTCGTGTGTGTATGTATAAAATAACAGGTGCACCATGGTGTACAGACACCATACGTAATACACGTATTTTTACTATGAACCACACATACCTAAAGGTATACGTATCTAAGTTATACATATCTAGGTATCATATACCTAAGATATGCATACCTAAGTTATATATATCTAACATATTATATACCTAAATTATACGTACGCAGTATACGTGTATATATATATTTAATTTAGGTATGTGATACCTTAGGTATATATAACTTGGATAGGTATATATCTTAGGTATGTAAAATTTCGGTACGTACACCCTGATTATGTACAAAATAGATGGTGCCCGGGTACCATGGTGTCCCATATGGGTGTATATATATATATAGGTAAAATAACTGGTGCACCTTGATGCCCAGACACCATACGTAATACGCGTATTTTGCTATGAACCACACATATCTGAGGGTATACGTACCTAAGTTATACATAACTAGATATCACATACCTAAGATATGTATACCTAAGTTACATATATCTAAAATATTACATATCTAAGGTGTACGTACGCAGCATAAATGAATATATATATATATAGGTATGTACACATTAGGTAGGTATGTGATACCTTAGGTATATATAAATTGGATAGATATATCTTAGATATGTAAACCTTAGGTATGTATACCCTGATTATGTACGAAATACAGGTATAATGCCCGCGCACCATGGTGTCCCATATGGCTGTCCCATACAGGTCAAGAAATTAATAAAAGAAGATATTTTAAAAAAACTACGAGAAGAGTTTAATGCAAAGTTTGAAGAAATAAAGAAAGAATATGACATACTTTAATCTATCAGATGAAGATCATATGGATATTGCAGGACATGGGAAAAAGCCTGAATAAATAAGCAATGATATATCCAGCAGATAATGATATTGCTATCAATTATTCGCGCGCAGAGGACCGACCCAAGCATAAAATTAAATTGAGTTGATATTACTATCAATTATTCGGGCATGGAGGACCTATACCCGGAAAAAGAAACATAATAATAATAAAAGTAAATTAGTTAATAGCAATGAATATAATCTCCACCAACATGCATGTAGCCCAAACGTATCAAGTCGTGATACTCTTGGCAGACATATAAGAGAGAAGACAAAAGATTCAAAGAGAAGGCAAAATTCCCAAGACACAATCATGAAGTTCAAGAAGATTGTCAAGATGAAGATAAGAAGATGAATCCACATTCATATGGAGCCAAGGCAGCACCAAAAATACCTCCATCAACTTCCAAAATGTGCTCATGAACCTATAAAGAAGGGCTACAAAGGCTATAAGGCCTATAAAGCCTAGGAAGTCTACAAAATAGGTCCATGATACCAAAGAAGAAAGAAGAGGCAAATAATGGAGGAGAAGGCTCTTGAAGGCTGCTCTCTCGCCTATAGAATGAGACACTCGCAACAAAGAGAGGAGACACCGGCACCAGCAATCTAGTAACCAGCAGAGTAGAGAGTCAGTGCTAGCAAACTCTCAGCTCACTGGTAGTAGTTGTAACCCTCTCCATGTAATAAAAGCCACTATATTGAAGGCACTTGTACCCTAAGCTTGGAGAGGTATTAAGGTAATTTTCTTTATCTTCGTATAAGCCCTTCGAGGGTTTCTCGAAAGGAAAAACCGTATGTAAGCTATATTATGGAAATGAAATAGTTTTGTATTTCCCTTATTCTTTTTAAGCATGTTTATATGGGATGTGTTTCTTATGGTAGGGATCCTATAGGAGAAACCTCTGCGTGTAGTTATTTGTTAAAACCTTATGTGTGGCGTCTGAACGAGAACCTTGTAGCCGTTGAGAAGTGTTCCCTCTGGGTGGAACTGTCTGAGAAGACGATAAGAGAACGACCCATATAAATTTGATTAAAAACATCTAGAGAAATGAACTTAGCTACTCCGAAAACAATCTAGTGAGAAATACGGTGAGTACCGAGTAGGAATTTTACACCACTGCGCACACCCTCGCTTGTCTGTTGGCCTCGCTAGCCTATAAAATATACTGCAGTATATACGTACAGTCTAATATTAATATTAAAATATTAATATTAACGCTAATAAAATTATAAAAATTAAAAAATTATAATCTTGTATCTTATAATATTTAAATTTTCGTATATTTCTATTTTCCATGTAATATTTTAGTATTTTTACATTCGTATATTATTGTGTAACATCCCAAATCTTTAATCAAGATAATCAAGATCAAATCTATCCAATTTAGGATTAGCAAAAACTTTTTTCATTTAAAATCTTTAAGCATTCATATGTGTGTGCGTCTAAAATAGGAGTTGTTTTAAATTGCCATCATTGAGTGATCTATTGGTTGTAAAATGACTCTAAGGTGAATTACACATCATCTAGATCATCCTCAAGCAAATCCCAAAAAATATTAAAAAGAATTAAAGAAGGAAATGGTCACTTTTGCCTTTTTATCACCTAGCCCACGTTAGGTGTTCCTAGCACTCAATTTCCAACAGAGATTGCGGTTCTTTGCACCCCTTGCTAGTACAAGTAGTGATGTGTCAAGTCCCATCTTGGGATCTCCGAAAAACATTCAAACTCTAATTTTAAATGACATTTGAAAATGGAATCTAGTTCATATGTCTAGATCCCACTATTTCAAAAACCATCCAAATGAACTCTATTTAAAAATCCCAAGCAACCACAGATGCTTAAGCATGAGACCAAAAACTCCACCAAATTTCATTTTAAAATTCCAAATTTGAATTCATGCGGCCATTGTGTCGAGCACCTTGTGAGCAGAATCAAACTAGCCTAACTAATACTGTTTTGGATCAAAAATTGTCGAGCCATTTGAGCCACATTAATCACCTTGGTCTCCCCAGACCCAACCAGACCAAAACCAGCCCATCCCATATCCCCTGGCGCTAGTGCAACGCCGCACCGAGGCCATGATCGCCAGCTGATCATGCACAAGCCGCAGCAGACCGCCAGCCCCTCTCCGCCGCTCTAGAGAGCAAGGCGTGACCTCACCGCCGTCCACGGTCCACCCCACGGCCACTGCCAAGCACTGGACCACCCCAGAGCAGCACCGCATTCTCCTCTCTGCGCGCGCTAGAGCACGCCAGAGCGCCTTCACCGCCAGCACGCCACAGACCGCGCCTCGACCGCAGACCGCGCACGCCGCTCCGCCTTGACCACCTCACCCCGCCAGACATTCTTTTTAACAAGTAATCCGGGACTTGTCTTTCGCTGCCACGGGCACAACAATGGCTAATAACTGCTGAACTTCGAGGAAAGATAGAAGCACTAGTATCTGGGAGGATTCAGTTCTCCGTGAGAGAGAACAACTGGCTAAATAGATTAGCCAGGGCAATGCACGAAGCTTTCGCATGTCTGTGTGCCCAAAGTGTCAACCTAATGCAAGGAACCCGCTTTGTTCACTATGTAAGGCGTGATTCCATGGGAATGCCCCTAGAGATGCCAAGTCACCCAATATTGAAGCGTCAAGTGGAGAACCTCGACTTCCTACTGTACGACGGACAGAAGGAGTTGGACAATGCTAGAGAGGTCGCCAACAAAAACCTTGCCCTTGCCGCCCAGAAGGCCCAGACTTTCTCACTGCTTGTCAAGGATCGTCAGTCTCTTCGTCGTCAACGCGCAAAGAAGGATCGCACCATCGACCGTCTTCGCAAGAAGGTGGCCTACCTCGAGAAGACCATCAAGGAGCAAGAAGCTGAGCTTGCAGCAAAAGAAGAAGAAGAGGAAGGTGAAGATATCCAAGGGGATATTGACTCCTACCTCAGCAATGATGATGACTATCTGGAGGAGGATGCAGTGGACTTCTACACCGATGATGATGACTCCGACTTCATCGATGATGAGTAGATGCACTAGAACACTATTGTAGAGTGAGGAGTATCAGTCCCATTGTATTATAGCTGGCAGAATGGTTCTTAACACCATCTGTTTTCCTTTGATGTTGTGGTGTGTGTGTGTTTGTATTGTGTGCCTTGCTTGAATGAATGGAAAGAAGTTAGTTGCAAAACCTGAGTCAAACTCAAAGTTTTAGCTTTTAAATCAAAACCATGAACCTTAGAACTTTCCCTCTTACCCCTTTATCTATCTCAATCTTCAGATGACTCGTTGAAACCAAGGAGGGAGCAGCTCATCGCAAGACCCCATGCTGCAGATTCTACAGACTCTCATTACAGACCATGAAGCTAGTAGGGCAGAGCGCCAAGCTAATCTAGCAACACTGCAGTAGATCGCCCAGATGGCTCACAACAACCAGAACCATGGAAATCAGGATCATCATGGATCCAAACTCAAAAACTTTCAGAATACCAATTCCCCAATCTTTAGTATTTCAGAGAACCCACTAGATGCTGATGACTGGTTGCAGACAATGGAGAACAACTTAGAAGTAGCAGGAGTGGATGCCAACGAGAAAGTTCTTTTTGCCACCCACTATTTGGCAGGAGATGCAAGAGCATGGTGGAACAGCACCCGCACAATGAACCATGGTCAAGTGATGACATGGGAAGCCTTCAAAATCAAGTTCAGCCGCACCCACATGCCGCAGGGTCTAGTCACCAGAATGAGAGATGAATCCAGAGAGTTGAAGCAAGGCAGAATGACTGTAGTGGAGTACCATGATAGATTCTTGTCCCTTGCCAGGTATGCACCTGATGAGATCAACACAGAGGCCAAGAAGAAGGAGAGATTCCTGAACGGACTGCATGATGAGATGTAGTCTATCCTCATCAACACCCGTTTCGAGGATCTCGAAGAGCTAGTCGACTCTGCCATTCAAATGGAAGGGAAGATTAACCAAGCAAACGACAACCGCAAACATCGTGTGATGCACCAAGCTAGATCCAACAGTCACCAGAAGTACCATCCCAACCCTGCTGCCAGATATGCACCGCGGAGCAATCGACCCCCAATGTCTCGCCCCAGCTACCCCAACCGTAGCGGAGGAAATGTGAACTCCGGCGGAAACAACAATCACCCCAGCAACTCCCACAATTTCAGCCGTGCCTCTCCCAAGAACAACAACAACAACAACAACAAGACCGCACCCAGAACTAGAAGCAATGTTGTGCCCGTGGCAGCGAAAGACAAGTCCCGGATTACTTGTTTCGAGTGTGGAGTGAAGGGTCACTATTCCAATGAGTGTCCCAAGAAGGTTGCCGCCACTGCCAATGTGAATGCCCTAGCTCAACAGCAGCGTCGTGTTCAACCAGGAAGAAGATTCGCCCCAGGGAACCCTCACAACCGCAATGGCCGTCTCTTCCACATGAACGCCGAAGAAGCCCAAGAAGCGCCAGATGTAGTGCTAGGTATGTTTTCTGTCAACTCAGTTTTAGCAAGAGTGTTGTTTGATTCTGGAGCATCGCACTCATTTGTCACCGAAGAATTTACATGCACCAGTAAGATTCACCCAACCAACTTGAAGCATGTCATGATAGTTCAAATCCCTGGTTCAACTACAAAAGCTAGAAAAAATTGCAAAGCTGTGCCTATCAGAATACATGGGATAGATTTTATGCCAATCTAATAGTACTTGGAACCAAAGGTTTGGAAGTAGTACTGGGAATGGATTGGATGTCAAAGCATAAAGGATTGATTGATTGTGCCAAGAAAGCCATCACCATGACCAGTAGCTCTGGAGTCTCAGTAGAGCATATATCTGAAACCTTGCCCCGTCAATTCTAGTACAACAAGAGTCTAGCCCTACCCACCATTGACCAAGTCAGAGTAGTCTGTGAATACCCCGACGCATTCCCGGATGAATTGCCCGATATGCCCCCGGATAGGGATATTGAGTTCATTATCGAACTAATCCCCGAAACCGGACCCATAGCCCAGAGACCCTATAGTATGAACCCCTCGGAGTTAGTGGAATTGAAAAAGCAGTTGGATGCTATGTTGGCAACATGCTTGATTCAACCAAGCGCATCGCCATGGAGATCGCCGGTGTTATTCGTCGACAAGAAAGATGGAGGCAACCGTTTGTGCACAGATTACAGGAAGCTAAATGACGTCACCATCAAGAACAAGTACCCTTTGCCAAAGATAGAGGATCTATTTGATCAGTTGACTGGAGCAAATGTGTTCTCTAAGATTGATCTTAGGACTGGTTATCACCAACTTAAGATTCGTGCAACGGATATTCCAAAGACCGCCTTTATTACTCGTTATGGATTATACGAGTATACGGTCATGTCTTTTGGATTAACCAATGTCCCTGCTTATTTCATGAATCTCATGAATAAGATCTTTATGAATTTTCTAGACAAGTTTGTCGTTGTGTTTATTGACGATATCCTTATCTACTCCAAGTCAAAAGAAGAGCATGAGCAACATCTGAGAATCATCCTTGAAACCCTTAGAGAGCATCGGTTGTATGCCAAGTTCAGCAAATGTGAGTTTTGGCTGAATGAAGTAGGATTCCTAGGACATATTGTGTCTGTCGGAGGAGTCTCTATTGATCCCGCGAAGATCAAAGACGTCAAAGAATGGGAAGCCCCAACCACTCAAACCCAAGTCCGTGCATTTCTCGGATTAGCAAGATATTACCGCAAGTTTGTAGAATGATTCTCTAGTATCGCCAGACCCATGACCCAATTGTTGAAGAAGGACAAGAAGTTTGAATGGACTGACAAATGTGAAGCCAGTTTCCAAGAACTGAAGAAGAGATTGATTTCAGCCCCAATATTGATCATGCCAAATATCAAGAAGCCGTTTGATGTGTATTGTGATGCATCCAAGATTGGTCTCAGATGTGTATTGATGCAAGAAGGCAAAGTCATCGCCTATCTGTCTCGACAACTGAAGCAACATGAGCAGAACTATCCTACCCATGATCTTGAGTTAGCAGCCGTAGTTTTGGCATTGAAGACATGGCGTCATTATCTTATGGGTAATCGCTATGAGATTTACTCAGATCACAAAAGGTTGAAGTATATTTTCACTCAGAAGGAGCTGAATATGAGGCAAAGGAGATGGATAGAGTTAATCAAGGATTATGACCTTGACATTCACTATCACCCCGGCAAAGCCAATGTGGTAGCGGATGCTCTTAGCAGATTGCCATGTAGGCTAAACACCATGATCAAGGAGAAGCAACCAAGTTTGTATGAGGAGTTGGAGAAGTTTAGAACTGAGCTAGTTAGCAAAGGATTTTTAGCTAGCATTGAACTTCAACCCACTTTGATTAGCCAAATCAGGAAGCCCAGAAGGGAAATGCAAGTATCGACGGAATCAAGCGTTGTATTGGTATAGGAAAGGTACCTGGATTCACCGAAGACGAAGAAGGAGTTCTGTGATACAAAGGACGTATCTGTGTGCCAGCAGATTCGGAGCTGAAGCAAGTCATCATGCAAGAAGCTCATGATACTCTTTATTCTATCCACCCCGGAGGAACGAAGATGTATCAAGATTTGAAAGAGCAATTTTGGTGGCACAAGATGAAGAGAGAAATCGGAAGCTACATCGCCAAGTGTGATATCTATCAGAGAGTCAAAGCGGAACATCAGAGACCCACAGGACTGTTGCAACCATTGCAGATTCCGTAATGGAAATGGGATTCCGTTGGAATGGACTTTATCACCGGTTTGCCTACTTCTAGTAGGGGAAATGACTCAATCTGGGTCATCGTTGATAGGCTATCCAAGGTAGCTCATTTTATACCTATCAAGACAACCTACCAGAGTTCGAAGCTAGCAGAGTTGTATATTGCTAGAATTGTTAGTCTGCATGGAACCCCCAAGACCATAGTATCAGATCGAGGAACCCAATTTACCTCGAGATTTTGGCAGAAAGCCCAAGAATGATTAGGAACCAAGTTGAATTTCAGCACAGCTTATCACCCGCAAACTGATGGGCAGACTGAGAGAGTCAACCAAATCCTAGAAGATATGTTGAGAGTTTGTGGGCTAGAATATGGATCAAAATGGGAAGATTGTTTGCCTTTTGCAGAATTCTCATATAACAACAACTATCAAGCCAGTTTGCAAATGGCACCATTTGAGTTCCTATACGGAAGGAAGTGTCGTACCCCTATGAATTGGTTGCAAGTAGGAGAGAGTCAGATTTTTGGACCCGACATCCTACGAGAAGCTGAAGAGAAGGTTCACAAAGTCCGTGAGCACCTCAAGACCGCCCAATCCGGACAGAAGAGTTATGTTGACAAGAGAAGGAGAGACCTGACTTTTAATATCGGAGATTTTGTATATCTCAAGGTTTCGCCATTGAAGTGAACGCAACGTTTTAGTCTGAAAGGAAAGTTAGCCCCCAGATATATTGGGCCCTTCAAGATTCTGAATCATCGAGGAGAAGTATCGTATCAACTAGAACTACTAGAAGAGATGTTAGCCATCCATAATGTGTTCCATATCTCGTTACTTCGCAAATGCTTAGAAGTGCCGGAGAAGACCGAAGTTTTCAAGAACATCGATCACCGAGCTGTTGATATCAACAAGGATCTGACGTATCGTGAAGTGCCCATCCGTATCTTGGAGGAAGCCTACAGAACCACGAGGACCCAGAGTATCAAATTTCTCAAGATCCAATGGAGCAACCATACCGAAGAAGCCACTTGGGAGCGAGAAGATTACATTAGGACTGAGTTCCCAGATCTCTTTAGTTCCTAGTTTTCTTTATTAAGTCTCGGGATGAGATTTTGTTTAAGAGGGGAAGGTTTGTAACATCCCAAATCTTTAATCAAGGTAATCAAGATCAAATCTACCCAATTTAGGGTTAGCAAAAACTTTTTTCATTTAAAATCTTTAAGCATTCATATGTGTGTGTATCTAAAATAGGAGTTGTTTTGACTTGCCATAATTGAGTGATCTATTGGTTGTAAAATGACTCTAAGGTGAATTACACATCATCTAGATCATCCCCAAGAAAATCCCAAAGAAAAAGAAATCAAAAAAATTAAATAAGGAAATGGTCACTTTTGCCATTTTTATCACCTAGCCCACTTTGGGTGTTCCTAGCACTCAATTTCCAACAGAGATAATTGTGGTTCTTTGCACCCCTTGCTAGTACAAGTAGTGATGTGCCAAGGCCCACCTTGGGATCTCCCAAAAACATTCAAACTCTAATTTTAAATGACATTTGAAAATGGAATCTAGTTCATATGTCTAGATCCCACTATTTCAAAAACCATCCAAATGAACTCCATTTCAAAATCCCAAGCAACCACATATGCTTAAGCATGAGACCAAAAACTCCACCAAATTTCATTTCAAAATTCCAAATTTGAATTCATGCGGCCATTGTGTCGAGCACCTTGTGAGCAGAATCAAACTAGCCTAACTAATACTGTTTTGGATCAAAAATTGTCGAGCCATTTGAGCCACATTAATCACCTTGGTCTCCCCCAGACCCAACCAGACCAAAACCAGCCCATCCCATATCCCCTGGTGCTAGTGCAACGCCGCACCGAGGCCATGATCGCCAGCTGATCATGCACAAGCCGCAGCTGACCGCCAGCCCCTCTCCGCCGCTCTAGGGAGAGAGGCGTGACCTCACCGCCGTCCACGGTCCACCCCACGGCCACTGCCAAGCACTGGACCACCCCAGAGCAGCACCGCATTCTCCTCTCTGCGCGCGCCAGAGCACGCCAGAGCGCCTTCACCGCCAGCACGCCACAGACCGCGCCTCGACCGCAGACCGCGCATGCCGCCCCGCCTTGACCACCTCACCCCGCCAGACACGGCTGTGCACCGCCACGCGACCCACAGTCGCCAGGAACCCCGTCGAGCACCGCCCTGTCTCCTAGAGCGCGCGACGCTCCCGACCGATTGCCACTGCCCCTAGCTGCGCCATAAAGCCATAGAGGACTGCCAGGAGCAAAGCCACCGTCTGCCTATGCTGCCCATGCCGATAGCACCTTGTATCGTCGTCACCGACGAGCTCGCCGTTGCCCCTTCGGTCCCCTCCTCGAGCCTATATAAGGAGGCCTTCCCCAGCCTCAATCGCCACACCATTCGACTCCCCTCTCTCCACCAGTCCTTCCCCACCTCTTGCCGGAGCATCTCGAGCATCAGGCCGCTGGAATTTCACCGAAGGCAGTCGCAGCAGAGGAGGAGACGTTGCCATTGATTTTGTCCACCCTAGCCCCTGCCGCGACTTCGTCTGAGCCCGCCGTCGTCGTCTCGTTCGTTAGCCCGCCTCGCCGCACTAGCTGGAGCCCCGGTACGTCCCCACTGCACCCCCACTGAGCCGCTAGGGTTCAGTCTCGCCGGCGACGAGTCTGTCATCGATGATGACCGTGCGCCATTGATCTAGTTCTAATTGTGCGGTCCATATCGCCCTGTACCGCTTTGCGTGAGATGTACCGCTGACATATGGACCCCCTGTCAGCTGTCCTCTGCTCCGTGGAGTGAATCTGGGCCGGCCCAATTAGTTTCCCGCATGACCCAGTTTTCAAATATAGGTTTTACTATTTAGACTTATAATCAATTATGTCCCTTAGTTTAAAAATCAATTGAGAGAGTTATATAAATCCAAATTGAGTGATTCTAATTTTGTTGGAAAGTTAATAAAAATCTCTATCCAAGCCCGTTGGATTTAAATAATTTAGAGTTAGAGATCTCTCCTAGTAAAAATAATAAGACAGAAGCTTTTGCACATTCAAACATTTTTATAAAATCAACCATAATAGCTTTTGAGTTGATTCCAACTCTCAAAAATCACCTTTAACCGTGCCTATCTGAATATGTAATAATATTAAGGTTTACATGCAGTGACTTTTGACTAGTACCAAAATAATGCTATATAGGCATTTCTAGTCACTTTAAAACATTAATTATTAAACTTAAACTTATTAAAAGGTGATCCAACCTTTAAATCACATTTCCATATATTAGAGTATGTGGTTATGACATGTGTACACATGATCCCATATTTTAATTGGAGAATATTAAATCTTAGTTAATTTCAATGAGTTGAAATTACTTTTCTCAAATAAAAAGAATGAAGCTAGTTCATTAAACCTTGTGATGTTTGTGATGATACTAGATCATCAAATGTGTGCCTTAGTGTGCTAAGTATACTAGTTAAGTATTGGTTGGTGATTGTGTATCCCGTATGTATTTATAAACGATAGTACCGACCAAGCTTTCGAGGAGGAGGAGTTCTACCAAGAGGAGAAGGAAGAAAATTTCAACCACTGCACTACACAAGGCAAGCCATCATTAACAATGCAAGCTAACCCTTGCAAGCTAGATAAACTAAGCAAGAGGCAATAGGCATGCTTAGTTATACATTTTTGACTTATACCTACTCCAAGTTTTATTTACAAGCTTTACTTCCTTTATTTTACCAAAGTCCTTCACTTGTTTAAAGG
The DNA here is from genome assembly GCA_910589775.1 of Avena eriantha. Lineage (NCBI taxonomy): Eukaryota > Viridiplantae > Streptophyta > Magnoliopsida > Poales > Poaceae > Avena > Avena eriantha. The sequence goes on from OU342746.1 coordinate 14,043,881, forward strand.
TAGCATAGAGCATAAAACTTGACCTATCTAGTTAGACTTAGATGTCATTCTATGGCATGAGATTGAGATTAGTATCCCACATTAGTGAACGCTCTTAACTTATTAGTTTAGAGCTGAACCAAAAACTAGATCACTTTAGATGGGAATACTTGGTGAAAATGACTTGTGAAAACCTTTGAATGATGAGTCATTCTATTGAGATGCTTTGACATGTGTTGAGAAACACAAATGGTTTATGATGATGATGAAAATGTTAAGGCATGAGCCTTAGCCCCTTTATAAAAACTGATGGTTGGGTTCGGATGCGATACCATTCCAATTTTACAGTACAACCACAATACCTGAATTGGGTAAGGCTTAGACGAAAGTTTATATGCATTAGTATTAGTTCCCTCCTGGGAGATGTTTGAGCTGAGGCTACCTCTCAATGTTTTCCACCTATGCAGTGCCCAGGATGACAGCTGGTCATGGCTGGGAGGCCATACTCATAGGAGAGGTGCTTATACTAGAGTGTGTAAAGGAAAAGTTATGTTTGATTATCTGCATACTAAGTATGATGATTCGGGGTTATCCCTGACAGATGTATCGAATCTTGTGGTGAAAGTGTACCACCTCTGCAGAGTGTCAAACTATTCGAATAGTCGCGTCTGCGGTTATGGACAGTTGGAGTGGCCATATTGTTCCGTTGTCAGATGTTTTCAAAATGACTTATGAAATGAATTGTGACATGACTTGACCACAACAGGTTTGTGATTATGACAATTAAGTTCCCACTTAGGTGTTTTCAAACTTTATTTTATCTTTCTTTGTTTCTAAACTCAGCTTAGGTTTCAAACTTAACTTGACAAGCAAACTTAGAGTTAGCATTCGTACTAGAATTATCTTACTTATTAGTGATAGTTTGCGAGTACTTAAAGAGTACTCATGGATTTTGTCCCTGGCTATTCCTGTGGCCAGACTATGAGGAGGACTACCCTAAAGGAGGACAGCAGGACGGCTATGACAACTAGGATCATCTCCCATCGTCAGCATTGCTTGCGACTCTGAAGATGGACCCCACCGCTACGCTATTTATTCCGCTGCTTGATTGTACTAAGACTGGATCATGAGATCATTTATTTGTATAAAACCTTATTATGGTTTGTAATGGATGATGTACTGTGATATCCAATCTGGTATGTCTCGTAAAAATGGTAATCCTAGGATTGCGATGTATGGCATAACAGGCATCTGGGATTAAAAATCCGGGTGTTGACATATTGGTATCAGAGCTAGTGTTTAATCATTGAAAGGTTAAAGTATCTAAATTTAGAAGTTAGCGCAGGTAAGGTAATAAAATCTAAGGAAAACATTGATATAAAGTGCAGAATAAATCCTTCTGAAGAGCATACTTGGCATAGTACGCATAGCCAAGTAAATATAGTTGTTGACCTGATATATAATTTCTTCATATCTTGGGGAAAAGACAAGACAGCTTAGATCAAAAATTTGAAAGTTTATTTAAAGAATATCAGAAACTCATAGAGAAGTACTACGGGTTGAATAATAAAATTGATATAGCTTTACATAAGCTAGAAGAAGCAAAAGCAAGGCAGAACATAGTTAGTAAGAAAAACGATCATATTAAAGAAGAAGTGCAGTCCATTGGGAAAAGTATAGGACTTTGTCTAAATAAAAATAAAGACATGTTATCTGGCACAGACACAAGACAAGACATATATGAAATTAAAAAGTTAGTGCAAGAGGTAAAAACTTTGATCCTCTCATAGTTGCATAATCGGATATAACCAAGCATTAAGCGAAGTAGCAAAATATTTAACACCTCCTATCGGATTCTCTGATCACGATTCGCCAAAAGAAGACTCCAAAATAATAATAAGGCAAAATAACACAATCACCCAATTATTAATTCAGATTTTAGGAAAACTAAATAGCGAACAAGGTAACAAAGATATTGTGTTAGCCTCATCTGGAATTTTAGCATCACCAAAAAACATCAACTCAGAAAAATGGACATATCTAAAAGCCTCACTAGAAGAGACAAAAATATCCAATTAATAAGACAAGATTCAAAACCCTTAGCATTAAGGCATAGAATGTCATGTAGCAATGTTGATGACATTAATTTAGAAGAAGTTATAGACTTGCAAAGAGACCTAGAAAGGTATCAAAAGGATACGCTAAGAAAAATAAAACCACAGCAGGTTTACCATATGGGTATGTTCGAAAGTAGGAGTGGTTTATATGGGATATCCAGAGAAATAGAACTAAGTGTATTAACACATCCAATAGATCTAAAAATTGTAAGTAGGAATATTAAAAATGAACTTAAATATTGTGGTTATAAATATATCCATCAAGGTATTTATATGATAGGAGTCAAATGAATGACAAGAAAGAAGTTAGGAGCAAAGGTTTTAATAACCTTATTAGACAAAAGATGGGGATCCGTGGATAAAGCAGCGTTAGGTTTTATGGAAGGAGATATGAATGAAAATAGATCAATAACCTATATAGTTCCAGACCTAATAATGCCCGTGAAAGAATTTATTGACAAAATGAGTTTTGGATTTCAGACTAAAGGATATGAAGATTTTAAAGGAACAAATTTGCTAGTAAGCATAGAATTTATAGGAAGGCTTACTAATAAAAGTAGTTCTAGATATAGAGTAAATATTGATGATGTAATTAAAAGCATGCAGTCTAAAGGCATTAAATTCATGAGTCCTCTTAAAGTTAGTTCTGAAGAAAGATCCGGAGAAGAATGGAATATAGGTGATTTAATAGAAAAGAAGGAATTAAAGCAACCTGAAACTTATATCAGTTATCAAAATTACGAAGGAACTAGTAGCATTAGGTTCACCAATTATAAAGCAGCATCCTTAGATGACACATAATCGCTCATGCCAGACTCAGAATTTAGTGATAACAGGACTAGCACCTCAACAGAATGCATGGAAAAGACAGGTGTAGATGATGAAATAAATCATTGTGAAGAAAAGTTAAAACATATAGATTAGGAGTATAATAACTCAATGACGAAAGATCGGCCTAAGATTAGAGAAAGGGAATTGTTTTTCATTAGAGAAATTGCAATATTAAAGAAATTAAAAAATGAGAAGAAATTATTCGCTAGTAGTTCAATCATGTTAAATAATAAGGTAACACTAGAAGAAAAAGACAAGAAGAATAAAAACAATAATACTGACCAAAGCCAGAAAGACAGAAGCATAAGTGAAGAGGAGCAATGGGATATAAACAATAAATTATTAACTGAAAGTTATGAAGAAGAAGAAGAATTGATGAAAGAAATGTGGATAGAAAATGAATGGTATGATGAGGCCGAAGAATACAATGATTTTATAAACTCCTTAGATGAGGTAGGCATACATAATTTAGAAAATGCAATGGAAGCCATGGAAGTAGAAAATAGTAAAAGAAAAATAAGTACATATGGTGAAACTTTAGTAAAGAGAGAAGGTGAACGAGAAAGATCAACTAGGTCAGCTGGAAAATGGCCACCTGAAAAAGATGATTTCCAACCATCTTACATACCTGAACAATATAGATATATGGGTACCAAAACAACAAATTTTGAAAAAACGGTACAATTTCAAAATACTAGAAATGATGGTGCAATATTAAATTTAGCAGCCCATGACCCAATAGATTGGCCGAATATCCTTAGCATATGGAAAGGGTTAATAGTTCAAAAATATATACAAAACTAGTATAATATAGGCACCAAGGTAGAAGACATGTTAACTTATCTTGAAACATTTTTAGGAGAATATGCAAAGGTTCTATGGGAACAATGGGTAGAAACATATCCGGTTAATTATGAAAAACTGAAAAGAGCTGGAAGTAACCCAAATAACTTTGCTAATGTTATATCAAGCATAATCATAACAAAAGACCCAAAATTAGGATTCACTGCATTACAAAATGAACGACTGAGAGAAATAGAAAAATTAACTCTAACAAGTTGGAAAGGTATAAAAGAATTCTCTCAACATTATTTATATAATGCTACCACTGCCAAGCAACGATATAATAGAGGTGTGGTTGAGAGGTATTTTAATAAATTACCTGACCCTTTAGGATCTATAATATTTGAGGAATATAAGAAAGAAACAGAAGGATCCATTATAAATATATCCAAGGCCATAATATTTGTTTTCAAACAACTAAGGAAGGTATGTACGAGCATTCAAGCCCAAAGAACTATGAAGAAATTAGATTACAATTTCTGCAATAACATAGTCCAAATACCATTATCGTATGGAGCAGAATGACATGGGAGTAACAAACATTATAAACCTGAACGAAGAGATAATAGAAATTATAGAACAAAGAGAAGATATTTCCTAAGAAGGTCAGACAATAGAGCTCCGTTTTTACATAAGAAAAATGTAAGAAGGTATAATCCTAGAAAGACTTATGATAGTACATGTAGGTGCTTTATATGCAACTCACTTGACCACCTAAGTAAAACATGTCCTAATAAAGACCAGAAAAGGTATTCTAGTAAAATAGAAGAGCAAGAAAGGGTACTAATTGTAGATAGTGTTAATGAGAGTATATTAGTATGTGATGATGAAATAAAGATGATGAGTCAATATATTCAATCATAGAAACCAATGAAGTAGAAAATCGGATTTTAGAAGATTATTCAAGTGAAGACGATACAGATTTAATAAACGAATTTACAGGATTAAAAGTAGAAATGATGAACCAGATAGAATGTCAACATGATTGGATTAGAGTAAAGGTGATTATAATATAAAATGTGATTTTTGTATATACTATCCAAGTCAAGAGAATAGGTCTACTTGTAGCATATGTTCAAGGCAAGCTTGTGCTTCTTGTTTAAAATCAAAGAATCAAGGTTGGAGACTAGAAGTAGAAATTGAGCCAAAAGACCAAATATTATCTAGTAGAGTTAGAAGCTTAGAAAATCAGATTAATAAGCTGGATGTAGAACTAGAGGAACTAAAATATAAGTTAGAAAATAATATTGGTAATATAGAGTAAGAAGATAATACCATCAAAAACACAAAATTAAAAGATCAAATGGTCGCAGTAAGAGAGCAAAAGGGAGATAGGTTAATTCATCTCCAAGATGTGATAACTAGTTTTGGGAGCAAATATATAGTACGTTTACCATTCAAGGAAGTATTAGGAATAAGAATACCAGTTAAAATAGTATCAAAGCCAAATATTTCATATAAAATTTTAACACTATTAGATACGGGTTGCACAAAAAATATCATCCATGACAAGTATTTTGTGAGATGCCCTGAAATAGTTAAAACTATAGATGATAATAAAGCTGAAGTATCCACAGACATGTCTGGCATAAAGAAAATTCATAATCAATTGGCATATAATATTGAAAGAGACATAAATGGCACAAAATACATAATAGATGAAATTACAATAAGATATCTATCGGTAATAAGTGATGACATGATACTAGGATTAAGATTTTTACAACAATCTTTACAAACCACTATTATACATGAAGAAGGAGTTACATTCATTCCATATCAACATAGTGTTCCATACATATCTGAGGTACGAAAACAAAGAAAATCTTTACAAAATGTAGAAATATCTAATCTAGAGGATGAATATAGTGTAGAGCCATCTAAAGACTGCAAAAAAGAGGAACCAAGTAACACCATAGAAGAATATCATATAGAAAATACATGCACCGAGTGTATAGGATTACAGACATTCTCGCCAAATTGGTATAGAGATATAAAATCTAAGGGTGATATAGACAAGATTGTGCAAAGATTAGAAGATATTCAAATCATTAGGGAGATACCAATGAAACATTGGGATAAGAATTCCATAGTATGCAAAATAAATATTATAAACCCTGATTATATAATCAAGTCAGGACCAATAGAAGCTACTCCCAGAGATATAGAAGAATTTAAAATGCATATTGAAGAATTATTAAAATTAAAGGCAATTGGAGAAAGTAGAAGTCCTCATCGCTCAGCTGCCTTTATAGTTAGAAATCACGCTGAAGAAGTTAGAGGAAAGTCTAGAATGGTTATAAACTATAAAAGACTCAATGATAATACCATAGATGATGCATATAATATACCAAATAAGCAAGAATGGATTAATAGAATACAAGGAAGCAAATATTTTTCTAAGTTTGATCTAAAGGCTGGATTTTGGCAAGTAAAAATGGCCGAGGAATCTATTCCTTGGACAACATTTACATGTCCTCAAGGTCATTATGAATGGCTAGTTATGCCATTAGGATTAAAGAATGCACCTGCATTATTCCAAAGGAAGATGCAAAATATATTTAATGATAAACAAGCTTTTATATTAGTATATGTAGATGACTTACTAGTATACTCTAAGTCATATAAAGAGCATATTGCTCACCTTGAAGTTTTCTTTCGAAAGGTAGAACAAAATGGTTTAACATTATCTAAAAAGAAAATGGAAATTTGCAAAGAGAAAATAAATTTTCTTGGACATGAAATAGGAGAAGGAAAAATATACTTGCAGGAACATATTGCTAAGAAAATTTTACAATTCCCTAATACCATGAATGATAAAAAGGTTTTACAACAATTTTTAGGGATTGTAAATTATGCAAGGAATTACATAGACAACCTAGCAAAGCTTGCTGGACCTTTGTATGCTAAACTAAGAAAGAATGGACAAAAAATATTTCAATTCAGAAGAGATAAAATAAGTCAAGGCTATAAAAGAAAAAGTGAAAAATTTGAAACCCTTAGAATTACCATTAGAAGATAATTATTTTATTATCAAAACAGACGCATCCAAAGTAGTATGGGGTGCTATATTAAAGCAAAAACCCAATAAATATTCCTCAAAAGCAGAAGAGAAAATATGCAGATATGCCTCGGGAAGTTATAAATTAAAAATAGTGAATAATATTGATAGGGAAATCCTTGCAGTAGTCCATGCAATAAATGCATTTAGGTTATATTTAGGATTTAAAGAATTTACAATACGAACAGATTATGAAGCAATATGTAGATACTATAACCAAATCAATAGTAAGAAAAGTTCCACTAGAAGATGGGTTCTATTTGAAGATGTCATAACAGGGAATGGATATAAAGTTGTTTTCGAGCATATTAAAGGAATAGATAATTGTTTACCTGATATATTCTCTCGTGCATCAATATTGTAGGAATGAAGCGTGGGTTACTCCCCAATGGGACCAAAGTTTTCACTTTCGGCTCAGATAATTCATTAAAAATATTTTCCCTGAATACATTCAAATTCAAGCCTAAAGGTCATATTTATATTGACGAAATTCAGCAATGCATATTAGACAATTTCTGGTTTCAGTATAATGTTAAAAAAGAAGAAACATGTTATATGCTATCGATCCTAAATAGTCTCGCAGAGTATTTCAATATGATGAACAAGAAGGTACCAAAGTTAGCAAATATTAAGACAGAAGAATTAATACCATTATATGTCCTATATGATGGAAACAAGCCAGGAATATATTTTACTTTTGAAGAAATACTAAAACAGAAGCTGGAAGCAAGGAAAATAAAAAAGGATTTATCATGGAAAAAATACTATGATATCAATAAAGCTTTAAGTTATGCAAGAGAAATGATAGGAGAGAATTATTATATAGAACCAAAAGCAAAAGAACGCATCCATAAGTACAGAGGAGTAGGTACCTCTGCTCCAACAAGTCCAAATTATACAAAGGGTGAAGCATCAACTTCATCAAAGGTAAAAGAAGAATTGTTATTTTTAATGAAGGAAGAAGAATCCCCAAAATAGCAAACATACAAATAATGCCTTTTAAAAGGTTTCGATCCTCTGGATTCTGAATATATAGATATGAAAATAGATGAAAAATTCCAAGAGGTCAAGAAATTAATAAAACAAGAATTAAAAGAAGATATTTTAAAAGAACTACGAGAAGAGTTTAATGCAAAGTTTGAAGAAATAAAGAAAGAATATGAGATAAAGTATGACTTCAATCTATCAGATGAAGATCATATGGATATTGCAGGACATGGAAAAAAGCTTGAATAAATGAGCAATGATATATCCAGCAGATAATATTGAATAAGAATATGAACTACGAATTGATATTGCTATCAATTATTCGGGCGCGGAGGACCGACCCAAGCATAAAATTAAATTGAATTGATATTACTATCAATTATTCAGGCATGGAGGACCTATATCCGGAAAAAAACATATTAATAATAAAAGTAAATTAGTTAATAGCAATGAATATAATCTCCACCAGCATGCATGCAGCCCAAATGTATCAAGTCATGATACTCTTGGCAGACATATAAGAGAGAAGACAAAAGATCCAAAGAGAAGGCAAAATTATCAAGACACAATCATAAAGTTTAAGAAGATTGTCAAAGCGAAGATAAGAAGATGAAGCCACATTCATATGCAGCCAATGCAGCACCAAAAATACCTCCATCAACTTCCAAAATGTGCTCATAAACCTATAAAGAAGGGCCACAAAGGCTATAAGGCCTATAAAGCCTAGGAAGCCTACAAAATAGGTCCATGATGCCAAAGAAGATAGAAGAGGCAAATAATGGAGGAGAACGCTCTTGAAGGCTGCTTTCTCGCCTATAGAATGAGACACTCGCAACAAAGAGAGGAGACACCGGCACCAACAATCTAGTAACCAGCAGAGCAGAGAGTCAGTGCTAGCAAACTCTTAGCTCACTAGTAGTAGTTGTAATCCTCTCCATGTAATAAAAGCCACTATATTGAAGGCACTTGTACCCTAAGCTTGGAGAGGTATTAAGGTAATTTTCTTTATCTTCGTATAAGCCCTTCGGGGGTTTTCCGAAAGAAAAAACCGTATGTAAGCTATATTATGGAAATGAAATAGTTTCGTATTTCCCTTATTCTTTTTAAGCATGTTTATATGGGATGAGTTTCTTATGATAGGGATCCTATAGGAGTAATCTCTGCGTGTAGTTATTTGTTAAAACCTTATGTGTGGTATCTGAACGAGAACCTTGTAGCCGTAGAGAAGTGTTCCCTCTAGGTGGAACTGTTTGGAAAGACGATAAGAGAACGACCCATATAAATTTGATTAAAAACATCTAGAAAAATGAACTTAGCTACTCCGGAAACAATCTAGTGAGAAATACGGTGAGTACCGAGTAGGAATTTTACACCACTGCGCACACCCTCGCTTTTCTGTTGGCCTCGCCAGCCTGTAAAAGATACTGCAGTATATACGTACAGTCTAATATTAATATTAAAATATTAATATTAACGCTAATAAATTTATAAAAAATAAAAAATTATAATCTTGTATCTTATAATATTTAAATTTTCGTATATTTCTATTTTCCGTGTAATATTTTAGTATTTTTACATTCCGTATATCCAGCAATCCAGTAACCAGCAGAGCAGAGAGGCAGTGCTAGCAAGCTCTCAGCTCACTAGTAATAGTTGTAACCATCTCCGTGTATTAAAAGCCACTATATCGAAGGCACATATACCCTAAGCTTGGAGAGGTTGTAAGGTAATTTTCTTTATCTTCGTATAAGCCATTCGGGGGTTTCCCGAAAGGGAAAACCGTATATAAGCTATATTGTAAAAATAAAATAGTTTCGTATTTTTCTTGTTCTTTTTAAGCATGTTTATATGGGATGGGTTTCTTATGCTAGGGATCCTATAGGAGGAATCTCTGCGTGTAGTTCTCTATTAAAGCCTTATGTGTGACGTCTGAACGAGAACCTTGTGGCTGTAGAGAAGTGTTCCCTCTGGGTGAAACTGCCTGGGAAGATGATAAGAGAACGACCCATATAAATTTGATTAAAAACATCTAGAGAAATGAATTTAGCTACTCCTGAAGCAATCTAGTGAGAAATACGGTGAGTACTGGGTAGGCCTTTTACACCACTGCGTACATCCTCGCTTATCTGTTGGCCTCGCCAGCTTGTAAAAGATCCTGCAGTATAAACTCTATTAGACCCCTGGTTGTAGAATAAGTAATTCGATGCCCGGGTCAGACAAGCGAGCCACACCGCGCCATCAAACCATGTCCGTGTGCCCCGCAATGCCCAACGCCGCTATTGTTGTTTTTATTTTCTCGGGACGGTTTTCTTTTTACATATCGTGAGGTTTGTTACCACTAACCTCGTCCTCCCAATTTCAGAAAAAAAAACTAGTTAAATGCCCGTGCGTTGCCACGGTTACTCCCATGTCTTGTGGTGACTTCTTTTTTGCATAGTATTCTAAAAACATTTCGAGTCTGCTTTGCTTAAGATTCCAATTAGGTTGTTATGAAGTGTTCGTGCATGAGTAGTTATCTTGATTTATCTCTCTCATGGGGAGATTTATCTCATTGGGGCCAATGGAACTGCACTTGTCTCGTCGACGCCCAGATGCATGCCTCCATCGCATCATACAACGGACCTAAATACTCCCTGTCTCGAAATAGATGTCGGAGATTTGTCTAAATGAGCATGTCCCTATACACTAAATTTATCTCATGTGGGGCCAATGGAACTGCACTTGTCTCGCCGACGACCAGATGCATGCCTCCATCACATCATATGGCGAAACTAAATGTCCCCTCTATCTCGAAATAGATGTCGGAGATTTGTCGAAATTAACATTAAAACACATATAGGTACATGTGAGTCTAGGCAAATCTTCATCGTCTATTTCAAGACGGAGTGAGTATAACATTTTAACCAAGTAGTTCTCGCGATAGTCAATGTCACCACTTAAGGGAACAGGAAAATAGGGCTGCGGGTAACTTGAAATGGACTAAATATTTAATACAGAGAAGATACGCCTTGTCCATATCATGTACATATGAACTATACTTAAAAATAATCTCTACCATCCATTGCTGTGTTCTTCAGCGGCTTCTTGTAACTCAACCAATCAATGTTAGCACTACTAAGCATACAAAATTCAGCACCACTTATACCATTGCAAAAAACTGCTCAAATTAATGAATGATCCATGCACACAACCAAAGGTTCAGAAACATATGAACTACCATTTGAAGACAAACAAACATACACACTGTCATTAGGAATGCCGGCTGCCAGTCCGACGGACAGGGCGGACAGTCCGCTAGAAATTAGTGCATGCAAATTTTCGAAAATGATTGGTTAATTAGGTTGGTCCAGCTCCGATTTGAAGAATTAGTGGACATGATTAGTTGACTTAGTGGACGTTCTCTTACATCCCGAAATTTCACTCGTACCCATCTCCATGCCATTCAGTCCACAAATGTAGAGTAGCTATCGTTCTCCTTCAGAAATTCCTATTCTGTCTAAACGCACATGTTCTCTCCTTGGTCGTTAGTGTGCTCTATTTCTCCCTGCCTAATAATATTCATCTTCTCAAGCTCCCGCTGTTAATTTATGCAATGCAATGAACGCAGGGTTAAGTATCACAAGGAAGTATTGCCTACCAATAAATCGTGTTAATATGAGCGATCATATTCTGTTTTAACCTCCTTGGAGAGCAAAGAACAGCTCGCTAGAACTCCCAAGAACCATGCCAGACCGCCGGCACATATGTTAGTACAACTTTCATCATAATTGTAAAATAACATTTCCCGCAAGAATGACCTCAACAATGCAATACCAGTCCTTATGGGCTATGGAAACCTGCACACAATTATCCTGATGTTGAAAACTTAAAGATAAGAGCAATGGGCAGCACAACAATACCGCCCCTCTTGTGCAACAAGACGCCTAACTCCGAGTTATGCACATTAGCACCATCCACTTGGCCTGGCCGACTATGGCTGTGAAGAATGTCAGAGTTAGCATTGTTGGTCGTACTGTTGCTTCTCTCATTTGTGTGAAATTTACTTCAAACTTTGATTTGGCAATGGATAGCCTTCTGAACAGTATTAAAATAGTATGAACACTATTAAGGCTGATCTATTTTCTTCATCTTACCTTCTAAATTCAATGCGGAAGATTTACCCAATCACTTTCTTCTTAACATGCGGAGCCAAACCTTTATCTAGTAAGGAATAAGACACCTTAATCTTCCTTTTGCAATTGCAGAGCCAATTTTGTAACCCACTCTAGTTGGATCTCCCTCTGTCTCCTATTTCTGAAAAAATCTAGAAAATTATGAACTTATTGAGGCTAACCACAATATCAAACCTCCATCCAGGATACTAACTTACAAACAAACTTATTAGAATCATAAAAACATGTCTTACATGCATTTAACCAAAGGGATCTTCCTACTACTTCAGGAGCTTGGCCATGGAGGCCAGCTCGTCAGATCCGCAAGCATGGCCATGAGAATACCAGGCCAGTGTCCCTCCCTTCCTCCCTCTGAAACCCTAGGGAAGGGAGGAGGCAGGGATGGGACTCACCAGAGAGAAGGGCTTACTGAAGCCAGAGGAGGTGTCCATCGGTAGTGTTCCCAGGTTGGCGGTTCGGTTGTCGCCTCCGGTCAGCATCATCGCCTCCGATCTATGCTCGCGTCTTCCTCGACGAAACATGAGGGTCGGGTCATTTGTGGGAATACACGAGCTACCAGGGGTTTGATGGTGGAATTTTTAGGATGGGCTGGGAAGAAACTCGGAAATACCAAAGAGAATGGATTACTGAAGCCGGAGGAGGTGTTCGTAGGCAGTGTTCCCAGGTCAGCGTTTAGGTCGTCTCCTCTGGTCTCCATCATCGCCTCCGATCTGTGCTCACGTCTTCCTTGATTGCACACAAGGGTCGGGTCGCTTGTGGGAATACACGAGCTAACACGGGTTTGATGGTGGAATTTCTGGGATGGGCTGAGAAGAAACTCAGAAATACCGTAGAGGTAAACGGGCCATCGGAGATTTTCCGGGATCATGGGTTGGGCCGGGAAAATCCCCTTCGAACCCTGCAAAACCCGGACAAGTACATGAGGCCTTATAGACCAGAGAAAAAAATCATCATGATTAGGAGCTAAGACCATTGATATAACTTTGTCAATTCCAATAGCCTGTAAAGTATGATACCCGTATGACATGTAAACATCACTCATATAACTTTGTCAATTCTAGTAGCCTGTAAAGTATTATTTTTCTATTTAAATATTGGATTTTCCAATAACATTAGTAAATGCTTATATGAGAAAGTTATGATTCTAGGATAAGAAATAAGCCTACAAATAAGTCTTAGAGTAGAGAATCATCATCCTTACTACAGAAGTTAAAACTACAGAAAATGTATTTCTTCTTATTGGTAAATAGTTATCAGACATTAGTAAGGAGGATGACTCTTCTCTAAGAGTTACGATAAAGTAATGCTTAAAAATTATAGCTTGGCATTGGGAACCATTATGAGACTTCATGTAGCAAATCATAACATATAATTTTCCAATAACATTGCTCCATAGGCATTAATTTACAAGCTTGTTTCTTATCCTAAAATAACAAGATTCAGTTTTCCTCCTCATTCCAACTTATTACACAAGCATATACAAGCAGTACACACATTTGAGCAAATATCATAAAAGTGAAAACTCTTCTTTTGATAATCTGAATGACAACAATTTGCTACCTGTGATTTGTTGATGGCTCTGTGGGAAGCTAATTCCTCCATGTCATATGTGCCTCATTAGCCTGATCTTTTGTACGGTACATGAAATCACAAATATCAGATCAAAACTATGCATTTTAGGAAGGAGAGTTTAAGAAATTTCGAGAGGGCAAGAGGGTCCTTTCTCACATTGTTTCTCACTCGAGCTCCTCTAGATCCTATGCCACCCCTTGCACCTAAGTTCTTTAAGCATCACCAAATCATAGTAAAGCACGAATCACAATCAGAATACCATAGAGACCAAGAGGCGAGAGTACCGATGAGTACGCTAAGTTCCTTCATTATACAATAGCCAGATTTATAGAAAACAGTAAATATGTAACGCTGCATCAATAGATTATGCACAAGTATCCAACGCACAAAATAGAACAACCAAAATTCTAGAAAATTTCATGGAACACGTCACTTTTGGACAACTGGCAGTGAAGGAATAAAATAACTTCACGATAGTTAAAAGTGTGAAATTAATTAAAATGTGAGGATGCACAAGTATATTAAGAATTACTTGGTCATCAGTCTACAAGATTAAGTGATTCCGTACATTGAATCAAAAGAGGATTTGGTACTTGAGTACCAGTAATTTCATACCTTTAAAATTAGCATGTCTCTGAAATAAGTTCAAGCCATAATCTCTAACCATACCTGAAAAACAAGGTACTTCAACATGTTACTGGTTAGCTTAATTTGGTTATATTCCGTGCTTCAGAGTTCAACATAAACATAAAAATCAGCTAGTGATACTTTAAGTTTAACAAGGTATGATGCACAGATCTGGCATACATCCATGTTCGATAGATAAAAGAAGTCAGAAACTACATGCAGTGTACTCTAGCTCAGAGTATTTCTCCATCCATATGACTTTTAGATTAGACAATTTTCTATAAGTTGATTGATAGGTAGAAACAAAACAATTGCTTTACGATGCACATTTTTTTTGAAAGAAACCCGCACCAATTTCATAAGATCCATCATTATCATATACTCATATTCATGAGGATCCAAATCCTCGAGGAGTGGACACAAGTACGGCGAAATTAATTTTTCCTCATTCCAATAATATATTTCTCAAATAGTGTGAGGCATGCAAGGTGCTAGTAGCAATTGCAAGTAATGAAAGTAATGAAAAAATGATTAATTAGGAAGAGAAGGTGCACTAACCTCTTGGAGGCCTTGGCCTTGCATTTCTTGGAGAAGACCACCGACTTGGTAGCCTTGTTGTATGACGGTAGTCTTCATCTCGCCTCCACCTGTCGTCAACCACTAACTCGTCTCAACACCTCGTAATATTCCCTATTATTGGTTAAAGTCTAAGATATCAGAAGTAACATTCAAACTTTGCAAGTGCGCATGTATTTGAACAAACTGAAATAAAAATCACAACAATGGTCCATCTTCTTATAGATAAAACAGTATGCCTCTTTCACCTTGCAAGACACCCCGCTGAATTCAATCATAGTTCTGTGACAAATAAAAGGATTAATTGTGTCTACACACCAATTTACTCCAAGAAACACATCAAGATGTTATGGCCCTTTCAAGGGCCTTTAAAGCTTCCTTTAGCTCTTCGTCAACATGCCTAGGCAGGATAGTGTGACCTAAACATTTGATTCCGCTACAAAATATATTAATAGTGTTTAGACGCAATAGTAAGAGTAAATTTTTTTTGGACAATGTTTTCTTCTGAATCTTAAGTGCCATTGCACTACAGAATTAAAAAAAATATGAGTAGGAACAATCTGGTATCAATTGTCCTACATGGAACTAAGAGCAAGTTGTGTAAAAGAAACATATTTTTTACAGAACGCGTTAGAAAAAAATCTTACAAGCTGTCCATAATTTAAATGAAACGAAGTTGCACAAGCATTAGCACCCTCATTTGAGACCTTAGAAATCTGAACAGTTACTATTAATACCCAGCAAACAATATGGCTAATTAAGTAGCCAAAGCTCCACTCCCTAATTCTCTATGAGAAACTACGCTCCTTAATTTGCTACTTCAAGAAGCTACACTCAATCGCTAACCATAAATAATATAATAGTATCAGAGTACAAGCTCTAGTGTGTCATTCCTGCTCTCTTTCTCCAAAAGTCGACTCAGGTCATTGATGGCTAGACTACGGATTAAGAAAGCAGGCAAGCAACAACAACTCTGGTTTAGGATTTGGAGGCAGCAATAGTCCGGCAGTCGCATACCTTGGCAGGCGGATAGGAAGGGGATGCGTTGGGAGATGCTCAGCACGCGGTTGTCCGTCCAGTTGCATCATTCGGCTGTTGTAGTCAGCCGATTGATGGTAGGCAGACCCTCGTGGAGACCCGGCGGCCGAGGACTGACCTCCTCGACATCCTCCGCTCACCCTACTCTGGTCCACCACAGGAGCATGCTCTCCCCGATCACCTGCAACACCCCACATTAGATTGAACAAATTGGACAGAAAATCCCCACAATGCCACGCCAAATCCGATGCAACATCTACGACATAAACATATCGATCGATCGCGTCGACCACATTGCATACTGAAACCCAAAATACCCGAGAGCTACGACGAGGCACCGGGGAGAGGGTACCTATGATGTCGAGGCGAAGGGGTGGCATTGGAGGGCAGGGCACGCCGCCTAGATCCTGCGGCGTGACGTGCCACTGAGAACTCGACCACCACCACGCCTGCTGCGGCTGCTACTCCTCGTATGGAAACATGGGCGGAGATGTGTTGGCCCTTTCCATCGGAGGGGATGCGGGGGGCTTGACACAGGGCCGCTACCGCTTTCTCTCCAGCGTCATCGTCGTCAGGCGCAGGCGTGAGCAGTAGCAGGGCTATGGAGGGATCCAAAGGAGAGGTTAGGGCGCGATGTAGCGCCGCCGCCAAGGTCATGCGTCACGAGGAGAGAGAGCTATTGTTTCGGGACGAGATTTGCAAAGCGAGGGAGAGTCACAACCGGGCCTGGCCCATGTGGACGACGAAGCGCGACGACATAGTGCGATTAGGCAGAAAACGGAACACCGAGAAAATTTGGTGGGAGGACAAAACAGTCTTAAAAAAAAGTTGGACGAAACGCAGTGACCGGAGGAAACAGAGGAAATTCCTCTTTTTTAAGTAGTAGAGAAAACACAGTGACTGGAGAAAACAGAGAAAATTCCTCTTTTTTAAGTAGTAGAGATAGAGAAGTAGTAGAGATAGAGATATAGAAGAGATAGAGATATGTCACCTCGTTTCTTTGCTCCTTTTCTCGCACGGCCGCGAGCGGTTTGGATAACGCGGCAGCGGCAGCGGCGAGCGGGGTTAGTGACCGGCGGCTGTGCTCCGCGTCTCGGCTCCGTCGTCGTTGGCGGGTGGAATCGACGGTGTCATCGCCGGCCCGCTGGATCTAAGACAATGAAGGTGTGGTCCAGAGGGGTGATGGTTTTCGATGGCGCTGCAGGCGGCTTCGGCATCCTGGTCGGGCAGCGTGGCGGGCCGAATCGGCGTCGTTGTCGGACTGCGCGGCGGGTGGTGCTTAAGGGCGGCGACGGCATCGGCCGCCTCCTGCTTTGTCTTTGGATCCCCTTCCTCGACCACCTCCCGCTCCGTCGTCAGCGCCCCTCTGCCGCCATGGACCAACATTGCCTACGGCCGAGGCAGCTCGTACCGAACTCCAGCATGGAGCCGTACTGCTATCGTAGGGGGTACCTCAAGCATCAAGTTCGACATGGAATGCAAGAGTTGAAGGTGAGCGGACTTGCCCCCTTCCCCTGCTCTTAACTTCACACCACTTCCGATCCGGTGGATTGGTTATTAGTTCTTCGTGCTACCCTGGTTGAGTGTTTTTTTCCTTTTAACAGATTTGTATGCATGAATTTTTAGCCTTAAGTTTGGTGATATTTTGCACTTCAGTTCTTTGATGGCGCCTGCTATTTGGAGCTGCGTTGCATCAGGCATCCAGGGAAGATGATGTGGGCCCATTAGTGATTCATCTTCTAAGCTTGCCCAGCCGCTTCTTCCCCTCGGGTGAGCATACCGGGGCCTCACGACAGTAGTATTACAGGAATGACTCAATGATCTGGTACTAGTTTGCATTTTTCTGCTAAAAGATTATGTTCAGCCGTATTCCAGTAATGCCTATGAGATCAAATATTAGTTTGTAGAAGCACACTTTTAACTGATGTATGCTTTGTGGATCGAGTAATCTCCAATTCAAACAGAAAGTAGTCTCCAACTGTGATCTAATGATTATACATTAGTTCTTTTAAGCAGGTAAAATTTGTCGGGGATTATCTGAGGCGTACCTCACGTACTACGAGTCGGCGCCGCGGAAGGCGATGGAGGCGGCGGTGAGGGGCCTTGCCAAGCTCCGGGCCATGCCCATGAGTCTCACCGCTGGCGACGTGGTCACGGAGAAGGTCATTTCGGTGAGCCCTGACCCTCCTCCTCACCTATCGATTTGGTGGTTCTAATCCCCGTTTATGCTTCAGATTAATCATGAGCGTGGTGTGCAGCTGGCCGTTTGCAATGGTGATAGCTTGTGGCAAGAGGCCAGTTACTTCAGCCTGGAATTGCATCACAACTGTTATCTTTCTATTTTTTTCCATGCATTGTAAGTGCATATGTTCGCTACTAGTACTACCAGCCACACTAAATAAAACTTTGCCTGCTCTAACTTTTCCATTACATTTACCTACTACTCCTAGAAATTGCTTTGGTTCTGCCAAGTTTACTTTGCATGGTAATTCCATTTGGCAGCAGGCTAGCAGCACTAGCTTCCTCACAATTTATATGTTATGTTGGTCTTTTGACACTAGCGTTGGACATAACTAGTATACTATGTGATATGCAATGCTTTTGTTTGCATATTGTTTATAAATGGGATAACCTGGTGTGTTAACCTGCTTTTGTTTGCGTGCTGTTTTTGGTCTCGTGTCGCCTGAGCTGACCTCAAGTCTGAATCCAATAGATCATGTTGTGTTGCTACTTTTTATTTGGGTTTTCATGGGTCCACTTTTGATTCACATTACTCCAAACCTAGTGTTTGTTTCAGAAATCCAAGATCTGAATTAGATTTAGCTGTCAAGGTAAATCCTGCCAGCCGATGCATATAATAGGCTTACTATCTATGAAAATGTCTTAGAGTTGCAACCTTATCTCTAATGCAATTTGGCTCCATTCTTCCTTATTTCTTCAGGAGTAATTTAGCTTGTTTGGGATGTACGCATTTTTCAGATTCACTTATAAACATATAAACATTTACCTAATCATAAACAAGGGCATCTTTTCATTTAAAGTAGTGGAAAAGATTGGCTCACCTTCTGCATTTCATCATGGGATATCTTCTCATCCTCCATGAAATGAACCGTTGATATTTTTCTTCTTATCATACATACTCCAGCCATTTATTACTGAATCAAAATAAAAAACATTTGGCGGGTTTCTAATTTCTACTGGAGTAGCATATTTAGCATTTGTTTTGGCATATTCTTGAAGCAAACATAATTTTATTTTTACTGCCTAGCCGTTGATTCTATATGGGAGATCCTTATCATCATTTTTGCATACGATTCATGTTCATCTTCAACCTATTTTTCCTGTCTTTCAAAGCTAGCCATTCAAATATGATTAGTTTCTTATTCTTGATTGCTTACCATTGTATGACTGCCATAGGCAAGTGTTTATTTACTTCATTAGATATTGATTAACCTACAATATTAGCCGCATGCTTTTCCATTAATTGCATACCCATTTTTCTGTTTGGTAATTTTCCAGTTTGTGATTTTTGAAGTATGCGAGTAGCTACAAGCAACAACATACTTATGAAACTTTGCTTGATATTATGTCTATTTGGGTGGGTAGCGGATGGCTTCAGTGCAATAGAAAATGGTAATAGCATTGCATCTAATGTGATTTCTATTTTTTTTTGGAAGTGGGTATATATATAGAACTAAAAGAGTACAATCATCCGAATACCATTTCAAATTAGACTTTTTTGTAAATTTCTTCCTCTTGTCAATAATTTCTTTCAGTTGAAGCTATGTACATGGGTGTGCTTATATATAGGGTTATTGTGCCTGTGGATAGCTAGCTATCTAGCTAGGAATACTTTTTTGTTTTGTCTACTATAATCTGCTCAATCGTTTTTATGTACTCCGCTTGGTTATACTTTTTATTATAATATGCTTCTATTTTCATACACTCCTTTCAAAAAATATCACCATGGAAAACATTAAGTTACTCCTATGTACAATGAATTTGCAGACCTAAAAAAGGTCATTAACATGAAGACCATGTTGATCTTTGGTAGTCTCTGCAATTTCTCGTACGGCTGTTCAAACAAGATTTTATTAATTTTCAGAGATTACTACCATTTGTTTTTTTCTTCCAAAGCAAGTTACAGCTCTACTCAGATTCTGGATCAGCCCAGTGAGAAGCATGCACTTAGCCACTTGCTTATAAAGAGCTTGTAGCTTTCGGTTATGCATTTTTTCACCTGAAGTATAAGTATACTCCCTCTGTTTCAAAATATAAGATGTTTTAGGTTTGTGAAAGGAGTGTATCTAGACTCCTTTTAGTGTGTAGGTTCATATAGGTTTAGAGTGAACCTATATACTAAAAGGGGTCTAGATACACTCCGTGCACACAGCTAAAACATCTTATATTTTGAAACGGAGGGAGTACATCTTTGTTTAGGCATATGATCCTCTTTTTTATATGTGCTCCATGTGGTAAAACATAATTTTTTAATATACTTTTTTTTGCGGGGGAAAAGAGAATTTATTAATTTTCGATAGGATTACAATCGTTTACAAGGGCCTCAGCAATTTCTGGAGGCGCATGCCTTAGCCAGACAGCAGTCTGGCCTTGTGTTTTGCCTATCTGTGCTAGTTCATGACTGACATGGTTTATTCCTCTACTTATTTTAACTAGTCTATTTCCTCTCTCCCCCAGACAATCACGAATTACATTTATTTGAAAGGCATGAGCTGAAAGGTTTGGCCTTTGCTCACTGATCAGGTCCAGGGCTTCCGCACAGTCTGTCTCAACTGTGAACTTCATGCTGGTCCAATTCATCCCAAGCTGCACACCTTCCTCTATGGCCCTTAATTCTGCTTCTGTAGCATCTTGGCAATGGTACAGATGTCTACAAGCCGCAAAAATGACAGCTCCATTATGGTCTCGCATTACCATGCTTGTGCCTGCTGATCCATCGGCTGAGAAGGCTCCATCCACATTGAGTTTTGCCTCGTTTTGCGGCGGTGGACACCACTTAACATGGTCCCTCTGTCTCCCACTTTCTCCTTTTCCTTCCTCTTGAAACCTTGATCTGGGTCGATCACCATCCTCCCCTTTCCTATATCTGCATCAGGGAATTGTTTGAGCATAATAAGAGAATTTAAGTAACTTGATAAAAACCGTCGAGAGCCTTCGATGGTTGGACATTGCTTTTCATGGGTTATTTCATTGTGGCAGTGCCAAATCCTCCAAATCGTCAACAAACTCATAGCCCGATGCTTTTCAGTGATATTATGCAAGAGCTGGAGCAGCCATTCTGTACCGGTATGTCGAATTAGTGCACTGTCAGGTAAGTCCCAGACTTCCTTCATTGCTTGCCATAGGGCCTGGGCATGTGGGCATCTCACAAATATGCACTGTCAGGTAAGTCCTAGACTTCCTTCATTGCTTGCCATAGGGCCCGGGCATGTGGGCATCTCACGAATATATGATACGTATCCTCCTCTTCTAGTCCACAGATTTGGCATAAACTTGAGCTAGCTATGCCTCGACTCCTTAGGTTAACTTGGGTTGATATAGCATTTCGACAGATTCTCCAAGACAGGAGTTTAACTTTCGGTGGTACTGGGCACTTCCAAATTACCTGCCAACATGGTCGTTCACCATCCGGTCTTGCACTCGTTGCTCCACGGTCCTGGATCTGCATGGCCTGATTCAGTGCAAAGCCGGTATGCACTTTTGACCGTGAAAATGCCATTCCTCTCTGGAAACCAAGCTAGAAAGTCTGCCTCATTCCGTGTCGATGGCTTTATTTGTAGGATATCCTTTGCATCCTCTGTGGAGAAATATTGCTGAACTCGGAAGGTATTCCACGATCCGTCTGGCTCAAGAAAATCTGCTACCCATCGGTATCTGCATCTTCCTTGTGCTGTTCTGGGCTTGCGATTTATTTGATTTGGTATCCATGGGTCGCGCCAGGCCCGGATCGAAGCTCCATTCCCCACTTGCCACACGACACCTTGTTTTAAAAGTGACAGGCCATGTTCGATCGCGTGCCAAGTTGATGAGCCATTCCCTGCAAAAACAGTGTCCATCAAGAAACCGTTAGGATAGTATTTTGCTTTTAAGATGCGTGAACAGAGAGTGTGAGGGAATTGTAGTAGACGCCATGCTTGGCGTGCCAAGAGGGCTTGGTTAAAAAGTCTCATGTCTCGAAATCCGACACCTCCATGAGTCTTTGGCCTTAACAGAATATCCCAAGCCACCCAATGTGTTTTCCTTTTTCTGTTTTCTGCTCCCCACCAGCATCTCCTGATCATCCTTGTTAATTCATTGCACAAGCCATAGGGTAGTTTGAAGACGCTCATTACATAGACCGGAATTGCTTGAGCTATAGATTTAATGAGTACCTCCTTAGCCGCTTGTGACTTGTGATTGTCATCCCACTCAATGAGGCTTTTAGCAAGTGCTACTTGCAGACTTTGGAATTTATCCCTGTCCATTGCTCCATCCGGGGTTGGTAGCCCAAGGTATTTTGTCTCAAAAGATTCCTGTTGTATGTGTAAAGCTGCTTTCACCTCTTCTCTTCTCGCGGCTGGGCATGCATTACCAAAGAAAATGGAGCATTTTGTTGGGTTAATGAGTTGTCCTGTGCTTGAAGCATAAGTATTCAGTACCTCTTTTACCCTCGTCGCTTGTGTGCCTTGTGCCTTAAAAGAAGAGAAGGCTATCATCTGCAAAAAGTAAGTGAGATACACCTGGAGCATTTCGACAAATTTTGATGGGTTCTATACTCTTTAACCTCCACTTCATGTTGCAACAGAGTAGACAGACCATCCGCTACAAGAAGAGGATGCAGTTCAATCATAACAGTGCATGCATTTTAAGCTTTACATGGCAACACGGTAGTTCAACCTTCACAGGGCAGACAGTTCAACCTTCACAGGGCAGACAGTTCAACCTTCACAGGGCAGACAGTTCAACGTTCTAGGTAGGCAGTGCAGGCTCATGTCCCAGACAGTTCAATACTTCGTTTTTGAAGATAAATCCACGTGGAATAAAAAAAAAATCAAAAATTAAAAAAAGTTGTGAAATTTTATTATTTTTAGCGTCGTACATCCCGATATATAATCCATGCATTAGAATAAACAGACAGTTTATGTAGTTGAGACGATAAGCTCAACCTCAGTTCAACCTTAACTAACACGCAGGTCAAACGTTTTAAGTTAATTTTGAAAAACTGAAAACATGAAAAAGTTGTGAAATTTCAATATCTTTTAAACGCCATATAATTTGTCTAATTTAGACAAACGGTTGAAAAAATATCGTGTAAATATGTCTGTCCTTTTATGTATACGTCTGAATTTCGGTATAATAAAAATTGTTCAAAATTAGTGCTGAATTTAAAAAAATTAAACATGAAAAAGATGCAAAATTACACTATTTATCCAACGGTATATCGTTTGTCTCATTTGGACAAATAATTAAAAAAATATCGTGCAAACGGTATATCGTTTGTCTCATTTGGACAAATAATTAAAAAAATATCGTGCAAATATCGTCCGTTCATGTTTGAATATGTATGAATTTTGGTATTTTCAAAATTGTTCAAAATCATTGTGGAATTTGAAAAAACTTTAAACATGAAAAAGATACGAAATTTCATTATCTATCAAACAAAATATCATTTGCATCATTTGGACAAACGGTTAAAAAAATATTGTGCAAATACTGTCTGCCCATGTTTGAATACGTCCGAATTTTGGTATTTTCAAAATTGTTCAAAATTGGTGTGTAATTTGAAAAAACTTTAAACATGAAAAAATGTGAAATTTTATTATCTATCCAATGATATATCATTTGCATCATTTGAATAAGTGGTTTAAAAATTACTCCCTCCGTTCAAAAATATAAGACGTTTTAGCTTCGTGAATCGAATGTATCTAGACGTCTTCTAGTATATAGGTTCAGAGTGAACCTATATACTAAAAAAGTCTAGATACATCTTTTACAAAACTAAAACATCTTATATTTCTGAACGGAGGGACTAGATTAAAAGTTCGTTTTGTACCTATTTAGAAAAAATATTTTAGAAATTAATTTAGACCATGTAAAATTTGTGAAAAGTGTGAACATGAAAAAGTTGCGTTTTTTATTATCTTTCAAACGGCATATTATTTGCTTAATTTCAACAAATCATTTACAAACTTAATGTATAATTTATATATTATAACAAAATGTGCAGTTTAAATTGTTGAAATAGTAAGTTCAACCATTTTTTGGAAAGTTCAACCTCCGGCTGGAAAAGTTCAAGTCGGTGCTCAGAATATTATTCTGCAACCGGTCGCATAATAGTGTTGGTATATATATATCCAACCAACATACAGAGTTACAATTACAACACGACAGGTATCCATATATAACACGTATATGTGTCCGTTTTTAATACACCCCCTCAATCTGAACTATCACTACTACATATAAGGTTCAAATTGGAATGAAAACTATCTAACATCTACCGTGTGGCTGGTTTAGTAAATACATCAGCGAGTTGGTCATTCGTCGAGATAAACCTGACATATAAATCTCTGGAGGGAACACGCTCTTGCGCAAAATTGAAATCGATCTGAATGTGCTTGGTACGACGTGGAAGACTGGGTTCGTCGTCAGGTATGTAGCCCCAAGATTATCACACCACAAGATGGTGGTTCGTTGCCTCCTTGAGCAGTGACTCTACCTAGATGGCTTCAGCATCTTCATTAGCTAATGCTTTATACTCTGCCTCCGTGCTAGACCTGGAGAGGGTGGACTGTTTCTTGGCACTCCATGAAATAACATTTGAGCCAACGAACACAACAAACCCACTAGTGAAACGACAATCATCAATACATCCTGCCTAACCAGCATCTGTAAATATACTGACACCAGTGGAAGGGGAGTTAAGTATCCTCAGCCCCATGTTCAAAGTTCCTTTTGACATATTGTAGAATAAGCTTGACGACTTCTCAATACTCATCAGTTGGCTGCGATAGAAACTGACAAACCTTGTTGACATCAAATGACAAATCTAGGCGAGTAAGCGTCAAGTACTAAAGTCCTCCAACAATACTGCGATACCGGGTAGAATCCTCAGCACCAAGAAGTGTGTCGGCATCACGAGCAAGGCGCTCAGTGGCGGCTAGAGGTGTTGAAGTGGATCTGTAATTCTCCATGCTCACACGATGAAGAAGATCTAAAGTATACTTTCGTTGAGTGAGTGCCATGCCCCCTGAATTATAGGACTCTTCCAGACCCAAGAAGTAGTGAAGAGGACCAAGATCCTTAATGGGAAAACTGTCTAAGTGAGACTGCACCAAACGATCCACTATAGCCTAAGTAGAGCCAGCAATCACAATATCATCCGTGTATACCAACATGTAAAGTTTCACACCATGCTAATTGAAGATGAAGAAAGAAGTATCTGCCTTGGATGAAACAAAGACATACGTGCACTCAAACACGCATACCAAGCATGCAGGGACTGTTTGAGACCATATAGATCTCTCTGCAGCTTGCAGACATGAGAGGGATATTGAGCATCCTCAAAACCAGGTAGTTGCTACATCTAGACATCTTTGGACAAGAAGCTATGAAGGAATGCATTACTAACATCAACTTACTACAAACTCCATCCTCGTGAGACTGTAAGCGAGAGAACCAACCGAATGGTAGAGGCTTCACAACGGGACTGAAAGTGTCTACATAGTCAATTCCATATAGTCGTGTAAACCCTCGAGGGACAAGACAAGCCTTATATTTGTCAATGGATCCATCAGCATGTTGCTTCGTTTTGAAGATCCACTTGCTGCCAAAAATATTGACTCTAGGAGTCCGCGGTACCAACACCCATGTGTTGTTCTGTTGAAGAGCAGAAAACTCAGTAGCCATGGCAGCATGCCACGCCGGCTCACACAGGGCGTCATGATGTGAGACAGGCGTCACAAAGAAGGCTCGACGCGCAGGCTTGTACCGAACCATGTCGTCCGTATACTCTTTAGCTCAATGAGTATCATCCCTAGTACGCGTGGCCATAGGATGAGGCGATGCATCAGTCAAGGGAGGTTTTGTCGATAAGGAGGGAGCAGCAGCGGGCGACATGGAGTCGATGGAGGCCGGAGACGGCCCATGGGGCAACGTCAGCCCACGGTCGGGCGAAGAAGGTGCGCCAGTGCCTAGGACGGGCGCGAAGTCGGGGGCGAGCGGCCCATGAGGCGTGCGTGGTGCCGCCTAGGGAGATGTTCCAGCATGCACATCGATCTCACCCGAGCGGACGTCGATCGGACTCAGGCGGAAACCAGCGGTCGGTGGCAGAATTTCTTGCACATGCAAAATGCTGGACTAGCCAGATGGGTTAGTAGTCAGGTAGGTTAGGTCATAATTATGCACATGAACACTCGTAGCCGGTTCGATGATGGAAAAGAAATAGCCTCTTTGAGAGTGGACACATTAACTGTGACTCTGGGAGTAGCAAATGGAAAAACTGTTTTGTCAAAGACAACATCATGCGAGATGTATATGCGACATGTAGATCGATCTAGACTCTTATACCCCTTATGCATAGGACTATAGCCAAGGACAACACACATTTTGGACTAGAACTCTAGTTTGTGCGGATTATACTTACGCAAACTAGGACAACAAGCACATCCGAAGATGCGGAGGAACGAATAGTAGGGTAGAGTTTTAAGAAGGCGATGAATAGGTGTATCCTGACCTAGCATAGGGGTCGGCATACGATTAATGAGGTAACACGCAGTGAGAAAGGATTCATCCCGAAAACCCAATGGGAGAGAGGAGTGGGCGAGCAAAGCGAGCGTAGTTTTGACTAAGTGTCGATGTTTACGCTCGGCAATACCATTTTGTTGAGAGGTGTGAGGATAAGAGACTCTATGAGAGATGCATGTATGCTTAGCCATGCAGGGTATGATATTCATCATCCCAATCAGACTGGACAATTTTAATCTTAGCATCCAACCGACACTTAACTTGTGTTTGAAAAGTATAAAACACGCGCTCCACATCAGATTTATATTTAAGAAGATAAATCCAGCAAAAACATGAATAGTCGTCAATAAAACTCACATAATACTTCTACCCCCAGAAGAGGGACGAGCGGGGTCCCAAACATTAGAATTAACTAGTTCAAGAGGAATAGCAGAAACACGAGTAAAAGAGGTGTACGATAACTTATGTCTTTTACCACATTGACAAGCATCATAAACTAACCTAAAGGAGAATTGTCTGAAGCAACACACCCTAGATCATTATTCATAACAGTGGAACTGACGACATTATTGGATGGATTACCAAGATGCTAGTGCCATTGAGATGACATGACGCGAACGCTAGACAAAGCATGGCGCACGGATGAGGAGGTGTCACGACCGAGTGGAGGGGTAGATCCTGCCTTGGCTTCTACGCGAAGAAGAACTCTCCCGGTGGCATTGTCCTTAACAAAGAAAAAATATTTATGAAACTGAATGAAGATATCATTGTTTGACACGAGACGATAAACTAATAAAAGATGATGGCTAATGTGTGGAACATACAGAATATTATTTAAACGAAGAGAAGAACCAGCTAAGGTCGAGTGTCCAATAAACAAAATAGACAAACCTAAGCCTTTGGCCACCTGAACCTGGTCGTTGCTTCATAGCGCTCGCGAACGTGGAGCCGCTCCAGGTCACTGGTCAAGTGATCCGTGGTGCCGGAATCCATGACCCAGTGTGTGGAGTTGTTGGAGGAGGTCAAAGTCGTGTATGCTGAGCGGCTGTTGCCGCTGGAGTTGTCGTGGTCGAAGCGCTTGCAACAGTTATCCGCTTCGTGTCCCCAGTATTTCAAGATCTGACATAGGGAATGGGAGCGTCTGTGACCGTTGCGGCCGCCTCCTCCACCACCGTCGTTATTACGGCAGGGATCCGAACCACCTTGTCTGCCTTGTCACTGCTGAGGCAGGTAGTTCTACCCCTGATTAGGGTATCCTCCCGTGAGGCGTCCTTCCGGAGGCGACTAGCGTATGGCGCATGTGGGCGATTGACAGCGGCCGGGTGGTTGTACCGCGCCACAGCATTAGCCGATTTTTATTTTTGCAATTCTCTATATGTGGTACATCAAAATCATAAGGTGAATTTTTTTGTTTAGGTTATTGTTGCTGTAAGGTCTTATCAATGGGAATATAGATGTAAATGGAAGGCTGAGTGTTAAACCTCATTCACTAACCAACTAATTCATAAAACCAATCTTATGGAAAAAGTTAGGCAATCCACTTATACAGTTCAACACCCCTCCTCCCTCACGACGGGAAGACAAGTCAACACATGTAAACAGAGTGGTATGACTCAAGACGCTGATACATAGATAGAGGCGGGAAATAATAATTTTACAGAATAAATTGTGAAAACCAGGACTTGAACTTGAGACCCTGTCTCTGATACCATGTTAAACTTCATGCACTAACCAACTATTTCAGAAGATCGATCTTATGGAAAGAGTTAGGCAATTCACTTAAACATCGAGCAGTTAACTACAAATTTTAACTATTTTTTCATAGTAAGAATGTTGTAAACATTGTTTACATGTGATCATGTTAGAAATTACGGACCCTAAAAGTTTATGTAAACATAGCACACATTCGTCATGCACATGTGGTTATAGAAAAATAAGTTAAACATTTTTCGTGCTTTGCGTAAGGGTGTATTTTCTGTGTTCCATATTTGGAACGGCTATACTATTTGAGCATTTCGTGTTCATGATTTCGTAGGTGTCCATAACATGTTTCACATTGTGATAGTATAGTTTAGATAGCATTTATTCCTAAGCATAGGCCCTCTTGACGCCGCCCGCATCTTGTTCCGCCGGGAACCCCTGGGACCGCGGGGGCACCGATCCCGCCGGCCTCTAGCACTGCATCTAATCAGCCATGCCCTCCTGTCCTACTTCCTTCATCAACATCTGGGGTGGGGCAGGGGATGTCCGGTCCTTCTTCTGGGAAGGTGTTTGGAGTTCAGCGACATCAGCCATAGTTCTTCTCTATCGCTAGTGCTGCGATCCCCCACTTCCCCATCCTGGGGCAGCAAGACAGGGCACAGATGCCATTCGCAGCACAACTAGGAGCTCCACACAGCATTGCTAAGAAGAAGAAGAAGAACAAGGGAAGTAGCGGTGCAGCAGGACAGGGGTCGTCGTCACAAGCCAACGTGGTAGGACATGTGCCTCCTCAGCATGTTGTGCATCCGACTTTTGTTGCCCCCTCCCCTATTGCATTTCAGTCTACACAACAGGAGTCCGTAGAAGTGGAAGCAGAGCCAAGGAATGATTTAGTCATATCCAAAATATGGTGTTCCAAGTGACAGGTGAATTCCCACATGTCCAAAGATTGCATAGTTCAACATTACTGCTGTATTTGTGATAGGGACAATCATGACTCGTGGAGATGTCAAGTTCTGAAATAGCCAAGGCCTGTAGCAGCGTTATATGGTTCTAGGAATGCACACACAATGTTCTATCAATTGCCTGATGCTTTGTTTAAGAATAATCTTGCATAGAGACCCTCGACTACTACTTTAGTAACTATTGTCAGGAGAAGGAACAATTTCTGCAGCCGAAGTCCGTGATCGGGTTGCACGGTTGTGTCCAACACATAAGTAGTGGACTTGGGATGTTGTGCCTATAGGGGAAAAAACATTCAACATATCTCTTCCATCTCAGGAAGACATGGACCGTGTCGAAAATATGGTGAGTTCATGGTGCGAGCTAACAAAGTCATGTTATCTATCAGTCCTTGGAGGATGGACAAGATCACACTTGCTTTTCAGCTTCATCAGGCGTGGGTGCATGTTACCGGTGTTCCTCATGAGCTTTGACACTTCCTTGGCCTTTGGGAGTAGGGTCTCTTATTGGTCAGACTCTAGACGTGGATATGTTTAGCCTGAGGAGACGTGCATAGGTTCGCATTCTTATAGGTATGATTCATACTATGGCCTTAATGGATGACACCGGAGAGTATTCAACTTATTCTTCAAACCTGGTGGTCAAGTTGAAGGGCTATGAATTCACATATGAGCTAGAGAAGGAGTACTATGTGCTGGAACCGGACTTCAAACCTTTCATGTGGAAGAAACCAGAAGATGAGTCCGAGGGCAGAGGCAATGGAAGTGCTGGTGGTGATGTTTCTGGGGCTAACAAGAGATCAAAAAGTGGCCAGAGTGGAGCGTCTTCTCCCGTGCAGTAGCAGCAGGGGGATGGTTCCTATGATGACAGCGGCAGGGACTACTCCAGCTCCGGGACGATCGACAGCTGGCATCTGATACCTTTGATCCGGATTACGGATGTAGTGTAGCTTATTTTTCCCTAGTAGACCTAGGTTATCGAATCCTCGGGAAGCGAATGCATAGTGAAGTTACTTTAACGGACCTTTGGAAGTTTTAGAATTTCTTTTGTGTTTTTACCGGACCAATAGCTTGCGTCTTTTTGTTGTTGTCGATGATGGAGAGAGAGATAACCTAGGGCGTTTGGTTTCACCTATAGCTGTGCAAAACATCTAATGGGAATAAAAGATAGAAATAAAGTATGCATGTACTTGTTAGAGCAAGATAAATTATATGTGGGCAGTGCATCCATAATTGCTATTGCCTTCGCAAAAACTTATAGCAATAACCTACTAGTCTCATCCATAGAAGAAAAAGAACTAATGATATGCATAGTGATGTCACCGTTAATCCCAAGTAAATCCCTCACATACAGCCGTACTACCCCTTATATCACTAGGGTTCCCAACCTACATATCAGTCATTACTCATACTTCCTGTACCTGGATCAACCCTCGGGGTCTTGGGTACCTGACAAGTCCTTGGACTGAGGCAAGAGAAGATATAATAATTATCATGTCATACAAACTAATACATGATCCCATCTATGATAAATAACATGCACAATCACTACATGCCTAGGCGAAAGCCCTTAGCCCAAGGAGAATTCCTCACACATAGAGATGAGATCAACAATCACAAACATTGTAATGAAAATCATAAGATTGATAGCAATGGTCTTACAATGTCACCAATCGAAGAAGAGATCTACTATTACAAGTGGTGGAATATGGCTATGGAGATGGAAGGGTTTTGACATCTGGAGGTAGCTGGAGATCTATGGCAGAGAATTTTTGGCGAGGTCTGGTCTATTTTCTCGTCGCCCGAGGCTTCTTTATATAGGGGTCCCTTCACGAAAGTTGTTCTGCTTGACCTAACGGTGGCGGCGCCAACTATACGGCCGGAGCTATACGGCCGAAATTTTTGCTCCGGTCGTATAGTTGGTCGTTAAAGCGTTTGCCTCCGTCTTACGACTCCTAGTTTCTTCTGGTAGTTGGAAATCTCGTATCTTTGACTTTAATATAGTGATTCCCTCCTTTAGACAACATTATCCGTGCAGAAAAAAATATAAAAGAAAGGATTGCATACCCCTCTGAATAGCTGCATTGGTGACAGGGTTTTAGAGAAATATTTCATCAAAATTATGAACAATATCTAGTTTAAATACGAACATAGATGGCTATATTTCAGAGCCATCAACCTTCCCAAGCTTAAACTTGATTGTACCCGAGCAAGAAAACCAAAATCAAAAAGGAACTCAGCATTTAAACTAACATAACGAGATGGTGATCTTACTCATGATTAGTAGTCTCATGTTTCCTCCACTTCATAAATCTGAAAAACTTCAGCATAGATAGAGTAATGGCAAGCATATCATACGGGTTTCATGCACCCTTATAGTGCAGCAAAATTATTGTAAATATGGATGATTCAAATGAGTAAACTTTATTCCATGTCAAGTAATCAACTCATAGGCTTGCCTTTGAACAGTAAAGCATAATCATGTAAATTAAGAGTGTGAGAGTTGTCATGAAAAGCATATACACTAGAGTATCTCAATTCTCCCACATCAATAAATCAAGAGTTTTCAAGCACTACTTTTCTATTCATTGTCCTTCAAGAATTTCAGTTTTTAAGTAATTGAGAGCATGCCAAAGATTTTTATTAGTTTATCGGGCTGTGATGGACACTCGTGGCATCACTAAGCTTTTTGTTCCTTTTGCCTAATAATTTCTCATAATAGCCAGAGGAGTGATTCCATCTTGATTACAGCTACCCGAAAGTGTCAAGAATCTTACCCACTATAGCATTACTGCTACACGTGTTTAATCAACTCAAAGCTGAAATCTAGGAGTTTCCTTCATGAAGATCGGTCGTAGGCCAGCGGAGTTGTTGGCATCCCATGAAGTTTGACATGTGTAAAGCTATATCATTCTTATGATTAACAAGTCAAATTTTGGCATGCTCACAAAAACCGCTAAACATTAATTTAATCGAATAAATCCTTGTAAAGAGAGCTATCAAGTCAATCAATATTTTCAGTGGTGTTGAGTGTCTCTAGAAATAAACCTTCAAGACTAAGCACTACAACACCCAAGCCTTCAATTGTGAGACTTTTTCTTATTACAATTGTTTAGCAATTTTTAGGAAAGACTTGGTTAATTATGAGAGCTAGAACAAAATGTACTCAATTAAATACCCATGCAAACAAAAAAATCTTACTATGATACAAAGACTCACTTCACCAATATAATATCTTAACATTTACTACTAACTAGCATGGGTTTCTCAAACTTTCAAAGTGAGGAGTCATAAGGCATACCTCTCATGTTTGGTTCCACTTCTCTTTTCCTTTTTTATTTGCTTTTTGGAAACTCGAAGTTGATCACTCTCCTACAAATATATATGAAGACCTCGAGGGGGAAAGAAAAGAAAGAGGGAAAATAAAGATAAATGGAGAAATCTTTTTGTTGTTTTTGAGAGAGGGAATTAAATAATAGAAAATTGGCGGCAAAGCTCGGCTAGAAAATCTCGAAAACAAATAGAAATACCTAAAGATAAAGTGTTGGGGAAACCAACGCGAGTGCCCATCAACTCAAATAAAAACACAACCTCGAAATAAATAAAAGCAAATAAATGCCAAATAAAGATACATGAGGAAACTTCCCCAAGCTTAGGCTTTTGCAAGCCCTTCTAATCATTGTGGTGGCAGGAAAAAATCATTACTCCAGTTCACGGATTGAGTTGAGAGGTTACTAGTTGATTCTCGTAGGTTCAAAGAGAGGCTAGGCATCCTCTCCACAGTCCCTCCAAGTCCTTGGAAATCTTGGTATGTGGCGAACCGAGTTTGTGGCTGCTCCTCTTGATAAGGAACTTCTTGCTCCTCCTCTTGGTCCTCATCCTCTTTCAGAATCTCTTCCTCGGGTTGGTGTTGCTCAACCTGCAAGTCATATAGAAAACGTCCTTCCTCGGTAGAGAAAATACCATTAGGCATAAGGAGCAGGGTATAGACACTCAACTCCAGCAATATGCAGATAATAAACACCACCTCTCCTAGTGAGCATTCCGCAGGCTCTCAAGGTGGAGAAACCAACACGTGTCTCACCTAGCACGGGTTGCAACTCACCTAGGTTGATGCCTAGGGAAGTGGAAAGCACAGTGATGACGCCTTCGCCTGTGATTGGCTCTTGGCTTTGGAAGGCTTGGTGCTCCAGGTAACACACAAGGATGGCGCCCAAGTTGAGTGACAGGTTGCAGTTCATGTAAGCAACCTTTGCGAGGACTAGGATGTCCTCCTTGTTGAGTCTCGTGAACTCATTACATGCCTGCAAGGTGTTAGCAATAACATAGAATAAATAGCGATTATAGGATTTTGAATATTCTTCCCCTAGTTCATTCTAATAGTGAAACTCATTCTATTATAGTATTGTTCAGGGGAAGGATTTAAACCAGTAAAGGATGCGCGTAAAGCATGAACATCATTGTTTGGCAAATTAAAGCATGCGCACCATTTATCTAATATTAAGGTGTAGTTGTTGTTCACTAGACAAAAATAAATAGTGTTCTCTCCTTGCCATTGTTTAACAGTGCTTTGAACTTAGGAATTCAATGGTCAAGCGGCGATAAGTAGGTACATCATTGTACACAA
Source organism: Avena eriantha (assembly GCA_910589775.1). Taxonomy (NCBI): domain Eukaryota; kingdom Viridiplantae; phylum Streptophyta; class Magnoliopsida; order Poales; family Poaceae; genus Avena; species Avena eriantha. The sequence continues at coordinate 14,077,720 of OU342746.1, forward strand.
AGTTTTGCAGGCTAGCTCTATTGCAAAGTAAATTAAAGTCATCAGAAATACCGAGTTGGTTCAATATAATGGGGCAAGCCCACTTGGTGGCCTTCACTTCACGGTTCTTGATCCTGTTGAAGCGATCACGATGGGCCTCATCCCTGAACCGTATCCCCATGCGTTCCTGGGTGGCAGCTCGAGAAGCGCTAGCGGTGGCACGAGCACGAGTTTGGCTCCTTGTGTTCATCATCTAAAACATTGAAGAAAGACAAAAATAAAACTTTTTGATCCAACAACAGTAAATACAATATATCCCTCATCATAGCACACTAAGAATCTCCTCAAGATAATAATCCAGACAAGAAAATCATGGCAATTGGTTCATAGTTGGTCTCACCCTAGAATGATAATGACAATAGTTCGAAGATGAATTTGCAGAAAGTAATTGGGGGATCGGAAGAGAAACATACCGTAGATCACTCGTGTGTGAGGAAATCGAACGAAATTGAGTGGAGATGAAGATCTCTTAAGGTTTTGAGAGAGTTTGGAGGTAGAAGAGAGAAAAAGGATTAAAGTTTTGGAGTTGGAGGTACCTTCCCGTCCGATTTTGTGGTCGGACACAACTATACGGGCGCAACTATATGGGCTGAACATGTGTTCCCGCCGTATAGTTGGCGTTCTGTCAAAATATTAGGGTTCCTCCTGGCAGCGCAGCTATACGGACGCAACTATGCGGCCGGAACAAAATTTTCCCGCCGTATAGTTGGTCGTTAAACTATCTGTCCTTGCGAAAGAAAAATATACAAAGACATCGATATCTATACGGCCAGAGCTATACGGCCGGAATTTTTATTCCCGCCGTATAGTTAGTCGTTAAACTCCCAGTACATTAGAAAAGGAATTGTACAGAGGCACTAATAACTATACGACTGGAGCTATACGGCCAAAAAATTTATTCTCATCGTTTAGTTGGTCATTAAACTCCCAGTACATATGAAAAGAAATTTTTCGATGGCAAAGATATCTATACGACCGGAGCTATACGGCCGGAATTTTTATTTCCGCCGTATAGTTGGTCGTTAAACTCTCTGTGTGCATAAAAAAAATCTGTTTTTTCGAAAACTATTTCTTTTCCTGTAACTTAATGATATACCTTGTTTATGACAGAAAATTAACAGTAAATATTGTCGACCAACAATAACATGAATAAAGCATAATTTAAAGTAGTACCGAACTTCTTCTCCTCACATGGAGTTTTCTAGCACTCTTTATTAAACATAAACTTAAACTAAAAACTTAACTCAAACCTTTATTTAACATGGGTTGCCTTCCATGGAGCGTTTTTTTATGGTCAATAGCTTGACCTTAATGATACTCACTTGGGCCAGATGAGTGGAACACCCACTCCAAAGTAATTGGCCTTCAAAGTGATTGCCTCCTTCTCGTCATGTTTGGCTTTCTTTTTCCTAGGGAAATGGATAAAAAAAGGATCCCGCAAAGGTAAATTCAACTTCACGTTCCCTTCATGAAGGTTAATTAAAGCCTTTATAGTTCTCAAGAAAGGACGGCCTAATATTATAGGAGCAACAGTATCTTCAGGCATGTCGACAATAACAAAATCAATTAGAGCAGAACAACCTTTGATATAAACTAAAGTGTTCTCCTTAATTCCTATAGCTTGTTTGTAGGTAGAATCTGCTAGATGTAATTTTAACTCAGTAATTTCAAAGGAGCCAAGATTTAACTTGTTAAAAAGACTCTTTGGAATTGTTGAGACGCTTGCACCTAGATCACAAAGTGCAACTATCTCATTGATTCTAGTCTTTATCTTAATAGTAGGCTCAAATATGTCATCTAGCTTAACAGGTAACTTTTCAGCAATTTTCTTGTATTCCTCTTCAAGCTCGCGTACCTTAATTGCTACTTGATCAACAAAGTGTTGATACATGGCTTCACGTTACCTTCACTTACCGGAATTTTGATGTTGATCCTCTTTACGAGGTCTTCGATGGTGTAGCTTGGTGAAGGAGCATTACTATAATCAAGTTCTTCAGACTCCTCCCTTTGGATCCTCATCATTTTGAGTTCCTCAACAGGATTGGGCTCAGCTTTACGTGCAAATTTAGCTAGAATGAAAGTTTGACTCTCGGTTGTCTTACCTAGTTATGCCTCAATGACCCTCATTCTTTCTTGAAGGGCCTAAAATCATTTCTCAAACTAATAGCTTGGTTAGATAATTTACCAAGCATGGCATCATGGTTCTCTGTTATTTTAACAAGAATATTATTTCATTCATTTTGCGAGTCTATAAAAGATTAAGTGTTTCTTGAAGACTACCATTACCAGTTCTCATATTATTATTAGAATTACCTGCAGGACTAGAATAATATTTCTGAAAGTTAGGATTGTAACTCTTCTTCCAAGTAGGGTTATAATCATTATGAGCTACGAAGTCTATTTCTTCAATATTTGTTTTAGGGGTGGCTCTTACCTGGGTTTCCTTACCTTTTACGGCTAGTATGAGCTCATTCAACTTGGCATTGAGTTCTTCATTTTCTTGTGGTGAAATAGTGTTCACCTTCTTCGTGTTTGATCTTTCTACATGCTATTGGGCATGGTTGTCTTGCATATTGTCTAGCAGCTGCTTTGCTTTGGTAATATGTTTACCCATAAATGTTCCTCCAGCTAGAGTATCAAGCATAGACTTAGATACAGGATTAAGAACATTATAAAATAAATGGAGGATTAACCAATCTTCCATCCCATGACTAGGATAGTTTCTTAGGCATTCTTTCATCCTCTCCCATGCAAGCGCTAGTGTCTCACGCTCTTCCTGTCTAAAACTAGTAATATTAGATCGGAGTTGCATAGTCTTTGCAGGTGGGAAAAATTTAGTCATAAATAAAGAAGTACATCCCACCCATGATATAATAGTATTTCTAGGCAAAGATAGCAACCATTCTTTTGCTCTCCCTCTTAGAGAGAAAGGAAATAGACGTAATTTAACTGCAGCAGGGTCGACGTCTTTTATACACATCATATCACATATTTCAGTGAAGGTATATAAGTGCATACCTACGTCTTCAACAACAGAGCCTCCAAATTGATTATGTTGAACCAAACTTAAATAATGGGGCTTAATTTCATAGTCATCAGCAGCGATTACTGGCTGAGTAATAGGAGTACGCAAATGATCATTGTTGGGAGTACCAAACTCTCCAAGCTTCTTTTCAGCCATATTTCCTATGTTTGGGGGTTTTTTTTAAACAAAGAATTATAATAGTAAAAACAAGAATTTAAAGGCTAACTAATTTTTTGGTTTATCAAATAAAAACTGAAAGCAAACTAACAAAATCAAAAACAAGAATAAAAACTAGCAAGGTTCCTAATAACCTCACCAGGGTAGCTATTGCTTCCCCGGTAACGGTGCCAAAAAAAGGGTTGATTCCTTTGATCCGGATTACAGATGTAGTGTAGCTTCTTTTTCCCTAGTAGACCTATGTTATCGAATCTTCGGGAAGCAAATGCGTAGTGAAGTTACTTTAATGGACCTTCAGGAGTTTTAGAATTCCTTTTATGTTTTTACCGGACCAATAGCTTGCATCTTTTTGTTGTTGTCGATGATGGAGAGAGAAAGGGCCTAGGGCGTTTGGTTTCACCTGTAGCTGTGCAAAACATCTGATGAGAATAAAAGATAAAAATAAAGTATGCATGTATTTATTAGAGCAAGATAAATTATATGTGGGCACTGCATCCATAATTGCTATTGCCTCCGCAACCGCTTATAGCAATAACCTACTAGTTTCATCCGTAGAAGAAAGAGAACTAATGATATGCATAGTGATGTCACCGTTAATCCTAAGTAAATCTCTCACATACAACCGTACTACCCCTTGATGGAATGCAAGAGTTGAAGGTGAGCGGACTTGCCCCCTTCCCCTGCTCTTAACTTCACACCACTTCCGATCCGGTGGATTGGTTATTAGTTCTTCGTGCTACCCTGGTTGAGTGTTTTTTTCCTTTTAACAGATTTGTATGCATGAATTTTTAGCCTTAAGTTTGGTGATATTTTGCACTTCAGTTCTTTGATGGCGCCTGCTATTTGGAGCTGCGTTGCATCAGGCATCCAGGGAAGATGATGTGGGCCCATTAGTGATTCATCTTCTAAGCTTGCCCAGCCGCTTCTTCCCCTCGGGTGAGCATACCGGGGCCTCACGACAGTAGTATTACAGGAATGACTCAATGATCTGGTACTAGTTTGCATTTTTCTGCTAAAAGATTATGTTCAGCCGTATTCCAGTAATGCCTATGAGATCAAATATTAGTTTGTAGAAGCACACTTTTAACTGATGTATGCTTTGTGGATCGAGTAATCTCCAATTCAAACAGAAAGTAGTCTCCAACTGTGATCTAATGATTATACATTAGTTCTTTTAAGCAGGTAAAATTTGTCGGGGATTATCTGAGGCGTACCTCACGTACTACGAGTCGGCGCCGCGGAAGGCGATGGAGGCGGCGGTGAGGGGCCTTGCCAAGCTCCGGGCCATGCCCATGAGTCTCACCGCTGGCGACGTGGTCACGGAGAAGGTCATTTCGGTGAGCCCTGACCCTCCTCCTCACCTATCGATTTGGTGGTTCTAATCCCCGTTTATGCTTCAGATTAATCATGAGCGTGGTGTGCAGCTGGCCGTTTGCAATGGTGATAGCTTGTGGCAAGAGGCCAGTTACTTCAGCCTGGAATTGCATCACAACTGTTATCTTTCTATTTTTTTCCATGCATTGTAAGTGCATATGTTCGCTACTAGTACTACCAGCCACACTAAATAAAACTTTGCCTGCTCTAACTTTTCCATTACATTTACCTACTACTCCTAGAAATTGCTTTGGTTCTGCCAAGTTTACTTTGCATGGTAATTCCATTTGGCAGCAGGCTAGCAGCACTAGCTTCCTCACAATTTATATGTTATGTTGGTCTTTTGACACTAGCGTTGGACATAACTAGTATACTATGTGATATGCAATGCTTTTGTTTGCATATTGTTTATAAATGGGATAACCTGGTGTGTTAACCTGCTTTTGTTTGCGTGCTGTTTTTGGTCTCGTGTCGCCTGAGCTGACCTCAAGTCTGAATCCAATAGATCATGTTGTGTTGCTACTTTTTATTTGGGTTTTCATGGGTCCACTTTTGATTCACATTACTCCAAACCTAGTGTTTGTTTCAGAAATCCAAGATCTGAATTAGATTTAGCTGTCAAGGTAAATCCTGCCAGCCGATGCATATAATAGGCTTACTATCTATGAAAATGTCTTAGAGTTGCAACCTTATCTCTAATGCAATTTGGCTCCATTCTTCCTTATTTCTTCAGGAGTAATTTAGCTTGTTTGGGATGTACGCATTTTTCAGATTCACTTATAAACATATAAACATTTACCTAATCATAAACAAGGGCATCTTTTCATTTAAAGTAGTGGAAAAGATTGGCTCACCTTCTGCATTTCATCATGGGATATCTTCTCATCCTCCATGAAATGAACCGTTGATATTTTTCTTCTTATCATACATACTCCAGCCATTTATTACTGAATCAAAATAAAAAACATTTGGCGGGTTTCTAATTTCTACTGGAGTAGCATATTTAGCATTTGTTTTGGCATATTCTTGAAGCAAACATAATTTTATTTTTACTGCCTAGCCGTTGATTCTATATGGGAGATCCTTATCATCATTTTTGCATACGATTCATGTTCATCTTCAACCTATTTTTCCTGTCTTTCAAAGCTAGCCATTCAAATATGATTAGTTTCTTATTCTTGATTGCTTACCATTGTATGACTGCCATAGGCAAGTGTTTATTTACTTCATTAGATATTGATTAACCTACAATATTAGCCGCATGCTTTTCCATTAATTGCATACCCATTTTTCTGTTTGGTAATTTTCCAGTTTGTGATTTTTGAAGTATGCGAGTAGCTACAAGCAACAACATACTTATGAAACTTTGCTTGATATTATGTCTATTTGGGTGGGTAGCGGATGGCTTCAGTGCAATAGAAAATGGTAATAGCATTGCATCTAATGTGATTTCTATTTTTTTTTGGAAGTGGGTATATATATAGAACTAAAAGAGTACAATCATCCGAATACCATTTCAAATTAGACTTTTTTGTAAATTTCTTCCTCTTGTCAATAATTTCTTTCAGTTGAAGCTATGTACATGGGTGTGCTTATATATAGGGTTATTGTGCCTGTGGATAGCTAGCTATCTAGCTAGGAATACTTTTTTGTTTTGTCTACTATAATCTGCTCAATCGTTTTTATGTACTCCGCTTGGTTATACTTTTTATTATAATATGCTTCTATTTTCATACACTCCTTTCAAAAAATATCACCATGGAAAACATTAAGTTACTCCTATGTACAATGAATTTGCAGACCTAAAAAAGGTCATTAACATGAAGACCATGTTGATCTTTGGTAGTCTCTGCAATTTCTCGTACGGCTGTTCAAACAAGATTTTATTAATTTTCAGAGATTACTACCATTTGTTTTTTTCTTCCAAAGCAAGTTACAGCTCTACTCAGATTCTGGATCAGCCCAGTGAGAAGCATGCACTTAGCCACTTGCTTATAAAGAGCTTGTAGCTTTCGGTTATGCATTTTTTCACCTGAAGTATAAGTATACTCCCTCTGTTTCAAAATATAAGATGTTTTAGGTTTGTGAAAGGAGTGTATCTAGACTCCTTTTAGTGTGTAGGTTCATATAGGTTTAGAGTGAACCTATATACTAAAAGGGGTCTAGATACACTCCGTGCACACAGCTAAAACATCTTATATTTTGAAACGGAGGGAGTACATCTTTGTTTAGGCATATGATCCTCTTTTTTATATGTGCTCCATGTGGTAAAACATAATTTTTTAATATACTTTTTTTTGCGGGGGAAAAGAGAATTTATTAATTTTCGATAGGATTACAATCGTTTACAAGGGCCTCAGCAATTTCTGGAGGCGCATGCCTTAGCCAGACAGCAGTCTGGCCTTGTGTTTTGCCTATCTGTGCTAGTTCATGACTGACATGGTTTATTCCTCTACTTATTTTAACTAGTCTATTTCCTCTCTCCCCCAGACAATCACGAATTACATTTATTTGAAAGGCATGAGCTGAAAGGTTTGGCCTTTGCTCACTGATCAGGTCCAGGGCTTCCGCACAGTCTGTCTCAACTGTGAACTTCATGCTGGTCCAATTCATCCCAAGCTGCACACCTTCCTCTATGGCCCTTAATTCTGCTTCTGTAGCATCTTGGCAATGGTACAGATGTCTACAAGCCGCAAAAATGACAGCTCCATTATGGTCTCGCATTACCATGCTTGTGCCTGCTGATCCATCGGCTGAGAAGGCTCCATCCACATTGAGTTTTGCCTCGTTTTGCGGCGGTGGACACCACTTAACATGGTCCCTCTGTCTCCCACTTTCTCCTTTTCCTTCCTCTTGAAACCTTGATCTGGGTCGATCACCATCCTCCCCTTTCCTATATCTGCATCAGGGAATTGTTTGAGCATAATAAGAGAATTTAAGTAACTTGATAAAAACCGTCGAGAGCCTTCGATGGTTGGACATTGCTTTTCATGGGTTATTTCATTGTGGCAGTGCCAAATCCTCCAAATCGTCAACAAACTCATAGCCCGATGCTTTTCAGTGATATTATGCAAGAGCTGGAGCAGCCATTCTGTACCGGTATGTCGAATTAGTGCACTGTCAGGTAAGTCCCAGACTTCCTTCATTGCTTGCCATAGGGCCTGGGCATGTGGGCATCTCACAAATATGCACTGTCAGGTAAGTCCTAGACTTCCTTCATTGCTTGCCATAGGGCCCGGGCATGTGGGCATCTCACGAATATATGATACGTATCCTCCTCTTCTAGTCCACAGATTTGGCATAAACTTGAGCTAGCTATGCCTCGACTCCTTAGGTTAACTTGGGTTGATATAGCATTTCGACAGATTCTCCAAGACAGGAGTTTAACTTTCGGTGGTACTGGGCACTTCCAAATTACCTGCCAACATGGTCGTTCACCATCCGGTCTTGCACTCGTTGCTCCACGGTCCTGGATCTGCATGGCCTGATTCAGTGCAAAGCCGGTATGCACTTTTGACCGTGAAAATGCCATTCCTCTCTGGAAACCAAGCTAGAAAGTCTGCCTCATTCCGTGTCGATGGCTTTATTTGTAGGATATCCTTTGCATCCTCTGTGGAGAAATATTGCTGAACTCGGAAGGTATTCCACGATCCGTCTGGCTCAAGAAAATCTGCTACCCATCGGTATCTGCATCTTCCTTGTGCTGTTCTGGGCTTGCGATTTATTTGATTTGGTATCCATGGGTCGCGCCAGGCCCGGATCGAAGCTCCATTCCCCACTTGCCACACGACACCTTGTTTTAAAAGTGACAGGCCATGTTCGATCGCGTGCCAAGTTGATGAGCCATTCCCTGCAAAAACAGTGTCCATCAAGAAACCGTTAGGATAGTATTTTGCTTTTAAGATGCGTGAACAGAGAGTGTGAGGGAATTGTAGTAGACGCCATGCTTGGCGTGCCAAGAGGGCTTGGTTAAAAAGTCTCATGTCTCGAAATCCGACACCTCCATGAGTCTTTGGCCTTAACAGAATATCCCAAGCCACCCAATGTGTTTTCCTTTTTCTGTTTTCTGCTCCCCACCAGCATCTCCTGATCATCCTTGTTAATTCATTGCACAAGCCATAGGGTAGTTTGAAGACGCTCATTACATAGACCGGAATTGCTTGAGCTATAGATTTAATGAGTACCTCCTTAGCCGCTTGTGACTTGTGATTGTCATCCCACTCAATGAGGCTTTTAGCAAGTGCTACTTGCAGACTTTGGAATTTATCCCTGTCCATTGCTCCATCCGGGGTTGGTAGCCCAAGGTATTTTGTCTCAAAAGATTCCTGTTGTATGTGTAAAGCTGCTTTCACCTCTTCTCTTCTCGCGGCTGGGCATGCATTACCAAAGAAAATGGAGCATTTTGTTGGGTTAATGAGTTGTCCTGTGCTTGAAGCATAAGTATTCAGTACCTCTTTTACCCTCGTCGCTTGTGTGCCTTGTGCCTTAAAAGAAGAGAAGGCTATCATCTGCAAAAAGTAAGTGAGATACACCTGGAGCATTTCGACAAATTTTGATGGGTTCTATACTCTTTAACCTCCACTTCATGTTTAAATTGTCATATGGTGGCTAATGGCCATCATAGGAATAAATATATAAGATGAAGGCACAATTGAGGGCCAAAATGAATTGAAGAAATACATAACTAAATTTTACAAAACCTTGTTCGAACTGCCGAAGGAAGCAAATATTTATCTTGGGTCTCAAACTGGAGATATCCCTCAAGTATCTAACGAAGAAAACGCTTTCTTGATGGCTCCCTTCACATAAGAGGAAGTAAGAAATGCAATCTTTGAGATGGAACATAATAAATCCCCTGGGCCAGATGTATTCCCAACAGAGTTTTATCAAAACCTTTGGAATATTATCAAAGCTGATATAATTGAGTTGTCCAGTGAGCTAAATAAGGGACAACTCAAACTATCCAAACTAAAGTTTGGTGAAATTATTCTATTGCCTAAGGTTAAGGATGCAGAACGGATTCAGCAATATAGACCGATATGTCTCCTTAATGTTAGCTTACATTCGGTAGCAGACAATGTGGTAAAGCCAACACAAACTGATTTTATGCAAGGGCGTTACATACTCGATGGAGTAGTGACCCTTCATGAAACAGTATATGAGCTACACCAAAAAAACATGAACGGCGTGATTTTTAAGATTGACTTTGAGAAGGCCTATGATAAAGTCAAATGGTATTTTCTTTTTCAAGTTCTTAAAATGAAAGGCTTCTTCCTAGAGTGGCGTGCTTTAATACAGAACTTTGTACAAGGAGGTAGTGTTGCCATAAAATTCAACGATGACATTGGTCACTATTTCCAAACAAAGAAAGGATTACATCAAGGTAATCCACTTTCCCCAATATTATTTAATATCGTGGTTGATATGTTGGCCATTTTGATAGAGCGAGCCAACAGCAATGAGCATATTGCTAGTATTGTATCACATCTAGTTGATGGGAGTCTTTCGATACTACAATATGCTGATGACACAATTCTTTTTATAGAACATGGCCTCGAAAAGGCAAAGAACCTGAAGTTAATACTATTAGCGTTTGAGCAACTATCAAGGGATAAAAGTAAATTTCTATAAGAGTGAATTGTTCTATTTTGGAGAATCAATGGATCGGTATACCGAATTATTTTGATGCGAACAAGGACAATTTCCAATGATGTACTTGGGAATCCCGATTCACTATCAGAGACTCACCAATGCAGAATGGAAAGCGATAGAGGAACGATTACAGAAACGTCTAAGCAACCGGAAAGGAAAATTCCTGTCAGTTGGTGGAAGACTAGTTCTGACTAATTCCGTCCTCACCAATATGGTCTTGTATATGTTATCCTTCTTCCAGGTACCAAAAGGAGTCCCACAACGGTTAGACTATTATCACTCGAGATTCTTTTGGCAAGGAGATACAGAAAACAAGAAATATAGACTGGAAAAATAGAATGTAGTATGCTATCCAAAAGACCAAGGGGGCTTGGGATCCATGATCTCGAGGCCAAAAATACTGCACTGCTGGGAAAATGGTTGTTTAAGCTATTAACCGAGGAGGAAGTACAGAAAAACCCTCTTGAGAAGGAAATACATAGGCTCAAAAGCATAATCTCAATTATGCTGGAAACCAGGGGATTCACATTTTTGGGCTGGTCTAATGCATGTGAAGAATTTCTTGTTCCATCTTGAATCTTTTGTTATTAAGGATGGTTCGGAGATTAGATTCTGGGAGGACTCCTGGTTAGAGAACTTATCTCTCATGGACCAATATCCGGCTTTATACAGCATAACACGTAATAAGAGTGATACAATCGCCGAGGTGCTAAGAATCTCTCCTCCCAAGGTGTCTTTTAGATGGGACCTCGTTGGTGCACGTCTTGCCTCTTGGCACGCTCTATAAGAGCGGTTAGCAAGCGTACAACTAACAGATGAGCATGATGAGTTCCGATGGAATTTAACAGAGAACAAAAATTTTCAGTTGATTCCATGTATAAAACATTACTACGTTCAGATGCACTGGCACATAAAAACAAACACATCTAGAAGATAAAAATTCCATTGAAGATTAAAATTTTCTCTTGGTATCTCCGTCGTGGTGTGATATTGACGAAAGATAACCTAGTGAGACGCATCTGGCAAGGAAGTACAAAATGTTTTTTCTGCCATCACGATAAAATTATCAAACATTTGTTCTTTAAGTGCCAGTTTGCGCGCATTATATGGTTAGCCGTCCAAGTAGCCTCAAACTTGTATCCATCACGCTTAGTAGCCAATATTTTTGGGAACTGGTTGCATGGTATAGATAGCAGGAATAGGATACATATAAGGGGGTGGGAGCGATTGCATTATTATGGTCGATGTGGCTATGTAGAAATTATAAGGTTTTTAAGCTAAAATGTCTTCCTCCATGCAGGAAATTTATCACTGTGCACACTTACTCCGAGAGAAACCGCACCGCGCCTTTTATATAGAAGTGTGTTCGCGCTTGGAGCAAGTGGCGAAAGAAGTTTTTACCCATCATGGGTGACAGCATAGTTTGCGGATGGAACCTCCTCCACCATAGGCGTCTCTTATGGTATCATGTGTACTAGGATTTGCCTATGAGATAGCTCACCCCTACTCCCTATTCTTCTCTTTCCGCTATGTGCGTCTCCAGGTGTGGCTCTCTTTTATTGTATATCTTGATGTAAACATTGGAGTCTAATAAAAAACGCCCTTTATCGAAAAAGGTTAAACCCAAAACTCAAACACCCACTCTTCATCATGTAAAAAATCCCCATAGATCACAAAAGCGAAACTACCCCTTGATCAATGAATATAGCAGTTAGAATATAGTGATGTGCTCTAATCTTTGTGCTGTGCTCTATGATCCGGTGCCAAGCTAATTACTCCGGTTCAACTCCCTTTCAAGGATGTTCGTGTTGGCAGCAAAGTCTGATTGAGGTCGTTTGATGGCGCATGACGTAACCAGGTTTACGTACGGCCCGTTGCCTTACAAACATATTTATCACTCACTAGATACGTGAAACAGCAATGAGAAAACACCCACACCTTCCATTTCACATTTCTGGAAATCTCCTCTCAATCGTCCTTCCTGCCTTGAATTCCCCTCATACCCTCCACCTAAACACTGTCAGGCATCCACCCCATGTTTGAACTTTGAACTCTCCGTTAAAATATTTATTTCATCCTATTGAGCAACATGTATTTACAGTTTTCCAGCATCCATCGAGAACTGCCAGTTGGCGTTAGCACTATACCTTTTGTGTGTCGGCAAACATGATCTATAAATTTAGCAAAAACGAAAAGATGAGCGAATAATGGTCATCCTACACAATGCACACGCAACAAGATGTCACACTTTACAGCACAAGATCTGTGTGTATTTTTTACGAACAGAGTTGGACGAGAGGTGGCTGCTAGCCCTTATCATTACTTTTGTTTTGAGAGACTGCAGACGCTTACTACTTGAGCTTGCACTGGGTCCTTCCAATCTTTTCCCGTACTCCTTATCAAGCTCCACCAGACGGCTGGACACCTGCAAAATAAGTGTACCTCGTCGTCAGCATCTCTAACGGGCACCGTGAAAAATCACCAGTACATTTTCCAATCATCACAGCCTATCACATGGCATGACAGTACAGCATTTGCATCTATCTTAATGAGGAAAATCTGAAGTTTCGGTGCTATCTTATCTCACATAAACATGTGTAAATGTAAACAGGCAAGATAATGGGCGTGCTGCTATACTTTGCTAAGTTTTGCAAGCCCAGTGCACCGGCAAAATGTTACCATTATTAACTCTTGTCATTGTCATTGACTTCGTTCTGCCACAATTCCTTGCCCCTAGCAACAACCATAGTTGCAGAATACATACATTGTCATGTGCCACTACTCTGGTTATCAACCCAATCGCCGTACATAGCTCATGAGGTTTTTGAACTGGGTTAAAAGTGTGGCCAAAACTATAGGAATTAAGAGTGCAGATTACAATAAATTTATGTACCTGTCATCACTTTTCACTCATGTGCATCCCATGACACAGTAGTATGAGTCAACAATGCAATGTCCTCAGTCCTGAACCAAGGATGGCGTGCTAATGACCTAGAGTCGACCAGCTTAAAGAAGTTCAATGACTTGGAACGCAGTTAGGGTCTTAAGGAGCTCGATAATCAACTCAAACCACTAGACAACCCATGGGGCAGTTTACGCTTCAAAAGAAAATAAGGTAATGATGCATATAAGATGAAGAAATTCTCAAACAAATCTGTCCAAACAAAAAGGTAGTAAACAATAGCATCTACAGAAAAAACTACAAAAACAAGGGCATATGGGATCACAGTTGCTTCATAAAACAGCTCATTACCTTAAATGAGAAGGCAAGTGGCAACAATGTATCTGGGTCAGTTGTCTCTTCTGGGAAATTTCGCAAGGAATGTAGAAGTTGCTCAAAAGGCAATTTGACCTGACAGAAAATTAAGTTTATCAATTCTACAGAATATGTCTTCAAGATAAAGCAGCAAAAGATACCAATAAACTCACCAAGTCATCATGGCAGAATCTCAATAGAGCCAATCCAACTTGGAACACCACTTTAATACCCTGTTAGTACTTCAACTTGATCTATAAGGATGAGGATAAGAACAACGGCAACCTAGACCGGAGAATGATGGGGAGGTTCCGACGCTTCCTCAACGTCTGTGAACTCAAGGAAGTTTACCTCCATGGGCGCCGTTTCACATGGTCGAACGAGCGGGAGAACCCCACCCTCGTGAGACTGGATAGGGTGTTCGTCACGGCAGGGTGGGAGGAGCTTTACAACAACTGCTCCCTCCGCTGCCTGGCCTCGGTGGTTGCTGACCACAGCCCCCTACTCCTCGACTGCACGACGCAGACAGTGGGTAGGAAGCGCTTCCAGTTCGAGCGCTACTGGCTAAAGCTTGAGGGCTTCAGCGAGGTGGTCCAGTCAGCGTGGGGTGCGATCGATGGGGACCCTGACCCATTCCGTAGGCTCACCGCCAAACTTAAACGTACGGCGCGTCAGCTTATGAGTTGGAGTGACAAAAAGGTGGGGTGTATCAAGCTGCAGCTGATGACAGCGCGGGAAGTGGTCCTGAGGCTCGACCTGGCGAGGGAGTCCAGGCAGCTTTCCCCGGATGAGCGCCACCTTCGGGCATTGCTCAAACGGACCTACCTGGGGCTGGCTTCTTTGGAGCGCACGATGGTGCGGCAACGGGCGAAGATCGCCTGGCTCAGCGAGGGGGACGCAAACACATCATTTTTCCACCAGCATGCCTCCTACCGGAGGCAGAAGAATGTGATCCGCAGTCTCCAGGTTGACGGCGCAGTCATCTCTGACCATGCGGCCATGGCTGAGGCCGCCTTCGACCACTTCCAGGACCTCCTAGGCACCTCGATTGACCGTGAGCACTCGCTCAACTTGGACTTCCTAGGTCTTCCCTCGGAGGATCTTTCTGAGATGGAGGGGCCATTTACCGAGGAGGAGGTCTGGGGGGTGGTGAAGGACCTCCCCCACGGTAAGGCGCCTGACCCTGACGGCTTCACATCGGAGTTTCTCCAGAGCTGTTGGGCTACGGTGAAGGATGATTTCATGGCGGCGTTCGCCAAGCTGTTCACGATGTGCGGGCGCGGGTTTCAGGGCCTTAACCAGGCCCTGCTCATCCTGCTGCCTAAACGTCCGGACGCGAACGCGCTAGGGGATTATCGCCCCATTAGCCTGATTCACATTTTCGCTAAGCTGGTAGCGAAGACCCTGGCTAACAGGCTAGCCCCGAGGATGGGGTCGCTGGTGGATCGCAACCAATGCGCTTTCATTCGAAAGCGCAGCATCCATGATAACTTCATGTTGGTCCAACAGACGGCGAGGTTCCTACACCGCATGAAGGAACCTAGGGTGATGTTAAAGCTGGACATAGCTAAGGCCTTCGACTCGGTCTCCTGGGGGTTCCTTTTCCAGGTCCTCCGGAAAGCTGGCTTCGGTCCGAGGTTCTGCGAGCTGGTCGCTATCCTGCTATCTACGGCTAGCACGCGGGTGATGCTCAATGGCGAACCAGGCCCTCCCATTTGGCACAGGAAGGGTCTGAGACAGGGGGACCCCCTCTCCCCCACGTTGTTCGTCCTCATGATGAACACGCTTAGTAGGGTGTTTGCCAAAGCCATGGAGTGGGGTGTGTTGCGACGTTTGGCGCGACAGGAGCTGACTACTTCGGTGTCGCTTCACGCGGATGACGTGGTGATATTCTATCACCCGGATGAGGATGAGATGCACGCGATCCGTGGCATTCTGGACGTCTTCGGACATGCTTCTGGTCTGCGCACCAACTTCACGAAGTGCTCGGTCTCCCCGATTGCTTGTTCGGAGGAGATGAGCAACGGCGCGGCGGTTGCGATGGGGTGCCAGTTGGCACCCTACCCCGGCAAGTACCTTGGCATACCGCTGGCCATTCGCCGGCTACCGGCCGAGGCCTTCCAACCAGTCATCGACAAGATTGCGGATAAACTGCCCACTTGGAAGGCATCCATGATGCCTAAAGCGGGACGGCTCACCCTGATCCGCGCGGTGCTCGCGGCAATCCCACTTCACCAGCTCATAGTGCTCTCTCTCAACAAGAAGGCACTCAAACAGGTGAATAAGATTTTGCGCGGATTCCTATGGGTGGGTAGGAAGGAGGCTGAGGGTGGACACTGCCATGTCAATTGGGCGAAGGTGTGTAGGCCGATCTGCTTCGGAGGGCTAGGGATCCCTGACCTCGCCCGCATGGCTACTAGCCTCCGGACCCGCTGGATGTGGAGGCTACACACGGACCCCCAACGACCTTGGCGCGGGCTTGATATGCATTTCTCCAAAGATGAGCGCGAGATCTTCTTCGCCTCCACCACTATGGTGGTGGGTGAAGGGACGACGGCGCTTTTTTGGGTGGACAGATGGATGGACGGGAAGTCGATTGGAGAGATAGCGCCGGATCTACTAGCGCTAATCCCACGACATCTCAGGAAAGTACGGACGGTGCAACAGGCCGTGGCTGACCGGAGCTGGATTTCCGATATCTCAGGTGCCATCAGCCCCCTCGCATTGTGGCAGTACGTGCAACTGTGGATCAGACTGCAGGGCATGCACCTTGGGGACGAGCCAGACAGGCTGGTCTGGCGATGGACACCTGATGGCCAATACTCTTCCAAGTCTTGCTACTACGCCCTCTTCCAGGGGTCCGTAGTATCAGGGTCTTGGAAGTTGACCTGGAAATCTTGGGCGCCACCCAGGGTGAAGTTCTTCATCTGGCTGGCTTGCCAGGACAGATGCTAGACGGGTGCGAGGTTGGAGCGCCGGGGGCTACCGCACAGGTCGCTCTGTGCGCTTTGCGACCAGTCTCCGGAGACCATGTCACATCTCCTCACCGGGTGCCCATTCTCTCAGACGATCTGGCAGGAGATACTGTCATGGATCCGATCTACCGCAGGACCTCCCGTTGCTGAAGGACCCTTCGCGGAGTGGTGGGAGCTGGTGGTGCGCTCCAGCCCACGTCAGATGCGCAAAGGAACCTCGTCTGTGATCATGCTCACGGCATGGTGGATTTGGAAGCATAGGAACGCGATCGTCTTCAACAACGAGTCCCCTGTGTGGTTACCCCTAGTCGACACGATCAAAGCAGAGGCTAAGTCGTGGGCTGAGGCTGGGGCGCGAGGGTTGCGCCAGATACTCCCTTAGACTAGTTCTGGCTTAGCTTAGCTACGCTATGTCTCCTTGGGTTGAGTTGTATGGCAAGGGTGTTAGTCCTCTCTGGGCTTGTAAACTGTTCTCTTCTTTATCTATCAATGCATCAAAACGCAAAGCTTTTGCGTTTTCGCGAAAAAAAATACCCTGTTAGTAAACAGCAAGCAAACCAGATACAGTCAGTACTTCATCTTACATGGAACTGGAAGATTGGTAGGTTTGCAACTAAATGAGTTAAATGTGTTTTACAAGGATAAAATTGTAGGAGTGAACCATGAATACTATATCAAAATCATGGTTTGACATGAGAAGAGTATGATAAAACTGAAACACGATACTCTACCAAAATTATTTGAGAGGAGTTTGTAAAGTTTAACTATGTGTTAAGTACATTCGACCATGGCGTAAGTATAGATACTCTAGAAATTAGACGAAATGTTCTCCAGAGAGCTTGTTTTAAAGGAACTTCATAATTAAAGGTGGTAAGGAGCTGTGTGGAAATGCCAACTTGGTTCCTATATTGGCACTGCCCACCATCAGGAAAGTAACTTTCAGAGTATATTTAGTCATTCAAAGGAACGAAAGGTCAAACAACTCCAAGAATGATAACTTTTACCTGCACATGTACACCACACCTCCGCAATTATTGTGCATTACACTAGCTGCGACTAGACCAATACATATGCCCCAGGGGAGCCAAGGGGTGATCATAAATCATATACCTTTGCAGACTATTCTTATTCAAATTGACTTTAAAACAGCAATATCGTCAGGAGTAACATTAATGCATAACTTGTATTCGTAATATATTTTGAAGCCAGTGTGCTTTAAAATCAGACATCTACAGCTAGCAAGCCATAAACTTTGATAAACACTGAACAAAAATGAAATATATCGATGGGCAAGATTGTATACCTCATAAAGGAAGACATCCCAAACTCTCAGAGTTAGATGAAATGGGAAGGAATATGAAAAAACAGTGATAAACCATTGACTTGCGTACATGCTTGGGTTTATCATTTCATCTTGAAAGTTCTGTCCCAACTTTGGCATGTGCTCTATAACTAATTTCTCAAATTGACACAGGTATTGCTGCACGAGTGGCAAACCAGCCTGTTGCAAGAGTGCAAACAGTATTTTCTTAAACAAAAGTTTAGATTTTATTCTAGAATATGCACCATTACAAGAAAATGGTTCCTAACTTTTGCATGTGCTGCATCACTAATTTCTCAAACCCAAAACATGTATTGCTGAACAAGTGGCAAACCATGTAGCCAGGAGAATAAAAGTAAAATTAGTTTAGTAGATCAAGTACATACAGAAAAATAAGAGGACAAAGTACACAAGACCATGATCATAATCAAGAATGCAAGCATTATTATTGCAATTACTAGACCAAATAAATATCTGAAAGAGAAATCTCCACCTCAATCACCACTCTGAAGTTCAGGTTTTGAAAGGCCATTTTGAGCACTGTGAGGAGAAAATGTCCCATTTACCTGATACAAGCCTTCCATTGGTGCATGGACAGCTCCCTTCAGCAAAGCGACTATTAACCAAAATGCGTCCTCCTCACTCATATAAAGAAGCAGCAACCCGGCAATAAATCCCATTCCCTGCATCAGATTGTGTAAAGAAACATGATATTAATCCAGAGAATATGTATGTCATTCATATATAATATGTTGGCAGACTGAACAGTGGACACAAACCTGCACATATCCAACATCCCTATCATAAACAGAGTATGCTTTCAAAACATTATAGAACGATCTTTGACTTGGGCCATGTCTCTGTTGGAAGAAAATATGAGATGGAAATGTACGTGATATGTCGCGAATTATTTCCAATTCTGATGAAGATGTCTCGTATATGACCAAGGTCTGTTAAAACGAAACATAAATGCAAATAAGATAAGCGAACTGATGAAAGCACCTATTTGCGTATTCTTGTTACTAAGAAACAATTAAGACGACAGACAAGTTACAACAGGGGATCTGTAGCTAAAGCAAGGTCAATTAGTTCTTTTAGATGTGCCATCCTTGAAACTAAAATAAAAATTCACTTAAATCTGAAATAAGTACAATAGAGGCACGTGCACAAAGTGCACAGAAAGTTTCAGCCTTAAGTATGATCCAAGGTGGATAACTTCATTATAAATAATCTGCATAGTTTAGCATTCTTATTTTCTCCACAACACGGAAATATTTATAGAACATATATAAGCTATACTGGAGGTATTCTGTGGTGTTTCCCTTCAGATCGTTAATGCATTTAAAATCTAATGTTTTTGTATCGCTAGTCAATATGAATATCTTCAGCCAGGCCAAAGAAATGCCAAACAATTCGACCAAACTGAATGATCATGAGTACCTCATAAACTCCAGGGTTCATTAGCAAGAGGTCCCTGCTACCTGAAATCAATTGCCGAACAAGTCCTCTAAGACAATCCGGGATTCCTTTCCTTATTCTTCTTTTAACAACATGAGGTTTTCTTCTAACAAAATTCTTCCAGTCACTACCACCAACTCCTATCATCTTCCTCCATTTTCTTCATCCTTCTTTCCTCCCTGCAATCAACTCCCAGAAAATGCCCTGTTAGACAGATTGCTGAGAGAAATGAAAAGAAACATGAAGCAACTGATTTTCTAGAATAAGGTATCAGTAATAACCTAGAAAATATAGTAAAAAACAAGTATGCTTTATCACGGAAGCAGAAAAATATATGAGAACCATTCTCAAACAGGTGCTGAACAGCCAAAGCCCAGGCATAAGCACAAAAACCTATGGGTACCAGAAAACGAGATGTTGATACCACAATACATTCTAACAAACTAAATTCACAGAAACTACATAAGGTAACCAACCAGAAAGTTTTTAATCCACTTTAGGAATGTGCAATCAAAACCCTTATGCTCCAGAACCTTCAGGATGACCTCATGCTCTATGGTGCCGAAAGCCTTGGCAAAATCCAGTTTCAAAATGATGATTGGCTTTTTTGACACATGACATTGATGGAGATACTCAAAAGCCCAAGCAATGCAGTCCTGGATTGTTCTAGCCTTCAAAAACCCATATTGATTCTTGTGAATGCAGCTTAGAATCTTTCCTTGCAATCTATTTGCCACCAATTTAGTAACGAACTTGATGCACATGTTGGTCAGTGAAATGGGCCTATAATCGTTTACATCCTCAGGGCTTTGCACCTTAGGAACCAAAGTAATATATGACTCATTAATATTCTGCAAATTAATGGACCCATCATGAAAATCTTTAGCAAGCTGATAGAACTCCTTTTTAACCAAAGGCCAACACTTTTTCAGAAATAAACCATTGAAGCCGTCGGGCCTAGGTGCCTTATCCGAAGGCATTTCCTTAACAACCAAATCCATCTCTTCCTCCAAGAAAGGCATAGTAAGCTCAGCCAAGCCACTGACCTTTTTAATTAATCTGGACAAATTAAACCTCATATCTATGCCCTCAGATCTACCCATCCTGTCCTTGTAGCAATACCAGAGCATGCCTGCTATCTCATCGTGATCAGACACCAACCTTCCATCTTCAGCTTTCAACATAGAAATTGTATTTCTTCTAAACCTTTGAGTGGCCATAGCGTGAAAAAACTTGGTATTGTCCTCTGACAATTTAATCCATCTCACTGTACACCTCTTCCTCCAGTAATTACATTCAATTAGCAGCAGTTCTTCAAGGTGTATTTTCACAATGGATCTGAAATTAAACTCAGTTTTATACAGAGGCCTTTGCTCCTCAATATTATCCATAATCAAAATCACTTTATTACAGTTTTGAATAAGAAGCTTCAGCTTAGAAAGGCTCAAATGCCAATGCTTCAAAGCATATCTCAAAGACTTCAGCTTATCAGCTATCACAGCCGAGCTATGTTTTTTATTCGAAATTTGCTCCCAGGATTGTTTAACACAGTCCATAAAACCTGGCTGATCAACCCAAAAGTTCTCAAACCTGAAGATATTACTCTTGGGAATAACAGTATCAATATGAACAACACAAGGAAGGTGGTCAGACTTTGTGTGAGCAAGGGGAAGGACAACCGAATTTGGATAGGCAGTGATCCAATTAGCACTGGTGAAAAACCAGTCAAGCTGCTCTAACAGTGGCTGTTCCTGCATGTTAGACCAAGTGTATCTCCTCCCTTTGAGTGGCAGCTCAAGCAAACCCAAATGACCAATTATTTCATTAAAAAGCAACATGTCATTAACGTTACCCCCAGGTTTATTTCTGTTTTCATCAGACCTGATAAAGTTAAAATCGCCCAGCAACAGCCAGTTACTGCCCACGGGAATCTGAATATTATATAGCCACTGAACGAAGTTATCTCTCAAAACACCCTGACAGGGCCCATAGACTGAAACAAGGTTCCAGCTCTCACCATTATGTACTGAACACATATTAATAGAAATACCAAAACTCTGAATATCAATTAATGTTCCAGTGAAAACAGCCGAACTCCAAAGAATGATAATGCCTCCAGAAGCACCAATTGATGGAGAATAGACAAAATTATCAAATCTCTTGGGGCAACATTTCCTGATGAATCTCTGATCAAAATATTCACATTTAGTTTCTTGCAAACAAATTATGGAGCATTGACTCTCTTCCACTTTTGATCTTACTTCCCTCTGCCTTGCCTCAGAGTTTAAACCCCTCACATTCCAACACAGAATTTTCCACTTTCTAAAATATTTTGTATGCATTATGAAACCACTGAAATAAAAGCCAACATGATCAAGCATAACTTGACCATCATCATCATGACATAGTACCGAAAACCGACTAACCATAACATAGTCATTATTACAGACCCAAAAGCATAGCAATAATCCTCAAAATATATAGGAACCGATAGAACGAACAAGGCATGCATAAAGGAGTGCCCTCTCCTTGGATGAGTAGCTTGTTCACTTATCATTGTCACTGAACTTGGGTTTCTTTCCTTTAGGATCATCCCTAAGCTTGTCCTCTGACAGCTTGCCTGGCTCAATGCCCAGAGAAGCTCCAACACGCTGCATCAGGGGGATAGGAGTTTCAGGAACTACATGCTGCTCCCTGTTGTCACTCTGTTCTCCATCCTTTTCTTCCTTTTCCAGCTCCACTATTTTCACTGTCGACTTGGCCCTCTTCCTCGGCCTTGACACAGTTTCATTCATTTAGTTGTGCCTACAGCCATTCTGAATAACACAACTGCGAGTGCTCCTTCTCAAACCTTCTTCTTTGAACGGCGTGACATACTTCTTTCCTTTCCCTCTAGTCTTATTTTTGACAGCTGAAACTGGAGAAGCAGAGAAAACTGGTTGTGACGCCCCCTCTGAAGCTGCTGTGTTACTGTCAAAACAGAGAGCCCTATTCACCTTTCTTGGAGCTATCACCATTTGCCTCCTCTGAATATCGATCACAATAGTACTATTGGAACTCTCTGTCATCCCGCTAAACTGCTCAAAAGCCTGTTGCCAACTCCTCTTAGAGAGAAGAACAGAGAAGGAAAAATCAATAACAGGCTTCTCAATTTCATTCTCTGTTATTGATTCTTGAGGGCCTGCTGGGGCACCGTCAAGAACGACTTCGTCAATGTGTTCCAGCAGCTATTCGAGCTGTGAGGGCGTGGATTTAGCAAGCTCAACCAGGCGCTTCTGACACTGCTTCCAAAGCGCGCTGACGCAAGCCACCTAGGAGACTACTGTCCTATCAGCCTGATACACCTGGTGGCAAAACTCTTCGCTAAAAGCTCTCGCTCCGCCTCGCACCCAAGATCAGAGATCTAGTCAGCCCGGTGCAAAATGCATTCATATCGGGACGAAGTCTACACGATAACTTCGTCCTCGTCCGACAATCGGCACGGCTGCTGCATCAACTCCCTCCTCAAGCTAGACTTGGCACGGGCCTTCGACTCCCTCTCTTGGCCATTCCTTCTGGAGGTGCTGCGACAGATGGGATTCAGCGCTAAATTCATCAGTTGGCTCGCCATCCTCCTTTCCTCGGCCAGCACCAAGATTCTCCTCAATGGCGAGCCAGGGCCGCCAATTTGGCACCGTCGGGGCCTGCGCCAAGGCGACCCCCTCTCGCCACAGCTCTTTGTGCTCGCCGTCGACATCCTTGGCAAGATCATCACGCGCGCTATCGACCTGGAGATCCTGCAGAAACTCCACCCACGGCGCACGATTCCATCTGTCTCGCTATATGCGGACGACGTAATCCTGTTCTGCCACACGTCTGCTGACGATATCGCGGCGGTGAAAGCGATCCTGCAACTTTTCGGCCATGTCTCCGGCCTGCAGGTCAACTTCACCAAGAGCTCGGCCACTCTCATCAAGAGCGAGGAGGATGAGGCGACGAACCTGTTGCAGCCTCTTGGATGCCAGATCGTTCGGTTCCCAATTACTTATCTCGGAATCCCCCTCACGATCCACAAACCCACCTCCGCACAGATGGAACCACTTGTGGAAAAGATGGCGAGGCGGCTGCCCACCTGGAAGTCGAGGCTGATGCAGAAACCTGGCAGGCTGGCGCTGGTGAAATCTGTCCTGAGCGCTATCCCAATCCACCAGCTGCTGGTCTTGGCATCTTCCCTAAAAACCATAAAAGCGCTCGAGCGTATCAAAAGGGGATTCCTCTGGGAAGGGAAGAAGGCCGCCAATGGGGGGAACTGCCACGTGAATTGGCGGCGTGTCTGCAGGCCAGTTGAGCTCGGTGGTCTGGGGGTTCAGGACCTGGAGCTCACGGGCATCGCCCTTCGACTACGATGGCTCTAGCTTAGCAAAACTGACAACAACCGTGCCTGGAGCGGCCTCGACCTTCAATTCTCTAAAGTGGAGCAGAACCTCTTCTTTGCGTCGACACATACAAGCCTGGGCAACGGCCTAACGACACTTTTTTGGGAAGACCGATGGATCCACGGCCATGCTGTCCGCGAGATCGCACCTGCACTCTACGATTGCATCCCAACAGCCGGCGCAGAACGAGAACTGTCGCTGATGGGCTTGCTGAGAACCAATGGGCACGGGACATCCAGGGAGTACTTGGGATCCAGGAGATCGGGGAATACCTGCAACTGTGGTTACGGATTACCCACACCGAGCTCACACCTGAGCCTGACAAGGTGATCTGGAGATGGACTGCTGACGGTCAATACACTGCCAAATCGGCCTACCGGGCAGCTTTCCATGGCTCCAACAAAATGCGCATCCTGGAAACTAATCTGGAAACCTTGGGCGCCCAACCGCGTCAAATTTTTCCATTGGTTAGCGAACCTGGACCGCGGAGAGGCTGGCGAGGCGCCAGCTACAGCACCACCCCAATTGCCTTCTCTGCGATCAGACAATGGAAACCATGCATCACCTTATGATCAGCTGCCCCTTCTCGCGACAAGTGTGGCATGAAATCCTATCATGGCTACGCCTATCTTGCACCCCACCAGCTGAGGAACCCTCCCTCTTCGAATGGTGGACGTTGGCAAAGCAGCGGACCCCCAAACCAATGCACAGAGGCTTGGCCTCGGTAACGCTGCTGGTGCCATGGATGCTTTGGAAGCACCGAAACGACTGTGTCTTCGAGCACGCCCAGCCCAACACTCAAACTCTAACTGCGAAAATCAAGGAGGAAGCAAAAGCTTGGATTACGGCGGGGGCCAAGGGGCTCAGAGACATAGTGCCAACGACATGGGACGTTCATTAAAATATGCCCTTGTAACGTTTGATGTAGAACCTCACTTGAGGCTTGTAATAAATTCTACCTTTTCAATATAATGAAACGCAAAGCTTTTGCGTTTTCTCAAAAAAAAAATTCATTGGCAAGCAAGTTAAATAATGAGGGCCTAAAGTTTCTTTCCCAGAGCATGTCAGGAGGTAATTCAGGACCAAAAACCGGCCTAATGAGACCAACGTGCAGAATGACATGCTGATCAGGCTGTTGTTGCTGCTGTAACACTATCATATGCTGATCGACCTCTTGATTCTCAATAGCCATCTCATGATCCTCCTGTCCATGAACAGAGTCGGATTCTGAAGAAGGATCAAACACAATAGAATCCTCCACATTCTCAATCATAACAGGTTCCTGTAACTCTTCCTCTACCTGTTGCAATACTTCCATGGGCTGTTGCTGCATACCAACATCCTGATGTTGCTGCTGTTCCTCATTATGTTGTTGCTGCTGAGGGTTTATGTTCCATCCAAGCTCAGGAAACTGAGGAACAACAAACATGTTATTGTTCGGCTGTAGTTGACCAGGGAGAGGGTGGGGATTTCCATCAAAGGGCATCTGATCCTCATCTGGAGGCAACACTGCAGCAAAGCCTGGCTGCATGATGTAGACTACTGCAGTCCAGGTTTCTCTGTTATCCCCAAAATTAGCATATCTACCAAATACAACATCTCTAGGCACAAGTGCAAAGGAAGGATAGGAAGCAAAAACCATCGTACAGGTTCTTCAGCTATTCTTTTGAATGGTGTGCAAGCAGTTCCATTGTAAGAGGGGGGTCCGTCAGGGTGATCCTCTTTCTCCCACGCTTTATGTGTTGGGATCTGACTTGTTGCAAACGGTGGTGAATGATTTGCTACAGCAAGGTCTGATTTCTCTCCCAATAAATACAGGTGATCCTGACTTTCCTATAATTCAGTATGCAGACGACACGTTGCTCATTTTGCCTGCTGAGATGGATCAGTTGATGGCTCTGAAAGAGTTGTTGCATGACTTTTCTCTGTCTACTGGACTTAAAGTGAATTACCATAAGTCAAGCATTGTGCCTATTAATGTGTCTGAGGACCAAGTTCAGGAATTGGCTGTTGCATTTGGATGTCAAGTTGCTAGCCTTCCTTTTACCTATTTGGGCCTCCCTCTTGGGACTACAAAACCACAGATTCAGGACATGATGCCTCTTGTTTGCAGATTGGAGAGAAGGCTCACTTGCATTTCCAGCTTTTTGTCGCAGGGGGTGTTGGAGAGAAGGCTCACTTGCATTTCCAGCTTTTTGTCGCAGGGGGCCAGGTTGCAGCTTGTAAAATCTGCACTTTCTTCTATGCCCCTGTTCTTTCTATTGACGTTCCAGATTGCCCCTGGAATCATTAAGCCTATTGATAGAATTCTGAGACAATGTTTATGGAGAGAGGGGGTGTTGGTATTATGAATTTTAAAAAGCAGAATGAAGCACTTCTTTTGAAGCATTTGGACAAGTTTTACAACAGAGCTGACATTCCATGGATCAAGTTAATTTGGGAGACGTATTACAATGACGTTGTGCCCCATGCTGAAAAGTTATGTGGTTCCTTTTGGTGGCGAGATATTTTGAAGCTTGTGGAACAATATAGAAATGTTTCATGTGTCAAGCCAGGTCGAGGCGACAGTTCTCTGTTTTGGACTGATCGTTGGGAGTTTGCAGGATCCACAAGACCATTAGCGCAAAGATTTCCTCGGCTATTTTCTTTTGCGTTGGACAGTAATCTTTCTGCAGCGGCTGTTTTTGGCACTGAGGATCTGACTAGTCTGTTCTATAGACCTTTAACTGTACAGGCTCATGATGAATATAAGTCCTTGGTTGCTCTGATGCAAGCAAATCAACTTTCCCTGGATAGAGATACTTGGACATACGTGTGGGGAGATAGTTACACATCGTCTCTCTATTACAAACATATTCACTCCCACATTACTGTCATGGGAGCTTATAGTTGGATTTGGAAGACTGCATGTGTTATGAGGGTAAAGTTCTTTGCTTGGCTATTACTGTCAGATCGGTTGAATACCCGTGATCTTCTTCAGAGGAGGAATTGGAAGGTGACTGAGGATAAGCATTGTGTGCTATGTCCTACAAGAGCATATGAGGATAGAATGCATCTTTTCGTTGGTTGTAATTTCAGTCAACGAGTGTGGAATTATTTGCAGATTGACTGGTCTTTGGGCCAAGATATGGAGAGTTCTTTGCTGGCAGCCAAGAGGGATTTTGGAAAACCTTTCTTTATGGAAATTGTCATCATGGCGTGCTGGCATATATGGAAGCAAAGGAATGGAAAAATATTTAACCATGAGAGGCCATCCTTTTTGGGGTGGAGAAGAAATTTTGTACTCCCTCCGACCCATATTAGTTGACTTGGATTTGTCTAGATACGGATGTATCTAATACTAAAATGTGTCCAGATACATCTGTATCTAGACAAATCTGAGTCAACTAATATGGGTCAGAGGGAGTACATGATATGATCATGCTTGGGCATAGGATCAAGAGGAAGCACCACGCTGCTTTCATGGCATGGATAGGCAGCTTACAGTAAATATGTGTATATAGTTAGTTGTACAGGTAGGACTTTTTTCTTCTCTGTATTAGGTAGTCTTCCTCTGTTGTTTCTGGACTTGCTGTGCGCTGGTGGGTAATAAAATGCTGTGGGGCTTTTGCCTCGCAGTCCTTTAAGCTTTCAAAAAAAAAAAGGTAACCAACCAGAAAGAGTTACTGCCCCTAACTTTTTTATTTATTTTTTTGACACCTTTACTGTAGGGGAAGCCCCTACGGTTGCCCCTAACTTCTACAATACTAAAACATATAGGGGCTAAGTATAACAGGAGACTCGTGTCCTGTACGACACGCCATACCTTTCATGTTCATGTGTGGATCTGCTTCTCACAATTCCCACAGGAGAGCTACTTTGTTCTGTCTTTATGAAACCAAATCTGTCCACAGACCGGGAAGGAGATGGTCCAGGTTCTACGTCATCCACCCCTTTGTTCTTATTCATTTCACTGAAGATGCCCTGCAATTTATTTTCAGTCAATTACTGTAAGCTGAAGTACCGGTGTATGGATTAAAAAATGGAGCAAACTTGAGGCTGCATATGACATGAACCATACAAAAACAATCAAATTAAAGTATATCAAACAAAACACCAAGTATGATTTCAGTGTAAACACCAATGGAACAGGTCATCCGATGCAACTCAATAATAGAAGTTCAAAGGTTTGGCTAGCAAAGGGGGTTATGAAGGTGCCGAGCCATCCTACATTCATACTCCACAAGAGTACTAATCACTGTCAGAACAAAAGTTAAAATTATTGGGCATAATAAACTTGCCGGTGTTTGCAATATTAGCTGAGAATGGAGAGTAATAGGCTAGAGCATTCGGCATCCAAATTCAATGTGCACGACAATGGCATGGATGTACCTCCTCGAATCAGGCTTTCGCGCCACTTTATAAATAAAGCACACAGGTGAGACCACTGCTGGGCTAGACAGCACAACGCCCAAAGGAAGAGACACAACACGATACAAGATGTTGGGGCAGCAGCACACACACGCCCGAACTAAAACAAGACAAAACAAAAAGGAATGGAGACTGAGAAGAACAACTAGATGAGGAAGACCGCAACCGCTGCTGCGCCCACCGAAGAATGCCCACCCCGCTCCGACCGCTGCTGCCCGGGCCAGAGGCTGGCCATAGGGTTTCCCCCGGCACACAGAGGGAAGTGGATGAAGGGTAGCCACGACGCCTTCTGGGAAGGAAGATGCCACCCGCGGGCGGCACCGCGTCGGTGTCAGTCGAGCTGACAAGGATTTCTCCCGAATACCCTATCCACAACCCCCGGACGAGCCGTTGCACAGGAGACCCGCGAGGGCGAGGCCTCGCCACCACCAAACTTGCCGCCCACGAGCATGCGCCACTCCGGTCCCGAATCCACCATCGTCGTCTCACCGAGCAAGCCGTCGCGAGGACTGCAACATCGTGGCATAGGTAGAACTGAAACAGAGCCCACAGTACCGCAGCCGCGCGGGAGAGAACTTCCGGCGGTAGTCGACCGGACGCGGCCGCAGACACACCATTCCTCCATAGATCCAGCCGAGCCCAACGGACCCGTAAAGCCTCCGCGGAGGCATACCAGTCCCATGGCGATCCGGCCGGGCCCCAACGGGCCTATAAAGTCCGCAACCATGCTGCAACAGGCCGGCCGAGAACACTGAGGATCCCATCCACCCTACCCGCCAAGATCTGCAGAGCAGCCAAAGCCGAGCCGGCCAGCCCGGCCTACCCAGATCCGGGCCGAAAGGGGCCCGATCTGGGCCGCCATGGCACCGCCAGCCCCAAGCTCCGCCTGCCGCTTGTAACACCCTCGAATCGGCCCTATGCAAGTTTCAGCCCTTTCCGCCAAACCCGCATAGAAACGATTCAAGGACGCCCACCAGGCACTTTCATGCGGGTGGAAAACGAAGTAATACCATTACACAACAGTCCTCGATGGGACCCACAGAACAGATATATATATACAACACGACTCCAAGAGTCAAGAATACAGATATACACTATAAAGATCCAAATCACCTTGAAAACGATACAGCGTCCGAGTACGGACAAGATGCAAATGGGGATAAGAGCCCTGAAGAATAACCAATGGCGTCCATAACCCTGCCCAGGCCAAGTCGGAAGGGTAACCCTGCTAACGACGTCGATCTCGAACCTCCTAAAACAAAAGGGGTGCCGACAAAAGGCAAAGGAAAAAGAGGAGCGTCAGTACTGAGGCCAGTACACGGCGAGGCTAGAATTCGGCGGTCCTCGCCTACATAGGTATGGTGGACTGAAGCGGCAGCGTAGCAGCACTAAACAACCTATAGAGACTCAGTAAAACTGGCGGCTATTAGAGAGGGATAAGAAAGACCTATTCGGAACCAACCTTATACTAACACCAATCATACCCACCCTGGTATTCCCCCTCGAGACCAAACGAGGAAGTCAGACCGAGGAACTCACACGGTTGGCAGTTTTATTCATTCCATTATAGTTGAAGCTCTTACTAATCAGATATAGATAGCATGAGTCATCCTGAAGCATAAGTAGTGGGCAGTTTTAGTTAACATTCCGTTGTAGTTGGAACATTTACTAGTCAGATATAATTGTCCTGAGAAATCCCAAAACCCAGCAGTTGTTGGCACTTTTATCACATTCCGTTGGAGTTGCAATACTTACTAGGCAGGTACAGCATGTCACCAAACAACCCCAGATCCACCAGTTGTTGGCATTTTAATATCCATTCCATGATAGTTGAATCGGATTACTAGTCATATATTAAGTCAAGTTTATAGCACTACTTTAGTTATGCTTGTCTATGATCGAGATACTGTGCTCGAAGTCGTCCATAACCGCGGACACGGCTTTCAGAAAGATTTACCCTGCAGGGGTGCACAAATAGCAACACACACACGATCAACCTCGGAAAAACCAAATCAAAACCCAACGAGGCTTTCACGACAAAGCAATCACAGGATTTATAAAATATTTCAGGGGGCCACCCCATTAAGCTACGCGCAACGAAGTTGGCCGGCTCCGAGACGGACCCAAGGTTTGTGTGGACGGCCGTAAACGACTGGGAACCCGAAAGTGTGACTGGGCTTGTCGATACAACGAAAACGTATCACGATTCAAAACAGTACAGGTGTTCCACGCACAATCGTAAATAAGACAGTAAAGCATGGCATAGGTACAGGATAGTAATAAAGCCCCAAACTACTTTGTGGCCCCAAGAAATAAGAAATGAATCAAGCTCTGGCTAAGGGGGATTCATAGACTCTCCCATATGTGGATAGTGCGAATAGTCAAGGAACAGGTATCAAGTACTCGGGGCCTACGGGACACAAGTGAGCGTGGAAGAACCAAATAACATCTATTGCCCACCGATGCCTCTGCATTAGTTATATCTAACAATTTAATTTCAAGTTGTAATTAAAGCCATGATCAACTCCACCATAAACATCTGCCAGCATTCCAACAACTGTGGCACTTGACAACACGAGATCGCACCTGAGCAAGCAACTACGACTCGCAAGGCCAGCTATCTACCAAACACAGGGAATAGGAGGTGTCCAAGGCAATATAGAGGCTGCACGGGATATAACTGGTGTACGGAAACTAAAGCACCGCGACACGGATAGCAATAGATCAACGGGAGGAAATAAAGACTATAAATGCAAAATAGGTAGAAGGGGAAGAGATGCTCGCCTGGGAAAACACTGCCGACGAGACATTATCCGAAGAACTTGTCGATACTCGCATCAACTCACCGGCCTAATCCGCGAAGAAGCAAACACTAGAAGAAACACCGGATGCAATATTTAATACTAGGCAGAAGATCCGGCATGATTATGATATGATGCAGATACGGTGCAATTAGGCAATATTAAGCGGAACCAGGGTCCCGATAATTATTTAGACGGTTCAAGTTATTTAGAAACCCCGCAATTTAAATGTTGGATTAACAAGGCGAAACAGGGCAACGGTTCGCTACACAAATTTAAATGGAGCCAATATAAGACTAGAAAAGCCCTCATATAGACTCCATATTTAATTATGATGTGATTCGACTATACAACCCAGACCCGCGAAATATGTATGCAAGCATGTATAATTGATATGCAACAATTTATATAGATGTCAATTTATAAAATAGGGCTCGGAAAAGGGGTCACACATGGGGTTCGAGGATCTTGGGTTCGGATCAGAAGTGAGAGCGCCAGGGTTCGGTCTTCAGACTCCGAGATCGGTCTTTGGGCAACGGCCTTTGGATGTTGTGAAGGAGATCTTGGCGTGCCAAGGGTTCGGGTTCGGCGGGAACGGTCTTCGAACTCCGGGATCGGGGTCTCGGAACCGTGTAGAAGTTCTTGTCGATGGTGCTTTGAGTGTCTTCGGTTAGATAGGATCTCTGTGTAGTACCATGTTCACCCTTTCGAGGTACCGGGTCGATGAGAAGATCTTGTCGTATCTTCACCTTAGGGATACATAGCTTCAATGTAGATCTTGTAGCTTGGCCTTGGACGGCGGGGATCCTTCGCGGTACTCCAAGCGCGCTCCGATGGCTAGCAACAATACGAACACACCGGCATAAACACATGGACGCACAGACGAGAAGGAGCACTAAGAGCAGGACACTGACCAACACCAACACACGGGCACGCGGCCTCTGTCTCCAACTCCACCGGCAGGAAGGGGCAGACGCGAGGGCGCCAACACCGAGAGGAGGTCGAGGTCACGGACGGTGTCAGCGCCTGGAGCTAGAACAAGAGCGGTGCCATGGGTGCCAATGCGCGGCCAGAGGTGGACGACCGGGTCGCAGGGAAGAGCGCCGAGGAGGCGAAGCGGAGCCGCTGGGGTCGTACGTGGCCGGTAGGAGAGCACCGGGCGGCGGAGCGCGGAGGAGGCTCGGCCTGGCCGGAACACAGGCCCGAGGGCGACCGCGGACAAGCTTGCAGGGCAGAGGAGGGTCGCGCGGTGGCGACCGCTTCCGCGAGGGATCGACGGAAGGCAGCAGAGGATGGCCCGCAGAGGAGAGAGGCCGCGGCGAACGGAGGTGCTCGGGGGCACCAGCGCAGGGGCGGGTGAGAGCCATGGTGGCGGGGCTGCCGGGGAGACAAGCTTGGCGATGTTGCGGGCCCGCCGCAGCGGCGCGCGAAGCAGGGCCGAGGAGGAAGGGCGTCAGGGAGGGCGGCGAGCAAGGGATCTTGCAGCGGCCGGGTGCCCGGCGGTGCCGCGGTGGCGGCCGAGGAAGGAGGCACCGCGGGCGAGGGGAGCCGAGAGGAGGGAGACCGTGGGGTTCGCGGTAGGTGGGAAGGGATGAGGGAGAGGGACGCGTGGTGGGGCCGGTCTTGTCGGGGAGCGGGGTGGTTGACCGCGGGGCGAGGCTGCGCGCGGGGATGGGGCCAGGGAGAGCGACGCGGGAGTGCGTGGTGTGCGTGTGTGTCTGTGGGGGTTGGTGTGGGGATGTGGGCAGGAGTGTGTGGTGTGGGTGGGCCAACGGGGTGATGTGGCAGGCTGGGAGTGGGCGGGGTGAGGTGGAGGGGTGCCAGGGCGGCGACGGATGGGGTAGGCGGCTGGGTTGATGGGGCTGGCTAGATTAGGTGGGGTTGTAGGCTGGCTGGCTGGGCCTTTGGCCTGGCCGGCTGCCTCCCTCTAAAAAAAATACTTTTATTTTTATTTCACATTTAGACAAATAAAATATCCTCGCCATGAAATATCCAGGAAGACCTGGTTTTATGATTTGAAATTAAAGGAGGGCTAATTAGAAAACAAAATATGGTTTTTGCAAAGTACTTTTATGATCAAAAGTGCATGATGATGCACAAAGTAGAAACAACGAGCGATTTTCTAGTAGTGGTTTTAGCGGGATGCCACACCGCTGCTGCCCCGCCGCCCACAGCCGCGCCGACACTCCCCCAACCGACGCTGGTTCTCCGCCGCCCCAAGCGCACCGCCACCGAGAGGATGAGCCCCGACCCCTTCATCCCGACGCGGGAAGAGAAACCCGCCGCCGCCACGCGGGCAGCGCCCGGCGGCGGCGACGGGAGGAGGAGGGGGAGGGGTTGGAGGGCCGGGAGGGCTGGCGGCGCTCCCGTTGCCCTTGGGGGGGCAGGGGGGGGACTCGGGGAGGGGGTTTTCCCGTCCTCTTCGAGATGGATGTACCTGCACTTCGTTTTGGGTTACAGTATGGGATCAACCGAGATCCACCGAACCATGCATTGTTGAATTACTTCCTCCGTTCATTGATGTACTCCCTTCTACCTAAATTAGTTGATTTGGTTTTATCTAGATTCAGAGGTATCTAGCACTAAAACAAGTCTAGATACATTCGAATCTATAATAAATCTAAGCCAACTAATTTGGGTCGGAGGAAGTATGACCTTTTAGATATTTTAAAATAGATTAGATACACTCCAAAATGAGTGAACCTAAACACTAAAACAACATGTCTACGTATATGTGTTTTAAAAAAAAGTTAGAATATCTTACATTAATAAACGGGGGAGTAGATAATTTACCTTGCGGGCAACGCATTGCATGAGTAGGAGTGACACCATTCAGACTCAATTCAGGCAGGACTGGGTTTCCTTACCTTACCGGAGAGGCTTTGTTGTGAAAGGACGGACTGAGAAGGTGACAGAGGCCGGAATCGCATCCAATGCAGGAGAAAACAGCTGGAATTGATGTAGGCAACCCGAGAAACAGGAGAGGGATGGGCCGGCGGTATCGTTACCACCTCCGCCCGTCGATTCTTCTCCAGCGATGGCGACCGGCTGGCTTGGGGTTAGGCTGAGGGCTCAATGGGATCCCCGATTATAGAGGCAGGGCGGGCCGTGGTAGCAGCGGCTTCGCCGGCCGCAGGTCCGGATGATGACTTAGGGTCGCGGCGGCCGGGCTCACGGCAACGGCGGTGGAACTATGGAGGTAAGAGGGTGCTAGCTGGCGACGAGCGGAGGAGGAGAAGAGGGGGATCTGAGAGTGTAGAGGTGGCGCCTTCTGCACAATGCCACGCTCGTCAGTTTCCAAACAGACCGAGGGCAGATCAGCGAGTAAACCGCTCAAAATCGCTTAGACTACTAAAAATACTCCTATAAGAGCATCTCCCCTCGTCTCCACATGCGATGTCCGGCGTGGCTTTATTTGCGCCGGATGCGACGTCCGGCGGCGTCCGACCGTACGGGGTGATGGATTTGTTCACGATATTAGGGGCGCTGGCTCATAACCGTATTCTTACAAAAAAATTAAACATTTAAAATTTCTTAAAAATTCCAAAATACGTCGATATCACAACAGTTCAAACATGTTTGTACAAAAATTGAAAAAAAAAACTAAAACTTAGTGGCGGCCCCGGCCCCTGCCGCCCAGTCCAAGGCGACGGTACATCGCCGCCACATAGTCGTCGTTGTCATTGTCGCTGGGCTCCTGCTTCGGCAGTAGCGGTATGGTGATGCAGCCTTAGTCCGGATCGCCACCCTAGCTCGAGCAGTCGGGCCCCTCGTCGTCGCCCTCGAGGTTGATGAATAGGCCGAGGCTGCGCGCAAGCTCGGCCTGCTCGCGCGGGTACTCCTCCGCGGACCAAGCTTCGGTGAAAGCGTCTGTCGCTGGCGGCACGACCTCGAAGGAGGCGCGCTCGGGGACGCGCTGGCCCGAGAACTCCTCTGGGTCCTCGTCGATCTTCAGCTGGAGGGTGGCCGCATTGTACTCTGGCGGCGTCCACTCCTTCGTCACCTGGCGTTGGGGCTCGGCGAGACGCTGGCGGCCACGGGGAGGTGATGGCTCGCGTTGGCCACTAACTGTCACGCCGGCAGTGTCGGCGCCGACTACTACGCCGGAGGGGCCTCCTCGTACTCGTCCTTCACTGTGGCGAGGATAGCAGAGAAGCGCGGCGATAGCGTGGAGTACTAGGAGTAACGGGCTAAAGGCGACGACGAGGAAGAGAAGGCGGCGTGGCACGGCGCCCACAGCTGGTCCGGGTAGCGCGGCCTCTACCGAGGAGGAATTGTCAGCGGTGGGTTGTTGCCAACGACGATGTAGTCGAGGACCCAGGCGAGCGTCCGCCCTAGGGTGCTCCACCACCGGATCTACACTTCGAGGTTGATGTCCTCCAGTGAGGGCCGTTGCCATCGTAGGCATCCACGCGAGCCTAGTGGTGGTCCTCGAAGAACATGCCCCACGCCGGCGCGTTATCGGGATCCCAAGCGGGATCGTTCCGCTCCTCCGGCGAGAGGACTTCCCAGTAATGGCGGTAGATCTCCACCTGCCGTGCCTACCCACGGGGGGACCGGCGGGACGGGCCGACCAGTGGCGCTAAGGATCCAGTTGTGTGGGCACCGCATGTCTGGCGGCGCTGGGTACCCCACCTCCCACAACACCTGTGCCTCGTGGACGCGCAAAGAGCGCCGCCCGAACCCGTTCGCGGCGGCACCATCTTCAGGATATCTCTCCATGGCTGACGGTTGGGTGGTTGGGAAAAGATGGGAGGGGGCTGCGAGTATGGAATGGGTAGGAGCTGCGGAGAAGGAGGGGGTTTTATGCGCAGGCGGTGGCACGACCATTGAAAGCGAGCGGTGGCACGGCAGGCGGTGGCACGGCCATTGAAAGCGGGCGGTGGCGCGGCAGGCGTGGCGGACGGGACGTATCGGTTGCTCGACTTCAAAAGGTTGATCGACAGGCAGCAACACCATTATTGGGGTGCGGCGGGCGAGGAGGAAGACAGACCGATCGCGTACTAAACGCGTCGGCCGTTGATGCTAACAGGGGTGGCCCGACGACCGGTCGTTTCGCGCGCCAGCTTCTCCGCGCCTTCCCGCCAAAAACGCGGCATCCTGCGCCCCCGCCCTCCCCCTCGAGTTGGGTTCGGCCTAGGGGCGCTGGATAACAAAACAGGCCACGCCAGCGTCAAAACAATTTTTTGGGGGTGGGATGGGCATGAATTCAGTTGCCGACGCTCCCGATAGCCCTTTAGGGCCCCCGAGTGGAAATGCTCTAACCGATCTCCTAAAGTTAGCAGAGTAAATCAAATGATCACGTCCAAATCTGATCAAATTCGACCGAATTCAAACCAAATTTGAAACCAGCACATCTGTTTAACATAATATATACATAGTACAACAAAAATTCGGTCGAATTTGATTAAATTCGACCAAATTCATATCCTCCTAACCCTAGTCCTCCTCCCAGTTGTACAAGGAGGAATCGCTATCGAGGTCGATGACCACCGGCATCGTCGACAACCCCGCATCCACCTTCTTCCCTACCGCGGTGTTGGCCTTCCGCTTGGCCTCGACAAATTTCTCTAGCCACTGTCGCTCCTCCTCGACGAGCTGCGGGTTGAGGTCGGCGAGCGCGGCCACCATCGCCACGTCGCGGCACTCCACCTCGAGGCGCTCGCGGCCTCCCTGTCCTCCTGCCGCTCGTGGTCGGAGACGAAGCGGAGACCCTCTGGCTCCAGCCCTTCTACCTCGAGGGGGAAATTGAGCTTGCCGCAGTTGGAGTCGTGGAGGCGCACATTCTCAATGTCGAACACCCTCGCCACCTGCTCTGCTGATTGGAAGGAGCCGACCCACACCTTCCTCTTGGTGTTGTAGTCATTGATTTCTGCCACCCACAGACCGCTGCCGCACGCCGCGGTAGACCAACGTTGGTGGCACGGGCAGGTCCAAGGTGCTGGCAAAGCGGCGGGGCTGCCTCTGGCGCTTGAGTGGCGCCGAACGCGGGTGGAGAAGGAGGAGAATGACGACGGATAGAGGGAGAGGCTTGAGCTCACGGCGGGGGGCTGTGGTGCCGACGAGCACTAGGATTGGTGGCGGAGACGATCGCGAGTGGATCTAGCCATCGCGGCTCTGCCGGTGGCTGTGGTGGCGGCAGGGGATGTCGGTGGTCGCCAGAGACAGAGGAGAGCATGAGGCGAGTAGTGTGAATGCAAGGGGAATGAGGGGAATCCTTTACTCAATGGTGCGGCCGATGAGTAAATATAGGAGTCGGCCGCACCGATGAGTAAATTTTTTACTCCTCTAAAGCCATTTGGGCATCGATTTGGTGCTGTTAGAGGGGTAAAAGAGCATATTTTACTCCTCTAACCGATTTTTTTACATCGGTTAGAGATGCCCTGCCATCAGTTCCGTTTCCAGCTAACTCCTCAAATACTCGACCTTGCCTTCTCCAACCCACATCGACACTCTCCCCACCGCATCGTCGTTGGTGATGCCTTCAGCGACCACCAATAGACTCCATCGACACCTGAGAGCCTCTGCCACCATCCCGCCCCACTCCTAGTCACTCGTCGGTTGCTGCCGTCACTGGAATCGAGCCATAGCCTTGCCACCGCCGCCAGATTGATTTCTTCCAAAAAAATCTACTCCAAGCTCAATTTGTTGCAACACGAAGCTGATGGAAGATGGACATGATGTAGAATGCCCGCGATAGAGCTTGATACATTGCAAATGTATCTATAATTTTTGATGTTCCATGCTTGGTTTTATCCACTTTCTTGTGTTTTGTCCATACTTTGGAGTACTTTTCATATGATTTCTTGGACTAACCTATTAACAAGAGCCACAATGCCAGCTGCCTGTTTTCTGCTGTTTTTGGTTCCAGGAAAGTCAGAAAATGAAAATTCTCGGAATTGGACGAGACAAAAGCCAAAGTGTCTATTTTTCCGGAAGTCATCAGATGCCAGAATACGAGACGGAGAAGGGCCGGCCACACCACCTGGCCGTGCGGCCAGGCCTGGCCCGTGCCAGCACCCCCTCGTCCTCTCCTTCCGCCTATAAGATGCCCTCGGGACAAAAACCCTAAGTACCCGATCAAAAATCCACGAAAGAGTCTGTAGCCGCCGTCATCTCCATCCCTAGATCGGGAGGGATCTGAAGCTCTTCCCGGTACCCTGCCGGAGAGGGGAATTCACCCTGGAGGCCTTCTTCATCATCATGCAAGTCTCTGATGTGATGCGTGAGTAGTTTATCCTTGGACTACGGATCCATGTAGTAGCTAGATGGCTGGTTCTCCTTCTTTGTGCTTTCATGTCTAGATCTTGTGAGCTCCGTTCATGATCAAGATCATCTATTTGTAATTATGCATGTTGTGTTTGCGGGGATCCGATGGATATTGAGATGCTATTTCAGATTGATTATTGATTCTATCATGTCTTTGTTATTTGTGATCTTGCATGCTTTCCATTGTTAGTAGCTATCTTGGCCAAGTAGATGCTAGCAACTTCAAGAGTTAGTATTTATGCTCGATAGTGGGTTCATGCCTCTGGTAATCTGGCGAAGCAACAGAAATCTCTAAGGTACTAGATATGTTGTTGCTACTAGGGAGAAAACAACAATCCTTTGTTCATAGAACAATCATATTGTTTACATTACACGCAATTCGTAAAGCAATAATCTGTTACTTGCAACTTAATACTGGAGGGGGTTCGGATGATAAACTAAAGGTGGATTATTAGTCATAGATGCAGTTGGATGGCGGTCTATATATAATGTTGTAATGCCCAATCAAGTTCCAAAGAAGTCAAGATGATTAGTATATGCATGTATTGCTTTCTCGATGTTTGTCAATTGCCCCGCTGTAATTTCTTCACCCAGCATGTTATCTATCTTAAGGAGAGCCACCTCTAGTGAACTATGGATCCCGGTCCTTTTCTTTACATACAATTTATAAATTGTTTACTGCTTTGTGTTTACTTTCTGCAAACTATTATTTTCTTCCATTCGATACGTTTATTCTTTTGTTTTCAGCAAAACACGGTGAGATTGACAACCTCATCGCAAGTTAGGGAGAAAGTTCTGTGGTTGTGTTGTGCAGGTCTCCACGTTGCTACTAGCACCGGTAGTGCGCCCTGCCAAGGCTCAGCTAGCAACACCTTTGGGGTGTTTCCTTGCTCCTACTGGTTCGATTAAACCTTGGTTTCATAACTGAGGGAAACTTGCTGCTGTGCTCATCATATGTAACTACCTCGGTGAATTACGCTCTTAGTTAATGCCTGGATGAACGAAAGTGGTTAAAATAGTACGGCGGGGCCTAGGGCCTCTCACGGTAGACCTTTCGGCCGTCCTAACCACTTTCAAACAACGGGACAAGAACGAGCGGCGTAATCGGCAGGCGAAGGGATCAACTACATACACAAGTGGGTATGTATGCAAGCCACATACAACAGTACATCAGAGCCATTCCATCTAAAAGAAATAGAAATATTGCAACGCCATACGGCAAGATCCAAACATCCTAGATAGATATAATAATTTAGGATAGCTCCTCATACATCACACATCAGAGTATCAGGCGGAAGCGGAAAACAAGATCCGAGTACGGATAAGAAGCAAATTGGCATAAGATGCCCCATAAATAAACACATCCCGCCCACAGATCACACGGATCCCCGTTCCCGGAATCTCTACACCGGATGATCGTTGCCAACATCATCTGTCTCTTCCACCCAGTATCCAT
Source organism: Avena eriantha (assembly GCA_910589775.1). Lineage (NCBI taxonomy): Eukaryota > Viridiplantae > Streptophyta > Magnoliopsida > Poales > Poaceae > Avena > Avena eriantha. The sequence goes on from OU342746.1 coordinate 14,117,348, forward strand.
CCTGCGGGTACACCTGTTCATCTGAATCAAACAATTTATCGTGTGAGACCCTAGGGGTACTCAGCAAGTCTTAATGCCACTAAAGGGGACACAACCTGGGGTGACGCAATTGCAGCAAAAGATAATACCTAACAGTTCTATAGAGACTCGCTAACCTTCCGCCTAACCAATGATAGACGGAAGTCCGTGAATTAAGTACGACAGTTATAACAGTATATTTAACAGATCCATCCTCCTCCTCGCTTACCAACGAGGAAGCGGACGAACAACCCCATCATCCGTTGGCAGTTTTATTAACCATTCCATGAGTATTGCACTATTTACTAGTCAAGTACTTAGTCAATTTAAAAGTGGTACTTTAGTTATACTTGTCTATGATCGAGAAACTGTGCTCCAAGTCGTCCATAACCGCGGACATGGCTTTCAGAAAGATTTACCCTGCAGGGGTGCACGAATAGCAACACACACTCGATCAACCTCGGAAAAACCAAATCAAAACCCAACGAGGCATTCACGACAAAGCAATCACAGGATTCAGAAATATTTCAGGGGGCCACCCCATTAAGCTACCCGCAACGAAGTTGGCCGGCTCCGAGACGGACCCAAGCTTTGTGTCAATGGCTGTAAACGACTGGGAACCCGAAAGTGTGGCTGGGCTTGTCGATACCGCGAAAACATTCCACGATCTAAAACAGTACAGGTGCTCCGCGCACAATCTTAGATAAAGCAGTAGTAACATGGTATAAGTACAGAATAGTAATAAAGCCCCAAACTAATTGTGGCCCCAAGAAATAAGAATGAATCAAGCTCTGACTCAGGGGGTCCATAAGGCCTCCCGGATGTGGATAGTGCGAATAAACAAGGAACAGGAATCAAGTACTCGGGGTCCTACGGGACACAAGTGAGCATGAAAAAACCAAATAGCAGATATTGCTCACCGGTGCCTCTTTCATTAGTTATCCCATTACTACTCCGATTATGTTGTTTAGGTACCTCATTATCCATCAGACACTCACATACCCTACTCATGCTTTTCTACGACTCGCATGGCTCAAACAACTCCTGTAGTAATGGCTCATGGGACCGGAACAGGCTTAATGTGGTTTAAAAGTAAAGGCTATGCAGTACTTGGGATTCAATTTAATGCAATCGTGACTCAATGATGCAAGAATAAGATAGAGGCAATAGGTACTGTATGTATGCAAGCATGTGGTAGTGCTTGCCTGGCAGCTCAGTTGAAGCGTGAGATGGATCTGGGTAATACTCCTGTGATTCCTGGTAATTCTCCTGCTGGGTGTCTATTCGAAAAAGAACCAAACAAACAAGGACCAACATAAATAAAGTGCACAAGCATATGAATTAAAATGCAACAAGCAACCAAGCATGCCATGATGAATGATGCACAATTACATGGCATTAAAGTAGCATGGCAAAGGTGAGGTGTGGATACAAGAAATAAAGCACTTTATTATTTATTTGCCCAAGTTTTATTGTCATAAACGGTTCAGATTTTTAAATGACAACATGATGCATGCTTCAATTCAGAACAAGGATTGCTTAAATAGAACAGGCTCGTCGTGCTGATCGATTTAGACATATTATTTGTCAAATTTGGAGTTATAAAACAAAAGTTATTAATTAAATAAGGAAAAGGGCATTTTTATTGTAATTTTAATCATCTCGAAATTTAAAGTATTCAAAATATATTTTGAAGGCATATTTGAATTCCTCACATTTTTCTGATTCCAAAACATATATTATATGTATTATTTGGATTTGTATTTTAAAAATTATTTGGATCTGAAAAGAATTTGAATTTAAATCAATTTGAAAAGATTTGAATAAAAACAGACTCAGGGAATTTACTTTTACACCCAGGCAAATCTACACACAGACACTGACAGGTGGGGACACAGCGGACTGGGGCCACACGCGCGCGAAAACGCGTTTTGCACGCGGGTCTGGTTTACCCACAGCGGCTGACAGGCGGGCCAGCGGCAGAAGGGGCCACGTGCCAGTGGGAAAGCTCCCAGCGGCTGACTGGTGGGGCGCCAGCTGGACCGCGGGTTGCGTCAGAGAAAAACGGAGGGGTTTTCTGCAAGAGTTCTAGCGCGGCTGACTGGTGGGGCACTAGGAGCACGGGTTGCGAGAATTAAAAAGGTGGGGGGATTTTTGCAAGATGACCACGACCCCGGTGTACTGTTTATCTTCTCCTCGCGTCTGGCGAGGAAACGCGGGGCGCGGCGCGAGCGAGGACTCGAACCCGGGTCACGGGAGAGCGCGCTGAGGGACGGAACCGGTGCGGTGGTGCTAGGGGAGCTGTTAGGAGGGGGTTCGGGTGCTAGGTAGGCTCTAAGCAGCGCGACAACCTGGCAGACCACGGCGAGCTCTGGCGCGCGGCGGCTGTTCGACGAAACGTTCGCCGGTGCTAGACGTCGACGGCGAGGCGGAGCATGTCAGGGAGAGAGGGAGGCTCACCGCAGGCTCACTGGTGCGGTCGGATCGGAGCGAGGAGCGGCGGATCGTCGGTGTGGCAGGCGCTCCGGCGATTAGGGTTTCGCGTCGGGCGGCGAGGATCTGGCGGAACGGGAGGCTTCTCCTTCGCAACGGCGGGTACGGGGCGAAGCAGGGGGATGTCCTCGGGCTCCCAGGCCTCTTCCACGTCGAGCTCGCGGACAGGAACGACGGGGGCGCGGTGTAGCTGGCGGCGACCGGCGAGGCGGATTGTGGTCGGGGAGAAAGAAGGGGAAGGAGGGGGATGCTCTGGGGCGGATCTGGGCGAGGCCAGAGACGTGAGGAGGAGGGGAAAGTGAGAGGGAGAGAGAGGAGAGGCAGGTGGGCACGGCAGGTAAAAAGGTGGCTCGGGTGGCACCTTTTCCTCCTTCTCCTCGAGCACATGGGGCAGCTGGGGCTTGACCTGGGGCTGCAGGGGTGGCTGCCAGTGGGGCCGAGGACGAGGGAGACTAGGGTGGGGCTAACCTGGCGGTAGAAGAAGAGAGAGAGGAGAGGGGTGAGCTAGGCTAGGGTTAGATGGGCATGGCTCGGGTTAGGGTTTGGAGCTAGGGCTAGGGAGAGCCAAGGTGGCTGGGTGGGGGCCAGGGGAAGGGTGGCCAGGTGGTCAAGCTAGTGAGAGGGAGAGGGGCTTGAGAGAGAGAGGTAAGTGTAGATAGGGCTTAGTGTAATTTAGGTTTAGGAAAAATTAGGAAGAGGAACTAGATGTAGATGGTGTTTAGCATTTAGGTTTTTGTTTTTGGTTTACAAGGCCAATCCAAGAAGAATCGTGTGGCTTGAGCTTGAAAGAGTTAGTGTGGAGGAGAAACAAGAAAGAAAGAAGAAGAAAAGAATTGGTGGAAAAAGTCACATATGGCTCATGCATGTAGATAAATAAAATAAAATAAAAGAATGTGGTAAGATCATCTCAAGTGGAACATGGTGAGTGCTAGAATTGACATGAGGTGGAGGTGAAAGGAAATCCAAGAAAAAGGAAAAGAAAAGAATTATGGGCTAAGCCTCATATGGTTCATGCATGGAGAAAATAATAATAAAAGAAGATGGTATGGTGTGACTAAGGAGAGGTGGAGATGGTAGGAGGTGTTTCCACAAAGGTAGGATCCATTGAAACCAAAGCAAAACCAAGGAGGAAAAAGGTGGTGGAGAAACTTGCATGGCCCATGCAAAATATTAATGACATGATTTATTATGTGAACAATAATAATATAAAGGCATTAATCTTGTGCATTTCCAAGAAGTGGAAAATAAGCCAAGCAAAGAATTTGGGAGATTGATCCACCCCAAACTACATGAGCTAGAACTAAATAGCTAAAGAAAAAGAATCAAGCTCATGGTTAATGGGATGGTGGGATTATAAAGTGGTGGAAGAGAAAGGTGGTGGAATGGAAATAAAAGATATGCCCCCAACTCAACTTGGGCATTTAAACAAGATATCAATAACCAAATACAATATCAAGAGGCAAATACAATTAATAATGCATGTGATAGAAGAACCAAAAGAAAAGGAGTTTTATATGATGCTCAAATGCAAGGTGGCATGATGACATGAGCATGATATAATTATGATACAACAATAATATCTATGGAGTAGCCAATATCTTACTAGGACGAGTAGCATTACAATTGTTAGACAATTGGGATGCTACACCATACCTTCCTCTTGGGGTTCCCAACAAGCTCTACATCAATACTGAGCCATCAGAGCTATGGCGCCAGATTCGAGGGAGGTCGCCAAAATCCCCACCATGGGTCTTCGAGGGCATCGAGCTTGGTGTGCGAATGACGACCAAGGTTTCGTCGACTGTCGGCAGTCGTGCAGCCTTGCCGACCTTCTCACAGGATCACCACACACTCAACGTCACCGGTCGACCTTCTCAATTCCTCCGCTTGCCAAGTGTTTGATGAATTGACTAGGTGTGTTTTGTTTGTGCTATTTCCATTTTTTTTACTTTTTGTCAATCAAATTCAACCTAGTCAATTCTATATTGTAGATGAAGAGGTTGAGGACGATGACTTTCGATGAAGCTTCGAAGCATCGAGAACCGAGAGGTTCATACTCAACTGCAAAATGATCTTGTTGAGCACCATTGGTGTATACATAGACCTTATAGTTTTGTTTTAATTTCATTTGAACCATTCACGCTATTCACTTTATTTGAAGTTTGGCATGTGTTTGGGTTGAATAATTTGGTTTGTAAGCTTAAATTTTATTCTTTCACAATCATGATATTTCCCTTTGTTTGAACCCTGCCATGTGTTTTTCTTTGAATAGTCTGGTTTAGAAAGAAAAAATATTTAAGAAATTAAGTATAAGATATTGGCTAGGAACCGCTTTTCTTTAGAGGACCAGATATAGTCCTCTAAATGATACTCAGCCGTTTTACTCCTGTAAATTTGAGGGATCGGTTACCAGATCCCAATAATGGCCCAAGATCGGAAAAACGCTTAACAAATCACAATAACGGCCCAAAAGTGGAAAACACTTAGCAGATACCAATAATGACCTAAAACCGGAAAACAGTTGGACTTGTGTTTGCCCTGACAAGTCTTGAAAAATGCCTGGCCTAGATAAAAATATCTAGTGGCCCGGATTTGGTGACTCTAAAATGCATAGATGGAGAACTCAACAATAGCCATGGAGATAACAAAGGATGGCCACTATAGCACCGGCGCACCCTAAGGTCAACTTCATGATTGCAAGCACGCAATCGATGAAAAATATATTCCAACCTCTCACTATCCCTGTTCATACAGGTTCATTATCTATAGGATGGTCATTTTATCATTTTCTTAGTTTTTGCCTCTCAATCTCTCTTTCATGACCCTCCTTTTTTGTTATTCAATCCCACTATTTTTTCAGTATTCTTCATTTCTATCAGTTATAATTTTTTAACTAGATGGATCGAGCGCGCTCTGCCGTGCCATCCTCTGTTGATTGCGTTTAATTTTTTTGTTAGCGGACATATTGTTGGAGTGGTATGCGTCGGGAACATAGACGTTGAGTTGACAGGAGGCCCCGTAGCTTGCACCACGAAACCAATCCCCAACAACAACATTGCAGAAAAAGCAAAGTAAAGAGTCAAGGACTTTGTTTCTGGCCAGCTCGTTTAGTTACCGAGAATGCTCTATTGCTTTCAAGAAAAATAACCTATTCATCGATGCATACAAAAACAAAACAAAAAAAGGCTCTAGGAGCAGCCAACAGTGGAAGGAATCGAAACACCCGGGGCACACCTTCATCAGAAACAATGGGCTTCCGCATGACCAAAAAGACCAATGATGTTTAGCTTTAGAGTACAGATTCCACACAAAGGATTTTGTAGGCCAAAGCTAAGACATGCATTGATTGATAAAGTTGGTAGTTACCATGTCTCATCCCACAAAAAAATTCAAGAACGCAGAGATACATGTGAACATTCAGAAATTTAATTCAAATCTAGCACCATAGTGCCAGCATTATCTACAACAAATAGATTCCACGTCCGGTGGAGATACATTGGAAGATAGAAGAAGGGGAGGGAAAAGTGTGGGTTGGAAAGGAGGCATAAGGAAATGATAGAGGTGGGAATACCTTTATTGCCAAGACGACGGCATGGATGGAGGAAGGCAGAGGGATTTGGATCTCAAACCGTAGATAGGGGAGCGATGGCAGCATGGGCTCGGACCTCAGATACAACGATATGTCAACTCCATCTCTTCCCTTCCACCAAATCGCGTCTCATCTATCGCCTTTCCCCTTTGGCACTGTACCATAAGCTCCGTCGTCGCCCTTGACACGCTTCTCTTTTGGCTGGCAATTCCCCTAAGTCGGCAAGGCAAGGAAGCAAAATATTCCCACGAGGGCATCGTTGTTGTGCTCCTTATTTCAATATTATTCAAAGAAAAATATGATAGTAAGTACTTCATGATTTTAAGATACATATTAACGGCGTGAATAAAAAATGTGAACCATACATGATCCTCCTGCAAAATGAACAAACACGGTCAACTGCAAGTTGCAAATGAAGTCCAACACACAGAAAAATTTGCAAGTTGCTCCTAATCATACGAATTAGAACATAAGAAAAAAGTAACAGACTTGAGTTCTATCAGCCTATAGTAAAAACATAACACCAACCATAGTAGTAAGACAATATACAGTATTGTTATGCTACCATATGCTTGAAAGCTTCGTTTCTGAAAGTAAATAATATTGAGGCAAGTATTTGCAAGAAAACATCATGAAGCCAATCACAACTGAGGCTAAACGAATCAAGAAGGCCCTTGCCTTTATTTGGCCTAAAAGGGTCTTAGAAAGAACATCCACAAAATCTACAAACAAGGAGTAAAGGAAAAATCGAGACAGAGCTTACTTTCTCTATTTGTGTCATTAGCTACTTCTAGCCTTTTGCCTGCCCCAATACATCGACATCACTCGAAGGAAAATAGGTTAAGAACTCCTTTCTTGCCCATATCCTAAATCCATTATTTCAGCAACATCACACCATTGTACTGCACTCATTACTGCCAGCCATAAATAGAAACCTTATACTTATATACATAAACAAAAAATTGAATCGTGAACTGGCCAGCGGAGTATATCTAGGTGTGGGCAGCCGGGCTTAGCCCAACCCAGCCCAAAAAGCCCAACAGGCCAGGCTTTTCAAGTCCACGGGTTGGACCTAGGCTCTAGATCTGCAGTCGGGTGGCTGCTTGGGCCGGGTTCAAGCCAAAGGAAACTCACCATTAAGGGAAGGCCCGACCCGTAGCCTAGAGGACTTCTGCACAACATGGGTCAGGCTCAGGCCAAGAGCTGAGACCCGAGATTCGGGCTCGGGCTCAGGTCTGGGATATGTGTGGGCAGGCTTTTCCTAGCCCAGCCCATCCAAAAAATGTCCAGGTATAGGTAGGAGACTAAAGAATCTGAGCATAAATCAGATCTTTATTTACACATCAAATAATGGATAAAGAGCATATCCATTTGTGTCATTTTTAGAGATGTCATTTAAGTGCTTCTTGCCATGTGTAATACTTTATAAAGAAGATAATGTCATTTTACAATCCTAGATCAGAAAAAAATAAGATCTTTTCACACACAAATCCCTTCCGTGACAATTTCACGGTTCTAGAAATCTTTAATAATTTGGGCACCTCTATCTGCTTGTTATAACAAATCCAAATTATTTTGCTCAATTGATAAAATTTATAAAATAAGCCTCCACTGCCATGAACAAAAAGTAAACAAACCAAATTATTTAAAAAAGTCAGGCACATATATATTTACTTGTGTGTATAATATTCAACATGAATTCATATAGTTATACATAATTTTTGTTGCATGAAGTACCTGAGCCTTTCAAAGCACCTGCCCTCAAAAAGGTATTCAGGCAGCAACAACAAAGCAATCACACTACTTTATGTCTGTAGCACTGTATGCATACTATTGTAACATCAAAGATGCTTTCCCACTGTTATAAAATGATATCTATCAGATAGATTATACGATTCTTAACATCTGTTCATCCCTAAAAAATACTCAACAAAAACCGAGAGAGCATATTACATACATCTCCTATAGCAAAAATACATATTGATCTTTTGGAGCACTCCATGCACGTGACCGGTATATTATATTCCATGGACCATCTAATTATGTTAAATCATTTACGCAAAAAATCAATCAGCCTAGCAAATGCAAAATATGCGGATTACCTCGAGCTCTTATAAAAAAATAGTATCTCCGTTTCTCTCAAATCAAGGTTTTTTCAACGATTACTGCATTTCCGAAGTACTTGGTCATGACATGTTGCAGTTATAAATCACGAATAGACAATTTTCACAAAAAAATACAAAACGATCCATCCATCCTTTTGCATTTGTTCAGAATTTCGGCTATATTCTCATAGGCAATGTTAGTTCCACAAATGGAATGGCTCCCTGTGTGATAAAGGTGCTGTTTTTATGTAACACACAAAATGCTAAAAATGCAGTTAAAAAGTCAATTTATGTAACACACAAGGGTGCATAAAGGCCACCAGCTAGAAGGCCACATAGACTTACTGAGTAGTAACCAGCAACAAAAAAAATGAATCCTCCATATCAGCTAAGGAAACAGGGCAAGGCATTTCATCAAACAATTTTTGCTTGGCTAGGATTTTATCATCGAGCTTGGATTTTAATCTCAATAATACGATCACCCTTCAGTTTAATTGCATCAATATCGACAGTTTAAAATCCAATAATACAAATGATACAAACAAGAGGTCAACCCCAGGGCATAAGAGGTAGGGGAAATCACCATATGGGTTCACGTGATGTAAGCAAGCAGAAGAAGGAGCAGCTTCACAGCAAGCTGTCGTAGAAGGTGTGGGGTGTCCCCTCCTTGTCCTTGTTCCTCTCAAGACCCTAGAGTGAGTACTTTCGTCTGTTGCCGGAACAACTCCTCCACGTACCGGTGCCGCACATGCGCTCAATCCAGACGGGTCGAGGGACCACGGCATCACGCTCCAGCAGCACCAGAAGTCGCAGAAGAAACTAACCTAGGTGCGCAGGCGGTCAATGTTGACAAGAATGGCGAAGAACTCGAATCGAACCCAGCCGGACGGTTCCACGCCACGGGAGAGGGGCGCACGCGGAAGACCTTGCCGCCATTCAAGCGGACGATGGGTGGCGGCGGATGTCCCGTCCAGCGCCGCTGCAACGCGTCTTCATCGGCAGGGCGACACGCACCGAGGGACTTTGGCGGTCTCCTACAGATCCCGTGCCGACTGCTCCTCCAGGATCTCGTGCGTCGCCATTAGCGACCATTCCCTCACCGTGAGAGAAGGGAGAGAGAGGTGGAGAGTTGGGCGGGATGGGATATGCGGAGCGGGAGGAGAAGAACGCGGCCGCTGAACCTGAAAGGAGCAAGGGACGGGTGCGGTGATAGTCGGTTTGCCCTGAGTCGCGGGGTTCAACTTGAGTCGGTCGACAATTACTCGACACCTAAATTGGTGGCTCAAAACAATGCGGTTTTCACTTGAGCAACCACGTGCCTTCAATTCCAGGGAGCTTAGAGCTCCTTTAAGATTTCTATTTTAGTCCTCTCCGTAATTTTATTTCTTCAGTCCTACATTGTTTGGCCTTCTCGATCTTCATTCATCATTTTTCAGACTTGTCATGTAATTAATTGATATCTTTATTCATGCATCATTCCTCTATTCATAATCTCATTATTCAGTCATCTCAGTCATCCTTCGTAAAAAAATTCAGTCTTGTCATTCATTATTATCTTTATTCAGCCTTTATGTCTTTCTTCAATCCTGATCTTTCTCTTAATTTTCTGGCCATCATCTTAGTTTTAATTGTCTCTTTAGTCATCACTTATCTTAATCCACTTTTATTGTTTCTATTTTTTATCAGTACTAGCACAATGTCCGCGCATTGCTGCGAAAGATCAAGTTTGTTCGCCAATCGTATCCCTATTTGTTACTTCAATACACCGCATCACATTTCCAGTGTTGGACCCCTCCGGCAACCTCCGTCTCCGGCAACACCTGCTACAAAAAATATCGATTTACCTTTTCTCTTGCATGCGCACAGAAGCTTGATTTACAAAAATAAATTTTCAAAACGAAAGTTAGAATTTAGTGTCCGGGAACAAACATATCTTAGACCATAGATTTTACACTTTACTTTGCATGGCAAATTGCCAGGCCCATAATTTTTGTCCTAAAATAATAAATTATCCACATACAGTCGGCTATCATGAAGAGGCATCAATGAAGCACACACACGCGCGCGACCCAAATCCACAACTCTATTTTAACTATGCATACCTGATCTTCAGATGCAAATGCTCACATGCAGTGTCCTCTTTCCCATCGACCCCTGGCACCCATGCTTCTTCTCATCCATGCACAACTCTGTCAGCCCGACTCTGGTCTGCACACCACCACACATGCAGTGTCTTCCTTCCCATCGATCCCTGGGCGCCCATGCTTCTTCTCATCCTGCAGAGCTCTGTCCGCCTGACTTTGGTCTGCGCACCACCACGCCATTGGTCCCTCCTTGCATCCACACATCCTGCAAGCCACCAGACACCATTCTCCATCGACCGTTCCTTTTTTGCCAGCTCTGCTGCTCCGTCCTCTGTATCCCCTCAATGGATTTCGAATTACGGTGGTGCGTCAAAAAAATACGTCAAAACAATAGGGGTACTTACGGCTGGCATACGTGGGTAATTATACAAGAACAGATAGAGGCAAATCGGTCTAAAAAAATGTTGGACCGGGAGAAACAAACTGTCCTTTATTATTAGATATATAGATATAGATATAGATAGCACAATTCCCATGCGTTGGAAAAGTCTTTTTTTTTTCTTCTAAACTTCTCTCTTTTCCACTCTTATCACATAAATATATTCCATTCGTCATTCGTCCTAAGTAGGCCTGCAAAAAGCGTCTTTGTTAAGCGGCTCCTGTGAGTCCCCGACCATCCAAATCTCTCACTCAAACCCCACCAACAATTGAACCCTCGACGGCAGTGACCACATTGGCTTTGCGGTGCTACTACTATCTGCACCTCATGGCGGACCTCGCCACGTGCATCTTAGTCGGCTTGTCTCCGTTGATATTGTCATGCCAACGCATAAGTCGGCTTGTCTCCGTTTATGCAACTCACAACTGAAGACATACCGTGTTGATGTTGAATATTTGTTGGAGCATAGCTGAAAACACGTTCCCTCCTTTCTATACGTGTGGGTGTATCTTAGGAAAGGTAGAAAAAACGACATTGTCGTCAGTTACCTCCGTGAGCCTCGTCGAGGTTGCCCGCTTGCCGGGAGGTCGAGGCCACGCCACCACCGGCCGCCGCTCCAAATCTTCCCGACGAAGGCCACTCTGACCTTCCCTTCTGCGCGGCCTCCAACTCAGAAAATTGCTAAGCTTAGGGCCAAGATTTGAAATCCTCTATATACTATATGTTCAATCTGATGGCCTCGAATATGTCCTTTTAACACCGGTGCAACCCCACCCACAGCGTGTAATTCTTTGTCTTTTTTGTTGTCTTCATCTCATGCGATCTGAAACTTCTTTGTTTTCTCTTTTTTGCAGTTTCGGTACTCCTGCATTTGCACATCTCCGTCAGATCACCCTGGTTCAGAGGGTTTGTCATTGTTCAGTTTAAGAAGTTATCAAGGTAGCAATTCTATCATCAGGTTATCCCTTCTTTGTTAGTGCTCTCATTTTTAGTGTGAGGATGAAAGTATACAAGACCTTTATTCAATTTGTGTGTTTCCTGTGACTCACATGCTGTCCAAAGGATATTCATGTACAACAGCGGCATGTATAACTACAAAACTCAATCAAATGGGACATTTCATTGGTGGAGGTTAGCTGTTTTCCGTTTTAGGCCTGGTGCAACTTGGTTGTGCATTATTTATACTACTCCCTCCGATCCATATTAGTTGACTTAGATTCATCTAAAAACGAATATATCTAGTCAAGTATTAGTGCTAGATACATCCGAATCTAGAGAGTCAACTAATGTGGGTAGGAGGGAGTTGTATATTTTTTCTTGAGTAGTTTTCACTTTGTTTTCCCCGAGTCTTTAGTTGCGATTTTTCTTTTGTTTCATCGACAACTTTTCCATCTCATCTTCAAGCCTGTGTATTTTTTGTAGCAGGCATTCAATTTTTCTTTCGCCTTTTCGACCATTCGAGGCCATGGAAAACCAATATACTCGAGTCTCAGTGTACTGAAATCTCACAACATACGTGATGGGGATGGGGTTCAGCTGGAGCGCCATGTCAGCCTGAACAAGTCATCTCTAAAACGGATTACTTCTAAATTCTGGTATCTTTGTGGAACTCAAGGGAGCGTTGATGAGCACACATTACTCCAATCCTGAACCAGATGGTTGTACTCTGTTCCACTTATTATGTGTTTTAATCTAGCTAATGTTTTAATCTTGCTAATGTTAAGGAAGTGAGCGTATATCAACTGGTTGGGAGAGTGGATGTACAATCTCAATACCCGAGATCAAATCCTCACTGACACGAATTTATGTTCCTATTTATACTTGAGGATCAGGCTATTCTAGTACTCATGCAATTTATCTTGAGGACCAGACTTGGTGCTTTAAAAAAATCCTGATACTCATGCTTAATGATTATGTGCATCTCTAGTTGGTACAGAGGCCGGGAGAGTGAAATTCTTCCCCACTATAGATCCAGAGATAAACCATAATGTGTATAATACGCAAAGCACTCTTTAGATGAGATAAGAGATGACCATTACCGAGGGTGTTCCGAGCGACTTGGGCGACAACGCCTACTGAAATATCACGGATGTCGCCTAGAAATGGGTGAATAGACGGTTTAAAAAACTTTTACGAGATGGACTTAACAATGGCGAAATAAAACTAGCATTTTCTTTGTCAAGCATAAAGTCTAGATATACTAAGGTTCACCTATGTGCACCAACAACTTATGCTAAACAAGATAGATTACTTTAAGCACAAAGGCTATCACAATGTAAAGTGCATAAGTAAATAGCTCGGGATAGAGATAATCGAGGCACGCGCGGCGACGATATTTTACCGAGTTCCTCCCAATAAGAAAGTACGTCTCGTTGGAGGGGTGGACGATACTAAGACTACCAACGCCACAAGAGGCCTTACCCTATTCTCCCGAGCACCCACCACGCGGAAAGCACCCGTTCCACTATGGGACACTTGAGGGCGGTCACCAAACCCGTACAAGATTGGGGCTATATCTACAACTTAATTGGAGGCTCCCAATAATTGCCACCAAGCCTCGATCTTGGGGAGAGCTTCACAACTTAATTGAAGGCCCCAAGAACATGCCACAAAGGCCACATAACCGTCTAGGGTTCCAAGACAATCTTCTTGATTTCACCCACCAAATCCTCCGGGGAGAACTCAAACCGATGCACACTACAAGAAAAGTTGGCTTTTATAACGAACGATTTTCGTGGTTGAAGGCCCGTTTTTTGTGGCCAAAGAGTCTTCCGCAACGGATGGCCTTCGTGGTAAAAGCCCCGTCACAAATGAATTAACCATGGTTTTTTTTCCAACCATGGCGGATCGCACCCTTCAGCCACGAAACCTTGTTCCATCGTAGATTTGTTCCCCAGCCGCACTGACTACTGACGTCATGCAAACTGCTAGGTGGCAGCCGCCGTTAGCAGCCGGTTACAGCCGTTAACGGCCATAGAAACCGTGGCAGAAGCCATGCCCAGCCAATGTCTGCTAAATACTAACTGGGCCGGCCCATAAGGGGAGCCTAATAAGAAGATGGCCCATTACTGTTTTGTCCTGTACTGTTTGAAATGGGCCAAAAAATGCAGCCATCAGCGGCCCGCGAACTTTCAGGCCTGATTCTGTTTTGGCCTACATGAGGCCCATGTTGGTCCAACACTGTGCGGCCCATTAGCAGTATGCGCCAAGTCGCTCCTGTAAACATAAGGCCTGCGGTCAGCCCATCACTGTTATCGTAGCCCATCGTCGACCGCCTACTGACGGCCCTTCTCTGAGATGGTCCGTTACTGTTCTGGCATGTTACTGTTCTGGCCTTTTACTATTCTGGCCTTTAGCTATTTAGGCCCACAAAAGGCCCTTTACTATTCTAGTCTGATAAATTTGTCAGCCTGTTACTACCCTCGCTCGGGAATTTCTCGGTCCGTACTATTCAGGCTCATCACTGTTCTGGCCATTTACTGTTGCAACCCGCTACTGTTTTGGCATGTTATTGTTTTGCGATTTGTGCAGTTTCTTGCATGTTACTGTAATGGGTTGTTTCTGTTCTGTCCTGCTACTGTTACGGCCTGCTTCAGTAATGGCATGATTTTGTTACGGCCCGTTAGACCTGTTACCACATGCGCATTGGCCCGTTACGTTTACAGCCTTTTGCGGTTTCGTCAATTCTGAAGCCCATAACAATATCATAAAATGTGTATAATAATCCAGCATTTTTTACTATTCGTTGTCGGCCGAATATAGCACGGTACTATTCCCTAATCGACCTGCCTGACATAGTTACCGTAACGACTGCCGCAATGTATGGACAACGTCAACTAAATGCCTATATGGCCTACACGAGTTATCTAGATATTACATCAGCTGCAAACTTCTTAAAATTATTACATATTATCAACTCAGGGGAAAGAAAAATCGGCATTTCAGTTCATAATCAAGTTGATAGCAAAGTCCTCAATTTGCTTTCTCAATCGATCACCTGCATCTTCCATTGAGTGTGACAGCTACATTGGAAGAGACATGATCTTGCAGTCCCCTTTTTAGTGGGGCTAGCAATAATTACAGTCTGAAAAAAAAGTAATAACAAGTTAATACATCAAACAAAACAAACTACTCATTTGACTGATATGCAGGAGTTATGAACTAGAGTAATCAAGTATTGACTAACTGGTCAATGGTTCAATTATTGACCAATACGTCAAACAAACATGACAAGCAGGCACATATTAAACAAGTGTGACTACCGTGAAACGAGCAATCAAAAAATGTGTGTGTGTGTGTGGCTTAGAATTTCAGCAGATATAAACTAGCCAGGTCATTTTGAACAAATATATATGGAAGCAATTCTATACCCTAAAATGCAAGAGAAGTTGGGTTACTTGGAATTTGCGCTGAGCCACAAAATGGCATGTAGTTACTGTCATAGCGAAGAATGAACCAGATAAAAATTATAACCGCATCATACAAGAACCTGTAGAGCAGGAATGCAAACCACGGATGAACTATATATTCTAGAGGATAGTTATGTCATGACTTAGGATGAACGAGACCCAGAACTAGATGCGAGATATAATGGTGTCGCTCGTGAACCTGTAGAACAGGACAAACAAGCATTAGACAAGTGTGCCTAGAATGAAATGAGTAATCAAACAAAGTGTTTTTTAGAATTTCAGCAAATATATATGGAAGCTATGGCATCTCCTGGAATCCATAGAGTCGTTGGGTGACTCAGAATTTGCGGTGAGCTACACAATGGCAAGTAGCTACTGTCATAGATAAAAATCAACCAGCTATAAATTATAATGGCATCATAAGAGAAATTCTAGAGCAGGAATGCAAACCACGAGTGAACTACATAGTAGAGGACAGTTATGTCGTTGCTCAGGACGAACCAGCGCCAGATAAGGAAGTAATGGCATCCCTTGTGAACCTGTAGAATAGGCTATGCAAACCAACATGTTCATTGTTCCATTTTGAGCTCTATGCAAGAAAAAGAAAATAGTTAGTGATGCAGCTTTTGAAGAGCCAGATGACATTATGGAAAAAACAAAATTATAATTGAATTCGTACGAAGAGTTTAAATGGCTATTACAGGATAGCAGAACAATGCCAAGGAGGAAATAATAGAAGGAAGTGATCTCAGGATGAACCAGATAGATTCAGCAACTGTAGAGCAGGAAATCCACACTAATATTTTTCACTAACTATATATTTTGCAAGAATTACACGGTAGCAAGCAATTATTGTTGTATGGAGTAGCTAAGAACATGTGCATGACAAAAACACGTGCATGACTTGAAATTTGTAGAGCAGCGAATGCAAACCAACATGTCTAACGACCTTGCATGTACTAGCACGAAGAACAGGCGTGCCCAGTGACTTGTATGTACTAGCACGATTACAAAAATACAGTTCACTGCGACAGACTTGAACCCGCTATACTGCTGACAAAAAAAATGGGTAGGATATTAGGTTAACCTTGGTCGGAGAGGCGTCTAAGCATCATCGGTACCGTGCGAGTGACGTCCAGGTCACCGAGGGTGCTACGGTTACGGTGGCTGTTGGCGTCAGGGAAGCAGATCTTGGGCGGTCGATGCCGGCTTGAACACGGTGGACCAGAGCGTCGGTGACTGTTGGCGTCAGGGAAGCAGATCCGGTGCAGTGAACGGCGACGGCCGTGCAGCTGGTCTGGAGCGGTGGACATGGAACTCCTTGAACTAGATCACGTCAGGTGGACACCGGTGAAGCGGATCCGATACGGTTGGGTAGCTTTCGGCGGCGAGGAAGCAGAGCTTGGGCGGTTGATGACGCCATCGGCATGGTGAACGACACAGCAACTCCGGTGCAGTGGCAGAGAGACCCGGTGAACTTGGTGGGTGAGCGTCGGTGAAGCGGCTCTGCGGCGGCGCACGAGACCAGAGATCAAGCCGATGCGCGCGGTGGCCGTGGAGGCGACAGAGGAGCTTGGGATTTTTGGGAGGGCCAGGGGAAAAACTGTGCGAATCAGGACCATATTATAGGTGAATAGCAATATAATTACGATCGTGCCCCCGAGGTACTGACTTTAGCGTGCCCATCTATCGTCTGAACAATGGGTAGAACAGGAAATTTAAAGACAAAAGTTTTTGAAACAGAGGGGCGCGAAATGCTTCAAGGTCGATGTGTGATATCGCCGCTCGATTGAGATTTGAATTTGGCCCGCATCCAGCTAATAAGAATAGAAAAATGGTACTATCCGGTGGGAGATTTTGGGTCAAAGGTTTTGAGTCGGTGGGGCGGGAAATGCTTCTAGGTTGGTGGGTGATTTTGCCGGTCGACTCAGGTTTTGAATTTGGCTAGCGTCCATCTAGTAATAGAAAAAGGTAGTAGACCTTAACCTATATGTCCAGGAAATCAAAGCCGAGAGTGACATCAACTAATCATCCATATCCATACTAGTAAAAGGCACGTGACACAATTTCCATACCACTATATAGTGCTTGACACTTCTTTTAAAAAAAACGACTATGTTGCTTCACAATTTCCATACTACTATATAGTGTACGAATAACTTCGAACATCGGCAGTTGGATATAGATTGGCAAAACCCGACATTGTTAACCATTGGATCTCTTTCAGTATATTTGATTATGTCATGTCTAGCATATAGAAGATCCCATTATTGTTGGCCTCTAGCACCATGAATATACCATGCATAGAAAGTACAGAGAACATGGTTTTGAATGCCACAAGCCAAGTTTCCATATATAGTGGACAATGTTTTATGTATGATTCCCAAGTTTTATGAGTTTTCAAAGCTTCCGAGCTAACTCGGACTACTCAAATGACTTTATGTCTCTATTAACAAAATCATGTCATATTTGAACTAGAAGCTCTAGAAAGTGGTAGATTTTTATGGAAGTTCTACAAAAAGGTTTTGGTGGTACGAATCTGGTAGTTAATATATCGAAAACAATCGAGAGTTTTGACAAATTCAACTTCCTGCTAAGAATTTGTATCTTGACAATTTTGAACATGTTTTGAAACAATCGCATGTAATAAAGAAAAACAGAAAACAAATATTTACGAATGGCATCCTATCACGTCACGTGTACAGCCTGCCAGGAAACTGATAACCATGGGATTTGACAACTTCTGGAAACCAGCCACGCCATATTTTCCCACCATGTATGAATATTAGATTTCAACCCTGATGGCCAAAAAGGGTCATGGACATATCGACATCATAGTTAATGTACTATTTCTATATTAATTTGCTATATGGGTGCATCTTGGCGTAGTAGGAAATGTTGCCGGTGGGAGTCTCAACACTGAGCTTGTTTTTTGTTTTTTTGGGCAAAGGATAAGTTTGCCCTTTTTCTCCGAACACACTCCATCATTGGAGCAAGCAAGACTGACGATTAAGTCTGCATTTGTGTGCATACCTCGTTCTTACATCAATGCATGTGTGACCAACATATATGCAACCCAAGAAGCCCAGGCCTCATCTAGATCGAGAAGGCCATGTTTCAAAAGAAAAGCAAAACAATCTACTGCCATTGATCAAAACAAGTACCAGTACAAGAGTATTAGTTCTACAAAATACTTTAATAATAGCAACATCAGAACATTTGAGAGATTCGGTAGCTTTTAAAAGATTCAGCAGTACAGGACATATTCTACACTCGATCTGAACAATTCCTAGTACATAGGAATTATTACAAAATATATTAGCAGTTGTAGAACTTCATACAAAATATTCAGTAGAAGTATAAAACTACTCTTAGTAGAACCTTAATCTAGCTAGGAACGATTACATGTCCCATCATATACTCTAAACATGCATGAGAGAAAGAGAGAGGTCAGAATCACCATAAGATCTGTATGCCAACGATTCAGCGTGTCCAGGTTGTGGCCAGGTAGCGCTTCTTTTCCCGCCTGGCACGCTTCTCTCGTTATACCGTCGTATGTGGATCCTCATATTAGGCTTTCGCCTATTCACCCTTAGCAAGATAGATGTAAAATTCATGGAGCTTTCCAGCCATTTCCACCACTCCGATTGTGAAAGGAATCTGCCACTAAAATAAATAAAGTAATTAATATTAGAAAAGAGGGACTAAAAAATTACATATACATTCATATTAGGATCATCGTGAGAATATTAAGATGTGATATCTCACAATGGGTTGATGTCGTCATCGATCCAACATTGGAACTCCATGAGGAACTCCGACCAACAATTGAGGATCTTGACAATAAGTCCCCGCTACCGACAGGTAATGGTTGAGTGCCTCCAGCGCGGCTTCGGGCGACGCCAGCGGCTGCCCAATCTCTGGCTCAGAATCAAACTCGAGCGGATAGAACCCACGACAATCGACCAATGATGATATCCTCACCTCGTAGTCCTCCAATTCCCACACTGTGGACCTTACACGGCTGACGAACAGGACAATCTCCGTGCTGTGCCCGTCAATCTGGCCGATGAACAGCATGCCCGTCTTCCTGATGCCAATGACATTTGTTCTCCGCAAGCACCCTGCAGGCACCGGCTTAGATGGGTCCCATTGTTTGACGCTGTAGAGGAACGTGGGCACCTCGATCGAGTGGATGGATTTGAGGTGCAGATACAACGTTAATTTGTTGCCGACCTAGTTGCATCCTGGCTCCGTGCAGATAAACGGGCTGTGGATGCATGAGATCATGTGGGTATAGAGTTCGTTGAAGGAGACCACTTCCGGGCAGTTGTAGTTCGCGCAGCTGTAACCTTCTCCGCCAACGATTTGGCGGTGTAGCTCCTTGGAGCATGCGGCCAGTCGGACGGTGCTTTTAGCGTCGAGACGCTCCGCGATTTGGTTGATGACATCGTCGCCGACCTTGTTAAAGTCGCTGCACCACCGGCTCTCCCTCGAATCTCTCCAAATTTTGTACAAATGATCCGCCATTGCGTCGAGGAGGATTGGGGGCGAGGGCGGATCTATATAGAACTGTTTGGGTTTTTTTGGAGGAGAGGGGTGGTGGTCTGGAAGGAGGGATGCACCGGGCGAGATGGCAAGGAAAATGTGTGATCAGCGCGGTGGAGAGGATCCCAAATGTGGCCAGGCGGCGTCGGCGAGTGTGGATAAACTAAAGAGAGATAGGAAAGATGCGATGGCTCTTTGAAAGAGGTTTTCTCTTTTGTTGTAATAAATTACCCATGTCACCTCCTGGCACAGTATAGTCTCATCACGTCGGTTTGACTAGACATATTATTTATTTACAGGTCCTACTGTAGTAGTATTGTACTGTTTGCATAAGTAGGAGCACGAAGTAGGAGTATTACTCTACCTCCATCCCGAGGAATAATAAGGCGTCCTCGTTTTGGGTGTTTTTTCTTTGACCAAAATTTACTCTAAATATATAGTATAAAGAATGTTGGTAGAAAATTAGCATTATTGGAAAGTTTTACTCTACCTCCAATAGTACGAGTACTAATTTTACACAAATTAATCAAGTGTATTAGTTACTCTATTTATTCAGTCAAATTTTACACAATGTAATAAAGTATGTATCTTCTTGGCACCCCCGCACACACCTGCTAGTTAATCTCTCCCTCGTCCGAAGTGTGGCGCTCAGCACATGTGCCATGGTTAGGGTTGCGACCGGGATCCCACGAAAGTCCTGCCTCTAGTTCATTTTAAAGTTTCTATAGGAGTACTTCAAAATGAACTATAAGCGGAACTTCTACGGGATGCCGCTTTCAACTCTAACATTGGTATGATGGCTATGTGTCTGTCTATCGTGGGTTCATCAGCTACGTTGTGTTGGTCTACATATGAAGGAACCACTTTAGGCATTGGGTTGGGGTGGCGGGAAAAAGTAGTCACGGATCAAACTTTTCGGGTTTCAGTTTTTTCACTTGCTTCGTCCCAAACATCCCATGGAAGGTTATTACAAGGATCAACACTCACAACTGTAGAGAATGGATATTGTACTTGGTATGTATATATAAATATATACACGTAGACAGCCTGAGAGAAGGCATCTCAAGAGGGCTGCAGCGAAGGGTATTACAAACTACTATAGAAGAGATTATGGGGTTAGAGAAGGCAGCCCGAGAGGGCTGCAACGAAGAGGTGTTGAAAGCGGTTCGATGTCAGAGCAAAGTTATGAAAAAAAGATAGAAATAGAGCTGTTGTAGTACCATGGCACATGTGCGCAGCGCCACACTATGGACGAGAGAGATATCAGCTTCGTGAAGGAAATATGCCCTGAGAGGGAATAATAAAGTTGTTATTATGTATTCCTTATATATGATAGATGTTTATTTTACATGCTAGAATTGTATTGATCGGAAACATCAATACATGTGTGTTTAATAAACAAAAAGGGTTCCTAGTTATGCCTCTCTTATAGACTAGCTTGTTGATTAACAAGATGATCAAGGTTTCCTAATCATGGACATTGGATGTTGTTAATAACAAGGTCACACCATTGGTGGAATGATGTGATGAACATTCATCCGAAGTATAGCATTACGATCAAGTCATTATGTTTATATTTCTATAACATCATACGAAGTAATCTTTATCCTTACACCATGAGATCATGTTAATTGCTAACACCTGAAGAGTATCTTGATAACATCAAACGTCACACCGTAACATGGTGACTATAAAGATGGGTTCAGTACTACGAAGGTGTTATGTTGAGGCTCATGGATCAAGAGTGGAATTTGTCAATCCCGGTGACGGATAGATATACTCTGGGCCCTCTCGGTGATATCACAATGAGATAGCTTGCAAGCAAGTGATGTGATCACTAGAATGTTATATCACGGGAACGAGAAAAAAGAGTGCATGTCGGTAACGAGATCAAACTAGGTATTTGGATGCCGATGATCGAATCTCGGACAAGTAATATATCGCGATACAAAGGGATTTAGTTACAAACGTTAAAGGTTCTCACGATCACAGAAATCATCATTGAATATGCAGGAGTCAGTATGGATCTCCAGGTCCCGCTTCTGACTATTGATCTGAGAGGAGTCTCAACATGTCTGTATTATTCGCGAACCATAGGTTGACACACTTAAGAGTTACCGGACACCATTTTGGAGCACATATGTTTCAGACGAAAGAATTGCAAAGCGCAGGAATTGTTTCAATAGAAACCGGAAATTGTTTCGGGTGAAATTGTAGAAAGTGGTTCTGCATGTGATATTGAAATATTGCAAGGGGCTATATGTGAATGTTTGTTAATTAAAGTAATTAACAAAATTCTGAATAAATTTAATAAAAGAGTTTTATTAAATGAGAGAGCATTAAACTTGGAGAATTTTAATGCATTTAAAGTGGAGACTTTAAAAGGGAATGTGAAGAGGCATTTTAATGTGGAGGGGTTACCACCACATGAATGGGGGAGGTGAGGGGTCACCCCCATGCGTCGGCCATGGAGAGGAGGGGCACCCCCCTCCTCCTATAAAAGGCCACCCACTCCCTCCTTCATCCACACACCTCCTTGTGAAGGATCTCTATCCCCCTCTAGAATTATTCCCCCATGGTCTCAGATTAGCGAGATACATGTTCCCGGTGGCATTTCGTCTGGAAGGAGTTGCTGCTTCCGCTGGATCGCTGGAGCGAGGAGGTGGAGGTTGTCCGGTGGCTTGAACGTGTGTGCGAGTACGGATGCGCTGCTGAGCTGCGACGCTCGGACTTCCTCATGATCTTGAGATTGGCAAGTGTACGACTACATCAACCACGAGTTCCGACTCGTTAACAAAACTCATTGTCTTCGAGGGTAAGTTCTCATTGGATGTATGCCCACGCGTTGCTTTGTACCTAGTAGATAGATCTTGGCGTGTAGTTCTCATCGTAGGAATTTTTTTGTTTTCTATGGTGCGGACCCAACACTTCGAACTCTAGTAGGTTGTCTTGACATGTATAAAGTGAGCTACCTTGGAAAGTCTATCAACGATGACCCAGATTGAGTCATTTCCCCTACTAGAAGTAGGCAAACCGGTGATAAAGTCCATTCCGACGGAATCCCATTTCCATTCCAGAATCTACAATGGTTGCAACAGTCCCGCGGGTCTCTGATGCTCTGCTTTGACTCTTTGACAGATGTCACACTTGGCGATGTAGCTTCCGATTTATCTCTTCATATTGTACCACCAAAATTGCTCCTTCAAATCTTGATACATCTTCGTTCCTCCGGGGTGGATAGAATAAAGAGTATCATGAGCTTCCTGCATGATAACTTGCTTCACCTCCTAATCTGCTGGCACACAGATACGGCCTTTGTACCACATAACTCCTTCTTCGTCTTCGGTAAATCTAGGTACCTTTCCCGTACCAATACGACATTTGATTCCGTCGATACTTTCATTTCCCTTCTGGGCTTCCTTGATTTGGCTAATCAAAGTGGGTTGAAGTTCAATGCTAGCTAAGAATCCTTTGCTAACTAGCTCAGTTCTGAACTGCTCCAACTCCTCATACAAACTTGGTTGCTTCTCCTTGATCATGGTGTTTAGCCTACACGGCAATCTACTAAGAGCATCCGCTACCACATTGGCTTTGCCGGGGTGATAGTGAATGTCAAGGTCATAATCCTTGATTAACTCTATCCATCTCCTTTGCCTTATATTCAGCTCCTTCTGGGTGAAAATATATTTCGAGCTTTTGTGATCTGAGTAAATCTCACAGCGATTGCCCATCAGATAATGACGCCATGTCTTCAATGCCAAAACTACGGCTACTAATTCAAGATCATAGGTCGGATAGTTCTGCTCATGCTGCTTCAGCTGTCGAGACAGATAAGCAATGACTTTGCCTTCTTGCATCAATACACATCCGAGAATAATCTTTGATGCATCACAATACACATCAAACGACTTCTTGATATCTGATATGATCAATATTGGGACTGAAATCAATCTCTTCTTCAGTTCTTGGAAACTGGATTCACATTTGTCAGTCCATTCAAACTTCTTGTCCTTCTTCAACAATTGGGTCATGGGTCTGGCGATACTAGAGAATCCTTCTACGAACTTGCAGTAATATCCCGCTAATCTGAGAAATACACGGACTTGGGTTTGAGTGGTTGGGGCTTACCATTCTTCGACCTCTTTGATCTTGGCGGGATCAATAGAGACTCCTCCAGCAGACACAATATGTCCTAGGAATCCTACTTCTTTCAGCCAAAACTCACACTTGCTGAACTTGGCATATAACTGATGCTCTCTCGGGGTTTCTAGGATGATTCTCCGATGTTGCTCATGCTCTTCTTCTGACTTGGAGTAGATAAGGATATCGTCGATGAACACAACGACAAACTTATCTAGGAAATTCATAAAGATCTTATTCATGAGATTCATGAAATAAGCAGGGGCATTGGTTAATCCAAAAGACATGACCATATACTCGTATAAACCATAACGAGTAGTAAAGGTGGTCTTTGGAATATCTGTTGCATGAATCTTAAGTTGGTGATAACCAGTCCTAAGGTCCATCTTTGAGAATACCTGGGCACCATTCAACTGATCAAATAGATCCTCTATCTTTGGAAAAGGGTACTTGTTTTTGATGGTGACGTCATTCAGCTTTCTTTAATCTATGCACAAACGGTTGCCTCCATCTTTCTTGTCGACGAATAACACTGGTGATCTCCATGGCGATGCGCTTGGTTGAATCAAGCCTGTTGCTAACATAGCATCCAACTGCTTCTTCAACTCTACTAACTCTGAGGGGTTCATGCTATAGGGTCTCTGGGCTATGGGTCCGGTTCCGGGGATTAGTTCGATAATGAAATCAATATCCCTATCCGGGGGCATACCTGGCAATTCATCTGGGAATACGTCAGGGTATTCACAGACTACTCTGACTTGGTCTATGGTGGGTAGGGCTAGACTCTTGTTGCACTTGAATTGACGAGGTAAGGTTTCAGATATATGCTCTACTGTTACTCCAGAGCTACTGGTCATGGTGATGGATTTCTAAGCACAGTTTATCAGTCCTTTATGCTTTGACATCCAGTCCATACCTAGTACTACTTCCAATCCTTTGGTTCCAAGTACTATTAGGTTGGCATAAAAAATCTATCCCATGTATTCTGATAGGCACAGCTTTGCAAATTTTTCTAGCTTTGGTAGTTGAACCGGGAATTTGAACTATCATGACATGCTTCAAGTTGGTTGGGTGGATCTTACTAATGCATGCAAATTCTTCGGTGACAAATGAATGCGATGCTCCCGAATCAAACAACGCTCTTGCTAAAACTGAGTTGACAAAAAACATACCCAGCACTACATCTGGCGCTTCTTGGGCTTCTTCGGAGTTCATGTGGAAGAGACGGCCATTGCGGTTGTGAGGGTTCCCTAGGGCAAACCTTCTCCCTGGTTGAACACGACCCTGCTGTTGAGCTGGGGCATTCACATTAGAAGTGGCGACAGTCTTCTTGGGACACTCATTGGAATAGTGACCCTTCACTCCACACTCGAAACAAGTTATCTGGGACTTGTCTTTAGCTGTGATAGGCACAACATTGCTTCCAGTTCTGGGTGCAGTGTTGTTGTTGTTGTTGCTTTTAGGAGGTGCACGGTTGAAATTGCTGGTGTTGCCGGGGTTGTTGCTGTTTCCTCCGGACTTCACATTGCCTCTGCTATGGTTGGGGTAGCTTGGGCCGGACATTGGGGGTCGGTTGTTCCTTGGTGCATATCCTGGTGAGGGGTTGGGACGGTACTTCTGGTGACTGTTGGATCCAGCTTGGTGCATCATACGACGTTTGCGGTTGTCATTTGCCTGGTTAATCTTCCCTTCCATCTGAATGGCAGAGTCGACTAGCTCTTCGAGATCCTCGAAGCGGATGTTGACGAGGACAGTCTGCATCTCATCATGCAGTCCGTTCAGGAATCTCTCCTTCTTCTTGGCCTCCGTGTTGATCTCATCAGGTGCCTACCTTGCAAGGGACAGGAATCTGTCACGGTACTCCACTACAGTCATTTTGCCTTGCTTCAACTCTCGGAATTCATCCCTCATTCGGGTGACTAGACCCTGTGGCACGTGGGTGTGGCTGAACTTGATTTTGAAGGCTTCCCATGTCATCACTTGACCATGGTTCATCAGGCGGATGCTGTTCCACCAGGCTCTTGCATCTCGTGCCAAGTAGTGGGTGGCAAAGAGAACTTTCTCGTTGTCATCAACTCTGGCTACTTCCAAATTGTTCTCCATCGTCTGCAACCAGTCATCAGCATCTAATGGGTTCTCCGAAGTGCTAAAGATTGGGGGATTGGTATTCTGGATTTTTTTAGCTTGGATCCTTGATGATCCTGATTTCCATGCCCTTGGTTGTTTTGGGCCATCTAGGCTATCTGTTGCAGTGTTGCTAAGTTGGCCTGGCGCTCTTCCCTGCTTGCTTCACGGTCTGCAACTAACATTTGCATAATCTGCAACATTGGGTCCTGCGATGAGCTGCTCCCTCCGGGGTTTCCACGAGTCATCTGAAGATTGAGGTAGATAAAGGGGTAAGAGGGAAAGTTCTAAGGTTCATGGTTTTGGTTTCAAAGCTAAAACTTTGAGTTTGACTCAAGTTTTGCAACTAACTTCATTTCATTCATTTAGATAGGCACACAATACAAACACACACACCACAAGAACAAGGGAAAACAGATGGTTTTAAGAACCATTATGTAAGCTACGATACAATGGGACCGATACATCTCATGCTACGACAGTGCTCTAGTGCATCTACTCATCGTCTATGAAGTCGGAGTCCTCATCGTCAGTGTAGAAGTCCACGGCATCCTCCTCCAGAAAGTCATCATCATTGCTGAGGTAAGAATCCATATCTCCCTGGATGTCTTCACCCTCCTCTTCTTCCTCCTTTGCTGCTAGCTGAGCTTCTTGCTCCTTGATGGTCTTCTCGAGGTCGGCCACCTTCTTGCAAAGACGGGCGATGGTGCGATCCTTCTTTTCACGCTGGAGGCAAAGAGACTGGCGGTCCTTGACAAGCAGTTAGAAAGTCTAGGCCTTCTAGGCGGCAATGGCACGGTTGTGGTTGGCAAACTCCCTAGCATTGTCCAATTCCTTCTGGCGATCGTACAACAGGAAGTCAAGGTTCTCCACTTGACGCTTCAACTCCGGGTGACTGTGCATCTCCATTGGCATTCCCATGAAGTCACGCCTTTCATAGTGCGCAAAGCGGGTTCCTTGGATTTGGTTGACACTGAGGGCACATAGACATGCGAGAGCTTCATGCATTGCCCTAGCTAATCCATATATACAGGTATTCTCTCTTATGGAGAATTGGATTCTCCCGGACGTTGGTGCTTCTATGCTTCCTCGAAGATCAGCGGTGACTAGCCATTGTAAATCTCCTCCTAGGGGTCCAGAAGTTGAGCTCCAAGAAACCCCAGATGTGGGCGTACCAATAACTCAGACAGTGAATCTAGATCCCTCTCGAAGATCAGTTGGCCTCCATTGCCCAACTGGTAAAACTTGCTGAACTGAGTCTCCATCTACAAGAATTAAGGATGAGGAAGTTAGTGAAGTGATGTGAGACCAGACACATGGCTTAATAGGATTGATAGAATACTCATACCTACAAGTTGCAACTTCTTTTTCGGAAGCTCATTCAAAAAGAACTCTAAGGTTAAGCGTGCTTGGCCTAGAGCAATTCTAGGATGGGTGACCGACCGGGAAGTGGGTAACGGGTGCGCACGAGTAAGGACAAAGTGCGCAGAAAAGACTAGTGTTGGTCTGTGGGGCCAGTCTAGATATCCTATTAAGCTACCAGGAGTGACACCCCCCGGGCCTAGGAGTGGACGGGGTGTAACAAAGTGGTATCAGAGCCGACCTCGCGGTTAAACGGGTGTGTGCGGGTTAGTGGCGGGACATGTGGAGCATAGCGCGTGTGGCCCGGAGTGGACACGACATGGCACATGTGCTGGCACTGGACGCACATACGCGTGCCAAGAGGGAACGTTCTTGGGGTGTGCTTGATCGATGAGGGCATCGATCTTCTAAAGGGTGGGTGTATGTGAGACCAGACACATGGCTTAATAGGATTGATAGAATACTCATACCAACAAGTTGCAACTTCTTTTTCGGAAGCTCATTCGAAAAGAACTCTAAGGTTAAGCGTGCTTGGCCTAGAGCAATTCTAGGATGGGTGACCGACTGGGAAGTGGGTACCGGGTGCGCACGAGTGAGGACAAAGTGCGCAAAAAAGACTAGTGTTGGTCTGTGGGGCCAGTCTAGATATCCTATTAAGCTAACAGGAGTGACACCCCCCGGGCCTAAGAGTGGACGGGGTGTTACAAAGTGGTATCAGAGTCGACCTCGCGGTTAAACGGGTGTGTGCGGGTTAGTGGCGGGACATGTGGAGCATAGCGCGTGTGGCCCGGAGTGGACACGGCATGGCACATGTGTTGGCACTGGACATACATACGCGTGCCAAGAGGGAACGTTCCTAGGGTGTGCTTGATCGATGAGGGCATCGATCTTCTAAAGGGTGGGTGTATGTGAGACCAGACACATGGCTTAATAGGATTGATAGAATACTCATATCAACAAGTTTCAACTTCTTTTTCGGAAGCTCATTCGAAAAGAACTCTAAGGTTAAGCGTGCTTGGCCTAGAGCAATTCTAGGATGGGTGACCAACAGGGAAGTGGGTACCGGGTGTGCACGAGTGAGGACAAAGTGCGCAGAAAAGACTAGTGTTGGTCTGTGGGGCCAGTCTAGATATCCTATTAAGCTACCAGGAGTGACACCCCCCGGGCCCAGGAGTGGACGGGGTGTTACAAGTGATCAAGTGTGTCAAATTTTATGTAGTAATGTAAGAATTGGAGGAACATGAATTTTGGGAAAGAATGAATTCCCAAGGGTAAGAGAGGAAATAGTTTTTTTTTTCATAAATACTCACTTTGGTTTTGAAATTTAGCTTTTTTTTCGGACGCCCATTCTAACTAGGGTCTCCTATGGTCAGGATGGCTTTGATACCAACTTGTCAACACCCAGATTTTTAATCGCAGGTGCCTGTTATGT
Source organism: Avena eriantha (assembly GCA_910589775.1). Taxonomy (NCBI): domain Eukaryota; kingdom Viridiplantae; phylum Streptophyta; class Magnoliopsida; order Poales; family Poaceae; genus Avena; species Avena eriantha. The sequence continues at coordinate 14,146,091 of OU342746.1, forward strand.
CATACATCGCAATCCCAGGATTACCATTTTTGCGAGATATAACAGATTGGATATCACAGTACATCATCCATTACAAACCATAATAAGGTCTTACACGAATAAAGGATCTCATGATCCAGTCTTAATACAACAAGCAACTGAATAAATAATAAGCATAGCGGTGGAGTCCATCTTGAGTGGAACAGGCAATGCTGACGATGGAAGATAGTCCTAGTTATCATAGCCGTCCTACTGTCCTTCATCTTGGTAATCTCCTTCATAGTCCGGCCATGAGAATAGCCAGGGACAAAAGCCATGAGTACTCTTTAAGTACTCGCAAACTATCACTAACAAGTAAGGTAGTTCTAGTGGGAAATGCTAAACTCTAAGTTAACTATAAAGTTAAGTTTGAAACCTAAGCTGAGTTCAGAAACAAAGAAAGATAAAATAAAGTTCTAGAATCACTTAAGTGGGGAAGCTAGTGCCATAGTCACAACCCTGTTGTGGTCAAGTCAAGATTCATCATTCATTTTGAAAACATCTAACAACGAAATAGTATGGCCACTCCAACTGTCCATAACCACGGAGGCGGCTATTCGAATAGTTTGACACTCTACAAAGGTGGTACACTTTCACCATAAGATTCGATACATCTGTCAGGGATAACCCTGAATCATCATACTTAGTATGCAGATAATCAAACATAACCTTTCCTTTACACACCCTAGTATAAGCACCTCTCCTATGAGCATGGCCTCCCAACCATGACCATCTGTCATCTTGGGCACTGCATAGGTGGACAACATTGAGAGGTAGCCTCAACTCAAACCTCTCCCGCGAGGGAACTAATACTAATGCATATAAAATTCCGGCTAAACCTTACCCAATTCAGGTATTGTGGTTGTACGGTAAAATTGGAATGGTATCGCATCCGAATCCAACCATTAGTTTTTGTAAAAGGGCTAAGGCTCATGCCTCAACATTTTCATCATCATAAACCATTGTGTTTCCCAACACATGTCAAAACATCTCAATAGAATGACTCATCATTCCAAGGTTTTCACAATTCATTTTCACCAAGTGTTCCCATCTAAAGTGACTCAAGTTTTGATTTAGCTCTATGATACTAAGTTAAGAGTGTTCACTAAGATGGGGTGCTAATCTCAATCTCATGCCATAGAATGACATCTAAGGTTATCTAGATAGGTCAAGTTTTATACTTTTTATGCTACCTACAACAAGTAAGGACTTTGGTAAAGTAAAGAAAGTAAAAGCTTGAAAATAAAACTTGGGGTAAGTACTAGTCAAAGTGGTATAACCAAAGCATGCCTAAGGCACCTTGCTTAGATTATCTAGTTTAATTCTAGCTTGCTAACAATAGCTTGCAAGTGTTAGATTGCATTGTTAATGATGGCTTGCCTTGTGTAGTGCAGTGGTTGAAGTTTTCTTCCTCCTCCTCTTAGTAGAACTCCTCCTCCTCGTAGACTTGGTTGGTACTATCGTCTATAAATACATACGGAGTACACAATGACCAAACAATACTTAACTAGTCTACTTAGCACACTAAGGCACATATTTGATGATCTATTATCATCACAAGGTTTTGTTAACTAGCTTCATTCTTTTTATTTAAGAAAAGTAATTTCTACTCATTAAAAATAACTAAGATTTAATATTCTCCACTTAAAATATGGGATCATGTGGACACATGTCATCACCACATATTCTAACATATGGGAATGTGATTTAAAGGTTGGATCACATTTTAATAAGTTTAAGTTTAAAATTTAATGATTTAAAGTGACTAGAAATGCCTATATAGCATTATTTTGGTACTAGTCCAAAGTCACTACATGTAAACCTTAATATTATTCATATTCAGATAGGTATGGTTAAATGTGATTTTTGAGAGTTGGCATCAACTCTAAAGCTATTATGGTTGATTTTATAGAAATGTTTGAATGTGCAAATGCTTCCGTCTTGTTATTTTTACTAGGAGAGATCTCTAACTCTAAATGAATTAAATCCAACGGTCTTTGATAAATCTTTTTAGAAGCTTTCCAACAAAATTTGAATAACTCAATTTGGTTCAGTAAATCTTCCTGAATTGATTTTTGAACGAAAGGACAGAATTGGATTTAAACTTAAATAGAAAAAAACTTATTTGAATTCGTGGGCTAGCGCGGGAAAGGAAATGGGCCGGCCAGTGACGCTCAACGGCGCAAAGGGCGACTGACAGGTTGGTCCCGCTTGTCAGCGAGACTTAAAACCCAAAACGGTATGGGACGATCTAGGCGCTACGATTAGAACCTAGATCAACGGTCCACAGTCGCCATCGACGACGGACTTGTCGCCGGCGAGACCGAACCCTAAACGGACGGTGGGGGTCTACTAGGGACGTACCAGGGCTCTAGCTAGTGCGGCGAGGCGGGCGATCAAACTGGACGGCGACGACGGACTCAGGCGAGGTCACGGCAGGGGCTGCGGTGGGCGGAATCGACGGTAGCATCTCCTCCTCTACAGCGGGCTCCTCCGGTGCAATTCTGGCGAACTACGGCTCGAGCAGCTCTAACGAGAGGTGGGGAAGGATCAGTGGTGAGAGGGGAGTTGAGTGGTGTGAAGAAATGGTGCTGGGGAGGGCTCCTTATATAGGCTCGACGAGGGGACCGAGGGGGCGACGGTGAGCTCGTCGGTGACGACGATACAGGGCGCTATCGGCATGGGCGGCGTAGGCAGACGGTGGCTTGCCTCCTGGCGGTGCTCTACAACTTAATGGCACGGCTAGGGGCGGTGGCATATGGTCGGGAGCGTCGCGCGCTCTAGGAGACAGAGGCGGTGCTCGACGCACCGCTCGACGACTATGGGTTGCGCGGCGGTGCACGACCGTGTCTGGCAGGGTGCTGGGGTTGAGGCGGAGCGGCGTGCGTGGTATGGCGTCAAGGTGTGGTCTGCTACGTGCTGGCGGCGATCGTGCTCTGGCGCGCTCTGGCTGGCTCGCAGAGAGAAAGGGCAACGACGCTGGGGAGTGGTCCAGGGGCTGGGGTTGATTGAGGGGTGGACAGGGATGTGCGGTAGTGTTGGGCGGAGCTAGGGGACTTGCTGTTTGGTGCGACGCGGTCCCTGACGCATTGCCCGCTTCTGGTCGGCGGTGACCACAAAGTGGCGACGCTCCACTGCTGCTCTAGGTCGGTTAGTAGCGTAGTTATGTGGTGGTTAGAGTTAGGGGAGACAAGGTGACCAAATGGAGGCCAAACACTCGACAAGGCATTGATCAAGCAATAATGTTTGTTAGGCAGAAAAATGGTGCATGCCACCTGTTCGATCAAATGGCCGCAAGAACAAAAGTTTTGAATTTTGGTGGAGTTGTTGATCACATGCTTGAGCATCTAGGGTTGCTTGGGATTTGAAAATGGAGTTCATTTGAGTTGTTTTGAAATAAGTGTGACCTTGATACCTACACTAGATTCCATTTTCAAATGTCATTTAAATTTAGTGTTTGAATGTTTTTGGGATGAAACAAAGTGGGCCTTGGTACATCACTACTTGTACTAGCAAGGTGTGCAAAGATCCACAATTATTTCTGTTAAGATTTGAGTTCTAGGAATAGCCAAAGTAGGCATGGTGATTAAAATGGCCCAAATGACCATTTGCTTATTTTATTCATTTTGATTTGTTTTTCTTTGGGATTTGTTTGGGAATGATCTAGATGATGTTTAATTCACCTTAGAATCATTTTACAACCAATGGATCACTCAAACATGGCAATTCAAATCAACTCCTAAATTAAATGCACACACATATGAATGCTTAATTATTTTTAAATGGAAAAGTTTTTGTTAACTCTAAATTTTATGATTTGGATCTTAATAACCTTGGATTAGAGTTTTGGGATGTTACAAACCTTCCCCCCTTAAACAAAATCTCGTCTCGAGATTTAAGAAAGAAAACTAGGAACTAAAGAGATCTGGGAACTCAGTCCTAATGTAATCTTCTCGCGCCCAAGTGGCTTCCTCTTCGGCATGGTTGCTCCATTGAATCTTGAGAAATTTGATACTTCTGGTCCTGGTGGTTCTGTAGGCTTCCTCCAAGATATGGATGGGCACTTCACAATACGTCGGTTCCTTATTGATATCAACCGCTCGGTGATCGATGTTCTTGAAAACTTCAGTCTTCTCTGACACTTCTAGGCATTTGCGAAGTAACGATATATGGAACACATTATGGATGGCTGACATCTCTTCAGGTAGTTCCAGTTGATACGATACTTCTCCTCGACGATTCAGAATCTTGAATGGTCCGATATATCTGGGGGCTAACTTTCCTTTCAGACTAAAGCGTTGCGTTCCCTTCAATGGCGAAACCATGAGATATACAAAATCTCCGACATTGAAAGTCAGGTCTCTCCTTCTCTTGTCAGCATAACTCTTCTGTCTGGATTGGGCGGTCTTGAGGTGTTCACGGACCTTGTGAACCTTTTCTTCGGCTTCCCGGAGAATGTCGGGTCCAAAGATCTGACTCTCTCCTACTTGCGACCAATTCAAAGGGGTGCGACACTTTCTTCCATATAGGAACTCAAATGGTGCCATTTGCAAACTAGCTTGATAACTGTTGTTATATGAGAATTCCGCGAAAGGTAGGCAGTCTTCCCATTTTGAGACATACTCTAACACACAAGCTCTCAACATATCTTCTAAGATTTGGTGGACTCTTTCAGTCTGTCCATCAGTTTGCGGGTGATAAGCGGTGCTGAAATTCAACTTGGCTCCCGATCCTTCCTGGACTTTCTGCCAAAATCTCGAGGTAAATTGGGTTCCTCGATCTAATACTATGGTCTTGGGGGTTCCATGTAGACTAACAATTCTAGCAATTTACAGCTCTGCTAGCTTCGTGAAGGAAATATGCCCTGAGAGGGAATAATAAAGTTGTTATTATGTATTCCTTATATATGATAGATGTTTATTTTACATGCTACAATTGTATTGATCGGAAACATCAATACATGTGTGTTTAATAAACAAAAAGGGTTCCTAGTTATGCCTCTCTTATAGACTAGCTTGTTGATTAACAAGATGATCAAGGTTTCCTGATCATGGACATTGGATGTTGTTAATAACAAGGTCACACCATTGGTGGAATGATGTGATGAACATTCATCCGAAGTATAGCATTACGATCAAGTCATTATGTTTATATTTCTATAACATCATACGAAGTAATCTTTATCCTTACACCATGAGATCATGTTAATTGCTAACACCTGAAGAGTATCTTGATAACATCAAACGTCACACCGTAACATGGTGACTATAAAGATGGGTTCAGTACTACGAAGGTGTTATGTTGAGGCTCATGGATCAAGAGTGGAATTTGTCAATCCCGGTGACGGATAGATATACTCTGGGCCCTCTCGGTGATATCACAATGAGATAGCTTGCAAGCAAGTGATGCGATCACTAGAATGTTATATCACGGGAACGAGAAAAAAGAGTGCATGTCGGTAACGAGATCAAACTAGGTATTTGGATGCCGATGATCGAATCTCGTACAAGTAATATATCGCGATACAAAGGGATTTAGTTACAAACGTTAAAGGTTCTCACGATCACAGAAATCATCATTGAATATGCAGGAGTCAGTATGGATCTCCAGGTCCCGCTTCTGACTATTGATCTGAGAGGAGTCTCAACATGTCTGTATTATTCGCGAACCATAGGTTGACACACTTAAGAGTTACCGGACACCATTTTGGAGCACATATGTTTCAGACGAAAGAATTGCAAAGCGCAGGAATTGTTTCAATAGAAACTGGAAATTGTTTCGGGTGAAATTGTAGAAAGTGGTTCTGCATGTGATATTGAAATATTGCAAGGGGCTATATGTGAATGTTTGTTAATTAAAGTAATTAACAAAATTCTGAATAAATTTAATAAAAGAGTTTTATTAAATGAGAGAGCATTAAACTTGGAGAATTTTAATGCATTTAAAGTGGAGACTTTAAAAGGGAATGTGAAGAGGCATTTTAATGTGGAGGGGTTACCACCACATGAATGGGGGAGGTGAGGGGTCACCCCCATGCGTCGGCCATGGAGAGGAGGGGCACCCCCCTCCTCCTATAAAAGGCCACCCACTCCCTCCTTCATCCACACACCTCCTTGTGAAGGATCTCTATCCCCCTCTAGAATTATTCCCCCATGGTCTCAGATTAGCGAGATACATGTTCCCGGTGGCATTTCGTCTGGAAGGAGTTGCTGCTTCCGCTGGATCGCTGGAGCGAGGAGGTGGAGGTTGTCCGGTGGCTTGAACGTGTGTGCGAGTACGGATGCGCTGCTGAGCTGCGACGCTCGGACTTCCTCATGATCTTGAGATTGGCAAGTGTACGACTACATCAACCACGAGTTCCGACTCGTTAACAAAACTCATTGTCTTCGAGGGTAAGTTCTCATTGGATGTATGCCCACGCGTTGCTTTGTACCTAGTAGATAGATCTTGGCGTGTAGTTCTCATCGTAGGAATTTTTTTGTTTTCTATGGTGCGGACCCAACACTTCGAACTCTAGTAGGTTGTCTTGACATGTATAAAGTGAGCTACCTTGGAAAGTCTATCAACGATGACCCAGATTGAGTCATTTCCCCTACTAGAAGTAGGCAAACCGGTGATAAAGTCCATTCCGACGGAATCCCATTTCCATTCCAGAATCTACAATGGTTGCAACAGTCCCGCGGGTCTCTGATGCTCTGCTTTGACTCTTTGACAGATGTCACACTTGGCGATGTAGCTTCCGATTTATCTCTTCATATTGTACCACCAAAATTGCTCCTTCAAATCTTGATACATCTTCGTTCCTCCGGGGTGGATAGAATAAAGAGTATCATGAGCTTCCTGCATGATAACTTGCTTCACCTCCTAATCTGCTGGCACACAGATACGGCCTTTGTACCACATAACTCCTTCTTCGTCTTCGGTAAATCTAGGTACCTTTCCCGTACCAATACGACATTTGATTCCGTCGATACTTTCATTTCCCTTCTGGGCTTCCTTGATTTGGCTAATCAAAGTGGGTTGAAGTTCAATGCTAGCTAAGAATCCTTTGCTAACTAGCTCAGTTCTGAACTGCTCCAACTCCTCATACAAACTTGGTTGCTTCTCCTTGATCATGGTGTTTAGCCTACACGGCAATCTACTAAGAGCATCCGCTACCACATTGGCTTTGCCGGGGTGATAGTGAATGTCAAGGTCATAATCCTTGATTAACTCTATCCATCTCCTTTGCCTTATATTCAGCTCCTTCTGGGTGAAAATATATTTCGAGCTTTTGTGATCTGAGTAAATCTCACAGCGATTGCCCATCAGATAATGACGCCATGTCTTCAATGCCAAAACTACGGCTACTAATTCAAGATCATAGGTCGGATAGTTCTGCTCATGCTGCTTCAGCTGTCGAGACAGATAAGCAATGACTTTGCCTTCTTGCATCAATACACATCCGAGAATAATCTTTGATGCATCACAATACACATCAAACGGCTTCTTGATATCTGATATGATCAATATTGGGACTGAAATCAATCTCTTCTTCAGTTCTTGGAAACTGGATTCACATTTGTCAGTCCATTCAAACTTCTTGTCCTTCTTCAACAATTGGGTCATGGGTCTGGCGATACTAGAGAATCCTTCTACGAACTTGCAGTAATATCCCGCTAATCTGAGAAATACACGGACTTGGGTTTGAGTGGTTGGGGCTTACCATTCTTCGACCTCTTTGATCTTGGCGGGATCAATAGAGACTCCTCCAGCAGACACAATATGTCCTAGGAATCCTACTTCTTTCAGCCAAAACTCACACTTGCTGAACTTGGCATATAACTGATGCTCTCTCGGGGTTTCTAGGATGATTCTCAGATGTTGCTCATGCTCTTCTTCTGACTTGGAGTAGATAAGGATATCGTCGATGAACACAACGACAAACTTATCTAGGAAATTCATAAAGATCTTATTCATGAGATTCATGAAATAAGCAGGGGCATTGGTTAATCCAAAAGACATGACCATATACTCGTATAAACCATAACGAGTAGTAAAGGTGGTCTTTGGAATATCTGTTGCATGAATCATAAGTTGGTGATAACCAGTCCTAAGGTCAATCTTTGAGAATACCTGGGCACCATTCAACTGATCAAATAGATCCTCTATCTTTGGAAAAGGGTACTTGTTTTTGATGGTGACGTCATTCAGCTTTCTTTAATCTATGCACAAACGGTTGCCTCCATCTTTCTTGTCGACGAATAACACTGGTGATCTCCATGGCGATGCGCTTGGTTGAATCAAGCCTGTTGCTAACATAGCATCCAACTGCTTCTTCAACTCTACTAACTCTGAGGGGTTCATGCTATAGGGTCTCTGGGCTATGGGTCCGGTTCCGGGGATTAGTTCGATAATGAAATCAATATCCCTATCCGGGGGCATACCTGGCAATTCATCTGGGAATACGTCAGGGTATTCACAGACTACTCTGACTTGGTCTATGGTGGGTAGGGCTAGACTCTTGTTGCACTTGAATTGACGAGGTAAGGTTTCAGATATATGCTCTACTGTTACTCCAGAGCTACTGGTCATGGTGATGGATTTCTAAGCACAGTTTATCAGTCCTTTATGCTTTGACATCCAGTCCATACCTAGTACTACTTCCAATCCTTTGGTTCCAAGTACTATTAGGTTGGCATAAAAAATCTATCCCATGTATTCTGATAGGCACAGCTTTGCAAATTTTTCTAGCTTTGGTAGTTGAACCGGGAATTTGAACTATCATGACATGCTTCAAGTTGGTTGGGTGGATCTTACTAATGCATGCAAATTCTTCGGTGACAAATGAATGCGATGCTCCCGAATCAAACAACGCTCTTGCTAAAACTGAGTTGACAAAAAACATACCCAGCACTACATCTGGCGCTTCTTGGGCTTCTTCGGAGTTCATGTGGAAGAGACGGCCATTGCGGTTGTGAGGGTTCCCTAGGGCAAACCTTCTCCCTGGTTGAACACGACCCTGCTGTTGAGCTGGGGCATTCACATTAGAAGTGGCGACAGTCTTCTTGGGACACTCATTGGAATAGTGACCCTTCACTCCACACTCGAAACAAGTTATCTGGGACTTGTCTTTAGCTGTGATAGGCACAACATTGCTTCCAGTTCTGGGTGCAGTGTTGTTGTTGTTGTTGCTTTTAGGAGGTGCACGGTTGAAATTGCTGGTGTTGCCGGGGTTGTTGCTGTTTCCTCCGGACTTCACATTGCCTCTGCTATGGTTGGGGTAGCTTGGGCCGGACATTGGGGGTCGGTTGTTCCTTGGTGCATATCCTGGTGAGGGGTTGGGACGGTACTTCTGGTGACTGTTGGATCCAGCTTGGTGCATCATACGACGTTTGCGGTTGTCATTTGCCTGGTTAATCTTCCCTTCCATCTGAATGGCAGAGTCGACTAGCTCTTCGAGATCCTCGAAGCGGATGTTGACGAGGACAGTCTGCATCTCATCATGCAGTCCGTTCAGGAATCTCTCCTTCTTCTTGGCCTCCGTGTTGATCTCATCAGGTGCCTACCTTGCAAGGGACAGGAATCTGTCACGGTACTCCACTACAGTCATTTTGCCTTGCTTCAACTCTCGGAATTCATCCCTCATTCGGGTGACTAGACCCTGTGGCACGTGGGTGTGGCTGAACTTGATTTTGAAGGCTTCCCATGTCATCACTTGACCATGGTTCATCAGGCGGATGCTGTTCCACCAGGCTCTTGCATCTCGTGCCAAGTAGTGGGTGGCAAAGAGAACTTTCTCGTTGTCATCAACTCTGGCTACTTCCAAATTGTTCTCCATCGTCTGCAACCAGTCATCAGCATCTAATGGGTTCTCCGAAGTGCTAAAGATTGGGGGATTGGTATTCTGGATTTTTTTAGCTTGGATCCTTGATGATCCTGATTTCCATGCCCTTGGTTGTTTTGGGCCATCTAGGCTATCTGTTGCAGTGTTGCTAAGTTGGCCTGGCGCTCTTCCCTGCTTGCTTCACGGTCTGCAACTAACATTTGCATAATCTGCAACATTGGGTCCTGCGATGAGCTGCTCCCTCCGGGGTTTCCACGAGTCATCTGAAGATTGAGGTAGATAAAGGGGTAAGAGGGAAAGTTCTAAGGTTCATGGTTTTGGTTTCAAAGCTAAAACTTTGAGTTTGACTCAAGTTTTGCAACTAACTTCATTTCATTCATTTAGATAGGCACACAATACAAACACACACACCACAAGAACAAGGGAAAACAGATGGTTTTAAGAACCATTATGTAAGCTACGATACAATGGGACCGATACATCTCATGCTACGACAGTGCTCTAGTGCATCTACTCATCGTCTATGAAGTCGGAGTCCTCATCGTCAGTGTAGAAGTCCACGGCATCCTCCTCCAGAAAGTCATCATCATTGCTGAGGTAAGAATCCATATCTCCCTGGATGTCTTCACCCTCCTCTTCTTCCTCCTTTGCTGCTAGCTGAGCTTCTTGCTCCTTGATGGTCTTCTCGAGGTCGGCCACCTTCTTGCAAAGACGGGCGATGGTGCGATCCTTCTTTTCACGCTGGAGGCAAAGAGACTGGCGGTCCTTGACAAGCAGTTAGAAAGTCTAGGCCTTCTAGGCGGCAATGGCACGGTTGTGGTTGGCAAACTCCCTAGCATTGTCCAATTCCTTCTGGCGATCGTACAACAGGAAGTCAAGGTTCTCCACTTGACGCTTCAACTCCGGGTGACTGTGCATCTCCATTGGCATTCCCATGAAGTCACGCCTTTCATAGTGCGCAAAGCGGGTTCCTTGGATTTGGTTGACACTGAGGGCACATAGACATGCGAGAGCTTCATGCATTGCCCTAGCTAATCCATATATACAGGTATTCTCTCTTATGGAGAATTGGATTCTCCCGGACGTTGGTGCTTCTATGCTTCCTCGAAGATCAGCGGTGACTAGCCATTGTAAATCTCCTCCTAGGGGTCCAGGAAGTTGAGCTCCAAGAAACCCCAGATGTGGGCGTACCAATAACTCAGACAGTGAATCTAGATCCCTCTCGAAGATCAGTTGGCCTCCATTGCCCAACTGGTAAAACTTGCTGAACTGAGTCTCCATCTACAAGAATTAAGGATGAGGAAGTTAGTGAAGTGATGTGAGACCAGACACATGGCTTAATAGGATTGATAGAATACTCATACCTACAAGTTGCAACTTCTTTTTCGGAAGCTCATTCAAAAAGAACTCTAAGGTTAAGCGTGCTTGGCCTAGAGCAATTCTAGGATGGGTGACCGACCGGGAAGTGGGTAACGGGTGCGCACGAGTAAGGACAAAGTGCGCAGAAAAGACTAGTGTTGGTCTGTGGGGCCAGTCTAGATATCCTATTAAGCTACCAGGAGTGACACCCCCCGGGCCTAGGAGTGGACGGGGTGTAACAAAGTGGTATCAGAGCCGACCTCGCGGTTAAACGGGTGTGTGCGGGTTAGTGGCGGGACATGTGGAGCATAGCGCGTGTGGCCCGGAGTGGACACGACATGGCACATGTGCTGGCACTGGACGCACATACGCGTGCCAAGAGGGAACGTTCTTGGGGTGTGCTTGATCGATGAGGGCATCGATCTTCTAAAGGGTGGGTGTATGTGAGACCAGACACATGGCTTAATAGGATTGATAGAATACTCATACCAACAAGTTGCAACTTCTTTTTCGGAAGCTCATTCGAAAAGAACTCTAAGGTTAAGCGTGCTTGGCCTAGAGCAATTCTAGGATGGGTGACCGACTGGGAAGTGGGTACCGGGTGCGCACGAGTGAGGACAAAGTGCGCAAAAAAGACTAGTGTTGGTCTGTGGGGCCAGTCTAGATATCCTATTAAGCTAACAGGAGTGACACCCCCCGGGCCTAAGAGTGGACGGGGTGTTACAAAGTGGTATCAGAGTCGACCTCGCGGTTAAACGGGTGTGTGCGGGTTAGTGGCGGGACATGTGGAGCATAGCGCGTGTGGCCCGGAGTGGACACGGCATGGCACATGTGTTGGCACTGGACATACATACGCGTGCCAAGAGGGAACGTTCCTAGGGTGTGCTTGATCGATGAGGGCATCGATCTTCTAAAGGGTGGGTGTATGTGAGACCAGACACATGGCTTAATAGGATTGATAGAATACTCATATCAACAAGTTTCAACTTCTTTTTCGGAAGCTCATTCGAAAAGAACTCTAAGGTTAAGCGTGCTTGGCCTAGAGCAATTCTAGGATGGGTGACCAACAGGGAAGTGGGTACCGGGTGTGCACGAGTGAGGACAAAGTGCGCAGAAAAGACTAGTGTTGGTCTGTGGGGCCAGTCTAGATATCCTATTAAGCTACCAGGAGTGACACCCCCCGGGCCCAGGAGTGGACGGGGTGTTACAAGTGATCAAGTGTGTCAAATTTTATGTAGTAATGTAAGAATTGGAGGAACATGAATTTTGGGAAAGAATGAATTCCCAAGGGTAAGAGAGGAAATAGTTTTTTTTTCATAAATACTCACTTTGGTTTTGAAATTTAGCTTTTTTTCGGACGTCCATTCTAACTAGGGTCTCCTATGGTCAGGATGGCTTTGATACCAACTTGTCAACACCCAGATTTTTAATCGCAGGTGCCTGTTATGTCATACATCGCAATCCCAGGATTACCATTTTTGCGAGATATAACAGATTGGATATCACAGTACATCATCCATTACAAACCATAATAAGGTATTACACGAATAAAGGATCTCATGATCCAGTCTTAATACAACAAGCAACTGAATAAATAATAAGCATAGCGGTGGAGTCCATCTTGAGTGGAACAGGCAATGCTGACGATGGAAGATAGTCCTAGTTATCATAGCCGTCCTACTGTCCTTCATCTTGGTAATCTCCTTCATAGTCCGGCCATGAGAATAGCCAGGGACAAAAGCCATGAGTACTCTTTAAGTACTCGCAAACTATCACTAACAAGTAAGGTAGTTCTAGTGGGAAATGCTAAACTCTAAGTTAACTATAAAGTTAAGTTTGAAACCTAAGCTGAGTTCAGAAACAAAGAAAGATAAAATAAAGTTCTAGAATCACTTAAGTGGGGAAGCTAGTGCCATAGTCACAACCCTGTTGTGGTCAAGTCAAGATTCATCATTCATTTTGAAAACATCTGACAACGAAATAGTATGGCCACTCCAACTGTCCATAACCACGGAGGCGGCTATTCGAATAGTTTGACACTCTACAAAGGTGGTACACTTTCACCATAAGATTCGATACATCTGTCAGGGATAACCCTGAATCATCATACTTAGTATGCAGATAATCAAACATAACCTTTCCTTTACACACCCTAGTATAAGCACCTCTCCTATGAGCATGGCCTCCCAACCATGACCATCTGTCATCTTGGGCACTGCATAGGTGGACAACATTGAGAGGTAGCCTCAACTCAAACCTCTCCCGCGAGGGAACTAATACTAATGCATATAAAATTCCGGCTAAACCTTACCCAATTCAGGTATTGTGGTTGTACGGTAAAATTGGAATGGTATCGCATCCGAATCCAACCATTAGTTTTTGTAAAAGGGCTAAGGCTCATGCCTCAACATTTTCATCATCATAAACCATTGTGTTTCCCAACACATGTCAAAACATCTCAATAGAATGACTCATCATTCCAAGGTTTTCACAATTCATTTTCACCAAGTGTTCCCATCTAAAGTGACTCAAGTTTTGATTTAGCTCTATGATACTAAGTTAAGAGTGTTCACTAAGATGGGGTGCTAATCTCAATCTCATGCCATAGAATGACATCTAAGGTTATCTAGATAGGTCAAGTTTTATACTTTTTATGCTACCTACAACAAGTAAGGACTTTGGTAAAGTAAAGAAAGTAAAAGCTTGAAAATAAAACTTGGGGTAAGTACTAGTCAAAGTGGTATAACCAAAGCATGCCTAAGGAACCTTGCTTAGATTATCTAGTTTAATTCTATCTTTCTAACAATAGCTTGCAAGTGTTAGATTGCATTGTTAATGATGGCTTGCCTTGTGTAGTGCAGTGGTTGAAGTTTTCTTCCTCCTCCTCTTAGTAGAACTCCTCCTCCTCGTAGACTTGGTTGGTACTATCGTCTATAAATACATACGGAGTACACAATGACCAAACAATACTTAACTAGTCTACTTAGCACACTAAGGCACATATTTGATGATCTATTATCATCACAAGGTTTTGTTAACTAGCTTCATTCTTTTTATTTAAGAAAAGTAATTTCTACTCATTAAAAATAACTAAGATTTAATATTCTCCACTTAAAATATGGGATCATGTGGACACATGTCATCACCACATATTCTAACATATGGGAATGTGATTTAAAGGTTGGATCACATTTTAATAAGTTTAAGTTTAAAATTTAATGATTTAAAGTGACTAGAAATGCCTATATAGCATTATTTTGGTACTAGTCCAAAGTCACTACATGTAAACCTTAATATTATTCATATTCAGATAGGTATGGTTAAATGTGATTTTTGAGAGTTGGCATCAACTCTAAAGCTATTATGGTTGATTTTATAGAAATGTTTGAATGTGCAAATGCTTCCGTCTTGTTATTTTTACTAGGAGAGATCTCTAACTCTAAATGAATTAAATCCAACGGTCTTTGATAAATCTTTTTAGAAGCTTTCCAACAAAATTTGAATAACTCAATTTGGTTCAGTAAATCTTCCTGAATTGATTTTTGAACGAAAGGACAGAATTGGATTTAAACTTAAATAGAAAAACACTTATTTGAATTCGTGGGCTAGCGCGGGAAAGGAAATGGGCCGGCCAGTGACGCTCAACGGCGCAAAGGGCGACTGACAGGTTGGTCCCGCTTGTCAGCGAGACTTAAAACCCAAAACGGTATGGGACGATCTAGGCGCTACGATTAGAACCTAGATCAACGGTCCACAGTCGCCATCGACGACGGACTTGTCGCCGGCGAGACCGAACCCTAAACGGACGGTGGGGGTCTACTAGGGACGTACCAGGGCTCTAGCTAGTGCGGCGAGGCGGGCGATCAAACTGGACGGCGACGACGGACTCAGGCGAGGTCACGGCAGGGGCTGCGGTGGGCGGAATCGACGGTAGCATCTCCTCCTCTACAGCGGGCTCCTCCGGTGCAATTCTGGCGAACTACGGCTCGAGCAGCTCTAACGAGAGGTGGGGAAGGATCAGTGGTGAGAGGGGAGTTGAGTGGTGTGAAGAAATGGTGCTGGGGAGGGCTCCTTATATAGGCTCGACGAGGGGACCGAGGGGGCGACGGTGAGCTCGTCGGTGACGACGATACAGGGCGCTATCGGCATGGGCGGCGTAGGCAGACGGTGGCTTGCCTCCTGGCGGTGCTCTACAACTTAATGGCACGGCTAGGGGCGGTGGCATATGGTCGGGAGCGTCGCGCGCTCTAGGAGACAGAGGCGGTGCTCGACGCACCGCTCGACGACTATGGGTTGCGCGGCGGTGCACGACCGTGTCTGGCAGGGTGCTGGGGTTGAGGCGGAGCGGCGTGCGTGGTATGGCGTCAAGGTGTGGTCTGCTACGTGCTGGCGGCGATCGTGCTCTGGCGCGCTCTGGCTGGCTCGCAGAGAGAAAGGGCAACGACGCTGGGGAGTGGTCCAGGGGCTGGGGTTGATTGAGGGGTGGACAGGGATGTGCGGTAGTGTTGGGCGGAGCTAGGGGACTTGCTGTTTGGTGCGACGCGGTCCCTGACGCATTGCCCGCTTCTGGTCGGCGGTGACCACAAAGTGGCGACGCTCCACTGCTGCTCTAGGTCGGTTAGTAGCGTAGTTATGTGGTGGTTAGAGTTAGGGGAGACAAGGTGACCAAATGGAGGCCAAACACTCGACAAGGCATTGATCAAGCAATAATGTTTGTTAGGCAGAAAAATGGTGCATGCCACCTGTTCGATCAAATGGCCGCAAGAACAAAAGTTTTGAATTTTGGTGGAGTTGTTGATCACATGCTTGAGCATCTAGGGTTGCTTGGGATTTGAAAATGGAGTTCATTTGAGTTGTTTTGAAATAAGTGTGACCTTGATACCTACACTAGATTCCATTTTCAAATGTCATTTAAATTTAGTGTTTGAATGTTTTTGGGATGAAACAAAGTGGGCCTTGGTACATCACTACTTGTACTAGCAAGGTGTGCAAAGATCCACAATTATTTCTGTTAAGATTTGAGTTCTAGGAATAGCCAAAGTAGGCATGGTGATTAAAATGGCCCAAATGACCATTTGCTTATTTTATTCATTTTGATTTGTTTTTCTTTGGGATTTGTTTGGGAATGATCTAGATGATGTTTAATTCACCTTAGAATCATTTTACAACCAATGGATCACTCAAACATGGCAATTCAAATCAACTCCTAAATTAAATGCACACACATATGAATGCTTAATTATTTTTAAATGGAAAAGTTTTTGTTAACTCTAAATTTTATGATTTGGATCTTAATAACCTTGGATTAGAGTTTTGGGATGTTACAAACCTTCCCCCCTTAAACAAAATCTCGTCTCGAGATTTAAGAAAGAAAACTAGGAACTAAAGAGATCTGGGAACTCAGTCCTAATGTAATCTTCTCGCGCCCAAGTGGCTTCCTCTTCGGCATGGTTGCTCCATTGAATCTTGAGAAATTTGATACTTCTGGTCCTGGTGGTTCTGTAGGCTTCCTCCAAGATATGGATGGGCACTTCACAATACGTCGGTTCCTTATTGATATCAACCGCTCGGTGATCGATGTTCTTGAAAACTTCAGTCTTCTCTGACACTTCTAGGCATTTGCGAAGTAACGATATATGGAACACATTATGGATGGCTGACATCTCTTCAGGTAGTTCCAGTTGATACGATACTTCTCCTCGACGATTCAGAATCTTGAATGGTCCGATATATCTAGGGGGCTAACTTTCCTTTCAGACTAAAGCGTTGCGTTCCCTTCAATGGCGAAACCATGAGATATACAAAATCTCCGACATTGAAAGTCAGGTCTCTCCTTCTCTTGTCAGCATAACTCTTCTGTCTGGATTGGGCGGTCTTGAGGTGTTCACGGACCTTGTGAACCTTTTCTTCGGCTTCCCGGAGAATGTCGGGTCCAAAGATCTGACTCTCTCCTACTTGCGACCAATTCAAAGGGGTGCGACACTTTCTTCCATATAGGAACTCAAATGGTGCCATTTGCAAACTAGCTTGATAACTGTTGTTATATGAGAATTCCGCGAAAGGTAGGCAGTCTTCCCATTTTGAGACATACTCTAACACACAAGCTCTCAACATATCTTCTAAGATTTGGTGGACTCTTTCAGTCTGTCCATCAGTTTGCGGGTGATAAGCGGTGCTGAAATTCAACTTGGCTCCCGATCCTTCCTGGACTTTCTGCCAAAATCTCGAGGTAAATTGGGTTCCTCGATCTAATACTATGGTCTTGGGGGTTCCATGTAGACTAACAATTCTAGCAATTTACAGCTCTGCTAGCTTCGTGAAGGAAATATGCCCTGAGAGGGAATAATAAAGTTGTTATTATGTATTCCTTATATATGATAGATGTTTATTTTACATGCTAGAATTGTATTGATCGGAAACATCAATACATGTGTGTTTAATAAACAAAAAGGGTTCCTAGTTATGCCTCTCTTATAGACTAGCTTGTTGATTAACAAGATGATCAAGGTTTCCTGATCATGGACATTGGATGTTGTTAATAACAAGGTCACACCATTGGTGGAATGATGTGATGAACATTCATCCGAAGTATAGCATTACGATCAAGTCATTATGTTTATATTTCTATAACATCATACGAAGTAATCTTTATCCTTACACCATGAGATCATGTTAATTGCTAACACCTGAAGAGTATCTTGATAACATCAAACGTCACACCGTAACATGGTGACTATAAAGATGGGTTCAGTACTACGAAGGTGTTATGTTGAGGCTCATGGATCAAGAGTGGAATTTGTCAATCCCGGTGACGGATAGATATACTCTGGGCCCTCTCGGTGATATCACAATGAGATAGCTTGCAAGCAAGTGATGTGATCACTAGAATGTTATATCACGGGAACGAGAAAAAAGAGTGCATGTCGGTAACGAGATCAAACTAGGTATTTGGATGCCGATGATCGAATCTCGGACAAGTAATATATCGCGATACAAAGGGATTTAGTTACAAACGTTAAAGGTTCTCACGATCACAGAAATCATCATTGAATATGCAGGAGTCAGTATGGATCTCCAGGTCCCGCTTCTGACTATTGATCTGAGAGGAGTCTCAACATGTCTGTATTATTCGCGAACCATAGGTTGACACACTTAAGAGTTACCGGACACCATTTTGGAGCACATATGTTTCAGACGAAAGAATTGCAAAGCGCAGGAATTGTTTCAATAGAAACCGGAAATTGTTTCGGGTGAAATTGTAGAAAGTGGTTCTGCATGTGATATTGAAATATTGCAAGGGGCTATATGTGAATGTTTGTTAATTAAAGTAATTAACAAAATTCTGAATAAATTTAATAAAAGAGTTTTATTAAATGAGAGAGCATTAAACTTGGAGAATTTTAATGCATTTAAAGTGGAGACTTTAAAAGGGAATGTGAAGAGGCATTTTAATGTGGAGGGGTTACCACCACATGAATGGGGGAGGTGAGGGGTCACCCCCATGCGTCGGCCATGGAGAGGAGGGGCACCCCCCTCCTCCTATAAAAGGCCACCCACTCCCTCCTTCATCCACACACCTCCTTGTGAAGGATCTCTATCCCCCTCTAGAATTATTCCCCCATGGTCTCGGATTAGCGAGATACATGTTCCCGGTGGCATTTCGTCCGGAAGGAGTTGCTGCTTCCGCTGGATCACTGGAGCGAGGAGGTGGAGGTTGTCCGGTGGCTTGAACGTGTGTGCGAGTACGGATGCGCTGCTGAGTTGCGGCGCTCGGACTTCCTCACGATCTTGAGATTGGCAAGTGTACGACTATATCAACCACGAGTTCCTACTCGTTAACAAAACTCGTTGTCTTCGAGGGTAAGTTCTCGTTGGATGTATGTCCACCCGTTGCTTTGTACCTAGTAGATAGATCTTGGCGTGTAGTTCTCATCGTAGGAATTTTTTTGTTTTCTATGCTGCGGACCCAACAGTGGTATCAGAGCCTGATCTATGCGTAGGTGCTTTGCACGGGTTGTACACATATGTTTATATGTGGGCGATGATGATCATGTTATTGCATCTTCTATGTATTTTGGATATTGGTGGCATAGTGGGATGAAGCGGCCCGGACCAACCTTACATGTCATCGTACATGAGACCGGTTCCACGACTGACATGCAACTTGTTTTGCATATGGTTGGCGGGTGTCTGTCTCTCCTACTATAGTCAATATCTGATTTACAACGAGTTGCTAATAACTTAGTTATCCTCATTGTGGTTCATGTTCGTAGGTGAGAACGGTTCTATCTCCGAAAGCCCTAAGCCACGTAAAACTTGCAATTGATAAATTAGAGGCGTCTAGTTTAGATCGTTGCTGGGCTAGTGTATTGATATGGTATTGTTGTAAGTAGATGTATGATAGATACTCTTACAACACACTCAACGTGTAAGTTCCATAGACCTTGGCCTTACACACAAAGGAATATAGAGATCATACCACGATGCAAGTGATAGAGATCAAATGCATGGACCATATCATCTCACTTTACACATTAGATGTTAGCATCTTATACTGCTAGTTTGGCGCTTTCTGTAGCATTGTAAGATGATCCCTTATTTAGATATCAAGATAAAAATGTGTTCTCCCTTAAGTATGCACCGTTCTGTGGACCGTGTTTCGAGACATCACGTGATGATCGGGTGTACTCGAATCTACGTTTTCATAGGAACGGGTGTAAGACAGTTTTACACACGCGAATACTAAGGTTCTTACTTAGCGAGCCTAGCATGTACAGACATGGCCTCGGAACATGGACCGAAAGGTTAAGCATGAGGCATATAGTTGATATGATGCCCATATAGATGCTCGCCTTTGAAGCTACATCAACTCACGTGATGATCGGACTTGGTGTAGTGGATTTGGTTCATGTAATCACCAAAAGGACACGAGGGATGTCGTTTTTGAGTGGGAGTTCATTAGTAATTTGGATTAGTTGAACTCACTCTATCATAAACTTAGTCTAAATAAACTTTACAAATTCTGTTGTACATGGCACCACCTGGTTTTAATTTCAATGTGTTCATGGAGAAAGAGAAACTTGCTCGAATGGTAGCACCTTCACCAACTGGGATATGAACTTGAGGATTCTTCTCACTGCTGCACAAAAGCAATATGTGCTAGATGCGCTGCTAGGCCCCCACCAGCTCCTGATGCCCCTGACAAGGAAAAGAATGTCTATGTGACTCATCAGGAGGACCACAACTTAGTTCATTGCGGCATACTGTATGGGCTAGAGCCAGAACTTCGAAAGCGTTTCAAAAATGGCAATGCCTACCATGGGAGAATTGAAAATGATTTTTGATACCCATGCTGCCGTAGAGAGTTATAATGCTACTGAAAAGTTCTTTAGCTACATGATGGAGGAGAACAGCTCCGTTAGTGAGCATGTACTCAAAATGTCTGGGTACGCCGATAAGCTTGTGTCCTTGGGAATAACGATTCCCATTGACTTGGGCATACATCGTGTTCTCCAATCTCTGCCACCTAGCTACAAGAGCTTCGTGATGAACTATAATATGTAGGGCATGAAGACGACTCTTCCCGAGCTTCTGTCAGTGCTTAAGACTGCAGAAGTGGAGATTAGGAAGGAACATCAAGTGTTGATGATCAATAGGACCACCGGTTTCAAGAAAGACAAGAAAGGCAAGCACAAGGGAAAGAAGGGTGGCAAATCTGTTGCCGCGCCTGAAAAGAAACCCCGAGCTGGCCCTAAGTCTGACACCGAGTGTTACTATTGCAAGGGGACTGGCCATTGGAAGCGCAACTGCCCCAAGTATTTGGCGGACAAGAAGTCTAGCAAGGCAAACAAAGGTATATGTGATATACATGTTATTGATGTGTACTTGACTAGTACTCGCAGTAGCACCTGGGTATTTGATACGAGATCGGTTGCTAATATATGTAACTCGGTTCAGGGGCTACGGAACAAGCGACAACTAGCAAGGGCGGAGGTCAGGATGCGGGTCGGGATCAAAAGTTGATGTGATCGCCGTCGGGACGCTACTTCTCCATATGCCATCGGGATTAGTTATAAACCTAAATAATTGTTATTTGGTGCCTGCACTGAGCGTGAACATTGTATCCGGATCGTGTTTGATGCAGAGTGGTCATTCCTTTAAATCTGAAAACAATAGTTGTTCGATTTATAAGAATGATATCTTTTATCGTCATGCACCTATGTTGAATGGTTTATTTCTGATGGATCTCGATAGTAATATTACGAACATTCATAATGTTAATGCTAAAAAGATTAAACTTGATGATAATATATCTGCATATATGTGGCACTACCGTCTAGGTCATATTGGTGTTAAACGCATGAAGAAACTCCATTCTGATGGACTTTTGGAATCAGTTGATTTTGAATCATTTGATACATGTGAGCCATGCCTTATGGGCAAGATGACTAGAACGCCGTTTTCCGGTTCAATGGAACGGGCGACAGATTTATTGGAAATCATACATACTGATGTGTGTGGACCAATGAGTGTGTCGGCGCGAGGTGGATATCGTTATTTTGTTACTTTCACGGATGATTTGAGTAGATATGGGTATATCTATTTGATGAAACACAAGTCTGAAACTTTTGAAAAGTTCAAGAAATTTCAGAATGAAGTGGAAAATCATCGTAATAGAAAGATAAAATTACTACGGTCTGACCATGGAGGAGAGTATCTAAGTTACGAGTTTAGCACACACATGAAAGAGTGTGGAATAGTTTCACAACTCACTGCCTGCCAGAAGACCACAACGTAATGGTGTGTCGGAACATCGTAATCGTACTTTATTGGATATGGTTCGATCCATGATATCTCTGACTGACTTGCCACTGTCATTTTGGAGTTATGCACTGGAAACAGCTGCATTCACTTTAAATCGGGCACCATCTAAATCCGTTGAAACGACACCGTATGAATTATGGTTTGGAAACAAACCTAAGTTGTCATTTCTTAAAGTTTGGGGATGCGATGTTTATGTAAAGAAACTTCAACCGGATAAACTCGAACCCAAAGCGGAAAAATGCGTCTTCATAGGATACCCTAAGAAAATGATTGGGTATACCTTCTATCATAGATCCGAGGGCAAGGTTTTTGTTGGCAAGAATGGATCCTTTCTTGAGAAGGAGTTTCTCGCGAAAGGTGTGAGTAGTCGGAAGGTAGAACTCAAAGAGGTTATTGAACCTTCTCTTCATGAAATGGCGAGTAGCGCATCACCGGAAGTTGTTTCGGAGTTGACTTCACCTAATGAAGAGAGAGATAATGATATTGATCATGAAACTCCGAAAGAGGACACTACCGAACCTCGTAGGTCAAGAAGGACACATGCAGCTCCTGAACTGTACGGCAATCCTGTTGTGAATTTCATGGTTGATGAAATGGATGACCCTGCGACGTATGAAGAAGCGATGATGAACCCAGATTCCAACAAATGGCTAGAAGCCATGAAATCCGAGATGGAATCCATGTACGAGAACCAAGTTTGGACCTTGGTGGACTTACCTCACGATCGAAAGGCCGTTGAGAATAAATGGATTTTCAAAAGAAAAACTGATGCTGATGGTAATGTGACCATCTATAAGGCTCGACTTGTCGCAAAGGGGTTTCGACAAATTCAAGGAGTTGACTACGATGAGACATTCTCTCCCGTAGCGATGCTTAAGTCGGTTAGGATTATGTTAGCAATTGCTGCGTATTTCGATTATGAAATATGGCATATGGATGTCAAAACTGCGTTCCTCAATGGTAATATTGAAGAAGAGTTGTATATGATACAACCTAAGGGTTTTGTCGATCCTAAGGATGCTAATAAGGTATGCAAACTTCAGCGATCCATCTATGGACTAAAGCAAGCATCCTAGAGTTGGAATCTCCGCTTTGATGAGGTGATCAAAGAGTTTGGATTTGTCCAAACTTATGGAGAGGCTTGTATTTACAAGAAAGTGAGTGGGAGCAATGTGGCATTTCTGATATTATATGTGGATGACATATTATTGATTGGAAATGATATAGATCTTTTAAACAGTGTTAAAAGTTATCTAAACAACAAATTTTCGATGAAAGAGCTTGGTGAAGCGTCATATATATTAGGCATTAAAATCTATAGAGATAGATCAAGGCTCCTAATTGGGCTATCGCAGAGTACATACCTTGATAAGATATTAAAGAAGTTTAATATGGATGGAAGTAAGAAGGGGTTCTTACCTATGTTGCAAGGCAAGACATTGAGTAAGACTCAAAGTCCGGCTACGGCGGAAGAAAGAGAGATGATGGATAAGATCCCCTATGCCTCGGCCATAGGCTCTATTATGTATGCCATGCTATGTACAAGACCGGATGTGGCACAGTGCTATTAGTTTGACTAGTAGGTACCAATCTGATCCAGGTTCGGAACACTGGATAGCGGTCAAGAAAATCCTCAAGTACTTGAGAAGAACTAGGGATATGTTTCTTATATACGGAGGTGAAGAAGAGCTAGTCTCTAAGTGTTATGTCGATGCTAGATTTGACACCGATCCGGATGACTCTAGGTCTCAATACGGATACGTATTTCTCTTGAACGGAGCAGCAGTTAGTTGGAGGAGTTCCAAACAACCTATGGTGGCTGGATCAAGGACGGAGGCGGAATATGTTGCTGCTTCAGAAGCAGCGCAGAAAGCGGTTTGGATGAAAGAGTTCATTACAGAACTAGGTGTGGTTCCTAGTGCGTTAGACCCGATGGTGATCTATTGTGACAACAATGGAGCCATAGCCAACACAAAGAACCGAGGTCTCACAAGAATTCCAAGCATATTAAGCGCCGGTTTCACTCCATCCGCGAGCATGTCAAGAATGGAGATATAAAGATTTGTAAAGTACACACGGACATAAATGTAGCAGATCCGTTGACTAAAGCTCTCCCTAGGACAAAACATGATCAACACCAGAACTCCATGGGTGTTAGATTTATCACTATGTGAACTAGATTATTGTCTCTAGTGCAAGTGGGAGACTGAAGGAAATATGCCCTGAGAGGGCAATAATAAAGTTGTTATTATGTATTCCTTATATATGATAGATGTTTATTTTACATGCTAGAATTGTATTGATCGGAAACATCAATACATGTGTGTTTAATAAACAAAAAGGGTTCCTAGTTATGCCTCTCTTATAGACTAGCTTGTTGATTAACAAGATGATCAAGGTTTCCTGATCATGGACATTGGATGTTGTTAATAACAAGGTCACACCATTGGTGGAATGATGTGATGAACATTCATCCGAAGTATAGCATTACGATCAAGTCATTATGTTTATATTTCTATAACATCATACGAAGTAATCTTTATCCTTACACCATGAGATCATGTTAATTGCTAACACCTGAAGAGTATCTTGATAACATCAAACGTCACACCGTAACATGGTGACTATAAAGATGGGTTCAGTACTACGAAGGTGTTATGTTGAGGCTCATGGATCAAGAGTGGAATTTGTCAATCCCGGTGACGGATAGATATACTCTGGGCCCTCTCGGTGATATCACAATGAGATAGCTTGCAAGCAAGTGATGCTGATCACTAGAATGTTATATCACGGGAACGAGAAAAAAGAGTGCATGTCGGTAACGAGATCAAACTAGGTATTTGGATGCCGATGATCGAATCTCGGACAAGTAATATATCGCGATACAAAGGGATTTAGTTACAAACGTTAAAGGTTCTCACGATCACAGAAATCATCATTGAATATGCAGGAGTCAGTATGGATCTCCAGGTCTCCGCTTCTGACTATTGATCTGAGAGGAGTCTCAACATGTCTGTATTATTCGCGAACCATAGGTTGACACACTTAAGAGTTACCGGACACCATTTTGGAGCACATATGTTTCAGACGAAAGAATTGCAAAGCGCAGGAATTGTTTCAATAGAAACCGGAAATTGTTTCGGGTGAAATTGTAGAAAGTGGTTCTGCATGTGATATTGAAATATTGCAAGGGGCTATATGTGAATGTTTGTTAATTAAAGTAATTAACAAAATTCTGAATAAATTTAATAAAAGAGTTTTATTAAATGAGAGAGCATTAAACTTGGAGAATTTTAATGCATTTAAAGTGGAGACTTTAAAAGGGAATGTGAAGAGGCATTTTAATGTGGAGGGGTTACCACCACATGAATGGGGGAGGTGAGGGGTCACCCCCATGCGTCGGCCATGGAGAGGAGGGGCACCCCCCTCCTCCTATAAAAGGCCACCCACTCCCTCCTTCATCCACACACCTCCTTGTGAAGGATCTCTATCCCTCTCTAGAATTATTCCCCCATGGTCTCAGATTAGCGAGATACATGTTCCCGGTGGCATTTCGTCTGGAAGGAGTTGCTGCTTCCGCTGGATCGCTGGAGCGAGGAGGTGGAGGTTGTCCGGTGGCTTGAACGTGTGTGCGAGTACGGATGCGCTGCTGAGCTGCGACGCTCGGACTTCCTCATGATCTTGAGATTGGCAAGTGTACGACTACATCAACCACGAGTTCCGACTCGTTAACAAAACTCATTGTCTTCGAGGGTAAGTTCTCATTGGATGTATGCCCACGCGTTGCTTTGTACCTAGTAGATAGATCTTGGCGTGTAGTTCTCATCGTAGGAATTTTTTTGTTTTCTATGGTGCGGACCCAACACTTCGAACTCTAGTAGGTTGTCTTGACATGTATAAAGTGAGCTACCTTGGAAAGTCTATCAACGATGACCCAGATTGAGTCATTTCCCCTACTAGAAGTAGGCAAACCGGTGATAAAGTCCATTCCGACGGAATCCCATTTCCATTCCAGAATCTACAATGGTTGCAACAGTCCCGCGGGTCTCTGATGCTCTGCTTTGACTCTTTGACAGATGTCACACTTGGCGATGTAGCTTCCGATTTATCTCTTCATATTGTACCACCAAAATTGCTCCTTCAAATCTTGATACATCTTCGTTCCTCCGGGGTGGATAGAATAAAGAGTATCATGAGCTTCCTGCATGATAACTTGCTTCACCTCCTAATCTGCTGGCACACAGATACGGCCTTTGTACCACATAACTCCTTCTTCGTCTTCGGTAAATCTAGGTACCTTTCCCGTACCAATACGACATTTGATTCCGTCGATACTTTCATTTCCCTTCTGGGCTTCCTTGATTTGGCTAATCAAAGTGGGTTGAAGTTCAATGCTAGCTAAGAATCCTTTGCTAACTAGCTCAGTTCTGAACTGCTCCAACTCCTCATACAAACTTGGTTGCTTCTCCTTGATCATGATGTTTAGCCTACACGGCAATCTACTAAGAGCATCCGCTACCACATTGGCTTTGCCGGGGTGATAGTGAATGTCAAGGTCATAATCCTTGATTAACTCTATCCATCTCCTTTGCCTTATATTCAGCTCCTTCTGGGTGAAAATATATTTCGAGCTTTTGTGATCTGAGTAAATCTCACAGCGATTGCCCATCAGATAATGACGCCATGTCTTCAATGCCAAAACTACGGCTACTAATTCAAGATCATAGGTCGGATAGTTCTGCTCATGCTGCTTCAGCTGTCGAGACAGATAAGCAATGACTTTGCCTTCTTGCATCAATACACATCCGAGAATAATCTTTGATGCATCACAATACACATCAAACGGCTTCTTGATATCTGATATGATCAATATTGGGACTGAAATCAATCTCTTCTTCAGTTCTTGGAAACTGGATTCACATTTGTCAGTCCATTCAAACTTCTTGTCCTTCTTCAACAATTGGGTCATGGGTCTGGCGATACTAGAGAATCCTTCTACGAACTTGCAGTAATATCCCGCTAATCTGAGAAATACACGGACTTGGGTTTGAGTGGTTGGGGCTTACCATTCTTCGACCTCTTTGATCTTGGCGGGATCAATAGAGACTCCTCCAGCAGACACAATATGTCCTAGGAATCCTACTTCTTTCAGCCAAAACTCACACTTGCTGAACTTGGCATATAACTGATGCTCTCTCGGGGTTTCTAGGATGATTCTCAGATGTTGCTCATGCTCTTCTTCTGACTTGGAGTAGATAAGGATATCATCGATGAACACAACGACAAACTTATCTAGGAAATTCATAAAGATCTTATTCATGAGATTCATGAAATAAGCAGGGGCATTGGTTAATCCAAAAGACATGACCATATACTCGTATAAACCATAACGAGTAGTAAAGGTGGTCTTTGGAATATCTGTTGCATGAATCATAAGTTGGTGATAACCAGTCCTAAGGTCAATCTTTGAGAATACCTGGGCACCATTCAACTGATCAAATAGATCCTCTATCTTTGGAAAAGGGTACTTGTTTTTGATGGTGATGTCATTCAGCTTTCTTTAATCTATGCACAAACGGTTGCCTCCATCTTTCTTGTCGACGAATAACACTGGTGATCTCCATGGCGATGCGCTTGGTTGAATCAAGCCTGTTGCTAACATAGCATCCAACTGCTTCTTCAACTCTACTAACTCTGAGGGGTTCATGCTATAGGGTCTCTGGGCTATGGGTCCGGTTCCGGGGATTAGTTCGATAATGAAATCAATATCCCTATCCGGGGGCATACCTGGCAATTCATCTGGGAATACGTCAGGGTATTCACAGACTACTCTGACTTGGTCTATGGTGGGTAGGGCTAGACTCTTGTTGCACTTGAATTGACGAGGTAAGGTTTCAGATATATGCTCTACTGTTACTCCAGAGCTACTGGTCATGGTGATGGATTTCTAAGCACAGTTTATCAGTCCTTTATGCTTTGACATCCAGTCCATACCTAGTACTATTTCCAATCCTTTGGTTCCAAGTACTATTAGGTTGGCATAAAAAATCTATCCCATGTATTCTGATAGGCACAGCTTTGCAAATTTTTCTAGCTTTGGTAGTTGAACCGGGAATTTGAACTATCATGACATGCTTCAAGTTGGTTGGGTGGATCTTACTAATGCATGCAAATTCTTCGGTGACAAATGAATGCGATGCTCCCGAATCAAACAACGCTCTTGCTAAAACTGAGTTGACAAAAAACATACCCAGCACTACATCTGGCGCTTCTTGGGCTTCTTCGGAGTTCATGTGGAAGAGACGGCCATTGCGGTTGTGAGGGTTCCCTAGGGCAAACCTTCTCCCTGGTTGAACACGACCCTGCTGTTGAGCTGGGGCATTCACATTAGAAGTGGCGACAGTCTTCTTGGGACACTCATTGGAATAGTGACCCTTCACTCCACACTCGAAACAAGTTATCTGGGACTTGTCTTTAGCTGTGATAGGCACAACATTGCTTCCAGTTCTGGGTGCAGTGTTGTTGTTGTTGTTGTTGCTTTTAGGAGGTGCACGGTTGAAATTGCTGGTGTTGCCGGGGTTGTTGCTGTTTCCTCCGGACTTCACATTGCCTCTGCTATGGTTGGGGTAGCTTGGGCCGGACATTGGGGGTCGGTTGTTCCTTGGTGCATATCCTGGTGAGGGGTTGGGACGGTACTTCTGGTGACTGTTGGATCCAGCTTGGTGCATCATACGACGTTTGCGGTTGTCATTTGCCTGGTTAATCTTCCCTTCCATCTGAATGGCAGAGTCGACTAGCTCTTCGAGATCCTCGAAGCGGATGTTGACGAGGACAGTCTGCATCTCATCATGCAGTCCGCTCAGGAATCTCTCCTTCTTCTTGGCCTCCGTGTTGATCTCATCAGGTGCCTACCTTGCAAGGGACAGGAATCTGTCACGGTACTCCACTACAGTCATTTTGCCTTGCTTCAACTCTCGGAATTCATCCCTCATTCGGGTGACTAGACCCTGTGGCACGTGGGTGTGGCTGAACTTGATTTTGAAGGCTTCCCATGTCATCACTTGACCATGGTTCATCAGGCGGATGCTGTTCCACCAGGCTCTTGCATCTCGTGCCAAGTAGTGGGTGGCAAAGAGAACTTTCTCGTTGTCATCAACTCTGGCTACTTCCAAATTGTTCTCCATCGTCTGCAACCAGTCATCAGCATCTAATGGGTTCTCCGAAGTGCTAAAGATTGGGGGATTGGTATTCTGGATTTTTTTTAGCTTGGATCCTTGATGATCCTGATTTCCATGCCCTTGGTTGTTTTGGGCCATCTAGGCTATCTGTTGCAGTGTTGCTAAGTTGGCCTGGCGCTCTTCCCTGCTTGCTTCACGGTCTGCAACTAACATTTGCATAATCTGCAACATTGGGTCCTGCGATGAGCTGCTCCCTCCGGGGTTTCCACGAGTCATCTGAAGATTGAGGTAGATAAAGGGGTAAGAGGGAAAGTTCTAAGGTTCATGGTTTTGGTTTCAAAGCTAAAACTTTGAGTTTGACTCAAGTTTTGCAACTAACTTCATTTCATTCATTTAGATAGGCACACAATACAAACACACACACCACAAGAACAAGGGAAAACAGATGGTTTTAAGAACCATTATGTAAGCTACGATACAATGGGACCGATACATCTCATGCTACGACAGTGCTCTAGTGCATCTACTCATCGTCTATGAAGTCGGAGTCCTCATCGTCAGTGTAGAAGTCCACGGCATCCTCCTCCAGAAAGTCATCATCATTGCTGAGGTAAGAATCCATATCTCCCTGGATGTCTTCACCCTCCTCTTCTTCCTCCTTTGCTGCTAGCTGAGCTTCTTGCTCCTTGATGGTCTTCTCGAGGTCGGCCACCTTCTTGCAAAGACGGGCGATGGTGCGATCCTTCTTTTCACGCTGGAGGCAAAGAGACTGGCGGTCCTTGACAAGCAGTTAGAAAGTCTAGGCCTTCTAGGCGGCAATGGCACGGTTGTGGTTGGCAAACTCCCTAGCATTGTCCAATTCCTTCTGGCGATCGTACAACAGGAAGTCAAGGTTCTCCACTTGACGCTTCAACTCCGGGTGACTGGGCATCTCCATTGGCATTCCCATGAAGTCACGCCTTTCATAGTGCGCAAAGCGGGTTCCTTGGATTTGGTTGACACTGAGGGCACATAGACATGCGAGAGCTTCATGCATTGCCCTAGCTAATCCATATATACAGGTATTCTCTCTTATGGAGAATTGGATTCTCCCGGACGTTGGTGCTTCTATGCTTCCTCGAAGATCAGCGGTGACTAGCCATTGTAAATCTCCTCCTAGGGGTCCAGGAAGTTGAGCTCCAAGAAACCCCAGATGTGGGCGTACCAATAACTCAGACAGTGAATCTAGATCCCTCTCGAAGATCAGTTGGCCTCCATTGCCCAACTGGTAAAACTTGCTGAACTGAGTCTCCATCTACAAGAATTAAGGATGAGGAAGTTAGTGAAGTGATGTGAGACCAGACACATGGCTTAATAGGATTGATAGAATACTCATACCTACAAGTTGCAACTTCTTTTTCGGAAGCTCATTCAAAAAGAACTCTAAGGTTAAGCGTGCTTGGCCTAGAGCAATTCTAGGATGGGTGACCGACCGGGAAGTGGGTAACGGGTGCGCACGAGTAAGGACAAAGTGCGCAGAAAAGACTAGTGTTGGTCTGTGGGGCCAGTCTAGATATCCTATTAAGCTACCAGGAGTGACACCCCCCGGGCCTAGGAGTGGACGGGGTGTAACAAAGTGGTATCAGAGCCGACCTCGCGGTTAAACGGGTGTGTGCGGGTTAGTGGCGGGACATGTGGAGCATAGCGCGTGTGGCCCGGAGTGGACACGACATGGCACATGTGCTGGCACTGGACGCACATACGCGTGCCAAGAGGGAACGTTCTTGGGGTGTGCTTGATCGATGAGGGCATCGATCTTCTAAAGGGTGGGTGTATGTGAGACCAGACACATGGCTTAATAGGATTGATAGAATACTCATACCAACAAGTTGCAACTTCTTTTTCGGAAGCTCATTCGAAAAGAACTCTAAGGTTAAGCGTGCTTGGCCTAGAGCAATTCTAGGATGGGTGACCGACTGGGAAGTGGGTACCGGGTGCGCACGAGTGAGGACAAAGTGCGCAAAAAAGACTAGTGTTGGTCTGTGGGGCCAGTCTAGATATCCTATTAAGCTAACAGGAGTGACACCCCCCGGGCCTAAGAGTGGACGGGGTGTTACAAAGTGGTATCAGAGTCGACCTCGCGGTTAAACGGGTGTGTGCGGGTTAGTGGCGGGACATGTGGAGCATAGCGCGTGTGGCCCGGAGTGGACACGGCATGGCACATGTGTTGGCACTGGACATACATACGCGTGCCAAGAGGGAACGTTCCTAGGGTGTGCTTGATCGATGAGGGCATCGATCTTCTAAAGGGTGGGTGTATGTGAGACCAGACACATGGCTTAATAGGATTGATAGAATACTCATATCAACAAGTTTCAACTTCTTTTTCGGAAGCTCATTCGAAAAGAACTCTAAGGTTAAGCGTGCTTGGCCTAGAGCAATTCTAGGATGGGTGACCAACAGGGAAGTGGGTACCGGGTGTGCACGAGTGAGGACAAAGTGCGCAGAAAAGACTAGTGTTGGTCTGTGGGGCTAGTCTAGATATCCTATTAAGCTACCAGGAGTGACACCCCCCGGGCCCAGGAGTGGACGGGGTGTTACAAGTGATCAAGTGTGTCAAATTTTATGTAGTAATGTAAGAATTGGAGGAACATGAATTTTGGGAAAGAATGAATTCCCAAGGGTAAGAGAGGAAATAGTTTTTTTTTCATAAATACTCACTTTGGTTTTGAAATTTAGCTTTTTTTCGGACGTCCATTCTAACTAGGGTCTCCTATGGTCAGGATGGCTTTGATACCAACTTGTCAACACCCAGATTTTTAATCGCAGGTGCCTGTTATGTCATACATCGCAATCCCAGGATTACCATTTTTGCGAGATATAACAGATTGGATATCACAGTACATCATCCATTACAAACCATAATAAGGTCTTACACGAATAAAGGATCTCATGATCCAGTCTTAATACAACAAGCAACTGAATAAATAATAAGCATAGCGGTGGAGTCCATCTTGAGTGGAACAGGCAATGCTGACGATGGAAGATAGTCCTAGTTATCATAGCCGTCCTACTGTCCTTCATCTTGGTAATCTCCTTCATAGTCCGGCCATGAGAATAGCCAGGGACAAAAGCCATGAGTACTCTTTAAGTACTCGCAAACTATCACTAACAAGTAAGGTAGTTCTAGTGGGAAATGCTAAACTCTAAGTTAACTATAAAGTTAAGTTTGAAACCTAAGCTGAGTTCAGAAACAAAGAAAGATAAAATAAAGTTCTAGAATCACTTAAGTGGGGAAGCTAGTGCCATAGTCACAACCCTGTTGTGGTCAAGTCAAGATTCATCATTCATTTTGAAAACATCTAACAACGAAATAGTATGGCCACTCCAACTGTCCATAACCACGGAGGTGGCTATTCGAATAGTTTGACACTCTACAAAGGTGGTACACTTTCACCATAAGATTCGATACATCTGTCAGGGATAACCCTGAATCATCATACTTAGTATGCAGATAATCAAACATAACCTTTCCTTTACACACCCTAGTATAAGCACCTCTCCTATGAGCATGGCCTCCCAACCATGACCATCTGTCATCTTGGGCACTGCATAGGTGGACAACATTGAGAGGTAGCCTCAACTCAAACCTCTCCCGCGAGGGAACTAATACTAATGCATATAAAATTCCGGCTAAACCTTACCCAATTCAGGTATTGTGGTTGTACGGTAAAATTGGAATGGTATCGCATCCGAATCCAACCATTAGTTTTTGTAAAAGGGCTAAGGCTCATGCCTCAACATTTTCATCATCATAAACCATTGTGTTTCCCAACACATGTCAAAACATCTCAATAGAATGACTCATCATTCCAAGGTTTTCACAATTCATTTTCACCAAGTGTTCCCATCTAAAGTGACTCAAGTTTTGATTTAGCTCTATGATACTAAGTTAAGAGTGTTCACTAAGATGGGGTGCTAATCTCAATCTCATGCCATAGAATGACATCTAAGGTTATCTAGATAGGTCAAGTTTTATACTTTTTATGCTACCTACAACAAGTAAGGACTTTGGTAAAGTAAAGAAAGTAAAAGCTTGAAAATAAAACTTGGGGTAAGTACTAGTCAAAGTGGTATAACCAAAGCATGCCTAAGGCACCTTGCTTAGATTATCTAGTTTAATTCTAGCTTGCTAACAATAGCTTGCAAGTGTTAGATTGCATTGTTAATGATGGCTTGCCTTGTGTAGTGCAGTGGTTGAAGTTTTCTTCCTCCTCCTCTTAGTAGAACTCCTCCTCCTCGTAGACTTGGTTGGTACTATCGTCTATAAATACATACAGAGTACACAATGACCAAACAATACTTAACTAGTCTACTTAGCACACTAAGGCACATATTTGATGATCTATTATCATCACAAGGTTTTGTTAACTAGCTTCATTCTTTTTATTTAAGAAAAGTAATTTCTACTCATTAAAAATAACTAAGATTTAATATTCTCCACTTAAAATATGGGATCATGTGGACACATGTCATCACCACATATTCTAACATATGGGAATGTGATTTAAAGGTTGGATCACATTTTAATAAGTTTAAGTTTAAAATTTAATGATTTAAAGTGACTAGAAATGCCTATATAGCATTATTTTGGTACTAGTCCAAAGTCACTACATGTAAACCTTAATATTATTCATATTCAGATAGGTATGGTTAAATGTGATTTTTGAGAGTTGGCATCAACTCTAAAGCTATTATGGTTGATTTTATAAAAATGTTTGAATGTGCAAATGCTTCCGTCTTGTTATTTTTACTAGGAGAGATCTCTAACTCTAAATGAATTAAATCCAACGGTCTTTGATAGATATTTTTAGAAGCTTTCCAACAAAATTTGAATAACTCAATTTGGTTCAGTAAATCTTCCTGAATTGATTTTTGAACGAAAGGACAGAATTGGATTTAAACTTAAATAGAAAAACACTTATTTGAATTCGTGGGCTAGCGCGGGAAAGGAAATGGGCCGGCCCAGTGACGCTCAACGGCGCAAAGGGCGACTGACAGGTTGGTCCCGCTTGTCAGCGAGACTTAA
Source organism: Avena eriantha (assembly GCA_910589775.1). Taxonomy (NCBI): domain Eukaryota; kingdom Viridiplantae; phylum Streptophyta; class Magnoliopsida; order Poales; family Poaceae; genus Avena; species Avena eriantha. The sequence goes on from OU342746.1 coordinate 14,180,364, forward strand.
AACCCAAAACGGTATGGGACGATCTAGGCGCTACGATTAGAACCTAGATCAACGGTCCACAGTCGCCGTCGACGACGGACTTGTCGCCGGCAAGACCGAACCCTAAACGGACGGTGGGGGTCTACTAGGGACGTACCAGGGCTCTAGCTAGTGCGGCGAGGCAGGCGATCAAACTGGACGGCGACGACGGACTCAGGCGAGGTCACGGCAGGGGCTGCGGTGGGCGGAATCGACGGTAGCATCTCCTCCTCTACAGCGGGCTCCTCCGGTGCAATTCTGGCGAACTACGGCTCGAGCAGCTCTAACGAGAGGTGGGGAAGGATCAGTGGTGAGAGGGGAGTTGAGTGGTGTGAAGAAATGGTGCTGGGGAGGGCTCCTTATATAGGCTCGACGAGGGGACCGAGGGGGCGACGGTGAGCTCGTCGGTGACGACGATACAGGGCGCTATCGGCATGGGCGGCGTAGGCAGACGGTGGCTTGCCTCCTGGCGGTGCTCTACAACTTAATGGCACGGCTAGGGGCGGTGGCATATGGTCGGGAGCGTCGCGCGCTCTAGGAGACAGAGGCGGTGCTCGACGCACCGCTCGACGACTGTGGGTTGCGCGGCGGTGCACGACCGTGTCTGGCAGGGTGCTGGGGTTGAGGCGGAGCGGCGTGCGCGGTATGGCGTCAAGGTGTGGTCTGCTACGTGCTGGCGGCGATCGTGCTCTGGCGCGCTCTGGCTGGCTCGCAGAGAGAAAGGGCAACGACGCTGGGGAGTGGTCCAGGGGCTGGGGTTGATTGAGGGGTGGACAGGGATGTGCGGTAGTGTTGGGCGGAGCTAGGGGACTTGCTGTTTGGTGCGACGCGGTCCCTGGCGCATTGCCCGCTTCTGGTCGGCGGTGACCACAAAGTGGCGACGCTCCACTGCTGCTCTAGGTCGGTTAGTAGCGTAGTTATGTGGTGGTTAGAGTTAGGGGAGACAAGGTGACCAAATGGAGGCCAAACACTCGACAAGGCATTGATCAAGCAATAATGTTTGTTAGGCAGAAAAATGGTGCATGCCACCTGTTCGATCAAATGGCCGCAAGAACAAAAATTTTGAATTTTGGTGGAGTTGTTGATCACATGCTTGAGCATCTAGGGTTGCTTGGGATTTGAAAATGGAGTTCATTTGAGTGGTTTTGAAATAAGTGTGATCTTGATACCTACACTAGATTCCATTTTCAAATGTCATTTAAATTTAGTGTTTGAATGTTTTTGGGATGAAACAAAGTGGGCCTTGGTACATCACTACTTGTACTAGCAAGGTGTGCAAAGATCCACAATTATTTCTGTTAAGATTTGAGTTGTAGGAATAGCCAAAGTAGGCATGGTGATTAAAATGGCCCAAATGACCATTTGCTTATTTTATTCATTTTGATTTGTTTTTCTTTGGGATTTGTTTGGGAATGATCTAGATGATGTTTAATTCACCTTAGAATCATTTTACAACCAATGGATCACTCAAACATGGCAATTCAAATCAAGTCCTAAATTAAATGCACACACATATGAATGCTTAATTATTTTTAAATGGAAAAGTTTTTGTTAACTCTAAATTTTATGATTTGGATATTAATAACCTTGGATTAGAGTTTTGGGATGTTACAAACCTTCCCCCCTTAAACAAAATCTCGTCTCGAGATTTAAGAAAGAAAACTAGGAACTAAAGAGATCTGGGAACTCAGTCCTAATGTAATCTTCTCGCGCCCAAGTGGCTTCCTCTTCGGCATGGTTGCTCCATTGAATCTTGAGAAATTTGATACTTCTGGTCCTGGTGGTTCTGTAGGCTTCCTCCAAGATATGGATGGGCACTTCACAATACGTCGGTTCCTTATTGATATCAACCGCTCGGTGATCGATGTTCTTGAAAACTTCAGTCTTCTCCGACACTTCTAGGCATTTGCGAAGTAACGAGATATGGAACACATTATGGATGGCTGACATCTCTTCAGGTAGTTCCAGTTGATACGATACTTCTCCTCGACGATTTAGAATCTTGAATGGTCCGATATATCTGGGGGCTAACTTTCCTTTTAGAGTTAATCGTTTAGCAAAGTTTAACCTAATTTCATGATACAGTGAGCAAAGTTTGACCTAATTTCATTAAATAGTTAGGATGCAAAATCTTAGCAAAAGATGAACCTGTCGTCAAAACTCTCGGTGGTTTTTGATATATATTAATTGACCCCCCCGATGGGTATCTCCAAGAGCTCTTTCGTAAAACTTTCAAAGCGACCTACAATTTACCTGTAGATGACCTTGGTCGTTCGGGTTGAAATAAACCCGATAGTGTCCATATACATGGTAGGACAATATTGTGAAGCTATTTTTCCAACTTATCTAATCCCATGATTAGAGTTTTGATGGCATGTGGTGCACAAGACATGATAGGATATCATGAGTAAAACTTTTGTTTTTTGTTTATTCAATGTGATCAATGGTCAAAACTGGTTCAAAATTGCCTTCCCTCCCGATGTTTGGCCGATATTTTGGATAAGCTTCCCTCCTGATGTTTGGGAAGCAAGTGAAAATTTCAAAAACCAGAAAAGTTTGAATTTTTGTGCCGCCAAGGACCAAAGTGGTTTCGTTCCTATGTACTCCTCCTCGTCCCTACTCCACACCAACGCGCGGCTGCCGAACACACCAGAGAAACAGAGCCGCCGTACCAAGGCACACGTGCGCAGCGCCACGCTCTGGACGAGGGGAGAGAGATCAGCCGGACCGGTGAGCGAGGGGAAAGGGGAGGAGAGATGGAGCATAGGGAAGGAGAGAGAGAAAACACATGATTTGTTTTGTGTGCATAGGTCCTGAAATTTACTACTAGTAGAGTGTACACTGTAAGGCTGCAGGAGTACCTCGTGTCAGAAACCCATCATAACTTTGCTCTGACATGGAACTGCCTTCAACTTCTCTTCGTTGCTGCCCTCTTCCCCTGCCAACGTTTTATTCTCTCAGCATGTAAACGCGTGGACAGAGGTGACCATATGTCTAAGCAAAGAAATATACTACTCCCGCATTGTGTAAAAAAGCACACCTTAATAAGGCTCAAATAGTAAATCGTATGACATATCATCACTATATAAAATTATAATTGGTAAAGCACAAAAAATTATAAATTTGATCAACATCTACTATATAAAGTATGAGTGTATATTTTGTCCTTGTACTTTCTATCATCATGTGTAGAAGTCAAAGATTATTTGCTACCTAACACTTGAAATTTTTGGTAACATGGTCTAGAGAAACGAGGGAGAAGATTCTATTATGATCGAGAAGTGTGTTTGGAGAGGTTTATGCATAGTGCATTCATTGTGTTCAAGACTATCAATAGAATCTTCTAGATGCTAGAATGGAAAAGAATATCCAATGGCTAGAAATGCTGGGATTCGTGAGTCTTGATCCAACGGTCAACATTCAAAGTTATTCGTACACTAATCTCATCATCACTCGGAAAATTGAGAATGTTCTTTCCTGATAGTTGGAACTCACACCGGCGGTACTGATTACTACAAGAAGATGCATCCATGTATCTCCAAAGAGACATTTAATTAAAGAAAAATCTATCGCGCTTACTTGTAGCTCAAGTTTGAGCTAATTTTTCGTTAAATTGTCAAGATGCAAAATCTTAATTAGAAAGGAGTTAACCAGGAATTTGGTCAACATCTATAAATTGGTAAAGCACAAAAAAATATAAATTTGATCAACATCTATAAGGTATGGGTGTATATATTTGGTCCTTGTACTTTGTATCATCATGTAGAAGTAAAAGATTATTAGCTACCTAACACATGAATTTTTTGATAACATGGTCTAGAGAAACAAGGGAGAAGATTCTAGTATGATGGAGAAGTGTGTTTTGAGGTTGTGCATAGCATTCATTATGCTGAAGACTATCAACAGAATCTTCTAGATGATAGGATGGAAAAGAAGATCCAACGGCTCAAAAAGCTGGGATTCGCGAGTCTTGATCCAACGGTCAACATTCAAAGTTATTCGTACACTATATAGTGGTTTGTAATGAAGACTATCAATAGAATCTTCCAGATGCTAAAATAGAAAAGAAGACCCAACGACTAGAAATGTTGGGATTCGCGAGTCTTGATCCAACGGTCAATATTCAAAGTTGTTTGTACACTATATAGTGGCAAGATCATGTAGAAGTCAATGATTATTAGCTACTAGTAAGTTACATGTGAGACTCCGATAGTAGACGTATGACATATCATGACTATATACAATTATAATTGGTAAAGCACAAAAAAATATAAATTTGATCAACATCTATAAAGTATGGGTGTATATTTGGTCCTTGTACTTTGTATCATCATGTAGAAATCAAAGATTATTTAGCTACCTAACACATGAATTTTTTGATAACATGGTCTAGAGAAACAAGGGAGAAGCTTCTAGTATGATGGAGAAGTGTGTTTTGAGGTTTGTGCATAACATTGATTATGTCGAAGACTATCAATAGATTCTTCTAGAAGCTATAATGGAAAGGAAGATCCAATGGCTAGAAACGCTGGGATTCTCGAGTCTTGATCCGAAGGTCAACATTCAAAGTTATTCGTACACTATATAGTGGTAAGATAAGATATGCACACAAAACAAGTTGTGTTTTCTCTCTCCTTCACACTGCCTCATCACCACCACACACACCCCGACCGGCTGACCTCTCCATCGTCCACAGGGTGGTGCTGCCCACGTGCGTCGACCTGCTTTGTCGTTACATTTAACACCCTACGAAGAGAAAGCACCAAGCACACCCCAGCACGCTTGTTCGAAAGTGTGAGGAGCGGTTTTGTGTGTATGTGAAGCAAGTACACACTAGTACGAAGGGTATATGGCTAAGTTGCTCTCTCGAGAAGGAACAGATTGCTTTTCCTTGCTTAACTTTAGAGTTCTTTATGCTAAATTTATGGACCTCTATGTAATTTTCTTTAGGTCTTCGATGCAAATCGTACTTTCTCCCATCATCCATATCAAATTTTAACTACTAGTAAGCGCGGTAGATAGATTCCTCTTAAAATGTCCCAACAATCTTTTGAAGCTCTAACCAGGAATTCAGTACATCGAAAACCACCGAAAGCTTTTTCCTAAAACTTCCAAAGCAATCTATAATTTACTTGTAGTTCAAATTTGACCTAATTTCGATAAATTGGCATAGAGTCTCATTCATGTCGGCAGAGTTAGCTAGGAAGTTTTAAAATTCGCAAAACATGGGAAAATTGAGAATGTTCTTTCCTGATAGTTGGAAACTCACACCTAGAACATCGTTTACTAAAAGAAGATGCACCCATCTACCTTCGACAAGACAACTAATCCAAGAGATATCTATCACACGCTTACTTCTATCTCAAGTTTGACCTAATATAATTTTGTTAAGTTGTCAAGATGTAGAATCTTAGCAAGAAGTTAAACCTATTGTTAAAATTTCGGGACCTTTACTATATATATGCACGCAAAACAAATTGTGTTTTCTCTCTCCTTTCCTGCCTCATCACCATCCACACACCCTGCTGGCCCGCTGATCTCTTGTCTACTACGTGGCGCTGCCCACGTGCATCGACCTGCATTGTTGTTCCATTTCACCCTGCGAAGAGGAAGCACCAAGCACACCCCAACACGCTGGTTCGAAAGTGTGAGGAGCGTTTTGTGTGTTTGTGTGTAGCAAATACAATAGTACGAAGGGTATGGCTCAGTTTCTCTCTCGAGAAGGACCCGAGTGCTTTTCCTTGCTTAACTTTAGGGCCCTTTGTGCTAAATTTATGGACCTCTATGTAATTTTGTCTTTTTTGAGGTCTTCGATGTAAATCGTACTCCCACCGACCGTGTCAAATTTTAACAAAAAGTAAGCACGATAGATAGATTGCTCTTAAAATTTTCCAAATACTTTTTAGGCTAACCAGGAATTCTGTAGTACATCGAAAGCTTTTTCTTAAAACCTCCCAGCTTATAGACAAATTCTGCCACCATAGGTGATGCCCTAATACTAGTATGAAAATAGAAGCTGACGTGACGAGAAAGTACTGCGCTAGGAAGTGGCATATTTAATTTATTGCACAGGGGCGCGTTTTACACGCATTCACGCTTAGCCGGCGTCCTCGATGTAGTCGCTTCTTACATCAGAAAAAAATAAAAAACCTCTTTCAAAGAGCCATCCTATCTTCCCCATCTCGGTTTAGTTTATCCCCACTTGCCGATGCTGCCTGGCTGCATCTCAGGCATGTGCTTCACACATTTTACTCCCCATCTTGCACGCTGCATCACTCCCTCCAGGCCACCAACTCCCTCCTCAAAAAACCACCAACAACTCTACATAGGTCCACCCTCGCCCCCAATCCGTCCGGATGGGATGGCGGATTCGAGGTGCAACCTGTGGCACTGTGGCTAGAGCAAGGTCGGCGACGATGTTTTCAACAAAATCACTATGTGTCTAGACACTATCAGCGTCGTTAGGCTGGTGATACATTGTAAATGTATCTATAATTTTTGATGTTCCATGCTTGGTTTTATTTACTTTCTTATGTTTTGTCCACACTTTGGAGTACTTTTCATATGATTTCTTGGACTAACCTATTAACAAGAGCCACAGTGCCAGCTGCTTGTTTTCTGCTGTTTTTGGTTCCAAGAAGTCAGAAAATGAATATTCTCGGAATTGGACGAGACAAAAGCCAAAGCTGATATTTTACCGGAAGACTCATAGAGCCAGAAGACGAGACGGAGAGGGGCCATAGGGCGGCCACACCATGTGGTGGCGCGGGCTAGCCCTGGCCACGCCACCAGGTGGTATGGGCCCCCTGGCCGCTCACCGACCTTGCCTCTTCACCTATAAGAAGCCTCCCGATGCATAAACCCTAAATCGTCAATCAGAAATCCACAAAAAGTTTCGCAGTGCCGCCGCCACCGAAGGGGAGATTCGAGGGACAGAAAGTCTCTGTTCCGGCACCCTGCCGGGATGGGGAAGTGCCCCCGGAGCAATCTCCATCGATCTCCACCGCCATCTCCATCACCATTGCTGATTCGCAGGATGAGGAGGGAGTAGTTCTCTCTCGAGGCTAAGGGTTCTACTGGTAGATATGTGTTCATCTCTCTCTCTATGCATGATCATATTGTGATCATGAGCTTTGTAATCAAGTAGATCTACTTTGCTACTCAAGTGCTTTAATAGATCTCTGCTCTCCCCATGTGTGTGAAAGTGACAGCGTGCACACCATGGTGGCACTTAGGCTAGAGATTACAAATACTTGTTATGAGTTATATTTGGAGTTGGATGTTTCTATGAAATTGTGGTGTTTGTTGGAACCATCTAGAGCTCAAGGAGATAGTGTGGGGTTATCTAGATGGGGAAAGCGAACTTTGAGGTGTGCTGTTATAGCCCTACATGGATTAGAGTGTCCAACCAGAGAGTAGTTCAGAGTAGTATCATAAAGAGAAGATATTTATATGAGAGTGTTCAGTAATGAAAGTATGATCCCTAGGCCTTGTTTCTAAACATTGAAAGACTGTTTGCAACTAGATTTGTTACATGTTTGCTTGCTTTCATCTTTTTGCCTTTAGTCTTTTCCTCCCATTAAGCTATTTTCTGGCACCATTGTCTTATATCCATACCACTTGTATTTCACTATCTCTTTGCCGAACTAGTGCACCTATACACCTGACAAGTGTATTGGGTGTGTTGGGGACACAAGAGACTTCTTGTATCTTGATTGTAGGGTTGCTTGAGAGGGATACCTTTGACCACTTCCTCCCTGAGTTCGATAAACCTTGGGTAATCCACTTAAGGGAAACTTGCTGCTGTTCTACAAACCTCTGCACTTGGAGGCCCAACAACTGTCTACAAGAATAGAAGTGCGTAGACATCAAGCTATTTTCTAGCGCCGTTGCCGGGGAGGTAAGGTAAAAGGTACTCACATCCTCCGTTGTGAGTGCTCGAAGTTATTTCCTTTAGATTCCACAATTTTGTCTTTTTGTTTCTTATTTTCACTAGTTAGGCTTGTAGCATCCCAATTGTCTAACAATTGTAATACTACTTGGTCTAGTAATATAAGGGCTACTTCCTACATATAATGGTTGCATCATAATTATGCCATGCTCATGTCATCATGCCACCTTGCATTTGAGCATCATATAAAACCTTTTCCATTTGGTTCTTCTCTCATATGCATTATTAATTTTATTTGGCTCTTGTTAAATTGTATTTGATTCTTGATAAATGCTTGGTGCCCAAATTGAGTTGGGGCCATATCTTTTATTCCACTCCACCACTTTTCTTTGTCACCACCTTATAATTCAACCATCCTTAATTACGCATGAGTTTTTATTTTGCTTTTCATCTAGCTCATGTGAGTTGGGAGGGATCCAATTCCATTCTTTTGGCTTGACCTAGATCCATATTTTGGAATGCATAAGAATAATGCCATGTTATTTATTATTGTTTTCACAAGAATAAAACATGGTAATTAATTATTATGCATGGGCCATGCAAGAGTATCACCATCTTTAGCTCTTTTGTTATCTCTTTGTTTTTAGTGGATCTTTATTTTGTGGGATTCTCTCCATCTCTCTCCACCACCCCCATGTTCCCAACAAAACCTTTTCCCCATCATGCATGGTCATGTGGGATTTTCCCCTTGATTTTCAAAACCCTCTCTCTCTCCCTCCCTCTCTCTCCTCTATTGTTCCCTCACCATCAACTTGTGCTCAACCACTAAGTCTCACCTCACTCCATAGCCATCTCTTTTCCCTTTTAAATCAAATTTGCAAAAACTTCCAAAAAGGGTTATTTTTGGGCTGGTTTGAATCTGCAACAAAACAAAAACAAAACAGTTAATAAAATAAAAAGAAATAAAGAGAGAGGCCAGCAGCAGCCCTCCCTACCTGGTCGCAGCCCAGCAGTAACTCCGGTCCACCTCTGCTTCCCTCCTGGGCCGCCCCTCCTTTTTCCCCTGGCCCGTACCCCTTCACCGTCACGCCGTCTTCCCCCTGTTCCTCTTCTCCGTCGCCCGCCTCTCTCCTCTGCTCTGACGGAAGCGAGCAGGTGGCCGTCTCCGCTGTCTGCCGCGTCAGCTCACGCCTCCCGTAAGCCATCTCCCCTCCTTCTTATCCTCGCGCTGAGCCACGCCTGTTCTCGAACCCTAGCTCCCTTCTCTGTTTCCCCTTTCCCTCTTCTCCGCCGTACCATGCCCGCCGCCAGTCAGAGCTCCACGACGCCATTTCCGTCCTAGCTGGTGACCGAGGACTCACCGGGGAGCACCGCTGCAGACCGTGGCGTCATTTCCGCCTGCTAGGAGAAGCCGTACCCGCTCGGACCCGCCCCCCTCGCCAGTGAAACGAGCACCACCGCCGCGACCTCGTCGTCCCCCTCCGCTCCGCCCGTCCCGTCCTCTGATTCCCTGGGGAATCAGACAAGGTGAGCGCCCCCCTCGTTCCTCTCCCGTTTCCTTCCCTCCGCGTGCCGAGCGCCGCCCGAATTTGACCCCCGCCGGTGAGGTGCCCCGCCGACGAGCAGACCTAGGCCGTGCGCCCCCTTTTTTCCTCGAGGCCCTCCGCCCGGTATAGTCCCCTTCCGACGAGCCTCCCTGAACGAGATCTATAGCTGGTAGATCCCTCTCCGTGTTTCGTTTTGGAGGCATCACGAGTTTCGCCGTAACGCCGACGCTAGCCTCGCCGGAACTCGCCGATGTTGGTAGGTTGTCGCCACGGTTCAGAAGACAGACGTCAGGTTCAGTTCAGAGCACGGGCGCCGTTTCGCGACCCCCCCCCCCCCCCCCCCCCCGCAACTTTTGTCGATCACGCATAGGTCCCTCGCAGCCCCAGCAACCCCACGAGTCAGTCCCTGTGAGATTTTGCAAAAAGGCACCGGTAGTTTCCCTGTTCTCCACCGCACGGGCCTTAAATCCCCCACGCGTCGCCTCCAGGATGGCGACGCAAGCGTGTGGCCCCATCATCACCCAGCCCCACTAGTCAGCCTCAGTGGCTAGCAAGCCTCAGTGGCTAGCAAGCCCTGCGTACGAAAAGGGCCGCTGGGCCGTTTTAGCCAGCTCAGCACCGCGCCGGTTCCAGACTCGCATGTCAGTGACTGTGGCTAAGTTCGGCTGAGTATTAAAAGTCTGCCTGTTTATCTGTTTTAATAAAACAAATTCAGAAATGTTTAAATATGTTCTAAATCTTTTTTAAATAATTTTTAAATTATAAATCCAAATAATACAAATAGTATATGTTTTTGAATCAGAAAAATGTGAGGAATTCAAATATGCTATTCAAAATAATGTTTGAACACTTTAAATTTTCGAGATGATTAAAATTACAATAAAATCCCCTTTTCTTAATAAATTAATAACTTTAATTCTATAACTCCAAATTTGACAAATAACATGTCTAAATCGATCAGCGCGACGAGCCCGTTCTATCTATGTATTCCTTGTTCTCAATTGAAGCATGCATCAGGTCATTATTAAAAATCAGAACTGTTTATGACAATAAAACTTGGTTAAATAATTAATAAAATGCTTTATTCTTGTACCACACCTCACCCTTGCCATGCTACTTTAATGCCATGTAAATTGTGCATCATTCATCATGGCACGCTTGTTTGCTTGTCGCATTTTAATTCATATGCTTGTGCACTTTATTTATGTTGGCCCTTGTTTGTTTGGTTCTTCTTCGAATATACGCCCAACAGGAGAATTACCAGGAATCACAGGAGTTCTACCCAGATCCATCTCTCGCTTCAACTGAGCTGCCAGGCAAGCACTACCACATGCTTGCATACATATAGTACCTATTGCCTCTATCTTATTCTTGCATCATTGAGTCGCGATTGCATTAAATTGAATCCCAAGTACTGCATAGCCTTTACTTTTAAACCCCACCGAAGCTTGTTCCTCCATCCCATGAGCCATTACTACAGGAGTTGTTTGAGCCATGCGAGTCGTAGAAAAGCATGTGTAGGGTATGTGAGTGTCTGATGGATAACGAGGTACCTAAACAACTTAACCTGAGTAGTAATGGGATAACTAATGAAAGAGGCACCGGTGAGCAATATCTGCTATCTTGTTTTTCATGCTCACTTGTGTCCCATAGGACCCCGAGTACTTGATTCCTGTTCCTTGACTATTCGCACTATCCACATCCGGGAGGCCTTATGGACCCCCTGAGCCACAGCTTGATTCATTCTTATTTCTTGGGGCCACAATTAGTTTGGGGCTTTATTACTATCCTGTACTTATGCCATGTTACTGCTTTATTTAAGATTGTGCGAGGAGCACCTGTACTGTTTTGGATCGCGCCACGTTTTCGCGGTATCGACAAGCCCAGTCACATTTTTGGGTTCCCAGTCGTTTACAGCCGTCGTCGCAAACCCTGGGTCCATCTCGGAGCCGGCCAACTTCGTTGCGGGTAGCTTATTGGGGTGGCCCCCTGAAATATTTCTGAATCCTGTGATCGCTTTGTCGTGAATGCCTCGTTGGGTTTTGAGTTGGTTTTTCCGAGGTTGATCGAGTGTGTGTTGCTATTCGTGCACCCCTGCAGGGTAAATCTTTCTGAAAGCCGTGTCCGCGGTTATGGACGACTTGGAGCACAGTTTCTCGATCATAGACAAGTCTAACTAAAGAACCACTTTTAAATTGACTAAGTACCTGACTAGTAAATAGTGCAATACCCATGGAATGGTTAATAAAACTGCCAACAGATGGGGGTTGTTCATCCGCTTCCTCGTTGGTAAGCGAGGAGGAGGATGGATCTGTTAATTATACTGTTATAACTATTGTTCTTAATTCACGGACATCCGTCTATCATTGGTGAGGAGGATGGTTAGCTAGTATCTATAGACTTGTTAGATGTTATCTTTTGCTGCAATTGCGTCACCCTAGGTTGTGTCCCCTTTAGAGGCATAAAGACTTGCTGAGTACCCCTAGGGTCTCACACGATAAATTGTTTGATTCAGATGAACAGGTGTACTCGCAAGATGGATACTGAGTGGAGGAGACGGATGATGTTGGCAACAATCACTCGATGTAGAGATTCCGGGAACGGGGATCCATGAGATCTGTGGGCGGGATGTGTTATTTATGTGGCATCTTATGCCGATTTGCTTCTTATCCGTACTCGGATCTTGTTTTCTGCTTCCGCCTGATACTCTGATGTTTGATGTATGAAGAGCTATCCTAAAATATTATCTCTATCTAGGATATTTGAATCTTGCCGTATGGCGTCGCAATATTTCTATTTCTTTTAGATGGAATGGCTCTGAGGACTGTTGTATGTGGCTTGCATACATACTCATTTGTGTATGTAGTTGATCCCTTCGCCTGCCGATTACGCCGCTCGTTCTTGTCCCGATGATCTGAAAGTGGTTAGGACGGCCGAAAGGTCTACCGTGAGTGGCCCCCGGCCCCACCGTACTATTTTAACCACTTTCGCTCATCCCGGCATGTAACTAAGAGCGTAATTCACCGAGGTAGTTACAATTGGTATCAGAGCCATCCCGCCCTTCAGGGTCTCAGCCAAAATGGTCGTTGTTAGTCTAGCAAATATTTTGGTAGTTATGTATACTAGGGGAAAACAAAACATGAGAGTAGGACTGCTTCCATTTTTCTTCTTACCCACCCACCCACCCTTTTCTGGTAAGGAAGTGTAACATTTTCAATCCTCTTCTAAAAATTCAAACTAGGATTCACGTGTTCTGGGTTCCGTAGTACCATAGGTTGTGTTTGTGTGTGTGTGTGTGTGAATTCTTTGTCTATCTGTTGCATCCAAATGTTATCTCTATCTGCCTTTTGGTTATCAACTGTTGGTACATTCCATATCGACAGGCCTTTGTAAACCCACGCGATCTATCTGATTTGTTGTATATCGGTGCGATTTGTCTTACTTTTTGTTATCCGACGTTATCTTGTTTGGGGTGTTCGTTTCCGTAGTTACTAATCTTTAGGTTCATCTTAAGAAGAAGGTGTTGGGATATGTGTTTTACTGATTCATGTGCGGAGTAATGATTTGAGTGCGGGATGGAGTCGCGACCATACCACTACTTTTATCATTCGCTCTTGTATATTGAATTAGTAGAGTTACTATTCTTGATTCATTAAGTGGTTTTGCGCATATAGTGGTATTTTAATGCCGAAATTTGCGGAAATTTTTTCTTTGTTAGCTTGTGTACCACACTCCTTGTTCAGTCGTGTGCGTTATGCTTAATATCTTCTAGGTGCCTTGAACTTTGTTGATATTTTAATATCATCTCAGTGAATTGTATCCTTTAATCTCGGTTAATTCCATTTTGGTACTATTTTGGATTATTATCATTCTCCATTATAGTACTGACTTGTGTTTTATATCATTCACAGGATGGCACCACCACGCCGTTCTGAGGAGGACATACCACCTGAACTGGGGGCTGCTTTGGCAAGTATTGCAAATGCCTTGGGCACAATGCAGCAGAACCAGCAGCGCTTCGAAGAAAGCGTGAGGAGGAATGAGTTTGTTCCGTCACCTCCACCTCCCAAGCGAGGAGACATCAAGAGTTTTCTCAAGTTCAACCCACGCCAATTTGAGGTGTCTGATCAGCCACTTGATGCGGATGATTGGCTGCGTGAATTGTCAAGGTTGCTGATGACTGCGGATGTTCCTGAGCAAGAATGGGTCGAATGTGGTACTCACCTTCTGAAGGGAGATGCAGCTCTCTGGTGGGAAAATTACCTCAAGGCAGACCTCTCTGGTTTTCAGCCTACTTGGGAGCAATTCACTGGGGCTTTCAAAGAGAAATATCTATCAGAAATTGTCATGGAAAGGATGAAGGAAGTGTTTCTCAACCTCAAGCAGGGCACTGACAATGTCAATACCTACATCAGAAACTTCATGAACCTTTCTCGGTATGGTGGCGATGAGATCTCTGATGACAAGACGAAGCAAAAGAGGTTTAGGCAAGGGCTCAATGTTTCAATTAAATATGCAATCACTCATGCAAGGCCGGGGTCTTTTCTGGAACTCCAACATACAGCTCTGCAGGAAGAAGCAAGTAGGCAAGTGTTTGAGGAGTCAAAGAAACATAGCCGCGATGCAGCAAGCTCTTCAGCTATGACAGCTCCTTCTAAGCGTCGTGTCTGGGTTCCTAACACTCCACCGTCGCTCCCGGCTCCACCAAGACCGTCAAGCTACGCATCAAGGCCACCAAACTCCTTCACTGCGGCTCCTAGGGGCTACAACCACAACTACCCTTGAGCGCCTGGCGGAGTCCCTGGCTACGTTGCTCCACATCCACCTGGTGCTTGCTATACTTGTGGAAACACTGGGCATCAACACCGGAATTGTCCTATGAACAACAAAGCTCTTCCACCACCACCTCCAAGACCTGCGGCAAGTTCTCCTTTGGTTCATGCACCTCCACCTCGGGCTCTCAACATCAACACCAAGCCTGGGTCTACGGTTGCTCGTGCCAACTGTGTCAACGTCGCTCAAGCTGAGCATGCACCTGGAGTTGTCATGGGTATGCTTCCGGTTAACTCAGTTCCTGCACAAGTTTTATTTGATTCTGGTGCTTCACATTCTTTCGTGTCATACAAGTTTGCGGAGAGTAATGGGTTACCTTCTGATGCTTTACCAACTTGCCTCATGGTGCAATCTCCTGGATCAAACATGAGGGCTTCTAAAATCAGCCATGGCAATCAAATTGAGATTGGTGGCTCTTCGTTTCCGGCTTCCTTAATTATTCTGGGCAATTCTGATATTGATGTTATCTTGGGCATGGATTGGTTAACAACAAATGCAGCTGTGATTGATTGTGCTGACCGTTCGGTTTCTCTAAAAATTCCTGAAGGCCATATAGTCTATTCTCCAAGTCTGACTCCTGCAATTCAGCTTTACTCTTTGGCGGCTCTGAATGATGATGCTATGGAAGGTATTCAGAGTGTTCCGGTAGTCTGTGAGTTTCCAGATGTTTTTCCTGAAGAGTTACCGGGGATGCCTCCTGATCGTGAGGTCGAGTTTGTCATTGAACTTGAACCTGGTACCGCTCCTATCTCCAAGCGGCCTTATAAAATGGGTCCTGCTGAGTTGGCTGAACTCAAACGCCAGCTGGATGAACAAGAGAAGTTGGGTTTCATTCAGCACAGTACTTCTTCTTGGGGTAGTCCAACCATCTTTGTGAAGAAGCGAGACAAGACTGATAGACTTTGTGTTAACTATCGGGCTCTCAATGCTAAAACCATCAAGGATAAATATCCCCTTCCGCGGATTAATGATCTATTCGATCAGTTAGCTGGAGCTGTGGTATTCTCTAAGCTTGATTTGAGAAGTGGATATCATCAAATCAAGATTCGCAAGGAAGATGTTCCCAAAACAGCTTTCACCACTTGCTATGGCCTGTATGAGTACACGGTCATGTCTTTCGGTCTCACCAACGCACCTGCCACCTTCTCGAGGCTTATGAACTCGGTTTTCATGGAGTATCTTGATAAGTTCGTTGTGGTCTATCTGGATGACATTCTAGTCTATTCTAAGTCTAAGGAAGAACATGAAGAACACCTTTGGTGTGTCCTAAACAAGCTTCGTGAGAGCGCCTGTACGCTAAGTTCTCCAAGTGTGAATTCTGGCTGCCTCAAGTCACCTACCTTGGTCACGTCATCTCTGCCAAGGGCATTGCCGTCAACCCAGAAACTATTAAGACAATTATGGACTGGCTTCCACCCATAAATGTCAAAGAAGTCCGGAGTTTCCTTGGTTTGGCCAGTTACTGTCGTCGCTTCGTTCAAAACTTCTCAAAGATTGCAAAGCCTCTTACCGATCTCCTCAAGAAAGGCAAGAAATACCTTTGGACTCCTGCTTGTCAAGCAAGTTTTGAAACACTCAAAGAGAAGCTCACTTCCACACCAGTCTTAGTTCCTCCAGATACATCAAAGCCTTTCCAGATATTCTGTGATGCCTCATTGCAAGGATTGGGTGCGGTCCTTATGCAAGAAAAACAAGTTGTGGCTTATGCCTCTCGGCAGTTGAAGACGCATGAGATCAACTATCCTACACATGACCTCGAACTCGCAGCAGTTGTCTTTGCGTTAAAAGTATGGAGGCATTACTTGCTTGGCAACCGTTGTGAGATCTTTTCCGATCACAAGAGTCTGAAGTATATCTTCACACAGCCTGACCTCAACCTTCGTCAGAGGAGGTGGATTGAAACAATCAATGATTTCAATTTGACCATCAACTACACTCCGGGCAAAGCTAATGTCATGGCCGATGCTCTCAGCCGAAAAGCTTATGTCAACAACCTCATGGTGGAAGAACAACATCCTCTCTTGTGCGAGGAATTCCGCAAGCTCAACCTTGAAATTGTGGATCAAGGGTATCTTCTGAACCTTCTAGCAACACCGCTCTTGGAAGAAAAAGTTCGCTCCATTCAACTTGGTGATCCTTACACTAAAAAGATCATCTCCAACATTCAACTTCCGAAGTATGAGTCTTTCCACGTCGACGACCAAGGCACTCTTTTCTTTGAACACCGGATGTTTGTTCCGAACTACCCGGGTTTAAGAGAGCAAGTTCTCAAGGAGGCGCATGATTCTGTTATTTCTATCCACCCTGGCAGCACTAAGATGTACATGGATTTGAAAACATAGTATTGGTGGCCTGGGCTGAAATGATATTGTGCCAAGTATGTCTCGGAGTGTGATGTCTGTCGCAGAGTTAAAGCTGTCCATCAGAAACCTTCCGGTCTTCTACAGCCATTGAAGCCTCCGGAATGGAAATGGGAGAAAGTAGAGATGGACTTCATCACTGGTTTTCCAAGGTCGCAGAAGGGCAACAATGCAATCTTTGTTGTCATCGACAGGCTTTCTAAAGTAGCTCATTTCTTTCCAGTCAAGGAAATAATTTCTGCAATTCAGTTGGCTGAGCTCTATATCAACAGAATTGTCTCCCTGTATGGGGTTCCTCTTGAGATCAGTTCAGACCGTGGAAGCATCTTCACTTCCAAGTTCTGGGGAAGTTTCCAAAATGCTTTGGGAACAAAATTGAACTTCAGCATAGCTTACCACCCTTAGTCGCAAGGACAAGTTGAAAGGATCAATCAGATTCTAGAAGATATGCTCCATGCTTGTGTTATCTCTTTCGGCATGAAGTGGGAAGAATGCCTTCCTTATGCTGAATTCTCTTACAACAACAGCTTCCAGAAAAGTCTAAAGATGGCACCATTTGAGGCTCTCTATGGTCGCAAATGCAGAACTCCGATTGGTTGGTCGGGTGCAGGTGAAAGAATATTGTTTGGCCCCGACATTGTAACTCAAGCGGAGGAGAAGGTTCACATCATTCTTGAAAACCTGAAGATTGCTCAAAGTCGCCAGAAGAGCAATTATGACAGAAAGCACACGGACATGGAGTATGTTCCTGGTGATCTCGTTTACCTTCGTGTCACTCCCATGAGAGGCACGCACCATTTTGGTATCAAAGGAAAGCTGGCTCCTAGATACATCGGTCCTTTCAAAATTCGTGGAAGAAGAGGAGAAGTTGCTTATGCTCTTGAGCTCCCTGAAAAACTCAAGGTCCATGATGTTTTCCATATCTCTCAACTCAAGAAGTGCTTCAAGGATCCCGGCAGGACCGTGGACCATGAACTCATCAACCTCCAAGAAGATCTGTCTTATCGAGAACACCCCATAAAAATTCTGGAAGTCACAGAAAGAAGGACTCACAACAAGTCCATCAAGTTCTGCAAGGTGCAGTGGTCGCACCATTCCGTTGATGAAGCCACTTGGGAACGTGAAGATGAGCTCCGTGCCAAGTATCCTACCCTCTTCGAGTCTTCTTCTTCTTCCTAGAATCTCGTGGCGATATTCCTGTTTAGTGGGGGAGAGTTGTAGCATCCCAATTGTCTAACAATTGTAATACTACTTGGTCTAGTAATATAAGGGCTACTTCCTACATATAATGGTTGCATCATAATTATGCCATGCTCATGTCATCATGCCACCTTGCATTGGAGCATCATATAAAACCTTTTCCATTTGGTTCTTCTCTCATATGCATTATTAATTGTATTTGGCTCTTGTTAAATTGTATTTGATTCTTGATAAATGCTTGGTGCCCAAATTGAGTTGGGGGCATATCTTTTATTCCACTCCACCACTTTTCTTTGTCACCACCTTATAATTCCACCATCCTTAATTACCCATGAGTTTTTATTTTGCTTTTCATCTAGCTCATGTGAGTTGGGAGGGATCCAATTCTATTCTTTTGGCTTGACCTAGATCCATATTTTGGAATGCATAAGAATAATGCCATGTTATTTATTATTGTTTTCACAAGAATAAAACATGGAAATTAATTATTATGCATGGGCCATCCAAGAGTATCACCATCTTTAGCTCTTTTGTTATCTCTTTGTTTTTAGTGGATATTTCTTTTGTGGGATTCTCTCCATCTCTCTCCACCACCCCCATGTTCCCAACAAAACCTTTTCCCCATCATGCATGGTCATGTGGGATTTTTCCCTTGATTTTTAAAACCCTCTCCCTCTCCCTCCCTCTCTCTCTTGTATTGTTCTCTCACCATCAACTTGTGCTCAACCACTAAGTCTCACCTCACTCCATAGCCATCTCTTTTCCCTTTTAAATCAAATTTGCAAAAACTTCCAAAAAGGGTTATTTTTGGGCTGGTTTGAATCTGCAACAAAACAAAAACAAAACAGTTAATAAAATAAAAAGAAATAAAGAGAGAGGCCAGCAGCAGCCCTCCCTACCTGGTCGCAGCCCAGCAGCAACTCCGGCCCACCTCTGCTTCCCTCCTGGGCCACCCCTCCTTTTTCCCTTGGCCCGTACCCCTTCGCCGTCACGCCGTCTTCCCCCTGTTCCTCTTCTCCGTCGCCCGCCTCTCTCCTCTGCTCTGACGGAAGCGAGCAGGTGGCCGTCTTCGCCGTCTGCCGCGTCAGCTCACGCCTCCCGTAAGCCATCTCCCCTCCTTCTTATCCTCGCGCCGAGCCGCGCCTGTTCTCGAACCCTAGCTCCCTTCTCCGTTTCCCCTTTCCCTCTTCTCCGCCGTACCATGCCCGCCGCCAGTCAGAGCTCCACGACGCCATTTCCGTCCTAGCTGGTGACCGAGGACTCACCGGGGAGCACCGCTGCAGACCGTGGCGTCGTTTCCGCCTGCTAGGAGAAGTCGTACCCGCTCGGACCTGCCCCCTCGCCAGTGAACCGAGCACCACCACCGCGACCTCGTTGTCCCCCTCCGCTCCGGCTGTCCCGTCCTCTGATTCCCTGGGGAATCAGACAAGGTGAGCGCCCCCTCGTTCCTCTCCCGTTTCCTCCCCTCCGCGTGCCGAGCGCCGCCCGAATTTGACCCCCGCCGGTGAGGTGCCCCGCCGACGAGCAGACCTAGGCCATGTGCCCCCCTTTTTTCTCGAGCCCCTCCGCCCGGTATAGTCCCCCTCCGGCGAGCCTCCCTGAACGAGATCTGTAGCTAGTAGATCCCTCTCCGCGTTTCGTTTTGGAGGCATCGCGAGTTTCGCCGTAACGCCGACGCTAGCCTCGCCGGAGCTCGCCGACGTTGGCAGGTTGTCGCCGCAGTTCAGAAGACAGATGACAGGTTCAGTTCAGAGCACGGGCGCCGTTTCGCGAACCCCCCCCCCCCCCCCCCCCCCCCGCAACTTTTGTCGATCACGCCTAGGTCCCTCGCAGCCCCAGCAACCCCACGAGTCAGTCCCTGTGAGATTTTGCAAAAAGGCACCGGTAGTTTCCCTGTTCTCCACCGCGCGGGCCTCAGATCCACCACGTGTCGCCTCCAGGATGGTGACACACGCGTGTGGCCCCATCATCACCCAACCCCACCAGTCAGCCTCAGTGGCTAGCAAGCCCCACGTACGAAAAGGGCCGCTGTGCCGTTTTCGCCAGCTCAGCGCCGCGCCGGTTCCGGGCCCGCATGTCAGTGACTGTGGCTAAGTCCGGCTGAGTATTAAAAGTCTGCCTGTTTATCTGTTTTAATAAAACAAATTCAGAAATGTTTAAATATGTTTTAAATCTTTTTTAAATTATAAATCCAAATAATACAAATGGTATATGTCTTTGAATCAGAAAAATGTGAGGAATTCAAATATGCTATTCAAAATAATGTTTGAACACTTTAAATTTTCGAGATGATTAAAATTACAATAAAATGCCCTTTTCTTAATAAATTAATAACTTTAATTCTATAACTCCAAATTTGACAAATAATATGTCTAAATCGATCAGCGCGACGAGCCCATTCTACCTATGCATTCCTTGTTCTGAATTGAAGCATGCATCAGGTCATTATTAAAAATCAGAACTGTTTATGACAATAAAACTTGGTTAAATAATTAATAAAATGCTTTATTCTTGTACCACACCTCACCCTTGCCATGCTACTTTAATGCCATGTAAATTGTGCATCATTCATCATGGCATGCTTGTTTGCTTGTCGCATTTTAATTCATATGCTTGTGTACTTTATTTATGTTGGTCCTTGTTTGTTTGGTTCTTCTTCGAATAGACGCCCAACAGGAGAATTACCAGGAATCACAGGAGTTCTACCCAGATCCATCTCTCGCTTCAACTGAGCTGCCAGGCAAGCACTACCACATGCTTGCATACATATAGTACCTATTGCCTCTATCTTATTCTTGCATTATTGAGTCGCGATTGCATTAAATTGAATCCCAAGTACTACATAGCCTTTACTTTTAAACCCCACCGAAGCTTGTTCCTCCATCCCATGAGCCATTACTACAGGAGTTGTTTGAGCCATGCGAGTCGTAGAAAAGCATGTGTAGGGTATGTGAGTGTCTGATGGATAACGAGGTACCTAAACAACTTAACCTGAGTAGTAATGGGGTAACTAATGAAAGAGGCACCGGTGAGCAATATCTGCTATCTAGTTTTTCATGCTCACTTGTGTCTCGTAGGACCCCGAGTACTTGATTCCTGTTCCTTGACTATTCGCACTATCCACATCCGGGAGGCCTTATGGACCCCCTGAGCCAGAGCTTGATTCATTCTTATTTCTTGGGGCCACAATTAGTTTGGGGCTTTATTACTATCCTGTACTTATGCCATGTTACTGCTTTATTTAAGATTGTGCGAGGAGCACCTATACTGTTTTGGATCGCGCCACGTTTTCGCGGTATCGACAAGCCCAGTCACATTTTTGGGTTCCCAGTCGTTTACAGCCGTCGTCGCAAACCCTGGGTCCGTCTCGGAGCCGACCAACTTCGTTGCGGGTAGCTTATTGGGGTGGCCCCCTGAAATATTTCTGAATCCTGTGATCGCTTTGTCGTGAATGCCTCGTTGGGTTTTGAGTTGGTTTTTCCGAGGTTGATCGAGTGTGTGTTGCTATTCGTGCACCCCTGCAGGGTAAATCTTTCTGAAAGCCGTGTCCGCGGTTATGGACGACTTGGAGCACAGTTTCTCGATCATAGACAAGTCTAACTAAAGAACCACTTTTAAATTGACTAAGTACCTGACTAGTAAATAGTGCAATACCCATGGAATGGTTAATAAAACTGCCAACGGATGGGGGGTTGTTCGTCCGCTTCCTTGTTGGTAAGCGAGGAGGAGGATGGATCTGTTAATTATACTGTTATAACTATTGTTCTTAATTCACAGACATCCGTCTATCATTGGTTAGGTGGATGGTTAGCGAGTATCTATAGACTTGTTAGATGTTATCTTTTGCTGCAATTGCGTCACCCCAGGTTGTGTCCCCTTTAGAAGCATAAAGACTTGCTGAGTACCCCTAGGGTCTCACACGATAAATTGTTTGATTCAGATGAACAGGTGTACTCGCAAGATGGATACTGGGTGGAGGAGATGGATGATGTTGGCAATGATCACTCGGTGTAGAGATTCCGGGAACGGGGATCCGTGAGATCTGTGGGCGGGATGTGTTATTTATGTGGCATCTTATGCCGATTTGCTTCTTATCCGTACTCGGATCTTGTTTTCCACTTCCGCCTGATACTCTGATGTTTGATGTATGAGGAGCTATCCTAAAATATTATCTCTATCTAGGATATTTGAATCTTGCCGTATGGCGTCGCAATATTTCTATTTCTTTTAGATGGAATGGCTCTGAGGATTGTTGTATGTGGCTTGCATACATACTCATTTGTGTATGTAGTTTATCCCTTCGCCTGTCGATTACGCCGCTCGTTCTTGTCCCGATGATCTGAAAGTGGTTAGGACGGCCGAAAGGTCTACCGTGAGTGGCCTCGGGCCCCACCGTACTATTTTAACCACTTTCGCTCATGCAGGCATGTAACTAAGAGCGTAATTCACCGAGGTAGTTACAAGGCTTAATGGAAAACAACAACAAAATTAGAGAGCTTTATAGTATTTATCTTGAGACATGACATGAGGTGTTTGAAGAGAAAATTAAAAAACCTATGGAACTTTATTTGCATGCTAATAGCAATGTTGTTAGTATGAATTCTTTGGACACTATTATTGCTAATGCTATGGAAAAGTCTAAGATTGGGGAAGCTAGGTTTTATGAAAATGGTCTTTTTAGTTCCCCAGCTTTGGAAGATAGCTATTCTATTGCTTATGATGATACCAAACCTTCAATATATGATGATTACAATGATGAATATGATATTTTCAGTCCACCTACTATTGTGGAGGAAATTAATTATTACAATATGCCTCCTATATTTGATGATTATGGTGATGAGAATAATAATGATAGCTATTTTATTGAATTTTCTCCCACCACAATTAATAAGAATGACTATGCTTATGTGGATAGTATTAATTCTTTTATGCATATGGCTCATGATAAGAATGTTTTATGTGATAGTTATATTGTTAATTTTATTCATGATGCTACTGAAAGTTATTATGAGAGAGGAAACATGGTTTTATGCATCTCAATAATATTAAGTTTCCCCTCTTTATGTTGAAAGTCTTAAAGTTGCACTTGTTTTGCTTTACTATGCTTGTTGCTTTGTGCTTTCATGACTTGTTTATTTACAAGATTCCTATGCATAGGAAGTGGGTTAGACTTAAATGTGCTTTGAATTTGCTTCTTGATGCTTTCTTTTACTTCAATTCATATTTCTTATGTGAGCATCTTCTCAAACTATCATGCCTAACTTAAAGGCGTTAAAGAAAAGTACTTGGGAGATAACCCAATAGTTTTCTTGAGTCTTGGAAGTTATTACCTCTGTAATAACCTCTCCTTATCCTCTTTGTTTGATTTTTGTGCCAAGAATAACCTCTAATGAGAGAGAAGTAATGGTTGGGAAAGTTGTTGTCCCGAAACAGATTTTTGTGCTTCGCTGTAAACGATTGTGTAAAACCTCCATACGTCGGTTTGAGCTGTGATTTTTTGTGCTTCTGACCCAGGTTGTTATCCAACTTTCGTTAGTTCAACACTTTTCGATTTGATCAACAGAAGGTATTCGAAAAAATAGGTTTTACCTGCTGGTCTGTTTTGACAGATTTCTGCCATTATTTGCATTTGCTTCTTGTTGATTCCTTTTTGGGGAATTGAGATTTTTGAGGGAAGTGCTACAGTAGCTTATATTTTAATGGAAGTTTTACTGGTGTTGAAACTGAACCCAAAGACTTATTATCTTGAGTGCACTAATGTTGCTAATAAAAATTGTGTGAAGTTTTGTATGAAGGAAAAATTTCAGGTGTATGGAAGGAATGAGTAATGAGATGAAGGATGGACTAAATCTCAAGCTTGGGGATGCCACGAGTGTCACCCCAAGAAATATCCAAGAAGTAAAAGCATCAAAGCTTGGGGATGCCCAAGGCATCCCCTTCTTCATCAATAAAAATCCCATGTTTCTTCCAAACACTTCATTTTTATTGTTTCATGCACAATTGTGTTGTTCTTGGAGCGTCTTCTTTTTCTTTTTCATTTTGGTTTTTTGTTTGCTTGATTTTCTTAGTTTGCTTGAATAAATTGGTTGGACCCCCTCTTTCATGCTTTGGTTTTCAAATAGTTTGGTTTGGATAAGAAAAGAGTAGGAAAGTCCATGCTTAAGTGGTAAAGGGAGCTTGTTTTTGACTGTGGCCTATGCTTTGTCATGCCATGTTCGATATTGTTTTGGATTTATGCTTAGTATTCTTTGTTGTAGCATGACATGTTATAAACAATTGAGATTGCTTAATGTGCCTTGGAAGAATCATGCGTTGTTTTAGCATATTAAAGCATAGTATTGTGGTATTCTCCTTTGATGCTTTATTTGGGTTGACTTGGCACATGCTCACACCATGTTATGACTATCCCAAGTCACCATAGCCTTTATGATCCTTTAGTTTTCAACTTGTAGTATCACTTTATGCTTTGATCAATGATGTTTTGTCGCTCTGCATGATTATGGCCATTATTGCTCTCTTAGTTTGTCGCTCCCAGTCTTTTGCTAGCCTCCGTAACCAAGTATGAGTTACATTCATGCATCCAACTCCTAAAACCAAGTTATTCCAAAGTGTCCACCATACCTAGTTATTAGCATTTGCTATTCCAAGTATATTCATGTTTTTATCTACCTTGCGAATTAAACTTGTTATGAGAAAACTAGTGATTAAAGCTCTAACGAACTTGATCTCACACTTTACTTTTCTTGCCCCTAATAAACTTGAACCATTGTGTCATCTATGTTGTATATGCTTGGACTTATATGTTGGGGATTAGCAGAACCATGTTGTCATGGGGAACGCTTTCAACATTGCACTTGTACTTTGTACCTAGTTGATATCATGCTCTTTTGTCTATGGATGTCGTCGGTGTGAAATGAAAGGGGAGCTTGTAAGTCCATGGAGTTATGTATATGTGTTAGAGAAATGCCTGGGCCGCTGGTCTAATCCATGCTGAGATGGTGGAAACCTGCAGCGTAACCATAATGAGTTGTCTATGAAGCATTCTTCTTATAACAAAGAGTCAAATTTCGAGAAAAAAAGAGAAAAAGAAAAAAAAATATATGAAAAGAGGAAAGAGAGAAAAAAGCACCATATTCCCATGGTAAATAAGAAGATCGCTGAGATGCTCGTTGTCTGCTTGCCTTGTCATTTTGATATGGGGATTATTTAGTATCATCGGGCAGGGGGTACCCTGTTGGCGGTTCTCTATGATACACATATACTTACGATGACAAGAACATACCGGTGACTAAACTTGAGTAGCATGAGGAGCGTCCCTCGTATTCAAGGGACATGAGATTTCCAACTTATACTTCGTCAAGCATATACACCATAGTTTGTTCACTTTAACCTTAATCACTTCAAGATGCTTATGATAGGGGCAATGAGAGCTGAAAGCTATTAAGTACCATAATTTTTGGAAGCCCTTTATGAAACTTGAATCTCTGGTTCCTTCTATGAAGGTCTTTCTTCCACTGTTATATTGAGTCTCCACATTCTATCTTTATGCACCTACTTTGAGAGCATAGTGGCCATTCTTAGTTCTATGTGCATTGTCCCAAGACTTGTGATTGATGCATAACTTGATATTGCTTGTTTTAAACTATTTGTATCTAGTCACTCTTATGAACTTTGAAGGTGTCCTATGCATTTATGTTTGCTACTCTATGAGGGACAAGCTGAATGCTACTATGCTATGTTTTCTTTATGTGAAACAAACAAACGTCTTGCAAAGCTTTGTTATTCATGAATCTTTTGTTTGTGCCTTTTCATGTTGCAACATAGTTTCTTTGTTTTATTGCTAGAACTTTGTATTTCATGTTATGATTGAAGTACTACGATCCTAGCTTTGAATGTTTTACAAATACTTTGATCAAGTTTATGATGGTGCATGTCACCTCAAAAATTATCCTTTCTTTTTATCACTTACCTACTCGAGGACGAGCAGGAGTTAAGCTTGGGGATGTTGATACATTGTAAATGGATCTATAATTTTTGATGTTCCATGCTTGGTTTTATCTACTTTCTTATGTTTTGTCCACACTTTGGAGTACTTTTCATATGATTTCTTGGACTAACCTACTAACAAGAGCCACACTGCCAGCTGCCTGTTTTTTGCTATTTTTGGTTCCAAGAAGTCAGAAAATGAATATTCTCGGAATTGGACGGGACAAAAGCCAAAGTTGATATTTTACCGGAAGACTCACGGAGCCAGAAGACGAGACGGAGAGGGGCCATAGGGCAGCCACACCATGTGGTGGCACGGGCTAGCCCTAGCCGCGCCACCAGGTGGTGTGGGCCTCCTGGCCGCCCACCGACCTTGCCTCTTCGCCTATAAGAAGCCTCCCGATGCACAAACCCTAAATCGTCAATCAGAAATCCACAAAAAGTTCCACCGCGCCGCCGCCACCAAAGGGGAGATTCAGGGGACATAAATTCTCTGTTCCGACACCCTGCCGGGAAGGAGAAGTGCCCCCGGAGCAATCTCCGTCGATCTCCACCGCCATCTCCATCACCATTGCTGATTCCCATGATGAGGAGGGAGTAGTTCTCTCTCGAGGCTAAGGGTTCTAGTGGTAGCTATGTGTTCATCTCTCTCTCTCTGTGCATGATCATATTGTGATCATGAGCTTTGTAATCAAGTAGATCTACTTTGCTACTCAAGTGCTTTAATAGATCTCTTCTCTCCCCATGTGTGTGAAAGTGACAGCATGCACACCATGGTGGCACTTAGGCTAGAGATTACAAATACTTGTTATGAGTTATATTTGGATTTGGATGTTTCTTTAAAATATGGTGTTTGTTGGAACCATATAGAGCTCAAGGAGAGAGTGTGGGGTTATCTAGATGGGGAAAGCGAACTTTGAGGTTGTGGCGCCCCGCTAAAACCACTACTAGAAAATCGTTGTGTTTTTGTGCATTGCATCATCATGACCGCATGCTCATGTCATAATGCCACATTGCATTTGAGCATCGTCATCATCCTCCATCTGTTTGTCTGAAAATATTTTTGAAAACCTATTTTGTTTTTCTAAATAAGCCCTGTCTTTATTCAAATACAAAACCCGGGCTTGGCCGGAATATTTTGTTTTGTCTACAAACGGATTTCAAAAGCCTCGTTTTAAACAGATAAAATATTTGTATTATTTTTAGGGGGCAGCCGAACCGGGCCAAACCGACCCAGCCGGCCACCCCCAATAAAAACCAGGAAAAAACCAAATCCTAGTCTAAACCCAACCTATCTGCCCACCTACCCTAATCCCTCTCTCTCTCTCCCTGGCCCCACCTGGCCACCTGCCGACAACCACCTTCCCACACCGCATGCACCACCAGCCTCCACCCGCCTCCCCTTATCCCCATCGCCACCTCACCCCGCCCAATTGCAGCGTGCCACCTCACCTCCCTGGCTCCACCCCACCTCCTCTCCAACACACACACAACGCACGCGCCAAACCCCAGCATGCCACACCTGCCCGACCACTTTCCCCTGGGATCTGATCCCCAGGTCCCGTGCCACCTACCCCCACCACCTGGCCCCACCTCGCCCCCGTCACCCCGCTCCTGACGCGAGGCCGCTCCCCACCTACCCCGCATCTTCCCCCGACGCTTCTCCATCCCCACCTCTGTCTTCTCCCTGGCAAGCACCTCCGCCACTGCCGGCGAGCTCCTCCGCCCGTCCCCGCCAGCGCCTGCCGTTCCCCGCCGGCGCCGCGGGTACCCCTCCTTCCTCTCGACCTCGCCTTCCTCGCTTCTCCCCGCCACCTCCTCTCCCGCGACCCAGCCGCCTCCGTCCCCGCCTTCCCCGCCCTGCAGGGACCCCCCACCACCGCTTGTCTCGGGCCGTCCGCGGCGCCGTTCCTCGCCCCAGGCATCTCCTCGCCGTCCCTCGCCTCCAGTCCGCCCGCCGCTCGAGCTCGACGCCCCGCAGGGCCCGACCTCTCCTCCGGTGGGCCGCCAGCGTCGCCGGCCGCTTCCCCTTGCCGTGGGATCCTTCCTCCATGACCTCTGGCCTCCGCCTCTCTGCCATAGAGCCGCTCCTTCCCCGCCTACCAAGCTCCACGCCGCCCTTCGCCGGCCTCCGCTCCGTCCGCCCGGGCCCGAGCTCCCTCCGCTGTCCTTAGGCCCTACCTCGCCCATCCTCGCGCTCGCTCCCCTCTGGCCATGTGCATGCTGCCGACATCCCCGCTTACCTGCTTTTTGTTCAGTGGTTGTTCTGCTGAATTTTTCGCGCACCCATGTTTTCTTTCTGGGACAAGTGCTGCCTCTTTTGGTGTTGTGGCCAAGAAGAGATCGCCAAGGACGACTAACCCAAGAGTGGCCGACGCCCGAGGCTATCGCCAAGAAGTGTGCCACTTGGATGCTAGCGACAAGATATTCCGAAGGCGACGCCAAGGTCGTCTACACGGAACGTCAAGACCAGCCACCCGAAGACCACGGACCCAGATAATCCCCGGACACCAAGACCGTCGACATGGGACCGAAGCCGAGGATTTTCGGCCCGGAGCGTCAAGATCTCCATCGGAAACCGCAAGACCTCCTTCCTGAACCCCGAAGACCATGGATGCGACAAGTACTCCTTCCCGGATGCGATGCCCGAGAACCTCAACAAATGACGCCAAGATCTCCCTCACGGACGTCGAGTACACCGACATGGAACCTATTACCGTAGGACGCCGAGTGCCAGGATCTTCTCGACCCCGAAGACCGTACCCCGTGGATCGACATGATCTTCTTCATGGACGCCGAGAACCCGGACGCCAAGGTCGCCGACGCCAAACCAAGTCCTTCTTCCCGGAACGCCAAGCTCTCCTTCCGTTGTCCAAGAAAGATCCCGTCGAACCGCTCCCCCCGGTGAACCCTGAGAGCCAGACCTGACCCCCCGGAATCCAAGATCTCCCGAACCCAGATGTGTGAACATTTTCCCAAGCCCTATTTTATAAATGCTATATACAAAATCCGTTGCATATAAATTGATCATGCTTGCATACATGTTTGTGGGTATGGGGGCATTATGCCGATTCACCGCATGATTAAATATGGAGTCTATATGCGGGATATTGTTGTCTTATTCTAGACTCCATTTAAATTGCATAGCGAACCGATGCCATGTTTTGCCCTATTAAGACAACATATAAATAGCGGGGTAGATAAATAACTTGAACCATATAACTAATTGTCGGGACCCAGTTCCGCTTAATATTGCCTAATTGCATTGCACCTTTGCCATGTCATGCATCATATCATGAACATGCCCGATCTTCTGCCATAGTATTAAACAGTGCATCCGGTGTTTCTTTTAGTGTTTTGTTCTTCACAGATTAGGCCGTTGAGTAGATGCGAGTATCGGCAAGTTCACCGGATATGATCCTTCGGCAGTGTTTCCCAGGCGAGCATTCTCCCCCTTTCTACCTATTTTGCATTTATAGTCTTTATTTCCTCATGTTGATCTATTGCTACCTGTGTCGCGATGCTTTAGTGTTCCGTACCAGATATATCCCGTGCAACCTTTATATTGCCTTGGACACATCCTATTGCCTGTTGTTTGATAGATAGTCAGCCTTGCGAGTCGTAGTTGCTTGCTCAGGTGCTGCTTCGCGTCGTTGTTGTTCCACCGTTAATGGAAGATTGGCACATGCTTAATGGTGGAGATGCTTAATGGTGGAGATGATCATGACTTTAAATACAACTATTAAAATTTTGGGATAACTAATAAAAGAGGCACCGGTGGACAATATATGCTATTTGGTTTTTCCTGTCCACTTGTGTCTCGTAGGCCCCGAGTACTTGATACCTGTTCCTTGACTATTCGCACTATCCACATCCGGGAGAGTCTATGAATTCCCCTTAGCCAGAGCTTGATTCATTTCTATTTCTTGGGGCCACAAACTAGTTTGGGGTTTTATTACTATCATGTACCTATGCCATGCTTTACCGCTTTATTTACAATTGTGCGTGGAGCACCTGTACTGTTTTGGATCGTGACACGTTTTCGCTGTATCGACAAGCCCAAACACACTTTCGGGTTCCCAGTCGTTTACAGCCGTCCACACAAACCTTGGGTCCGTCTCGGAGCCGGCCAACTTCGTTGCGGGTAGCTTAATGGGGTGGCCTCCTGAAATAATTTATGAATCCTGTGATTGCTTTGTCGTGAAAGCCTCGTTGGGTTTTGAGTTGGTTTTTCCGAGGTTGATCATGTGTGTGTTGCTATTTGTGCACCCCTGCAGGGTAAATCTTTCTGAAAGCCATGTCCGCGGTTATGGACGACTTGGAGCACAATATCTCGATCATAGACAAGCATAACTAAAGTAGTGCTATAAATTTGACTTAATATGTGACTAGTAATCAGCTTCACTACAATTGAATGAATAATAAAAGTGCCAACAACTAGTGGAACTGGGGTGTATCATGTCATGTTATACCTGCCTAGTAAGTATCGCAACTCCAATGAAATGGAATAAAAGTGCCAACCACTGCTGGGTTTGGGATGTCACATGCTAATTGTATCTGACTAGTAAGTACTACAACTACAACTGAATGGTTAACTAAAACTGCCCACTACTTATGCTATCAGGATGACTCGTGATATCTATATCTGACTAGTAAGTGCTTCAACTATAATCGAATGAATAAAACTGCCAACCGTGTGAGTTCCTCGGTGTGACTTCCTCGTTTGGTCTCGAGGGGGAATACCAGGATGGGTATGATTGGTGTTAGTATGAGGTTGGATTCGAATAGGTCTTTCTTACCCCTCTCTAATAGCAGACAGATGTATTGAGTCTCTATAGGTTGTTTAGTGCATGCTGCGCTGCCGCTTCAGTCCACCATACCTATGTAGGCGCGAGCCGCCGAATTCTAGCCTCGCCGTGTACTGGCCTCAGTACTGACGCTCCTCTTTTTCCTTTGCCCTTTGTCGGCACCCCTTTTGTTGAAGCAGGTTTGAGATTGACGTCGTTAGCAGGGTTACCCTTCTGGCTTGGCCTGGGCAGGGTTATGGACGCCATTGGTTATTCTTCAGGGCTCTTAGCCCCATTTGCATCTTGTCCGTACTCGGACGCTGTAGCGATTTCAAGGTGATTTGGATCTTTGTACTGTATATCGGTATTCTTGACTCATGGATTCATGTTGTATATATATATCTGTTCTGTGGGTCCCATCGAGGACTGTTGTGTAATGGTATTACTTTGTTTTCCACCCGCACGAAAGTGCCTGGTGGGCGTCCTTGAATCGTTTCTATGCGGGTTTGGCGGAAAAGGGCTAAAACTTGCATAGGGCCGATTCGAGGGTGTTACAGAGGTGTGCTGTTATAGCCCTACATGGATTAGAGTGTCCAACCAGAGAGTAGTTCAGAGTAGTATCATAAAGAGAAGATATTTATATGAGAGTGTTCACTAGTGAAAGTATGATCCCTAGGCCTTGTTTCTAAACATTGAAACACTGTTTGCAACTAGATCTGTTACATGTTTGCTTACTTCCATCTTTTTGCCTTTAGTCTTTTCCTCCCGTTAAGCTATTTTCTGGCACCATTGTCTTATATCCATACCACTTGTATTTCACTATCTCTTTACCGAACTAGTGCACCTATACACCTGACAAGTGTATTGGGTGTGTTGGGGACACACGAAACTTCATGTATCTTGATTGTAGGGTTGCTTGAGAGGGATACCTTTGACCACTTCCTCCCTAAGTTCGATAAACCTTGGGTAATCCACTTAAGGGAAACTTGCTGTTGTTCTACAAAGCTCTGCACTTGGAGGCCCAACAACTGTCTACAAGAATAGAAGTGCGTAAACATCAGCTGGCCGCATGCTCCAAGGAGCTGTACCGCCAGGTCGCTGGCGGAAAAGGTAGCAGGTGCCCCAACGACCACTGTTGTTCATTGGTCTCCTACAATGACGTCTACAAGCACAAGATCCAGTGCTGCTATGCCCTGTGCGCAGCCTGCATGGAGCAAGGATGCGAGTTTGTCAACCGACCATTGACTTTGCACGAGCTCTTTGACCACTTGAAACTTGCCCACGAGATGTACTGTTTGCCCTAAGTGACCTACTCCAACAAGTACTGGTACCCGACTAACCGAGTGCACGCACCAGAGATCATCGGCATCGGGAAAGAGGGCACGAAGTTTGCTGCCCTAATTGGAGGGTACACCACGGACATCTTCCTATCCGTCAGGTACGTCAGGTCGGCGACGTGTGAATCGCCGCGGTAAAAGGTGATGTTATGGTCGCTGCCATCATGGAATAAGCTCCATTTGGTCGAAATGGCAGCGACATCTGAGCAGACGAGCAGGCCTTCGTTGGCTGAAGTCGCGCTGAAAGGGCTCATGTCGTACCTGTCGAAACCGAGGCGTTACCACGAGCTTCTCAAGATGTTGTCGGAATTCCCCCTAAATTACAAGAATATCAACCAAGAGTGAGTTAACACATATAAATCTTCTTGTGATGATCCTAATATGAATATATCTAATGTCGTACTAATTAATTACTTTATGTTGGTGACAGACCCAATTGGTATGGGTTGTCCAGCCAAATATGTCTTCATGTTCAATGCTCGCTGATGCAGTCCAATGGAACTGCGTGGTGCCTGGCTGCGAGTTCGCCGCTATTGCGTTTGTGCTCCACTCCCACCTCAGAGAAGCCCACCCCATGAGGTTGCGCATTTTACACTATGGTAGGAAAGGCAGGTACATCTCTAAGCCGGTGCCGGCACCGAGCTCGCAAAATGTAGATATCGGGCTAATCAGGTTCGATGACACGGTGTTCTGCGTGCTATTCAACAGGCGCGACGATGTCATCTTGATATCTGTCGTGTGCGTCAGGCCGGCGGCGCACGTGTCGCCATAGTTCATGGTGAAGTTGAGCTCTGCACATCCAAATGGCTTGTGTGAGAAGGTATCCTATGCGAATTCTAAAGCCACTTGCTCTTTGTCGGTTTGTCGGTCTAATCTGGTCGCTCGTCATCGGAATCGACCATCGAAGTTGACCGTGGAATACAAGCTTCGTATCGACAAGATTATTACTGTAGATGCAGAGGTGGGATATGTGGGAGACTTCTAAACTAACTCTAAACTAAGTGGGATAAGCGGGATAAGTGAGATTTGTTAAATCCTACTTGTCCCACTTCTTCCACTTAGTTTAGAGTTAGTCTAGGGGTCTAAAATTAAGGATCTCGCCTGTCCCATTTGTCCCACTTCTGCATCCCTATTTTTTTAGCGATTAACCCATTTTTATC
The DNA here is from genome assembly GCA_910589775.1 of Avena eriantha. Taxonomy (NCBI): domain Eukaryota; kingdom Viridiplantae; phylum Streptophyta; class Magnoliopsida; order Poales; family Poaceae; genus Avena; species Avena eriantha. The sequence continues at coordinate 14,213,486 of OU342746.1, forward strand.
TTCTTGTGATGATCCTAACTTGAACACATGCACTCCTCGACCGGAGTTTTCTTACCATTTTGGGACATGTGGTTTCTAGCTTAAGGTAGTTCTGAGTATTTTGTATGGAGTTCTGTTACTGCTAATCTATTTTGCAGTAGGAGTAATACCTATGTAATAGTACTTGTTCAGACCGACGGATCTAGTGCATAATAAGGTCTCTCTTTCCTTTTGAATCATGGCCTTGCTACATCTACCGAATTTCAATATCTGCATTGCTGAATCTGTCAATTCCTTTGGTCATTATATGTACTGCTAAATCGGTCACTTTGAAATGGTGCTAAATCTGTCAAGTGCCGCTTATTATGAACTGGGAATCTGTTGATATTTTTCTATCTTATTCAGTACTGCTGAATCTTTCAAGTGTCATTGAATCTGTCAAACGTTCTGTTGTTGCTATTACTAAAATATTTTTTAGAACTAATAGTGATGTATTGGTACTTCTTTAGATCAAGACCAATAGATGGTCTTGCTCTTATTTTGGAACATGGCCAGAATATGTTCTCTCTGTTCTTTTGAATTATGGCCTTGCTACATCTATTGGATTTTAGTGTCTGCATTGTTAAATCTGTCAATACTTTTGGTCATTATCTGTACTGCTAAATCGGTCACTTTGAAATGCTGTTGAATCTATCAAGTGCCACTGATTATGTGTTTGGAATCTAATGATATTTTTCTATTTTATCCAGTCCTGCTGAATCTTTCAAATGGTAGTGAATCTGTCAAATGTTCTGTTGTTTTTATTACAGTACTAAAGTATCTTGTAGAACTAATACTGACGTACTAATACTTTTTTTAGATCAAGGGCAGTAGATGGTCTTACTGTTCTTTTGAAACATGGCCTTGTCACAATCTAGATGAGGCTTGGGGCATTTTGGTTTGCATATGTGGGTCACACAGTCATTGATGTGAGTAGAAAGAATGCACAGAAAAGCAGGCTTGATGGTCAGTTTTGCTTGCTCCGATGATCGAGTATGTTCGGAGAAAAGCGACTGATCCCGCATCAAGGTTTTTAGTGCTAAAACAAGAATTGATTCTCGTTGTCCTGCTATTGAATTTCAGAGTTTGTGTTTCTGAATCGGTCACTTTGAAATGCTGCTTAATATGAACTGGGAACTTATCGGTATTTCACCAAGCATGATGCAATTTAGGCCGTGGGTTCTTGCCTTTAAGTTTTAGCAATTTTAGCAGGCTTGCCAATCTTTGTAATGGGGTACCTTTCTAGAAAGTTCATATGAGGTTCAACATCTTGGTATTTTGGTACGTACTATGAAGTACCGAAAAACGTAAGTGACTCAACTTACAACTACTCTGTCTAACTGATGTGAATCTAGACAAAGTTGAGGCCATTAGAATACGAACTGGAGGAAGTAGTATAAAATGGAAGCAGTAAATAAGTAATCTCTCAGTTCTAATAACTGAGATGTGATGAGAGAACACTCCATGGCAGCGTGCCAGTCTAGAGTACCTATAGTACTACTCCCTACTCCATAACTCTAGTTGGCGTGCTCGATGCAGTACGCCCGGCAGAAGACAGCCGTAGGAGCACTGCAAACCCCCCTCCTTAAGAGCCATTCCCAACTCCGAGAGGCCGCATTTGGATCTTCACTAGCGCGTACTTCACACATTTTTCTCGCCATCTCACCCGCTATATCAATCCTTCTAGGCCGCCACCCCTCTCCTCCAAATAAGCCCAATAGTCATACATAGATCCGCCCTTGCCCCAATCATTAGGACGTGACGGCTTTCTATTCGAGGCACAACTGGCTGAATAACATCTGGACGAATGTCGGCACGACGTCTTCACCGAAATAGCTAAGCATCTGGACACTACCAATGCCGTCCGGCTGGCCGCATGCTCCAAGGAGCTATACTGCCAAGTCGATGGCGGAAAAGGTAGTAGATGCCCCAATGACATCTGCTGGACTTTGGTCTCCTACAAGGACGTCTACAACCACAAGATCGCGTGCAACTACTGCTGGTGTGTCTACACGGAGCCAGGATGCGAGTTCACCGGCGTCAAGAAAGTGTTCGTCGAGCACCTCATATCTTCCCACTCGATGACAATGCCTAGATACATCCCCAAAAAATGGGACCCGTCTATGCCGGTTCGTGCACCGGGCTCGCTCAGAGCTAAGGTCATCAGCATCGGGAAGGGAGGCAAGCTATTCGTCGCCCAAATTGACGGGCATAGCATGGACTTGCTCATCTCCATCGGGCCAGTCAGGTCGGTGGCGTGTGAATTGCTGCGGTACGAGGTGAGGTTTTGGTCGTTGGTCTTGTTCGCTAGTTTCAATCAGGTTGTAGTAAAGAGGTCACCCGAGACAATGATTAGGCTCATGTCTTTTCTGTCCAAGCCACGTCTTTACTGGCATACTACTAAACATGTAGTTGGACAAGATTCACCGGTGAGATATCACATCTTAATCCTCTTGTGATGATCCTACTGTGAGTGTATGTAATGTTGTACTAATTAGCTAGTTTATGTTGGTGGCAGATTCCCTTCGTAATTGGAATTGCCAAAATTAAGGATCCTGAACTTCCTGGTTTGTCGTATGAATTACATGTATGCTGCTGACCTAGAGGCCGACAGGTGACAATGAAACGAGAGACGCGTCCCAGGCAGGAAATCAAGGGTGCATCCCGGCCAGCACTTTGACACGCTGAAGCATTCTCATTTCTTCGAGTATGTATGATGGGACATGTAGTGGTTCCTAGATTAGTGTAAGCTAGTAGTTCTATACTTCTACTAAGTATTTTGTATGGAGTTCAGCTACTGCTAATCTATTTTGTAGTAATACCTATGTACTTGGACTTATTCAGATCGAGTGAAGAAAATGCATGGTCACGCTTTCCTTTTGAAACTTGGCTTTACCACATTACTGTACATCCCTTGAATTTCAATGTCGCCATTGCTGAATCTGTCAATTTTTTTAGAAATTTTCTGCCACCGTTGAATTGGTCACTTTAAATTGCTGCTGAATCTGTCATGTGCTGTTGAATGTGAACCAGATGAGTGCTCGTCGCCCTTGTACATGGCCGTGTCACAATCTAGATGAGACTTGGGCATTTTGGGTTGCATATGGGGGTCACACAGGCATTGATGTGAGAATTAAGGTACTGAAAGCAGTCTTGACCGTCAGTTTTGCTTGCTCCAATGGTCGAGTGTTATTAGTGAAAACGACAGACTGATCGCGCGATAAGGTTTTTAGAGCTGAAACAAAAAATGGTTCTCTCTGTACTGCTATTTGTATTTCATTGTCTGTATTGCTGAATTGGTCACTTTTGAAATGCTGCTAAATTGGTCAAGTGCTCCTGAATATGAACTTCGAATCTGTTGATAATTTTTCTACCTTATTTTGTACTACTAAATTTTGACATGAATAGCTGCCAAAAAGAATTATTGCTTTTCCCCTCCCTCTCCGAGGTCTTTGTTTCGAATCCGGCCGAGCACATCACAATGCAATTTTTATTAACCATGAGAAGACATCTAGTACTCCGTAGCTCATTCGGCCCCTTTTTAGCCCAGAACATTTTTATTCGGTCTTTTCGGGGTCAGAGGACTGCTGACCAAAGCCCAGTGAAATTTGAGAAAGGATCCCATGGTGCATAGCCGAGAACATATTAATTCGGCCTTTTAGGGGTCAGGGGGCTGCTGAGCACAGCCCACTAAAATTTTATAATGAAGCCCATGGAGCCTGCCCTACGGAGTATAACCCACACAGAGCAGCCTATGTAGAATAGCCAAACTCTTTTTAATTCGGCCTTTTGGGTATTGCCCCCACCTCTCAAAAAAAACTCTGCCTACCCATGTTTTTAAGAAAATACTCCATTATGTGGCATTTTATAAATTGAGATGCCAGGAGCGCTACCCTTTTATATTTAAAAAAAGATAAACATAGACACCCAAAATATTTTTAAGAAGACTAATACATAAATTGTAGTACTAATAAAAGTTTAATGATATTTATTCTAAAAATATTTTTGTTGTAGTGGCAACACACTCAGTTTATGTTTATTTGATTTGAAGGTCTTTTGTTTGAATCGTATCTTGGATTTACAATTTTTTCTTCTAGCAATATTGCATTACCGAGAGGCTGACATCACGGACCCACCAGCATGCAGCGTCCCTAGAGTTTGTTTTGAGGGTGGGTTCAAAACAAAAGTTTAAATAGTTGTTTATAGAGAGGCTCGCATCGGGGACCCACCAGACATAACATACAAGGCTGCATCGGGGACCCACAAGCCAGAACATGCCAGAGAGGCTGACATAAGGGTCCCAGCAGTAAGACCATACACGGTTGCCACAGTGAAAACAACGGACACAGCCGAAAAAAAGTCCATCATACATACGTTGCACTTACAGAGAAGCTGACATGTCGGACCCAGCAGGCCCAAGCATAGCCCATGAAATTATCCTATCAGCCCCAAGCATAGTCCAATACCTTCTAACTTAGGAGTGAGCCCATGGAATATAAGCCATGACGAATAGGGCATCTGCCTCGAGTTTAGCCCAAAATATTTTTAATTCGGCCTTTATGAGCATTTTTTGTACTATGAGGCTGACATCTGGGACCCGAAAAATAGTCCAACATACACACGTTTCTTTCAAATAGAGGTTGTCAGCTAGGACCTAGCATATACACGTTTCCTGCACAGAGGTGGTTGACATCTTGGACCCAGCAAGTTCCCAAGGTCAAAACAACGGACATGGCGAAAAAAGTCCTCATACGCATGTTTCATTTACAGAGAGGCTGATATGTGGGACCTAGCAGCGCGACCTTATAGAGATGCGGCATCGAGCAACGTAGCCAATTCGAAACAGGGAGGCGCGAGCGAGGAAAAAGTTCAGCATGTACACGTTTCTTTTAATGAGAGGCTGAAATGGGGGACCCAGCAGCGTGAGCAAACGACAGATTCGTCGAGCAACGCTATGTAGTCCGGAACAGGGTAGTGCTAGAGAAGAAGAAAATTACATCGTACCCACGATTCTTCTAATGTGAGGCTAACATGTCGGGCCCACCAGCCTGTATAAACGGCTGAAGCAGCGAGCAACGCTATCAAGTTCGGAACACGAAGGCGCGACAGAGGGTAAAAAATTCATCATACGCACGTTTCTTCTAATGAGAGGATGACATGTGGGGCCCAGCGTCATGATTAAACGGTAGATGCATCGAACAACGCTATCAAGTTCGGAACAGGGTAGCACGAGCGAAGAAAAAAATCCATCATACACACGTTTCTTCTAATAAGAGGATGACATGCGGGGCTCAAGAGGTTGGTTAAACGGTAGATGCGTCGAGAAGTGCTATCAACTTGGAACGGGGTAGCGCCAATGAAGGAAAAATTTCCATCATACACACGTTTCTTCTAATGAGAGGATGACATGTGGGTCCCAGGAGGTTGATTAGATGGTAGATGCATCGAGCAGCGTTATCAATTTTGGAACAGGGTAGCGCGAGCGAAGGAAAAAAATTCCATCATACACACGATCCTTCTAATGAGAGGCTGACATGTGGGAACTAGCGGCCTGACTAAATGGCAGACGCCTCGAGCTACGTTATCAAGTTTAAATCAGGGAGGTGCAACCGAAAAGTATGGTCTGCTAGAGCACTGACGTCCGGGACCCACATGCCTCAAAATACTTCGGTGAGTCAACATCGCGCGAGGAAACAAAAATCTTGCTTCTGCCACGCGCCAGCCGAGCTTCCTCCATGTTTTTAGCAGATCCATCATAGTAGAGGGCCACGAAACTGAAAAAAAGTTTTCCATCGGCCACGGCTGAGCCGAGAATTTTGTCGCAGAAGATGTGCCTTCTACGACGACCGTTGGGCCAATTCGTTGCGGAAGGAAACTTTTCTTGTGTGGCACCTAATGCAAATGGCAAGAACAAGAGAGGAAGAATCAAAGGAGAACACAAAATTCTCCAAGATCTAGATCCCAAAGATTCACTCACAAGGAGATGATTTGGTTTGGTCAAAATATAGATCTAGATCCCCTCTATCTTCCTCTCAAATATGGGAAAGAATCATTGGAGGGGAATAAAGAAATCAAGCTAGAAGAGGTTGTAACAATGGGACCAAGCTTGAGAAAATAGAGAAGAAGAACTAGACAAAGAGAGAGAGAGAGAGAGAGAGAGAGATGGGGCTTAAAAGGGGCCAGGGAATCTACCCGTTGGGGGCAAATATCGCCTGGGCCGGTAGTACCGCACTTGGGCCGGTACTACTGCCCAGGAGCTGGCGACACAAGCAAGCAGCGAATGGCCCACGAGCGGGCGACTATCGCTTGGCGAGGGAAAGCAGCGAGCGCAAAACGAGAGAAAGGGGATCGGGGGTGCTAGCGAGCGAGCGGGGCAACGCGAGCAAAAGCGAGCAACACAACTGCTAGAGCTTGCCGGGCGAGTGCTGGGCCGGCCCGGTAGTACCGCCCTGGCCGGGGGTACTACCGCTTGGGCCGGTACTACCGGCATGGGCCCGAAATGGTACCAGGTGGCATAGAGAGCTGGGCCGCAGTCAGATGTGGCCGGTACCAGCAGCGGTAGTACCGCTCGACCCAGAGACAAATCCCCTTTCCTTTTTCTTTTAAGAAATCAAATAAGAGGCAAAATACAAATGGCAATAACTTGAGTTAGGAAACTCCGATTGACCCAAAATCAATTTTGTTGGAAAGAGGAGAATAAGAGATACCTCACTTGGTGAGGATCCAGAAAACCTCTAAGAATAAAATCGCAATAAGATATAAAAGGGAGATCCGATTTTGATGAACTAGAGCTTGTAATGGACACAAGATCTAGAACCAAACATGAATAATATCCAACAAACAACCAAGAAAGATGATGCTAAGAATGCAATGGTTTGAGCTACTCACTCGAGATCCCCTCTTGATAGTACGATTATCTATCATAAACCCTGTCTCCTAACTACAAACATGAGACCAGTAAAAGGGAAAACCTATCAAGATTATACCTTTGCCTTGAGCAAACCACTTGAGCATGATGTAGACGATCTTGTCCTTCTCAAGATGGACACCTTTATTGATTGCTCTTGCACGCACTCGCTTGATGAAGATTGACATATGCTCCCCCATACACCATGGGGAAGCCTCTTCTTTGATCTTGTCTTCATCGATCCATGACCACTCATATGACTCCAAAAAGGCCCAAGGCCCTTGGACAATGCTTCTTCTTCTTCTTCTTCTTTATTTCTTCCACCTTGAAACCAACACAAGGTCCAAGAAAAACCAATGGACAACTCCTACAAGTGCAACTCAATGCTAACATTAGTCCATAGAGATTGTCATTAATTACTAAAGCCACACATGGGGACCCACATGCTCTTTCACCTATGTTTCGCCAGAATCGCCATCACCGGTGATTCGTACGGAGAGGTTCTGGTGACCGACGTCTTCAGACGAGGACTCTGACGCCAGCTATGTCGGTGAGGATGTGGTGGTAGACAGATCGCTCGGCTATCTCTGTCATTCGCCATCGCTAGACCTAAATAGAGACTTGTGGGAGTCTATGTCTAGTCTTGCTCGAAGAGCCAAGAGACATTTCAAGCGGAAGTAAAGGCAACGGGTAGCTGTGGCAATCTTCTCGTCATCGGCAGCACAGGTTTGTAGTGATGAAGACGGTTTTATTTCTAGTGATCTAGCCAAGTGTTTTCTAAGTCTCTGGTGGTTTTGAATCCGGTCCTTGAGGCGTCTGTATTCCCGTTGGTGGAAGAGGATGCAGGGGTGGTTGGACGTTGGTGCCAATAGAGGCGACGGGCGGAGATGGGCAAGATCGGTGTTAGCTCGATCACTGATATGAGATTATCGCATGTTTCAAATCGTTGGGTTGTGGGCCCTATTTGGCGTGGTGACCGAGTTTGGATGCATCAAGTGGGCCATATTGTACTTGTTCCATTGGGTACTTTTCTATCTTTCTAAGACGCCGCTCGATCTCCGATAGTAGTAGGGCAGCGGGTATATTGAGGAGGTTGAAACCCCAATCATCTCGTGGCTTCACATTCATGCGGGTGTTCACGGTGACCTTCTTTGTTGTGGATGTGTGTGCTTTGGTTTCCTGATAAGTTCCTACATCAACTTAATTAATTTTCTTACGCATTGGCGAAGAGTAGTTGGTGGCGATGGATTTGAGCAACTCCATGCGTTCCTTCCCATGTGTCTGCCTTGCCTCCTCTTCATCTCCAGGACTCACCATAGTAAGGTAATTGGGTTGCCTCCAACCTCTAGCCGGAAGGTCTCGAATTCTTCATCATCAGAGTCGAAGGAGACCCCTTTATTCTTCAGGCTAAGGCCTTGTGCTTTACGGTCATCAGCTTCAATGGAGGAAGTCCGAAAACTATCCCATGAAGGAGCCATGAGACCTAAAGTTTTGCCTTTGCCTAGAACTGGGTAGCACATCGTGGAGATTGGATATTATCCTAAGGCTTAAGCCTGAGAGAAAGCCTCAGCGCTGAGCACCGGCTCACTTGCTCGACTACAGTAAATATAGTCAAAAAAAACCAGCTAACCGGCAACGCTAGAAAAAGAACCGGCTCACCGCAACTTCGTCTCTCCTTGCTCCTTTCTGACGCTGGGACGGGCCACCACGCTAGAAAGAGAAGAGGCGGAGATGTCCTCCATGGGCTCCGTGGCGTCCCCTCCCGCCGCTTCGTCGTCCATGGGATCCGCGGCCGCCGAGGCGTCTCCCTCTTCCGATTCGTCCTCCATGGGCTCCACGGTGGCCGCCGCCGCCGCAAGAAGTAGTTCCTCGACATGGTCCCCACGGAGGGTGTCCGCGTCCTCCCGCATCTTCCTCGTCCGCGGCAGCCGTGGCGCACCTCGCCGGCATCCCTGGGAACAGGGGTTTCCACTGGATCCGTTGGTGTGATTTGGGTTCGATTCGTTGCGTCTGTTTTGGGGGGACGCTGAGATGGCACGGTTTGATTCACTGTCTACAGGCGGCGTCGGGCGTGGTGGCGTGCCAGCTGATAGACACGGCGCACCCAGGCTTGGTGCCGATGCACAAGGTCAACTTCGACGCGAAGAACGAGTACGACATGATCCAGAATTACAAGGTCATGCAGGATGTCTTCACCAAGCTAAAGATCACCAAGGTGCGATCGGTTTTCTTCTCCCCGCAACACTGAAATTCTATTGTGTTTGTCCTATTGTGCATGACGTCGTCTAACATTGCTCATCTAGAAGTTTGGGTTCTGATCGTGTTTGTTCAGTAGCATGTAATCTCTCAAGGGGATGATTATTTTCCCAAAGTTTTGATTCTAGATCCACTGATATCTGCTACCTGGAGGTGGAGTAGGGAAGAGCTTTTAAAACACTGTTGGTTCCCAGAAACTGTAATGGATTTCTAAAACTTGCCAGTATTAGAGAAAATAAGAGTTTTAGTTTAGTGGTGATAGAAATCTATGATGTTGTAAGGTTGCGCAATAGCAAACACAACCTGGATTCTATGGAGTACTATCACTGAAAGTAACTGACTGAAACCACGAATTGGGCAATTGGCTAGTGCCATTACGCGCATATATAATTTATGGATTATGGAAGTAAACAGTCGAGTCTCATGTACTTTTGGATACTGTTAGGCATGCCCTCTCATCTTCAATTGAGTATAGTTCGGCTAAGCATTTTGCTAATACTGGGTGCAGCACTGCAGCATAGCCATGAGTCTGCTCAAGCCTATTGACCATCTCATAGGCCATTATTCTACTAGGTTCCTTCCCATTCCGACCCATGTACAAAAGATTTTGATGTTCCTTGTGATATCTTTCTTCTCTGCACTTGGATCTTGATGTGTAAAAATCCCCGTGCACTTTCAGTCAAAATACATTATGATTCTTTAACTATTTATGATGCTTGCAAGTGCTCCAAAAGTCCATGGCCTAAAAAATAACAATTTTCATATGTTGTTATGCTAGAAGAGTATTCAACTTTATGATGTAATATTGTGCTAGAGAACAATAGATCCTTTGATATTTCATTCCTGCCGGGTAACGTCAATTCAATTTTTTTTTTGAAAAAGAGGATGAAACCCGCGACCAATTCACTAAATATAAGATTTCTTATTATAGGTTTTGGTGGTTCACCATAAATTGTGCCATTTCTTATTCACAAATCATTCGTCGAAGGTAGTTATATTTTTATTTCACTATTTTCAGTTTTGTGGTTGAATGGAAGAAAATAGTTTCCTTTGATAATTTATTCCATAGAAAATAGAGACGAAATGTTATTTTGTTACCGACACAATTTGTGTTGCAGATATAATGGATGTTTGTCATGCTCGACGCCAAGGTGTGTCCTTTGCACTGAATTTGCTAACTCTTATTTACTGTTTGTTTTCTTAATCAGTACTCATGGTCATGGCTATATTATTTCGTTTAGATATACATTTCTGGATGCGTGCATGTTAGATGATGATGTGATGCTTTGTTGTTACTTTTTTTCCAAGGTACAAAATAATTCTATAACTTAAGCGTGATGAGATGCCTGCGCTCTCGTGCCATCTACCGCGCGATGGATGTGCACTGTGCCACTGCGTCTGGGCCTATCCTTGTCTGTGCCGATATCTGTGGGCCAGGGGCTTCTTTTACCTCTCTTTCTCCGTGGCTTTGACTAGGATGGATTTGGACTAGATATCCAGAGGCGGTCATTGCTGCGGGGCTACACCTCTCATGCTAGCGGAGAGATAGAGGGAGCACCTCGGTGGGCCGGCCACATCTCTTCCCTAGGCGGCGGAACAACCTGCCCGGCCTCATCTCGACCACCATTGAGACCAGGCGCAGGGGCGACGGGAGTTGGGGAATCCTTGCTCCTGGTGGGATTCAGGAGCGTGAAGGTGCCGACCAGGCAGATGGCCACCGGCTATCGAGTCGCCGAAAAAGGCGTGAAGGTGAAGATCGGGCGGGTGGCCCGCCGACCGTCAAGGTGTCGCGGGAGGCGTTTGGTCAAGGGGCGTGAAGGCGCCATTCGAGGCTAGGGGTTGGGGCCTCAATCACATCTTGCAGCATAAATCTTACTACATACCCTTGTGAATTGATCTTAGAAACAACCAGTGCAGGAGGAGAACGGAAGTTGAAGGGCCAAAGAATATTTAGGAGGTTTACACGTGGAGACATGCAATGGTGCTGATGCCATCTGTTGTGCACGCAGAGACCGTCTGCCGCTGGTTGTGGGCTCATGGCCCTGACAAGTGGGCAATCATGTGGGGCATGGGCACGGTTGCCTCTCTATCATGCATGTCGCTGGGTACCCATCGACACCGTTCCCAGCGTTTGCCCCCATGTTTTCTTCTTCTCTTCTGCTCCCATCGCCGCCAGCTCACCTTGCTTTCCCCTCCTCCTTCTCTTCCTCGCTACGGGCCAGAGAAGGGCCTAGGGAGAACACGCTGGTGGACGTGTACGTGGGGTCAGCATTGGGTTGGGCTGGCGCTGGACAAGCTCGAGGCACTGAGGCGGATACTATTATGTATTGACTCCATCTATAGTTCCTGTCAAAGTTGAAATTTAAGATGCACTTCTATTTATGTCAGACCAATTTCGTACTAAAAGTGAAGGAAACGAGGGACGCAAGGAATGTTCTGTTGTTTCCCTTTGTTCCATATATATAATGGAGTTTTTCCTAAATTATGCAGATAGATTGTTCTTTGTTAAGAGCTACAGCTTGTAGGCATGGTTTTTAAGGCGTTAAGATGACCTAGGGGCACTCTGACGCCTAGGCGTACGCTTTGGACGCCTAGGCACCTAAAGCAGCCAGTTTTGTAAGGCGGAGGAGGGACGCCTGGATGCCTAGGCGACACTTTCAAAATCATGCCTATAGGACATGATACATATGTTTTCTAAATACATATTTTATCTCGGATAGAAGTTCAAGGTTTTTCATGTAAAGATCGAACTATACTGAACTGCATGTACTCTCTTTGATTTCAAGGTCATTCTTCTTTTACCATTGATTGTACTTCTTCAATTTGGAGATGTGCTGATCCATTTTAAGTTCAAAATTTGGGCACTATCTTAGAATGCACCGGGGAAATAGAGACTAATAATTATAGGATTGTCACGGGATTTATATAGCCAAGGTCCACATGTATTTTTTCTTGCCATTGTGAGTACAGAACTTCGAATGATATACGTTGGAATTCATTAAAAGGCATACTCATTTTTGGTGATGTTATGTCAAATCTCATCAAAGATGTCTTCTTTTGCGGTTTGGGCTATCGTGTTCTTGATTTTACTTACGATTTCCTGTTGTTTCTAAAAATGTCTGAATCATAACATTAAGTCCGTATTTAAGGCATTGGTGGTATAGTCTATTGTTTATCTTTTGGAGAGTAGTATGAATACATTCTAGGTTCTCAGAAAATTGATAATTGCTTTTATAGTGGCTCTTTTGGTTCAAATTCAAGAAGTCCGTATTACACATTTTCGTTGTTTTTCCACTCTAAACTTATATTAAAGTAAACTCCAGATGCAAGGACTGTTTTATCTTGACAAAACCACCAATACTACATATTAGTGCATTGAGAAGTATTATCTTTTCATCACTGTTTCTTAGTGATGCTATTTTGTTTAGTGTTGTTTTATCCAGGTAATGTATAGATGCCAGTGGTATAGGGCTTTGAAGTTGGTTGTGCAATCGGCTCTGCCGTGGATAATTTTTTGCCATTGGTTGTTCCTGTTATTGCTGGTTCTTTGCTTGATTTTCTGCATGTTGTTTCGGGTGGTCATTCATCTCAGCGTGCTTTGTCTAACTCTGACCTATGGCCAGGCAAGTAGCCGGTTGACAATGTACCTAATGGTATCAATTCCATTCTTATTTTTGTATGCCATGACATTATTCTCACTGTTCTTTTCTTGACTTTCATTTAGTTTTCTGTCTCGCTTGCTACTTTCCCAGGCATGCTATCTTGGAATACAGGGATCAAGAAACTCGCACATCTATATGAGTTGGGCTTCATTGTTACTGACCGTGAGGTACTACTCCACGGATCCATACATTTGATTTACTTGCTCTCATATACCAATATAAGTTCATAACAGTACGTCAACATTAACTTTTATCTCTACATGAATTTCTTGAACTATCATAAACAATTTGTGGCCCTTAGCAGAAAAAATATATTGTAATCAAGATTCTCTTTTATATTTATATATATCACTATAATGTAGCAGTTTGTTTTACCTTTGTAGGCTATACAATTAGTCGGTTTGATAACATTATCACAGCAAAATTTATAAAATAAATAATTTCCACAATGCGATGATAATCCAAGATATTTGTTTAGTAAACCTTTTGGTTTCTGCAGCACAGGCTATTCAGATCTTCCATTACCTGGTATAGAAAACGTATTTAAGTCTCTAGCTTTTTACATGTGTAAATGACTAGCATCCAACTAAAAATTTAATTCCTGCCCTTATTGTGCAACTCTTTGATACCAAGCTCGACTGTTTTCTACATAGTAGATACTAAGAATTTGTTTACCTTTATAAGGCAAACACAAAGGAAGGCTGTATACCAGCCAATCACATAGGATAAATTCGAAGAACATTTAAAGGCTATATACTAGCAATCACCATGACATTTAGCTCCCTGTCTCCTGGGAGCATTCTTCTGGCTGTCAACAACTTGGTCCTATTGTTATTCATGCTTCCTTTTGCATTTATGCATGGCGGTACACTTGATGGTTTTTGCCAAAAAGAACACAACCAAATTATCTCATATTTTCTCCACTCTTTTAAAGAAAACATGTTGTGTTTCATGTAATGCTTATGTAAAACAATATCATGGGTTATGTCAAATGGATATAAATATATTTATCAGTGTTAATTACATAACCATGTGCAACAACATTGTTCCAGATCTTGCAAAAAGCAGTATCATCCCACGGGTGCGGCGTGGCGTCGCGGTCTATAGTCGAGGGCACCTCCTTACCAAGTTGTAGTCGCTTGATGAGGACGGTCGTGTGTAGTGTCAGATGTCTTACTCTTACTTGTTCAATGAAGTGGAATGCAAAGGCTTTTGCATTTTCTCGAAAAAAAGTTGTTCTCAAGTTATTTATTGGTGGTGCTTATTTGTGAAGTTTTTTCAAAATCTAATCCTTTCTTCTTTGTGGTGGCTTTTAGGTGAGTGCTCATGCCTAGGTACTAATTTGTTTCAATGGCTTACCATGAACTCCCATGGCCAACTCAACCTTGACTCACAAGTTCACGCTCTTCTCCTGTGCATTTCTCTTGCTGTTTTATGCAATTCGACAAGGATGATGATTTATGCGATTCAACAAGGATTTGTGGTTGCTAGCCAATTTACAAGGTATATTAGTGACACTTTATTAATCATGGGGTAGCAAATCCTTGCAACTCTATTGCGGATATTGGGGAAAGTGTTCCTCACAAAGATAAAACAATGTGCAACATTAGACTGTGTGGTTTGTTCTTTTGTTTCAACTTTAGAGGCTTTGATTGTGTAAAATTGAGGCAATTTTGTAATTTCTTATTGCATGCTACCTTTCGTCGATGTATTTACAAACTATAAAGAGGTTTCTGATCAATTTGTTAACTATTTATTGTCTCTTTTTTGATCATGTCCATGTCCACATTTGTAATGGGTACTTTGATGTTGTTAAGTGTATATTTAGTGAGCTGCCAGATCCGTTTCTCCATGCTAGCTGCTTCTGGTTAATTAGTGATAAGAGTTGGCATAGGTTTTAGGGATCAATGCTGGTGTAATATCAACTTTCTTCTCATGTTAATTTTTTTATTGAAGCACTCTCATTTTACTTTGCAAGTAAAATAATTAAAATGCGTAAGTTTGAACAAGTACATGTAAAAAATGTGTGGAACTGCTATGATACTAGAAGCCAGATTAGTGATTGGTGATTTGCTGCTCTATAACGATTATTTTAGATTTATCATTGGATTTTTTTGAGGGACATTTATCAATGAATTTTGGATTGTTAACCTATTCTTATTTCACTGCTCATTGTTAAATTGGCTACCAATTTACATAATATGCGTTTGCACTTTTCTTTGCTTAATTCAGTTTGCATTTCCATTTTGTCATATTCTTTCATTTTTCTACATTATGTACAATTTATGATTATGGCTCCTTTTGACTTGTGCAGATGCCGTTAAGGGGCCACAAAAAAAATATGGTGTGCCTAGCTATTTCATAAATCAAAGTGCCTCCAAGTGTACTGAAATGCATACTCTGTGTAACAACACCATGAAGACGGCGCGGCGAAGCGCGCTTATCCATCTAGTGTTGATATAAGAGGAAGAAAGTCCTTTGGAAGGCTTATGAAGGGTTAGTAGTACGAAAAACTCATGGTGAAGGTAAAATGGTTGGCCAGGAAAACAATCCCAACAAAAATAAAAGGAGAAAAAGGGAAAAATTGGAGTTGGTAACGACCAAAAGTACGGGCGCCGCTCGTACAACGCGTGTACCCGACGTCCTTCCAAAAATCCGAACTTGCAAAGGCGGTAAATACCTTTTCCAAATATTCGGTATGGGCTTTAGTGGCCCATGCGGCCCGCCCGCACTACAAACTACTGACCTTTCTGAAGCGGTAATATTACTATTTTTCATAAAAAATCAAAACGAGATAGAAACGAGATGAAAGTCACAGAGGGAATAATGACGTGTTGTACAACGGGAGCCATCAGTATGGTCCGGTCGTACAGATCCATGAAAATGAACCGAAAAGATAACAAGGTACTGCAAGCTTAACGACCTCCTGTATGGGCAGATGTGACCGTACCTTCTGCTCGTACCAGTGTCAGAAAACTAGCAGTGAACTCGAAAAAACCCAAGAAACTCAAAAAATAAAAACAAAAACAACAAACCAACGACTGAAATAACAGACGAGCAAGGTTGAGATTACCTCACTTACCTGGTGATTCCGAAGTTTTCTTTGGGGACTTACCTCCCTTAAACTTTTGTATTATTTTCTTATTTCCTTTGAATATAGTTGGTCACAAGCAATAACTAAAATCATTGCAAAGAGAAACATAAAATTTTATTTCGGGACGAATAGTGCCTAGAGGTATGCATATTGATGACACTCCTTTTTGCGGTCTCATCTCTTCAATCATCATCGATGTGTCAAGCTATTCCTCTTTTCTTTACTAGATCTGTACGTCAAACTCTTGCAAAAGTAAAGTCTTTGGCTTAACATCAGTTCTTTCAAGAAATTCTTTTAAGCTATTACGATCGGTATGCACTCTAACTTCCGAGTCAATTATATAAGATCTAAATTTATCACAAGAGAAAACAACAGCAAAGAGTTCCTTCTTTGCCACTATGTAGTTCTTTTGAGAGCCGTTTAAGGTGCGACTAGCATGATGAATGATATTAAGTTCATCACCATCATGTTGACAAAGAAAAGCTCCCATGGCTTCATGACTAGCTTCACAAAATAAATCAAATGACTTTTTCTAGTTCGGTGGTTTAATATTAGGAGCATTAAGATGGGCTTGTTTTAGTACGATGAAAGCAGTAAGGCAGTTTTCATCAAAATTAAAAATAGCATTCTTATGTAAAAGGTTAGTTAGCGGTCTTGCAACCTTAGAGAAGTTCTTAATAAACCTTCTATAAAACCCTGCATGACCCAAGAAACTTCTTATACCTTTTACATCTCGAGGAGGTCGTAGCCTCTCTATCCCTTCTATTTTGCTTTATCGACTTCTATGCCCTTACCTAAGATCTTGTGACCAAGTACTATACCTTCCTAAACCATGAAGTGGCACTTCTCCCAATTCAAAACTAGGTTAGTGTCTTCACATCTCTGCAAAACCTTATGAAGATTATGGAGAAAATGGTTAAATGAAGTCTCACAGACTAAGAAGTTGCCCATGAATACTTTCATAATATTTTCAACATAATCAACAAATAAATATAGCAGTCACACATCTTTGAAAGATATCTGGTGCATTACAAAGACCAAAAGGTATACGACGATAGGCATATAAACCAAAGGACATGTGTTGTTTTTAGTTGGTCATCTGGATAGACAACTATTTGACATAAACCAGAATATTTGTCTAAGTAACAAAAATGAGAGTGCATAGCAAGTCTCTCTAAAGTTTGATCTATAAATGGCAAAGGGTAGTGATCCTTCCGAGTTTCCTTATTAAGTTTTCTAAAATCAATGCACATCCTATGACCAACAATAGTTCAAGTAGGGACTAACTCATTGTATTCATTCGGGACTGTAGTAAACCCACCTTTCTTTGGAACACAATGAAGGGGACTTACCTAATCACTTCCTCCACATGAAAAATGATACATGCATCTAAGAAGCGGATAACCTTCTTTCTCACATCTTCTTTCATTTGACGTTTTAGTCTTCTTTGAAAATCTACAACCGGCTAGGCTCCCTCTTCCATAAATATTCTATGAGTGTCTATCGATGGACTAATCCCTTTCAAGTCATCCATAGAATAACCAAGAGTCTTACGGTGCATCCTTAAAACTATCATTAAATTTTCCTCTTCCTCCTCTACAAGATTAGAACTTAAAATAACATGATATTTGTTAGTACTATCAAGAAACATGTATTTCAATTCTTCAGGAAGAGGTTTGAGTGTAGTAGGGGAAGTTCCTCATCTCCTTTTATCTCTAGTGTCTCATAAACTTGATTCATTTTAGGATCAACTATAGGGACCGAGTTAAGATATTCATCAATTTCCATTTTCTCTAGATCTTTAGGAAGATTGTCATCTTCAACCAAGCTTCTTTCTAGTTTATCATTAGCAAATTCATAAAACACAGTGGGAAAGCTAGCAATATTACCATCCTATTATTTTCTCCTATTCGTGTTTTTAAACTCCTCATAAGTTGGCTTGTATTGGAATTTAGAAAAATGGAAATTCATTTTATCTTCGCCAAACTTGACATACATTGTCTCCTTTTGGCAGTCAATGTTTGCTCTTGTGGTATTCAGAAAATTTCATCCAAAAATAATTGGACAATAAATATCAGTAGGCATATCAATAAGTACAAAATCAATAGGGTACTTGTAAGGTCCAATACAAATAGGAACATCTCTAATTATCCCTATAGGAATTCTGAGTGTTTTATTCGCTAGCATAATTGTCATATCAGTATCTGCTAATTCTGTTGGTTTGAGTTCATCCTGAATATCTAAGTAAAAGTTATAAGGGATGACGTTAACATTTGTTACAATATCAAAAAGGCCATAATAAGAAGATTCACCAAAGGTGCAAGGAAGAATTGTTTACCAACATTTTTAGGTTGTACCTTCCCTTCAAAAAATTGAGAGGCTTTGGTGTCTAGTTCAACTATATCACAATGTGCATACATAGTCAATATATCTTCTTGCCTCTTCTTCTTGCTTTTTGAGGATCATTCTTTCCTCTTCTAGTTGTTCTTCTAGTTGTTCTTCAAGTTGTTGGGCTGACATATGTTTTCTCAACGTCCTTAGGAAAAGAAGTGGGTCAGCATACGGTGCCCTTTCACTAGATGGCTCTAAAAGGGCCACAATTTCCATTTCTTCATCTTCAACTTGTTTATGTGGTGGAGTATATTGAAGCCATTATTTCTTTGGAGTTTCAATGTGTTATGTAAAAGACTGAAGGATTTGCAAGATAATATCATCATCAAGTTGAAGTTCATTAGAAGTTCCCTTGACATTACTAGATTCCCTTTAAGCATTGATACAATCATATTCAACTTCTATACCTCTTTCACTGCCTAAATCGAATCCCCAAGTTTCTCTACTATGACAAATTCTTTCTAAAAGTTCCCAAGCTTTAGTTATAGTTAGTCCCATACAGAAACCTTCAGAATTTGAATCAAGTTCATGCTTTATTTCTTGAAACCCCCCATAGAAAATATGTAAAGCATACCATTTAGGTAAATCATGGTGGGGACATCAATTAAGAATAGATTTATACCTTTTAAAAGCTCTAACCAACCCTTCTCCTATGCGATTCTTGAAGTTCGTGATCGCCCTTCTTACCCCCGTCGTCTTTACTTTGGGAAACGATCGAAATATAAAAATTCTCCTTTAAGCATTTCCCAAGTGTCCATTTTTTCTACAGGGAAAATTCTATACCAAGGTAGAGCAGTGTTGGTTAGAGATTGGCTAAACAATTTAAGTTTTAATTCATCATCAGAATAGCCTTTCAATTTAAGTGTCCAACATAAGTCGGTAAAATGTATTAGATGAGCATATGGATCCTCATCGGGATCATCTCCTGCAAAAGTTTTCTCATGAATAATAGCGATGAAACGAGGGTTAACCTCATATTCTTGTTCGCCACGCCTCGGGAATTCCTTAACGAATCCTCTATTAAACTTCTGGAGGTATTTGGTTGCATCAAGCTGCTTCATCATCCCAACTGCAGTCATCATGTTTATCTGAAACTAGTAAACAACTTTAGTAAAAACAATTAATATATTAGCAACTAAAAACAAAGACCAAAAGCGCTTAGCTCCCCGGCAACGGTGCCAAAAAATAGCTTGATAATTGTAAGTGCAGAGATCAATTGTAGATAGTTTTGAAATAAGAGTATTGAACTCACAGATAGTTTGGTTAACGTATGTATGCCCCTCGTCACTATCTACCAAAGGATACTTGTAAGTTTCTTTTGATCTCAAGTAAAGAGTGTTATGTTTGTGTGCAAGAAAGTAATGAAAGCAAGTACACAAACTAACAAGTGCGTTGGGATTGGTGTTGGAACTCAATAGGGCTTAAATGTTCTGGGGGATGTAGGATACACCACTAGCATGCGACAATTACTTATGATTAGGATAACATATATCTTTCGTCATGATATGTGTGGAGATAGTTACATAACAAGATGTTCACCAACAAGTGTCGTGAGCAAGCCATTTCTACGAGTCATGTGATGAGGTCATCTCTAAATAACCACTGCGATGCCTGTGAGCAAGTCACTTCTAGAGACCACCACAATTAAGGGTTTCCCCATGGCTATCGTTATGAGCTTAGCTAGTGATTATCTCTTAATCCCCTTTAACCGTGTAGGTTATAAGCCAATGCTTTTAGTCACAAAGTAGCACCGAACATACTCCCATACACGTCCAAAGGGTAGTTTCCTCTCTTTAGTCCTGATGGAAAATATTATGTGGCTAACTTCACATAACATCTAGAGAGAGATCTAACACAATATCATAGATCAAAGACCAAAATTATAGGTCATCTTTATTTCATTTCATAATAATGCTAGGGTTTCTCTATCTCCCCAAGAACAAAGGGAACTACTACACATGGGGGCAATCAACAACATCATAATATTCATATGGATGGATTGAAAGTGCAAAGGTAAAATCAAGTGCAAACCCACAATTTTATTCAGAATTACAACAAGATCTAATGGATGAGAGAGGGGATGATGGAAATGTAGCGGTTGATGATGAGGGGGATGATGTGGCTTCTCCGATGATCCGTGTAGCAGCAAGGATTTCCCTTCTCTAAGTTCCTCCTCCAGATCCCTTCATAGCATGGCATTTCGTCTTTTGTGGCTGGAGGTGTCTATGAATGTCAGATCTCAGATCTGTCTTCGCGTGGTGAGAGTATTTGACGAGGCAGACGTCCTGGCAGGCAGTACAGGCGGATGGTGCGGGTAAACTCTGCTTATACCACAGGTTGTTAAACTTGCAGTAGCTTCTCCTTGCATCCTCTATTCTCCCAAGCGCGTGGAAAATCATTTAAATGACATTTCTCACTTAGAAATATCATATTATTACATAACATGATAGTTCCAATTGATATATTCACAAAAGACTTAATAATTTGGGATCTTGTCAAAACAATGGTAAAAGGTGCGTGCAAGTGCTGTAAAATACCAAAATCCTAACTCTACTTATGCAAAAACGTAAGTTAAAAATGCTTTTAAAATGGACTCATCAGATACCAGTCTCGGCTTTTTCAAGGTGAGTCTATTCACTAGTAAAAACTCGCTACTTAGAGACTACACCTAGAGCCGGTTAAGCGTGATAACAAAATAACCCGCCTATAATCGCTCACCTCAGACGGTCAAAACAAAATACTCGTATCTGCTCTTCTTAGAGGTGGAGAGGTATTACATTCGCCTCTAATAACATAGTGATACTCGAAGGTGTACTCTGACTTAATAAATTTGTTTTTCTTATGTTGAAGTGGTGAACCAAGTTCTTGCTACTATCATCTCTAAATTTGTTTTTCTTGTGACTAAATGTTAGTCCTTTAAACCTACTTATGTGAATTTTCTCCAAAATCTGAATTTCAGAAACATAGAGTTCTATAGTTAGTTAGAATGTTGATGCCAACTATGTCCCTTAAATGGCTAAGAATTAGAACTATCCCTTTGACATCTTTCTTCAGGGCGGTTTATTTTTTAAGCCGTTTGAGGATAATTATTGGCGGCAAATTCTGAAATTCAGTGAAAATTTGGGCACGAGGACTCCCTTTTTCCTCTTTAGCCCACCCGACCCCTGGCCTATTTCAAAATTCCCCTCGCCACCACCCTCCCCTGATGCTCCTTTGTGCTATCATCGGTTTCCTGCCGCTACTCATCGCCGCCGCCCTCTCCATCCATTTTGGGGGAGGCTCTGTTGCCCTTGAGGACTCGGGAACATTGTCTATGTACATATGCGCCCTCCCTGCCTCTCCTCTGAGCCACCACCGATTCCCTACCACTCCTCCTAGTAGCCACCGCCCTCTCCATCCATTGGGGTGAGGGAGATCCATCGCGTCCCTTTCCTGAGCCACTCCCTCGGATAATGCTCCCTCAATCCCCTTAATCTCATTTGAAAAATCCATAGCATTTTCCCTCTGTATGCAAGTTTAGGTGAAACCCTAGTTTATATTGTTGAAATTTGTATGGAAAAATGTCATGATTGTTTGATTTGTAGTATCAGCATTGATATCGTATTCATTTGGAAAAATTCAGGAAGTTAACTTAGCTTAGAACTAAATTTTATATGCATGGTACTTGGATATGTTCACATTAGAAACATGTGTAGAAGTATGTCATATGTCTGTCGCCATCACCAGTACAAAAATTCCTCTCCGCCATGTCCTTCAATTTCTGTTTTCTAGTTTTACATATTCCACATAGATTGTTTTTGAATTTTACACCATGATAATTAAACAATTTCTATCTATTAAATAGATGGGAACCAATAATTATGATGCAATTGTGCTATCTAGTAGTGACAACACAATGTCATCAAGCGAAGAGCTCGAGCCTATGTTTCGAAGTATACATGAAGTACATCAAAATTTATGCGTTTAGTGGTATATATGAAGATTCCATGTGACCCCGATGTAATATATATGTGCTGCATCAGGACCCAATTTGCAGGGGTGGAGAATTTGATAAGCAATGCCTCTTTGGAAACGAGATGTATTTGGAGAAATGCATGTCTCCTGGCTGAAAGATTATTGTGATCCCAAATGTCCACCAACTATCATGTACTATGTCTACAAGATGACCCATTCATCTGTCGTGGAGAATAAGTGCAAAATGGTAATTTTGATGATATTTTAACATGAACAAGCATATGATATGTAATTACTTAAATAATTACAAGCATGCTAAACTTTATTTCTTTGTAATTCCACAGACATTTGGGGCTGAGTTCACAAAGAGCTACCTCAAAAATTGCCTTGATCAACCTATTGATGTTCATATTTGCAATTGGTGCATGATCAACACTAAGCCAAAGATTCTGACCATGAAAATGGCATCCAGGTCAAACAATGCTATCTTGACCACTGGATGGGACAAGCTCATGAAGAGGTTCAAGTTTTTATAGGAGAATAGAATTGGCATGTTCTACTTCACTAAAACAAAAGATAGAGAGCTCCATCTTTTTATTGAAACTATTCCAGAATGTTAGCTAGACTTCTTAGTACATATGGAATGCAATCAGTAGTATGGCTAAGTTGAGAAACCAAGTATATATCGCCAA
The DNA here is from genome assembly GCA_910589775.1 of Avena eriantha. Classification (NCBI taxonomy): domain Eukaryota; kingdom Viridiplantae; phylum Streptophyta; class Magnoliopsida; order Poales; family Poaceae; genus Avena; species Avena eriantha. The sequence goes on from OU342746.1 coordinate 14,236,460, forward strand.
GTTTTGGAAGCAAATTAGCATATATATATATATGGGTAATTAGTTATTATAATATTTCTTTGAATTCTTATAATATATGTGTCTGCATGTTGATTAGTGCTTTAGCTAATATCTGTATGAATTTATGGCTGGTGAATCATGTACTGTATTTGAAATGTATGTTCTGAATGATTTTGAATTATATCATGCTATATATTATTTAAAATATGAAATAACAACTAGAGACGGCCTCTTTTCTGAACCGCCTTAAAATGAAAACCATCTCAAAGAGGAAAATTATTTGATATGGTCAACTAAAAAGGCCAACTCAGTGGAAATTCTGGAAAAGGGACATGAAAACAAACCGCCTCAGAGCGGGAAACAATGGAGGCTGTGGCTGAAATAAACCATATCTGGGCAGAGAAGCAATGGAGGTGGTCGTTAATAACAACCATCGCAGGTATGAAATCATTTAGACTCGGTCGGTAAATACATCTATCTCTAGACCAATATTGTTGGAGACGGTTATTGTTCACGACCGTCTGAGAGTTAGGTTCTTGGAGCTGGAAAGAAAAACCGACTCACGTTGGCGCTTTCTTTGAGACTGAGGCTTCGAGGCGGAACGGGAAAGCGGCTTAGGCCTATGGAGATTTACCAGCTCTAAGTCTGGGTTCGGTAATAGTGAGTGGTTCAGCTGAGATTCAGAATGATGGCCAGGGAGATGATGCCTTGTCTATCTGTGATGCTGGTTTTGAGAATTACCATCAGGATAATGGGTTTGCCAATGGAAAAGGTTTCAACAACAATTTTTCTGTAGAGCTACGAATGATTTTTGCAATGATAGAGGGTACCAACAGAATTTCAAAGGTGGGTATAATAATAACTATGGCCATGGCCAAGGTGGTTTTCGTTTCAACAACAAGAATTTGATAATGTTGGGCAGGTGGTCTCTCATGATGTTGTTTTGTCTAGTACATTTGATGCGGCTTTGATCTAGGAGGTGGTGGGCATGGCGTTGGCTGCGGTGGAGGCTTAGAAACAGACTGATCTGGTAGCGAGAAGTGCACAACCGAGTCAACCGGTTCCTGTTTCCCCTTAGCCTATTCCTTTTGTGGTGGATGTATCCGCTACCACACAAGGGACATCTCATGTTATTGAGGCTAACAAGGAAGTTGTTGTGGCGTAAGAAAATCGTACCCGTGCAAAAAAATTAAGAAGGTAGATAAAAGTTGTTTTAGGTGCAAACAAGCGGGTCATGTCATTGAAGATTATCCCGCACCTATTTGTGACAACTGTGAATCTGCTAATCATGTGACAGGTTCTTGTCATCTCTTGCACGCACATAAACCTTCGATCATCATGCATGGGCTGGCGAATGAGAAACTCATGAGTTACCAACAAGAACATTCAAACTCAAAGTGGAGAATGCTAAGCTGGTCAAGTTATCAGTGGAGGGCAATGCTTTGTCTATACCATAGATTACTGAAATCCTAAAGCGTTTGATTCCTATTGAAAATATCTAGTTGCAAGTTTTTCATTTTCATAATAATGTTTTCAGGGTCATATTTGTAAATAAGAATGAAGTCTAGAGAGACTTAAACTTTCATGTGTACCAGGTTCCTAATGCGGCAACTGATCTAGTGTTTGATGTCTGGTCAGCTGCAGAGGAGCCTTTATTTATGTTAGCTGAGGTTCGGGTAAGAATCAAGGGCATCCCATATAATATTAGAGGTGATTTACTATCTATTTGGGGTGTGGGTTCTCTTTTGGGGAAGACTAAGTTTGTGGATATGGCTTTTACTCGCAAAAATAAGGTCCTTTGTATTCAGATTCAGTGTGTCAATTCTTCACTCATACCGGACACAATAGAGGTATTTATCAAGAGAGGCTTTTTGAGTTGGAAATTGAAGTGGAACAAGTGGTTGTGTCACAAGATGAGCGCATGCTAGAGGCTCATAATGGGAATGATCAGAATGGGGATGAAGATGAAGAAAATAAAGGCAAAAGTATTGACATGGAGTTGGATAATATGACTACCAATCCTTTACAAGCTATTCAGGAAAATAAGAGCTCTATAGTGTCAAAAGAAAATAATGGTGCAAAGGGGTCTGATCATAATCAGGCTAAACAACTCAATTTAGCCTCTCAACAACCTCTGCTACTAAGGATAAGAGTGGAGATAATGGGTCTGTTGGAAACAAATTGAGTGTTTCTTTTATTGTTAAAACCAGAGAGTTTGAATTTTCATCACCAAGTAAAGAAATGGTCCAAAGTGATCTTCCTTTTTATTCTGATGAAAATACTTCTCTAACTTTGCAGTCTGTTGATCCACAATGTAATGATTTTTCTTGTGCAAAAAATATATTTTATGATGTTGATACATGGATGATAAATGGACGTTTCTATGATTTTGGCTCCATTGCGCATGTCGAGGATGATTTGGTCTTCACACCTGATTCAGTTCTAGCCTCGGGATCGCCTTACTTGACCTCGGGATCAGCGACTACCACTGGGCAGTTCCTGATAGAAGCCCCGGGTGGCTCGGATGGCGTGCAGTCCGCTCTGGGCGGCGTAGATGATGATGCATTGCGTCCCACTGCGGCCGACACGAACAAGTGTGGCAGCAGGAATTATTCTTTCCCGGGCGCTAAAGTCTCGGCCTCGATGCTTCCGTCATGCAACGCGATGGTGGACGGGATTTTGGTACCGATTTCTGATGCAGTCACTACGGCTGGAGGTGTACATGTGATAGCCGCTGGAGCTATGCATGTAGAGACACGACCAGATCTCGTTGGATATATGCCCAAGAGGCAATAATAAAGTGGTTATTATTATATCTTTCTGTTTATGATAAATGTTTACATCCCATGCTATAATTGTATTATTAGGAAGCACTAATACATGTGTGTTCTGTAAACATAAAAGAGTCCCTAGTAAGCCTCTTGTTGAACTAGCTTGTTGATTAATTGATGATCATGGTTTCCTGATCATGGACATTGGATGTGATTAATAACAAGGTTATATCATTAGGAGAATGATGTAATGGACACACACCCATAGTAAGCGTAGCATAAAGATCAAGTCATTAAGTTCGTATTGCTATAAGCTTTCAAATGCATAGTAACCTAATCCTTCGACCATGAGGTTATGTTAATCACCATCACCAGATGGATACTTTGATGACATCAAACGCCGCTTCGTAACTGGGTGGTTATAAAAGTGTCATTGGGTATTCTGAAAGTATGTGTTGAAGCGCATGGACCAAGATTGGGATTTGTCTATCCATATGACGGATAGATATGCTCTGGGCCCTCTCGGTGGAATGTCATCTAGTTAGCTTGCAAGCATGTGACTAGGTCACAAGGGATGACATATCACGGAACGAGTAAAGAGTACTTATCAGTAACGAGGTAGAACTAGGTACGGAGATACCGACGATCAAACCTCGGATATGTATAGTATCGCGAGACAAAGGGAATTGGTTTCGTATGTAAATGGTTCAATCGATAACGAAGTCATCGTTGAGTATGTGGGAGCCATTATGGATCTCCAGGTCCCGCTGATGGTTATTGATAGGAGATGTGTCTCTATCATGTCTACATATTCACGAACCGTAGGGTGACACACTTAAGGTTCGAAGTTGTTTTAAGTAGATATGGAATGTGCGTTGGAGACCGAATGTTGTTTGGAGTCTCGGATTGGATTCGGGACATCACGAGGAGATCCGGAATGGTCCGGAGAATAAGATTCATATATTGGGGATCATTTTCTGAGTTAGGAAATGTTTCGGAGTGTTTGTATGAGGATTCTAGAAGGTTTCGGAATGTTCCGGAAGGTTCTAGAAGATTTCTTGGAGTTTGCTTGAAAACCAAGGAAGGGATCAAGGAGTCCTGGTGGGTCAAGACTAGGAGTCGTGGGGGAGGAGGACTCCTCCCCCACTCCCCAACCCGCCAGCCATAGAGGAAGGGGAGTCCTACAAGGACTCCCCCTCCCCAAGGCGCCTCCCCCCTTAAATAGAAGTGCAGGGGTGCCCCCTCTTGCTCTCCTCTCATAACTCCCAATCTCTGCCGCCTCTCTCCTCCACCTTTCTTCTGCACAGGCATAGGCAAAGCCCTGCAGAATTCTCTACTCCACCACCACCACCACGCCGTCGTGCTGCTGGGATTCCGTGGAGAAGATCTACTACCTCTGCTGCTCGCTGGAACGGGGAGAGGAAGGTCTGCTTCAACTCCGCACGTGTGACCGACTGCGGAAGCACTACCGGAACGCGGCGCCGGAAGGATCGTCCACACGATCTTGAGATCGGCAAGTGATTGACTACATCAACCACGAGATCTAATCTCGTAACGCTTTCGGATCTACAAGGATTAGTACAGATCTATCTTGTTGCACATGTTTAATAGATTAGATCTTGGCTTTTATCTAGATTAGATCTGGGTTTTGTTCGTTCTTGCGGTAGAAATTTTTTTGTTTTCCATGCTACGAACCCATCAGGGGTATCAGAGCCGTATCTATGCGTAGATCTGTTGCACGAGTAGAACACAATGTTTTTGTGGGCGTTGATTCTTTTGTTGTTGGTGTCTTAGCGTGTACTTTGCATCTTGCGGCATGGTGGGATGAAGCGGCTCGGGCTAACATTACATGTCATCGCACATGAGACTTGCTCCACGCTTGACGTGCAACTTGCTTTGCACAAGTGGCTTTGCAGGTGTCTGTCTCTCCCACCAAAGTTAAGATTGAATTTACAATGAGCATCTTGACAACACTTGTATCAATGTTGTGGTTATTGTTCGTAGGTAAGATCGGTCTTATGCGAAAGCCCTAAACCACGTAAAACATGCAAAGAAAATTAGAGGCGTCTAACTTGTTTTTGCAGGGGTTTTGTGATGTGATATGGCCATCATGTGATTGTGATTGTATTTGATGTATGCAATGATCCTTGTTGTAATATGACAACCGGCAGGAGCCTAATGGTTGTCTTTAATTCTGTTAAGACCTGCGTGTCTATTCATCTTGTAATAGCTTTGTTCCAAGTAGTTGTAATAGTTGCTAGTGATGATGGACAACCATGAAGCGGCGCCACTAACCTTGACGCAATGCTGGTGATGATGGAGATCATGTTCGTGCTTTGGAGATGGAGATCAAAGGCGCAAGAAGAAAGGGCCATATCATATCACACTTATTATGAATTGCCTGTGATGTTAATCCTTTATGCATCTTGTATTGCTTAGATCGCGACGGTAGCATTATAAGATGATCCCTCTCACTAAATATCAAGTAATAAAGTGTTCGTCCTTAGTTGGCACCGTTGCTAAGACTCGTCGTTTCGAAGCATCTCGTGATGATCGGGTGTGATAGACTCTACGTGTGCATACAACGGGTGCAAGCCAGATTTGCATGCGGAAACTAAGGTTAACCTTGACGAGCCTAGCATGTACAGACATGGTCTCGGAACACGGAATACCGAAAGGTAAAGCATGAGTCATATGGATGATATGATGAACTTGTTGATTGTTCGCCTTTAAAGCTACATCATCTCACGTGATGATCAGACTTGGTGTAGTGGATTTGGTTCATGTAATCACTAAAACAACTCGAGGGATGTTGTTTTGAGTGGGAGTTCACTTGTAATTTGGATTAGTCGAACTCAATTTATCATAAACACAATCAAAGTGAATTTGCATAGTTTGTTGTAGTCATTGGCATCCGTTCACCACCTTACGCTTAGTTATAGTTGAGATAGTGGAACTATAGAAATTCTGGATATTTTCTTTACGAACTGGTATCATATTGTTTTGAGTGTCAATCTAGTGTTTAAAAGTCCTATTGCAAACTTTCAGCAAACTCCGTTTACTCTGTGAAACTTAATAAATAGTATTAAATCAAGAGTAACAATTCCAGTGTTAGTATCTAATGTATCATGTTTGCCTCCATGATTCTTGATACTCAAAAGATTGTTTTTAATATCAAGTTTTGTCTAAGAGCTGAAAGCAATGTTTCAGAAACCATCATATGTGAAAGGTATTGCGATATCTAAAACAATGTGTTGGTTACAACATGATAGAGTATACGTCCTCATATTTGATGAGAATATGTGAAGGTTGGAGACGCTAGTCGTCCTAATCCTCCAAAAGGTTTTGAAAAAGAAACATTATACTCACAATTCACCTTTATAAGCTATAGCAGCTTGATCATGAAAGTTGTCATGATAAGGATGAATAAGAAGATGTAAGTAAAATGTTTACTATACTAATAGATTACTAAAGAATGAATTTTTGAAAGAATGCCAAACATTTGATGATGGTGATCCACTTCAAAGTGCAAGTCCAAAGGTATTAGTATTTGACTATATACGCTTTGTACTATGTGTCATGTGAATGACACCACTATTGATGTTGATAGATTCTTTTAAAAGAAAAAAAAGGGAATTGCTAAAAGAGAATCTATAAAATATTTGGCAGAAATTATAAGGTTGGAGATGTCTAACTTGGGTATGTAGAAGATATACATGTTATGGTTGTATTCCTTGCTTGTTAAACAATGTGGCTCTTAGGTATTGGATACCGAATTGGTTGGTATGAAGTGTCATACAGGACAACACAATTCATGAACTACAATGGCCTAAGTAACTAGCAAGAGAATGAGTGATGATGTTCATCGAAAACAAATAAAGTGTTATTGTGTTTTTCGTTGTCATCAAACCTAGCCTTCAAGATTTGTTTTAATAATTGTTATTTTGTTCCGGTATTACGAGAACAATGGTTGTTCAAATAATAACCGTATTCCATAAAGGATGGATGAACTTTTACAAGTCTAGTGGGAGAAATCACATCCATAAACACTATTGCTAAAATGTCGCAAGACAAATGATTGAAAGATCACTTATGAAGTGACATCGCTGTTTAAATTATATTTGAAAGAAAACATGAAGAAACTCCATGTTGATGGAATTTTGGAGTCTTTGATTTTGATCAATTGACGCATGTGAGACTTTCTTCAAGATAATTGAAACTCCGCCCATAGGCCAGAAAGGAACGGATGACTAGCTTATTGAAAATTGTGCATGCTGATGTGCATAGTCCATTATGTGTAGCCATATGCGATGGATCTTTTTTTCTTCATATGCTTTCTCCGAAAATTTGAGTGAATATATCTGTATATTTACTTAATAAGGAGGAAGTATGAAACATTTGAAAGCTGTTCAAAGACTTTCAAGATGAAGTTGAAAATCATTGTAACAAGAAAATAAAGAGTTTATGATTCAATCATAAAGGAAGATATTTGAGTTACATGTTTAGCAAAAACACCTAAGACTTGAGAAATTGTTGCATAATTTGTGTTTCCTGATAAACCATAGGAGTATGGCATATTCGAGAGATGAAATCAAACCATGTTTGAGATGGTAAGATCAAGGGTGTCATTTATAAAACTACCATTGTATTTTAAAGATAAAAGCTTTAGTGACTACCGCTTTTTCACTGAAAAGAGCTCCATCGTGATCCATTGAAATGACACCATATAAGTCATGGTTTGGGATAAAACCCGAATTGTCTTTTCTTAAATTTTGGTATGTTATGCATAAGTAAAATGTTTACAACCAAAGTCGGATAAGCACGTCTTTGTAGGTTATGCCAAAGAATTTGTTGGGAATTTCTCCTTAACACCGAGGACAAAAGAGTTTGTTACTTGGAACGTCAAGTTTCTTGAGAAGGAATTTTTCGTGAAAAGTTAAGTGGGAGGACAATAGAACTTTGATAAGGTTGTTGAACCTTAGCTATATGTGCTAAGTAGCGCAGCGCCGGAAAGTGTCCCGGTGACGGCCACAATGCTCATGGCTCTCGTGATTACAAATGGTGTGATCTCGGAGATTAGAGTTCCTATAGAACCGTGTGGGTCGGTAAGAATCAAATAGTAAGATTTGATAAGCAAGTCGTTATTGTTTTGACAATGGTGAACCGACTACATGCAAAGAAGCGATGATGGGCCCTGACTCCATAAAATGACTAGAAGTCATAGAATCCGTGATAGTATCCATACACGAGAAATCAAGTTTCTGAACTTAGAAGACCCTCCGGAAAGGCGTGGAGCCTATCGGTCGTGTTTGGATTTATAAAGAAATAAGACATGGATGTTTAACATCTATGAAATAGTCGACATGTCAGAAAGAAGTTTACGACAATGTTCAAGGAGTTGACTATGACAAGATTTGATCTTTCATAGCGATATATAGTCTTGACGGATTGATGTAGCAACCACTACATATAATTTGGTATATGGTAGTTGAATAAACAAAACAAGTTCTTCTAATAAAATGGTTACCTAGGACGTGTACATGACACGATCCAAAGGGTTTTGTTAATTCAAAGGATGCTAAAAGAGTATGCAAAACTTCAATGGTTGAAGTAAGCATAGCGGAGTTGGAATCTTCACCATGATGAAACTGTTAAAAGAGTTTAAATTCATCGGAGATGATGAAGATGCTTGCATTTGCAAGAAATTAAGTGGGAGCGCTGAGACATATTTCTAATACATTATGTAGAGGACATATTGTTGATTGGAAATGATGTATCTTGTATTGACACAGGTTAAGAATTTCATTTCGATGAAAGACTTAGGCATAACCCAAGAATTAGGCATCAATGTCTATATGAATAGATTGAGGCGCTAATATGGTTTTGCCAAATGTACATAGATAAGATGTTGAATGAGTTCAATATGGAAACAACAAGAAAGGTTCTTGACGCACGGAAAGGACTGAATCAAGATTCAAGTGTGTTGACACGAGATTCAAGTGTTTTGACACTTGGTGAAATCGCAAGAATATTTTGATCAATCATTCTTTAAGATGTACACATCCAGATATGTCCTATGTTCTAAATGTTATGAGCATATACCAGAATGATTCATAAGATGATCATTGGACAATAGTAAAGATATTCTTATGAGCTTTGGAAGAATTAAGAATATACCATGTATAAGTGACAAATAGTTAAAGGTAGTTCATTGTAAAGTGTTACATTGATACTAGTTTTGTCACAAGATACAAATTAAGTTTATCTCAATTTAAACTATGGGTGGCACAATGTAATGGAAAGGATGTTCCATGATGGATTTGGATGAGTTCCAAAGTTGAGACATTGTGACGGATACTACAACAAAAGCCTAAGTATATAACTGCTATAGTAGCAGCAAAGGAGGGCATTTGTGTTAAGTAGTTTGTTATCAAACTAGGTGTGGTTCAAAGTGGGCTAATACTATAAAGATACATTGTATGACAATTGTATCAACATGATTTAATCCCAAGGAACTAAAGGTCTCACCAAAGGACCAAATTTATACAATGCCATCTCATTGGAGAATGAGTAATGCGTAGAGACGCAAGGACATGCGAATACACACGGACCTGGAAGTGTCAGATCCGAAGATTATGTTTACCACTAGCAATAGTGTCTATACAACACCAGAAAGCCATATGTGTTGAATGCACAAGTTTTTAACTAGATTATTGACTCTAGTGCAAGTGGGAGACTGTTGGAGATATGCCCAAGAGGCAATAATAAAAGTGGTTATTATTATATCTTTATGTTTATGATAAATGTTTACATCCCATGCTATAATTGTATTAACCGGAAACATTAATACTTGTGTGTTTTGTAAACATAAGAGAGTCCCTAGTAAGCCTCTTGTTGAACTAGCTTGTTGATTAATTGATGATCATGGTTTCCTGATCATGGACATTAGGATGTGATTAATAACAAGGTTATATCATTAGGAGAATGATGTGATGGACACACACCCATAGTAAGCGTAGCATAAGATCAAGTCATTAAGTTCGTATTGCTATAACCTTTCAAATACATAGTAACCTAATCCTTCAACAATGAGGTTATGTTAATCACCATCACCGGATGGATACTTTGATGACATCAAACGCCGCTTCGTAACTGGGTGGTTATAAAGGTGTCATTGGGTATTCTGAAAGTATGTGTTGAAGCGCATGGACCAAGATTGGGATTTCTCCATCCATATGACGGATAGATATGCTCTGGGCCCTCTCGGTGGAATGTCATCTAGTTAGCTTGCAAGCATGTGACTGGGTCACAAGGGATGACATATCACGGAACGAGTAAAGAGTACTTATCAGTAACGAGGTAGAACTAGGTATGGATATGCCGACGATCAAACCTCGGATAAGTATAGTATCGCGAGACAAAGGGAATTGGTTTCGTATGTAAATGATTCAATCGATCACGAAGTCATCGTTGAGTATGTGGGAGCCATTATGGATCTCCAGGTCCCGCTGATGGTTATTGATAGGAGATGTGTCTCTATCATGTCTACATATTCACGAACCGTAGGGTGACACACTTAAGGTTCGAAGTTGTTTTAAGTAGATATGGAATGTGCGTTGGAGACCGAATGTTGTTCGGAGTCTCGGATTGGATCCGGGACATCACGAGGAGATCCGGAATGGTCCGGAGAATAAGATTCATATATTGGGGATCATTTTCTGAGTTAGGAAATGTTCCGGAGTGTTTGTATGAGGATTCTAGAAGGTTTCGGAATGTTCCGGAAGGTTCTAGAAGATTTCTTGGAGTTTGCTTGAAAACCAAGGAAGGGATCAAGGAGTCCTGGTGGGTCAAGACTAGGAGTCGTGGGGGAGGAGGACTCCTCCCCCCACTCCCCAACCCGCCGGCCATAGAGGAAGGGGAGTCCTACAAGGACTCCCCCTCCCCAAGGCGCCTCCCCCCTTAAATAGAAGGGCAGGGGCGCCCCCTCTTGCTCTCCTCTCATAACTCCCAATCTCTGCCGCCTCTCTCCTCCACCTTTCTTCTGCACAGGCATAGGCGAAGCCCTGCAGAATTCTCTACTCCACCACCACCACCACGCCGTCGTGCTGCTGGGATTCCGTGGAGAAGATCTACTACCTCCGCTGCTCGCTGGAACGGGGACAGGAAGGTCTGTTTCGACTCCGCACGTGTGACCGACTGCGGAAGCGCTGCCGGAACGCGGCGCCAGAAGGATCGTCCACATGATCTTGAGATTGGCAAGTGATCGACTACATCAACCACGAGATCTAATCTCGTAACGCTTTCGGATCTACAAGAGTTAGTACAGATCTATCTCGTTGCACATGTCTAATAGATTAGATCTTGGCTTTTATCTAGATTAGATCTGGGTTTTGTTCGTTCTTGCGGTAGAATTTTTTTGTTTTCCATGCTACGAACCCATCAGATCTGGCTCAGGGTGCTATAGGTATTTCTGTAATTCTCGACATTGATTATTTGACGACAAATTCACCAACAGTTGTCGAACGAATTTTCCAAGTGCTTGTGGTGTAGTTTCACCTAGGTGTTCTACTGATAAAAAACTACTAAGGTGCCGATGGTGGTAAAGGTTGCCACTAAGATGGGTATTATGTCATCTTTTTTTATTGAGGAGACAAATGTTATTAGTTTATTTGTGGTTGGGAGTATTAATTATAACAAGATTCATTTGCCCATACTGGAACATGTTGCAGGATTAACTATGCCGCCTAAGAAAAGACCAACTAGAGAGGAGGTCATCGCTTTTGGCGAGATCCTAGAGCCAGCGGTGACTAGGGTAAGAACTAGTGCGCGCATTCAAGACCAACCAAATGCTGATAATACACATATAGAAAGGGAAATGAGAAATGTGCAGCAACATCAGTCCCCTTATGGCGTAGGTATGAAAGCTCTACACCTCTTTCGATTTTGATAATTGATGACAGTGAGATTGTCAAACGTGCAAATTGTATTGGTGTTTCTCTAGGAGGTTCGGTTCAGCAACCTTTGGAGTTGGTTAGAGGGTTAAAGAAAGTGGAGGAGAGAGGACTTTAATTATGTTATAGAAAATATTATTGATTCTTTATATGGGGATATTGGCCCCTCTAATTTATTGGTTTCGAGAGTTTCCAACCTAAGTGAGGACCTTATTGAAGACGAGGAGATGAATATGGATGATAAATTGGATCCCCAATCCTACTCTCTAGTCCTAAAAATTTTCTTCAGAGGTCAGAGGAAGGTATACGATGTGTCTAATGTGAGAAGGAGATTTAGGAAAAAATAAAAAAATATTCATGATGGAGAGTTTAAAAGGTATGACTTGGAACAATGAGGGTTTTAGAGATCCGCCCAAACACTTTTTTGTCAAGGAATTGATCAGAGAACATCACCTAGATTTTATCGCCCTTTTGGAAATTGCATGATCAAATTTTGCGGTGCCTTTCGTAAAACAATTTGCATCTGGTTTGGATTATACGTGGTTTTGTTTACCACCTCATGGTGGGTCCCATGATTTTTGTAGGAACTAAGACTAGTACTCTCGAGGTTGTCAACGTGACTATTGGAGATTACTGTATTAAATTGCATGTTAAATTTAAGAAAGATGGTTTTGAGTGGGTTCTTATCCTTGTCTATGGGGTAGCGCAAGATTCCCAGAAAGCAAGATTTCTTTCTGAAATGGTTCGTATGTATGAGTCAGAACCTTTAACTATGTTGGTAGGTGGAAATTTTAATATCATACACACCAGAGAGGAGAATAATAATGATAACTTCAATTATCATTGGCCTTTTGTCTTTACTGCAATTATTGAGAGTCTTGATCTTAGAGAAATTGTTCTATCGGGACGACAATTCATGTGATATAACCGTAGGGAAACACCCACATATGAAAAACCGGACCTTATCCTAGCTAGTGTAGAACGGGAACAGAAATTCCCTCTTGTTACCGTGCTGACTCTTACATGTGCTGGGTCTGATCATACTCCCTTTCTCATTGATTTTGGTGATAAAGCCACCTGGGCAACAAATCTCGTTTTTCCTTTGAGTTGTATTGGTTACAACAAGAAGGATTTTATGAGATGGTTGCGGCTAAATAAGCGGCGGTCACCAAGGATCGTAAACCTATGGAATGATGGCAAAATAAAATAAGTCATCTTAGGCATTTTTTAAAGGGGTGGGCCAGAAATTTAAGTGGTAAATAGAAGAAAGAAAAATAAAAATTACTTTCCTTAATTGATGAATGACAAGGGGTAACCTCGGCAATGCCCATGATGTTGGACTTGGGGTTTCGCGGAAAAGAGAACGCTGGGGATTTCGTCAGATGTCAGGAAAACAATGAAGACAAAGTCGCCTGAATATTGGGAAAACACACTATTACAAGGTGTCCTCTAAATTTCGATGTGTGTCCTCGCTTGGGATTCTCCTATCCTATATATAATAGACCAGGTCTCAAAGCTGTATGCGGATAGGTTTCATACACGTGTGATTAAAATATTAACACAATGTCGGTTTATAGTCTCTTTCCTAATACAATCAAAGCCTTTGTCGGTTTCTTTCTTGGGCCGCCTTTTGGAATCTTCGTGGGCCGTAGGCATTTTACCCAATATAGGATAGCCAATCATAAGCATCCGAGTTATCATAACTATGTCAGTAGCCCCCGAGACTGTATTTGAACCGCAATTTCAGGTTGAGTCTCAAAGTTTCTTTTTTTCCTTTACTTTGTTACTTTTTGTGTTTTGTAGGGATTTGGTACAATGAGTCTGATGCTTCTGACGGATCGAGAATCAGTTAATTGCTCCTGGGAAAAAAACAAGGTTGTCCTACATCAAACTCAAGTCCCTAGGCTTGAATCCGGAATTTGTAACTGGCGTAATTCAGTTCATGTCGTTGAGGTCTTGTCGAATACTGAATCCCAGTTTTCTATTTTTATCGGGTATCCAACACGTCCGTCGGGATTTTTCATCGTATTGTTGATACAGATATTTTACTGGTAGAGCGCATTCTTGTGCGATTACCAGGCCACACAGGACGAATCCTAGGGTTTTACCTTCATGTTTCTGAACACGGCATTTAGATTTTTGTCGCGTCGGGTGCGATCCGAGAGTTTTTTGCTTTATAGTGGCTGGAGAATTTTTTGCTTTTTGCAACCTGCTCCCGATAAGAGTATCTGACATCAAATTTTCCTTTCTTTTTCTTTATCAGGTGCGCGCCAGCGCTCCTGATAGGAGTAGCCCTTGAGGCTATGTTTGAATATATGTATCAGAACATAGGCTCGAAATCTTAATTTTATGATTCTAGTGCTTCTGTATTTTTATCGAGTGAACGACCAGTGCTGATAGAAGTAGCCCCCGAGGCTATAGTCATAATATCGTATATTCGAGTGTAGTCTCGAATCTTCTCCTAGAGGAATTTACATCGACTCCAATTTAATTTCTTCGGGTTATATCTTTAAAACAAAGCCGCAATTTCTTGCAGTGCTTCTGCTGTGGCGTTAGTTATGACGTATCTGATGCTGTTGATTTTCAGAGAAACATGCCCTGACGGTACGTGTCGAGCGTGGGCCCATGCAGCAGTAATGATGACGCGTGATAGCGTATTTAGCGGAGATTCTTGACTGCACGTCCCCTCTCTGCGTGAAGATCGAGGCGTCACGCGCTGTTCTCCGTTTTTACCGCAGCCATGACTTCTTTTAATCTTTTTCCTTTACGGAACCTTTGTCACACGTGTCATCATCGTGTGATCTTCTTCCTTGTTGCTCTTTATAAGAGAAGGGATATGTGTTTTACTGTTTCACCTTACCTCCCCTGCTCCATCTTCCTCCTTGCGCTCTTGCCCCTTGCGAACTCCTGCTCTTGCTTCCTCACAAACTTCGGTTTTCATGCTCTTCTTTCCCCTTTTCGCCGCCATGGGCAAAAGCAAAGCTGCTGGGACTTCCGTTGTCGTCACGAAGGCCACCAGGAAGAGGGCCGTCAGGTGGGCTCCCACCAAGTGCCCGACGCGGGAGCTCCGTGAGGCGCGGAACTCCGGCCATCTGACGGTGGGCTCCTTCAAGCTCCCCGGAGACAAAGTTGCTCCCATCCCCGAGCCTGGCTGGAGGGTAATGTTCCTTCCTTTCCTCTTTCGCGGTCTTTCTCTTCCTGTCCACGAGTTTCTTCGTGGCCTTCTGTTTGTCTATGGCGTGCAACTTTATCAGCTCATGCCCAATTCTATTCTCCATGTTGCTTGTTTTGTCACTCTTTACGAGTGTTTCCTTGGGATGTATCCCCAATTGGGGCCTTTAGAAATACTTCTTTTATGTTCGTCGCAACACCACTGACACCATTGTCCATGATGTTGGTGGCGCCATTTTTCTGTCCGATCCAACATTGATTACTTGGACTTCAAACTCACTGATTTTGTCTAAGGTTGGAAGTCCAAGTGGTTTTATGTCAAGGATCAGCCACTCGAAGGCCAATATTTCGGGTTAGCCCCCTTTGAACCTAAGAAAATTTGTCGTAAATTTGACTCCTAGGATCAACATCCTTTTGCCGAGGAAATGGAGGAAATGCAGCCCTATGTCGATCGTATTTCGAAGCTGCGGCATGAGGTTGGCAAAGAATTGTCGAGGGACTAGTTGCAACTTGGTTGTAGCTGAGCCCTCGTCGAGCCCCATTTGCAACTTGATTACAACTTGGGCGCAGTTGGGGGCCAGTTGCACTTGATTGTAACTGAACCCCCGTCGAAGACCTGTTGCAACTTGATTGCAACTAGGGCCCCGTCAAGGGGCCAGTTGCAACTTACTTGTAACTGAGCCCCCGTCGAGCGGCAGTTGCAACTTGGGTGCCGTCGAGGGGCCAGTTGCATCTTTGCTTATAGCCGAGCCCCTGTCGAAGGCATGTTGCAACTTGATTGCAACTCGGGCGCAGTCCGGGGACCATTTGTCGAGGGCCAGTTGCAACCTCATTGTAACCACGAGGTGCAACTTGCTTATAACTGAGCCTTCGTCGAGCCCCAGTTGCAACAATTGGTCGCTCTGTTGAGGGACCAGTTGCAACTTGCTTGTTAGCGTCATGTTGAGATATGCATATCTAGACAAAACTTCATTATTTAATTTGGAACGGAGAGAGTAGCATTTTTCGCAAAAAAATTCCTACCTTCGTACTACGGTTTTGCTAATTACCAATCAATCGAGATTTACGTTAGAACACGATTGACTCTAAAAGTGTTGTATTTTACATTGTAAATTGTGCTAGCATGGAAGTTGTAAGTGGCTTGCAAGTGAGAATTTTCAGTTGCAAGTGAGTTGTAACTTAGTTTCTTTTGGTTGCAAGTAGGTTGCGACTTAGAAAAAGTTTCTAATATTTGGATTCATGTTGTGATTCAAGATAGCCTTAGAGTTATAACTGGGTTACAAATGAGATTTTCCAATTGCAAGTGGGATGGAAATGAGTTTTTCAATTGCAAGTAGGTTGCAACCGAGGATTTTTTCGAAACTATTGAACTACGCCGGGATTCCTTTAGTGTGGGAGTTGCAAGTGGCTCGAAACTGAGAAAAATGTTTCCAGCAGTTTGATTTGCATTGCCATCCGTGCTTGATGGAAGTTGCAAGTAGGTGCAATTGAATTTTCTATCATAAGTAGGTTGTAACTGATTTCTTTTCCAGTTGCATGTAGGTCGTAACTACGAAAAAATATTCGTGTATGTTGATTTATGGGGAGTTGCAAATAAATTGCAATAGAGTTTTCTCTAGGTCGTAACTAAGAAAAAAATACGTGTAGTTTTTTTTTGTAGTTGTAAAACTAGATGTTTATAAGCAAATTTGTGTTTGTATTGCCAGCGAATGCGTGCATATTGTGTTCTTTTTTTATGTTTCTTGTTTCCATAAATATGCATACATGTAGGTGCGCATAATACAATGTAATCTCAGTTTTGCTCTTTTGTTTCGTGGAACTAGTGGCTTTCGTAATAGCAAAGAAAACCTCCGTGAAAAGAAAAAAGAAAGAGAAGCAGGCAGCGCTAGTTTACGTGGCTGCTGGAAAGAAAACAACACAAAATAGAAAGGCCGGCCCTAGGAGTGTCTAGATCTCAGGCGTCTGAGAACTTCTTAGGTCTAAGTTACTGATGTCATTCTAATATTTGTGCTAATTCTCAGTTGCAACCTAGTTGCAACTAGGTTGCAACTCACAAGATTTGTATTAATTTTCAGTTGCAACCTAGTTGCAACTCATTAAATTCTTAGTTACATCCTAGTTGCAACTCATGTGTAACTTCCATTTTGCACGAATCACGAGGTAAATCGGACGGTGAAACAGGCGACTGAGACCTAGGAAATTCTCAGACGCCTGGGAACTAGCAAAACCGTAATAAAAAATCAGCTAGCTGATAATTTTAAAAAGTGAATATGTAAATAGTTCAGATGCTCGACGAACGCATAGAGAGTAATTCAGAAGTACATCAAAAACTCTTCGACGCCTAGAAGAAGGCGAGAATGGATTCACCACAAGGGTGTTGGTCACTCGGCATCACAGATGCCCTACGATTGTTGGAAGATTCGTACAAAGTCCGCGAAGTCAACAACCGTCACACATTTACACTTAAACTCCCTCGGAAAGTTGGAAACAATCTAAGCTCCACCCGACAGTGAAACTTGTATGTTTTTTTTTACTAGATCTGCTGAAATTTGTATAAATCTTTAATTTTTTATTATTTTTTCTAACTTTCTACTATTGATTTAGTTGTTTATTCTATTTTTCCTACCGTTGCTATTGAATCGTGTATGAATCGTGTATGTGTCTACAGATCCAAAGCAGTTTCAGATCTCTAATAAATCACGTATAAATCTAGACTGAGGTGAAAGGCTTCTGTTGAGCCCAATCTATGTTTGGTATTGCATTTCCGCGAATTCTCACAAGTATCTGCGAATTAGACAATAATAAAGCTAGTACCTACTACTACTAGCTGGCAATTCGATCAATACAGCAAGTCCTCGTCCATGGAAGCGTCGACATCCTCCGCCGCCTTCAGCTCCAAATGCCCCACCGGCGGCTTCACCTGCTCCACGTGTGGCGCCGGCTCCTCGAAGCTCCCGCCCTGCTTGAACTTGTGAGCAAAGTACTCGTACATCACGTCTAGATCGCTGACGCTCCGCCTCGCGCGTTCCATAGCCCCCAAGAAGTGCTTGCGGGTGATCTCCGCGCCGTCCATGGCCACGAGCTTCCCGACAAGGGTGCTCTTCTGGATGACGTCCCGTATCGCGAGCTTACCCGCGCGCTGGCATATCTCCGTGATGTCCGCGCCGCTGTACCCTGCCGTGGAGCTGGCCAGGTCCTGTAGGTTGACGCGTCGAGAGAGAGGGGACCGGCGCAGGCACTTCTTGAAGATCTGCAGCCGCGACGGCTCGTCGGGGAGAGGGATGTAGATGAGCTGGTCGAGCCGCCCCGGCCGGAGCAGGGCCGGGTCAATGATATCCGGCCTGTTGGTGGCCCCGATGACGAACACCGTTTTCTTGGCGTTGATCCCGTCCATCTCCGTCAGCAGTTGGTTCAGCACCCGGTCCGACGTGCCGCCCGCATCGCCGACGTTGTTTCCGCGCTTCACGGCGATCGAGTCGAGCTCGTCGAAGAAGAGGACGCACGGCGCTGACTGGCGCGCCTTGTCGAATAGGTCGCGGACGTTGGACTCGCTCTCGCCGAACCACATGGTGAGCAGCTCGGGCCCCTTGATGCTGATGAAGTTAGCCTTGCACTCGCTGGCGATGGCTTTGGCCATGAGCGTCTTGCCGCAGCCCGGCGGGCCGTAGAAGAGCACGCCCCGCGACGGCTCCATGCCGAACATCTCAAACATGTCCGGGTGCTCCACCGGGTACTGCACCGTCTCCTGGAGCTCCAGCTTGACGTCCTCCAGGCCACCCACGTCATCCCACGACACCTTGGGGACCTCCACGAGAGCGGTCTCGCGTAGCGCCGAGGGCTTGGTCACCTCCACTGCGTGCTTGAGGTCGTCCATGGTGATGGACATGGAGTTGAGCACCTCGACGTCGATGGTGTCCGCCTCGAGATCGATCACGTCCATCTTCTGGCGGATGCACTGGAAGGCCGCCTCGGAGCAGAGCGCCGCGAGGTCGGCGCCGACGAATCCGTGCGTGTCCCTGCCGATGCGCTCGAGGTCGACGTCCTCCGATAGGGGCATGTTCTTGGAGTGGATGCGCAGGATCTCGAGGCGGCCGAGATCGTCGGGCACGCCGATGTCGATCTCCTTGTCGAAGCGGCCGAAGCGGCGGAGCGCCGGGTCGAGGCTGTTGGGGCGGTTGGTGGCGCCGATGACCATGACCTGCGCGCGCTGGCGGAGTCCGTCCATGAGCGTGAGCAGCTGCGAGACGATGCGGCGCTCGACCTCGCCGTGCGTCTTCTCGCGGTTGGGCGCGATGGCGTCGATCTCGTCCATGAATATGATGGACGGCGCCTTGGCCTCGGCCTCGGCGAAAACCTTGCGCAGGTTCTCCTCGCTCTGGCCGGCCATGGCGGACATGATCTCCGGCCCGTTGACGACTTGGAAGTTGGCGCCGGACTCGGAGGCGATGGCGCGCGCGAGCAGCGTCTTTCCAGTGCCGGGCGGGCCGTAGAGCAGGATCCCTCTGGGAGGCTTGACGCCAAGCGTCTCGAAGAGCTTGGGGTGGCGCAGCGGCAGCTCGACCATCTCGCGGATCTGGGCGAGCTGCTTGCGCACGCCGCCGACGTCGTCGTAGCCCGGGCCGTCGCGCCTCTCCTCGTCCTCCCGCTTGAGGGGGGGCTGGATAAACATGACCGTGGTTTCCGCGACGATGACGAACTCGTCGGGGTCCGTGTCGAGGATCTTGAACTCGACGGAGTGCAGGTTGCGGTGGACCATGAAGCGGTCGCCCTTGCGCACGGGCCGCAGCTCATCCTGGAAGTAGGCTGCATCCATCGGCGATCATCATGCATGCGGAAACGATCGAATTACTACTAAGTAATTAATCTTCCGTGCACAACCAACTATAAATTATTAAAAGCATGCAGTAATCGATGGTACTTACGCTTAACGTAGGCCTCGTACAGGTTTCCGCTGATGCCTTCCACGGAGTCCTCGAACGGACTGTAGGCGATCCTTGCCGCATGCTTGATGTTTGGGAAGGGATTGACGGTGACGAGGTCGCCGAGGTGCAGCCGGAGATTGCCGCGGACGACGCGGTTGAGCCGCGCCATGCCGTCCGGGCACGACTCGTCCTGCCTCGCGTAGCAGACCGTCTCCCGCCTGCGCTTGCCGCGGAGCCTCACCACGTCGCCCTCGAACAAGTTGAGCGAGGCCATGGTGTCCAAGCTCAGCGCCACCGCCGAGCTGTCCACGGCCACGCCGCCCTCGGCGTCGTCCACCACGAGACGGTTCGGCGACCTCGTCTTACTAGGCTCCAGGATCGCCGTGCTGTAGTCCACCCTCATGTTGGCGCCGCCTGCTTCTTGATCGTGATCCATTGTAGCAGCTGCAGGACCGCCTCGATCGATCAAGCTTCCGCCGATCTAAAAAGATCGATCGAATCGGGCGTCTCTGCGCTTTGATGGACCTAAAAGATCTAGGTTTACTTACTGGTATCGAGAGCTACGTGATTTGGAGACGTGCGTCGCGGTGCGGTGAATATATATATATATATACACTGCCTTGCGTGCGCCGACGGGCCCGGTACGGAATCTGCCGGCGGTAAACGTATGCGTGCAGGAATACGTTACCTACCCCTGCCGATCGGAACTCTGTAAAAAAAGGCGGTTCTTAATATATTTTTGGAATATATAAGTCGGTTCTTAATACAAGTACTGTAGTAAAAAAATCAAGGGGGAGTCGGTTCTTAATTATCGGTCGTTTCGCACATGTAAGAGTTACTGGACCGGTGACGCTAGCCCAACAGTCTAGTTTGAGTAACCCTTTCCGACCGTTTTCAACACCTAGAGTGCTGATACTCTGAAGCTCAACTTTGATGGTGCCTGCTACCACTAACAGGACTTGACGAGGACAGGCGAATGGGGCTTCGTCATCGGGCGTGTTGGTAGAGCTGGAGCTGGAGCTCGCCCACGATGCCCTACATGCTGAACTGAACTGTATGCTTGCACACAAGCACTGAATGCGGCTGCTAACTGGGGGATGACTAGCAAACAGATTGAATCTGACCACCCACTGCTGGTAAGGTCCTACAGAGTAAAAGTATATATAGCAGACACATCCTCTCTCCTTTATAACGCTGATAATAGCTGCGCTTACCCGTGTTTTTTCTCTCTTTATTAGAAAGTTTTTTCCACGTTAAAATCGTTTGTCCTCGTTTGTCCCTCTGTGTGTGTTTCGTTTTCGTTCTTCGTTTTGCTTGTCGAGTTCATAACACTGCGGCCGAGCGGATACCTATTCAGTTTTACCGTTTGCGTTTATGGGATCTGTTGGGCCGCAGCGCGCGCGAGACCGGAAACAAAATCTGTAAAGCCACTAATTCACAATAGCCAACGGTTTTAAACAAGCAAACCAACAATACGCAATAGTTTTAAACAAGCAGTGCGACAATAGGCAATGCACAACACGCTGAATGATGCAACATCAAGCATCATCATCGTCCTTGCCATGCACGCCGGAGGCATCACCACTGCCACCACCACTTGCTAGAGCATCACCTCCACCGCCACCACCAGTAGTTAGACCATCACTACCCGCTTGCGCTTGCCTCCTTAGTTGCAAGATTCGCGTCCTTGCAAAATCATGCCACTCAAGCGTGTAGACGACCATGGTAGGTTGACCCATCATCATAGTCTGGTTTTCCTCGGTAATGAGATCTGCCATGGCCCTCATCTCCTCGACACGGGCTCTCCTTTCTTCCAGAGCAGCCTTGCGCATCTCATCTTCCCGGAGAGCTTGCCACCTTTTTTGCTTCTCTTCTTTCTTTTTCTCGTCCAAGACAACTTTGCTACCAATGTCTTGCTCACCATCATCTCATTTGATTTCACCATGTCATCATAGAAAATAGAAAATTTCCTACGATGTGAACAACTAAGCACCAAGATCTATCTACCTAGATACAATCAACGGGTGGACATACATCCATACAGATCTACCCTCGAAGACCGAAAAGCTTTGTTAACAAAATCTGATTTCGTGGATGATGTAGTTGTTCACTTGCCCATCTCAAGACCGCGCAGCAAGTCCAGCATGTCTAGCACCAGCAAGTCCAGCACTGCAAAACAGCGGTGCATCCGTGATCGCGCACATGCCCGGTACCCAGAAAACCTCCGCGTTCTCGCTCCAACAATGCAGCGGAAGCAACACCTCCTTTGAGACAAAGTCACCGGGAACATGTATCTCGCTAATCCGAGACCATGGGAAATAAACTAGAGGGGGAGAGAGATCCTTCACGAGGAGGTGTGAGAAGAGATGAGGAGGAGGAGGCCTCCTTTTATAGGGGAGGGGTTGCCCCCATGCCATGGCCGGCGGCCATGGTGGGTGCCCCCACCTCTCCCTCATTCATGTGAGTGGAGCTTCCACTAAGCACTCCCACATGAATTCCATCTCCACTCAAAATTGCATTAATTTCCTAGCAAAATTAATGCATCTCTCATTTAATAAAACTCTTTCGTTTATTTTATTCAGAATTTTGTTAATTACTTTAATAAAAAAAACATTCACATAACCCCCTGCAACATTTCGATATTACATGCAGATCCAGTTTCAGCAATTTTACCCAAAACAATTCTGGTGTCCATCGAAATGATTCCAGTGCTTTCATAATCTTTATCTGAAACATATTTGTTCCTAAATGGTGTCGGTATCCCTTAAGTGTGTCACCCTATGGTTCACGAATAATGCAGACATGATCGAGACCCCTCTCCGATCAATAATCAGCAGTGGGATATGGAGATCAATATTGACTCCGACACATTCAACGATGACTCTAGTGATCGTGTGAACCTTTAACGCTTGTAACTAAATCCCTTTGTCTCACGATATATTACATGTATGAGATTTGATCATCGGTATTGCCATACCTAGTTTGATCTCGTTACCAACAAGTATTCTTTTCTTGTTCCCGTGATGTAACATTCTAGTGATCTTATCACTTGCTTGCAAGCTACATCAATGTGATATCACTTGCTTGCAAGATACACCAACAAGTATTCTTCACTTGTTTGTAAACTTTCGCATTCAACACCTTTGGCTTTCTGGTATTGTATATACGCGTTTGCTAGTGGTAAACTGTAAGTACCTCGGACCTATGCTCTAAGTTCAAGCCTGGATGAAACGGAAGTGGTTAAAATAGAACAGCGGGGGCCCAGGGGACCGCCCACGTGTAGACCCGCCGGCCGTTCTAACCACTTCCAAGACATCGGGACAAGAGCGAGCGGCGTAGGCAACAGGCGAAGAGATCAAATACATACACAAGTGAGTATGTATGAAAGCTACCATACAATAGTTCTCAGAGCCATTCCATCTAAAAGAAATAGAAATATTGCAACGCCATACGGCAAGATCCAAATATCCTAGATAGAGATAATAGTTTAGGATAACTCCTCATACATCAAACATCAGAGTATCAGGCGGAAGCAGAAAACAAGATCCGAGTACGGATAAGAAGCAAATCGGCATAAGATGCCACATAAATAAACACATCCCGCCCACAGATCTCGTGGATCCCCATCCCCGATATCTCTACACCGAGTGATCGTTGCCAACATCATCTGTCTCCTCCACCCAGTATCCATCTTGCGAATACACCTGTTCATCTGAATCAAACAATTTATCGTGTGAGACCCTAGGGGTACTCAGCAAGTCTTTATGCCTCTAAAGGGGACATAACCTAGGGTGACGCAATTGTAGCAAAAGATAATAACTAACAAGTCTATAGATACTCGCTAACCATTCGCCTAACCAATGATAGATGGATGTCCGTTAATTAGAAACAACAGTTATAACAGTATAAAGTAATAGATCCATCCTCCTTCTCGCTTACCAACGAGAAAGCGGACGAACAACCCATCCGTTGGCAGTTTTATTACCCATTCCATGAGTGTTGCACTATTTACTAGTCAGGTATTTAGTCAATTAAAAGCGGTACTTTAGTTATACTTGTCTATGTTCGAGAAACTGTGCTCCAAGTCGTCCATAACCGCGGACATGGCTTTCAGAAAGATTTACTCTGTAGGGGTGCACAAATAGCAACACACACTCGATCAAC
This sequence comes from Avena eriantha, assembly GCA_910589775.1. Taxonomy (NCBI): domain Eukaryota; kingdom Viridiplantae; phylum Streptophyta; class Magnoliopsida; order Poales; family Poaceae; genus Avena; species Avena eriantha. Next base: position 14,260,439 of record OU342746.1, read on the forward strand.
CTCGGAAAAACCAACTCAAAACCCAATGAGGCATTCGCGACAAAGCGATCACAGGATTCAGAAATATTTCAGGGGGCCACCCCAATAAGCTACCCGCAACGAAGTTGGCCGGCTCCGAGATGGACCCAAGGTTTGCGACAATGGCTGTAAACGACTGGGAACCCGAAAATGTGACTGGACTTGTCGATACCGTGAAAACATTCCGCATTCTTAAACAGTACAGGTGCTCACAATCTTAATAAAGCAGTAAAGCATGGCATAAGTACATGATAGTAATAAAGCCCCAAACTAATTGTGGCCCCAAGAAATAGAAATGAATCAAGCTCTGGCTCAGGGGAGGGTCCATAAGGCCTCCCGGATGTGGATAGTGCGAATAGTCAAGGAACAGGAATCAAGTACTCGGGGTCCTACGGGACACAAGTGAGCATGAAAAAGCAAATAACAGATATTGCTCACCGGTGCCTCTTTTATTAGCTATCCCATTACTACTCAGGTTAAGTTGTTTAGGTACCTCGTTATCCATCAGACACTCACATACCCTACACATGTTGTTCTACGACTCGCATGGCTCAAACAACTCCTGTAGTAATGGCTCATGGGATGGAGGAACAAGCTTCAGTGGGGTTTAAAAAGTAAAGGCTATGCAGTACTTGGGATTCAATTTAATGCAATCGCGACTCAATGATGCAAGAATAAGATAGAGGCAATAGGTACTATATGTATGCAAGCATGTGGTAGTGCTTGCCTGGTAGCTCAGTTGAAGCGAGAGATGGATCTGGGTAGTACTCCTGGGATTCCTGATAATTCCCCTGCTCGGCGTCTATTCGAAAAGAACCAAACAAACAAGGGCCAATATAAATATAGTGCGTAAGCATATGAATAAAATGCGACAAGCAATCAAGCATGCTATAATGAATGATGCACAATTTACATGGCATAGCATAGCATAGCATGGCATGGGTGAGGTGTGGGGTATAAGAATAAAGCATTTTATTAAGTTTTAGTCATGTTTTGCTCCCATAACACTTGCTGTCCACTTAATATTTATATGATGCATGCTGCAAATCAGAACATGGAATGCATAGTTAGAACAGGCTCGTCGTGATGATCGATTTAAACATATTATTTGTCGAATTTGGAGTTGTAGAATTAAAGTTATTAATTAATTTAAGAAAAGGCATTTTTATTGCATTTAAACAATTTCGAAAAATCAAATTAGTCAAACATTAATTTGGATGGCAGATTTGAAATCCTCACATTTTTCTGATTCAAAAACATCTATTATTTGTATTGTTTGGAATTACAAATTAAAAGTTATTAAAAACATAATTTAAAACATCTTTAAACATTTTCTGAAATTGTTTTATTTTAAACAGAAAACAGAAAGACTTTTACTACCCAGCCAAACCTAGCCACAGTCGCTGACCACTGGGCCCAATGCAGACTGGGCGAAACGGCGCGCAGCGGGTTTTTCTCACCGCGAGTTTTACTAGCCCACGAGACAGACAGGTGGGGCCTGAGGCTTCGCAGGCCCACACGTGAGCGGGTGAGTGAGAGGCTGCCACGCGGCACCGCGGGGGGGGGGGGACTGCGGGTTGAGAATCGCAACGTAGCGGTCCCTTTTTGTAAAGTTACCCCAGAGGCTGACATGTGGGGTTCAGAAGGGGCGCAGGTTAAGCCAGCAAAAAGGTGGGGGGGGGAATTTGCAAAGTGCCCCCGCGGTACTGTTGTTCTTCCTCTGAACCAACTGACGGCGGACCTAGGTGTGCGACGCGCGGCGCGGGGGATCGAACCAGCGACCTCGGGCACGCGCGCGGAGGCGGAAGCCACTACGGCTGGGAGGGGTTGGTGTTAGGGAACGGCGGTGTGGCTAGATGTCCTTCTGCGACGCCACGGCGAGGAAAACCGACCGCGAACGCCGGCGCACAGAGGGCGTTCAACCGTTGATCCAGCGAGTACAGGAAGCAAAGAGGGCCGAGAGGTTGTCAGGGGGAAACGGGGGCTCACCGCGAGGCTGATGGTGGTGGTGGAACGGAGAGGAGCGCAGCCGATCGCCGGAGACGTAGGCGCTCCGCGACTAGGGTTTCTCCCGGCGTCGTCGGCGTGCAGCGGTACATGACGGTCTCCTCCTCGCCTTCGTGTACAAGGGCGACGCAGGGAACCTCATGGCCTTCCTCGACAACCACACACCACGCCCGCCTCCTCCTAACAGCTAGGGCGAGACGTCGCCGACGGTGGTCGCCGAAGAGGGGAGAGAGAGGTTGGCGGTAGGTGGGGAAGAAGAGGGGAAGGGTAGTGCCCTGGGTGGATCTGGGGAAGTCACACGGGGCAGGGGAGGGGTAGATAAGGACAGAGGGAGGGGTGCCACGGGGCTCGATGGAGAAAAAGGTGGCTCAACCACCTTTCTCCTCCTTCTCCCTCACGTGCTCGGCCAGGCACAACAGGGGCGAGGGGCTGCAGCTGGGGGCCATGGCAAGGACTGAGAGGTGGGCCTGGCTCGGGGGGACCTGCTTGCAGCGAGAGAGAGAGGGGAACCGAGAGGGGAGGGGTAGATGGCATGGGGGTGTCGAGCAAGGGAGGCTCGGGCTAGGGTTAGGGTGGAGGGCATGGCTCGGCATGGGGGTGTAGCCAGGTTAGGAAGGGAGGGGAGGGGTAGATGGCATGGAGCCTAGCTAGGAGGGAAAAGGGATTGGTTAGGGTTTGGGTTTTGGGTTAGTTAGAGAGAGGGAAAGAGAGAGATGATTATGCCAAGCTAGAAAACATAAGAGGGTTTAGACTAGGATTAGATGTGATGTGAGGAGGTTTAAGTAGAGTTTTTGGTGTAGAAGGGTTATTCAAAAATTAAACACAAGTTTTCAAAGGATTCCAAAACCAAACTCTCACTGAAGCAACTAGAAGAAGAAGAACATGTGGAATGGACATGATGAATGGGATGTGGAGGTTTTGGAGGTGAGATAGGGTGAGGGATAAAGGGTGGTTCCAAAATTAAGAGAAGAGAGGGGGAGAAAATAAGTTGGACCATGGGTAAGATACCCATGCCCCACTCAAAGCCAGAATAGAACCAAAGAAAATAGAAAGAAAGGTGACCTTGCATGGCCCATGCATACTCATTAAATGCCATGTTTAATCTTGTGGAACAAAATAAAATCTCATGGCCTTGATTCACATGCATTCCAAAAATATGGATCTAGGGCCAACCCAAAAGAATTAAAAGGGTGTTCCATGTGGGGTAAATGGAGATGCTCAAATTTGAATATAATTTAGACATGCTAGTGTGTATGTTCCACTAGATGAATAATAGCCTAAAAAATATTCCAACATGAGCAAAAATTCCAAAACCATCCATATGGAAGCTAGAAGAAGGGTCCACTCACAAAGCATGCAAAGGTGGCTTCACATAACAATAATGTGAAAACAACATGGTGCTTGCATGGAAACATGTGGAATACTAAAAGGATCCATCCCAACCCATATGAGCTAGAGGTAAACCCAAATAAGATGCAAAGCTAACATTTAGTTGGATGGTGGAATTATGGAGTGGTGACAAGAAAGGTGGTGGAGTTGAAAAAGGTATGCCCTCCAACTCAATTTGGGCATTAACCATATATCAAGAACCAACTACAATGTATCAAGAGGCAAATACAATTAATAAATGCATATGAGATAAAAACCAAATGAAAAGGTTTTTATATGATGCTCAAATGCAAGGTGGAATGATGACATGAGCATGATATAATTATGATGCAACAATTATATGTAGGAAGTAGCATTTTATTATTAGACCATGTAGCATTACAGATGTTAGACAGATGGGATGCTACATAAACATAATCTCCGGATCTCACACTTTCAGGTTTGTGTGTATTTGCATGTATTTGTGTCTCTACGCATCACTCATTCTATAATGAGACGGCATTGTATAAATTTAGTCCTTTGGTGAGACCTTTAGTTCCTTTGGGTTAAAACATGTTGATATCATTGTCGTACAATATATCTTCATAGTACTAGCCCACTGTGAACCACACCTAGTTTGATAACAAACTACTTAACCAAATGCCCTCCTTTGCTGCTACTATAGCAATCATATACTTAGCCTTTTTGTTGTAGTATCCGTCACAATGACTTAACTTTGGAACTCATCCAAATCCATCATGGAATCGCCTTTCTATTATATTGTGCCACCCATAGTCTAAATTGAGATAAATTTAATTTGTATCTTGTGACAAACTAGTATCAACGCAACACTTTACAATGAACTATCTGTAACTATTTTTCACCTCTACATAAATATATTCTTAGTTCTTCCAAAGATCATAAGAATATCCTTACTGTTGTCTAGTGATCATCTTATGAATTATTCTGGTAATGCACATAACATTTAGAGCATGGGACATATCTGGATCTGTACATATTATGGTATATATGATTGATCAAAATATTCATGTGATTTCACTCACCAAGTGTCGATACACTTGAATGTTGATACAACCTTTTCCATGTGGCAAGAACCTTTCTTGTCGTTTCCATATTAAACTCATTCAAAATCTCATATATGTACGTCTAGTACAACCATATTAGCATTTCAATCTATCCATATAGACATTGATTCTTAATATTCTGGTTTTTCCCAGGTCTTTCATCGAAATCCAGTTTTAATGAAATTCTTAATCCGTGTCAATAAAAGATACATCATTTTCAATCAACACCATGTCTTCTACATAATTTATTAGAAATATGTCTCAACACTCCCACTTAATTTCTTGCAAATGCAAGCATCTTCATCGCCTCTGATGAAATTAAACCTTTTCACAGTTTCATCACAGTGAAGATTCCAACTCAGCTATGCTTACTTCAACCATTGAAGTTTGCATGCCCTTTTAGTATCATTTGAATTAACAAAATCCTTCGGACCATGTCATGTACACGTCCTAGGTAACCATTATATTAGAAGAACTTTGTTTTGTTTGTTCAACTACCATATACCAAATTATATGTAGTGGTTGCTACATTAATCCATCCAGACTAAATATCGCTATGAAATTTCAAATCTTTTCGTAGTCAACTCTTTGAACATTGTAGTAAACTCTTTTTTCGACATGTTGACTATTTCATAGATGTCGAACATCCATGTCTATTTTTTATAGATCCAAATATGATCGATTCACGCTTTTCCGAAGGGTCTTCCAAGTTAAAAACTTGATTTCTCGTGTATGGAAACTATCACGGATTTTATGACTTATAGTCACTTGATGGAGTCAGGTCCCATCATCACTTCTTTGCATATAGTTGGTCCATCATTGTCAAAACAATAACGACTTGCTTATCAAATCTCGCCATTTGATTTTTACCCGATGCATATGGTTCAGATAGGAACTCTAATCTCCGAGATCATAACCTTTGTAATCACGGGAGCCATGAGCATTTTAGCCGCCTTCGGGGCACTTTCCGGCTCTGCGCTACTTAGCACATGTTGCTTATGTTCATCAACCTAATCAAAATTCTATTGTCCTCCCACTTAACTTTTGCGAAAAATCCTTCTCAAGAAACTTCACGTTCCAAGCGACAAACTCTTTTGTCCTTGGTGTTATGGAGGAATACCTAACAAATTTTTTTTGATAACGTACAAAGACGTGCTTATCTAACTGTTTTATAAATGACACCTTTGATCTTACCATGTCAAACAAGTTTTGGTTTCGTCTCTCGAACATTCCATACTCCTATGATTTATCAGGAAACACAATGGAACAATTCCACAAATCTTAGATGTTTTCCTAAACATATAACTCAAATATCTTCCTTTATGAACCAATCATAAATTCTTTATTTTCTCGTTACTATGATTTTCCACTTCATCTTGAAAACCTTTAAAGATTTTTCAAATGTTTCATACTTCTTCCTTATTGAGTAAATATACACATATATCCACTCAAAGTTTCAGAGAAAGTGTATGAAGTTGAAACATCCACCGCTCATGGCTACACTGCCAACACCCGGATTTTTAATCCTAGATGCCTGTTATGCCATACATCGCAATCCCAGGATTACCATTTTTGCGAGACATAATAGATTGAATATCATAGTACATCATCGATTACAAACCATAATAAGGTCTTACACAAATAAAGGATCTCATGATCCAGTCTTAGTACAAACAAGTAGCGGAATAATAAGCGTAGAGGTGGGCTCCATCTTCAGTGTCATAGGCAATGCTGACGATGGGAGATAATCCTAGTTGTCGTAGCCGTCCTGCTATCCTTCTTCCGGATAGTCCTCTTCATAGTCTAGCCATGGGAATAGCCAGGGACAAAGCCATGAGTACTCTTTAAGTACTCGCAAACTATCACTAACAAGTAAAGTGGTTCTAGTAGGAATGCTAAGTTCCAAGTTTATTTGTAAAGTTAAGTTTGAAACCTAAGCTGAGTTCAGAAGTAAAGAAATATAAAATAAATTTCTAAATCACCTAAGTGGGAACTTAATTTTCGTAGTCACAACTCTGTTGTGGTCAATTCATGTTACAATTCATTTCATAAGTCATTTTGAAAACATCTGACAATGGAACAGTATGGCCACTCCAACTGTCCATAACCGCGGACGCGGCTATTCGAATAGTTTGACACTCTCCAGAGGTGGTACACTTTCACTACAACATTCGATACATCCGTCAGGGATAACCATGAATCATCATACTTAGTATGTGGATAATCAATCATAACCTTTCAATTACACACCCTAGTACAAGCACCTCTCCTATGAGCTTGGCCTCCCAGCCATGGCCATCTGCCATCCTGGGCACTTCATAGGTGGACAACATCAAGAGGTAGCCTCATCTCAAACCTCCTCCACGAGGGAACCCATACTAATGCATATAAACTTCCGGCTAAACCTTACCCAATCCAGGTATTGTGGTTGTACGGTAAAATTGGAATGGCATTACATCTGAACCCAACCATCAGTTTTTATAAAGGGGCTAAGGCTCCTGCCTCAACATTTTCATCATCATAAACCATTTGTGTTTCTCAACACATGTCAAACCATATCAATAGAATGACTCATCATTCCAAGGTTTTCATAATCATTTTCACCAAGTATTCCCATCTAAAGTGATCAAGTTTTTGGTTTAGCTCTGAACACTAAGTTAAGAGTGTTCACTAAGGTGGGATGCTAATCTCAATCTCATGCCATAGAATGACATCTAGTATAGGCCAAGTTTTATACTCTTTATGCTATCTAAACTACCTTCTAAAATTTCACAAGGTATTACTAGAAGTAAAGAAACTTTGATAAAGCAAAAGTAGAACTTGCAACTAAAACTTGGGATGGGTATAAATCAAAGAGTTATAACCAAATCATGCCTAATGCATATTTCTTAGGTTAACTTGCTTAATTCTAGCTTGCTAACAATAGCTTGCCTTGGTTGGTGCCGTGGTTGAAATTCTCCTCGTCTTCCTCAGGGTAGAACTCCTCCTCTTCATAGACTTAGTCGGTACTATCGTCTATAAATACATACGGAATACACAATCACCAAAAAATACTTAACTAGTCTATTTAGTACACTAATGCACACACTTGATGATCTAGCACCATCACATTCATCACAAGATTTAATGAACTAGTTTCATTTATTTTATTTGAGAAAAGTAATTTCTACTCATTGAAATTAACTAAGATTTAATATTCTCCAATTAAAATATGGGATCATGTGGACACATCTCATCACCACATATTATAATGCATGGGAATGTGATTTAAATGTTTGCTCACATTTCAATAAGTTTAAGTTTATTATTTAAATGATTTAAAGTGACTAGAAATGCCTATATAGCATTATTTTGGTACTAGTCCAAAGTCACTGCATGCAAACCTAAATATTATTACATATTCCGATAGGTATTGTCAAATGTGATTTTTGAGAGTTGGAATCAACTCAAAAGCTATTATGGTTGATTTTTGAAAAATGTTTGAATGTAGAAAATTCTTTGTCTTGTTATTTTTGCTATGTGAGATCTCTAACTCCAATTGATTTAAATCCAACGGGTTTGGATAGAGATTTTAATTATATTTCCAACAAAATTTAAATCATTCATTTTGGTTTAGTAGAACTCTCTGATTGATTTTCAAACTAGTGAACAAAATTGAGTTTATGTCTAAATAGAAAAATCTTTATTTGAATATATGGGCTAAGGCGGGAAACTAAATGGGCCGGCCCAGTGGCGCTCCGCAGCGCAGAGGGAAACTGACAAGGGGGTCCATACGTCAGCGGCTGACTCTAACACGAAGTGGTACGGGGCGATGTGGGCCGTGCGATTAGAACTACGATCGATGGCTGTGGTTCATCGTCGATGACGAACAGGTCGCCAACGAGACTAAACCCTAGCGGCTCGATGGGGGTCGATTGGGGGCTTACCAGGGCTCCAGCTAACATGGTGATGGGGGCGATCAAACTGGTGGACGACGACAGACTTAGGCGTGGTCGTGGCGGCTCCTGGGGTGGTCGCAATCGACGGGCCCCTTTCTCCTCTGCTACGGCGAGCTCCGGCACAATTCCGGCGAAGGGAGGCTCGAGCGGCTCCGAGGATGGTGTGAGGGGATCAGTGGAGGGAGGTGAGTGTTAGAGTGTGGCGAAATGGGGTTGGGGAGGTCTCCTTTTATAGCTCGACGAGGGGACCGTGAGGTGCAACGGTGAGCTCGTCGGTGACGCTGGTACAGGGGGCTAATGCCATGGGCGAGGTAGGCGGATGGTGCTCTGCGTCTTGGTGGTCATCTATGGCGTAATGGCACTTCTAGGGGTGGTGGAAAACGGTCGAGAAAGGTCAACGCTCTGCGCGGCAGAGGCGATGTTCGACGCGGCTCACAGCGGGTGCTGGTCACGCGGCGGGAAATGGGCGTGTGTGGGAGTGTTCTGGGGTCAAGGCGGAGTGATGTCTACGCACTTATATTCTTGTAGACAGTTGTTGGGCCTCCAAGTACAGAGGTTTGTAGAATAGCAGCAAGTTTTCCCTTAAGGGGATCACCCAAGGTTTATCGAACTCAGGGAGGAAGTGGTCAAAAGTATCCCATCTCAAGCAACCCTACAATCAAGATACAAGAAGTCTCTTGTGTCGCCAACACACCCAATACACTTGTTAGGTGTATAGGTGCACTAGTTCGGCGAAGAGATAGTGAAATACAAGTGGTATGGATAATTATAAGTGGTAATGGTGCTAGAAAATAGCTTGAGGGCGTGGAAGAGACTAAAGGCAAACTGAAATAAAGATAGAAGCAAGCAAACATGTAACAAATCTAGTTGCAAATGGTGTTTCAATGCTTAGAAACAAGACCTAGGGAGCATACTTTCACTAGTGAACAGTCTCATATAAATATCTTCTCTTTATGATACTACTCTTAACTACTCTCCGGTTGAACACTCTAATCCATGGTAGGGCTATAACAGCACACCTCAAAGTCCGCTTTCCCCATCTAGATAACCCCACACTGTCACCTTGAGCTCTACATGGTTCCAACTCCAAATATAACTCATAACAAGTATTTGTAATCTTTAGCCTAAGTGCCACCATGGTGTGCACGCTGTCACTTTCACACACATGGGGAGAGCAGAGATCTATTAAAGCACTTTAGTAGCAAGGTATATCTACTTCATTACAAAGCTCATGATCACAGTATGATCATGCATAGAGAGAGAGATGAACACATAGCTACCGGTAGAACCCTTAGCCTCGAGAGAGAACTACTCTCTCCTCATCATGGGAATCAGCAACGAAGATGGAGATGGCGGTGCAGATTGATGGAGATAGCTTCGGGGGCAATTCCCCGTCCCGGCAGGGTGCCGGAATAGAGACTTTTTGTCCCCCGAATCTCCCCTTCAGTGGCAGCGGCGCTGCGGAACTTTTCGTGGCTGGAGGCTTCTTATAGTCGGAAGGGGAGGCCAAGGGGGGTGCCGGAGGCGGCCAGACCACCCCTGGCGTGGGCCAGGCTGGGCCGTGCGGCCATGTGGTGTGGTGGCCCCCTGGCCCCTCTCCGTCTCGTATTCTGGCTCCAGGTGTCCCTCGGGTGAAAAACTTACTTTGGCTTTTGTCCCGTCCAATTCCGAGAATATTCATTTTCTGACTTTCCTGGAACCAAAAACAGTAAAAAACAGGCCCCTGGCACTATGGCTCTTGTTAATAGGTTAGTCCAAGAAAGTGTATAGAAATTACTCCAAAGTTGGAACAAAACACAAGAAAGTAGATAAAACCAAGCATGGAACATCAAAAATTATGGATACGTTAGCAACGTATCAACATCCCCAAGATTAAATCTTGCTCGTCCTCGAGTAGGTAAGTGATAAAAAGAAAGAATAATTTTTGAGGTGACATGCACCATCATAAACTTGATCAAAGTATTTGTAAAACATTGATAGCTGGGATCATAGTACTTCAATCATAACATGAAATACAAAGTTCTAGCAGTAAGACAAAGCAACTATGTTGCAACATGAAAAGCCACAAACAAAAGATTCATGAATAACAATGCTTTGCAAGACGTTTGTTTCTTTCACATAAAGAAAACATAGCATAGTGGCATTCGATTGTCCCTCTTATAGTAGCAAACATAAATGCATAGGCCACCTTCAATGTTCATAAGAGTGACTAGATACAAATAGTTTAAAACAAGCAATATCAAAGCTATGCATCAATCAACAAGTCTTGGGACAATGCACATAGAACTAAGAATGGCCACTATGCTCTCAAAGTAGGTGCATAAAGATATAAGGTGGAGACTCAACATAAAAGTATAATAAAGGGCTTCATAGAAGGAAGTAGGGATTTAAGTTTCGTATAAGAGCTTCCAAAAATTATGGTACTTATTAGCTTTCAGCTCTCATTTCCCCTATCATAAGGATCTTGAAGTGATTAAGGTTAAAGTGAACAAACTATGGAGTATATGCTTGATGAAGTATAAGTTGGAAATCTCATGTCCCTTGAATAGGAGGGCCGCTCCTCATGCTACTCAAGTTTAGTTACCGGTAAGTTCTTGTCATAGTAAGTACATGTGTATCATAGAGAACCGCCAACGGGGTACCCCTTGCCCGATGGTACGGAAGAATCCCCATATCAAAATGACAAGGCAAGCAGACAACGAGCATCTCAGCAATCTTCTTATTTACCATGGGAATATGGTGCTTTTTTCTCGCTTTCCTCTTTTCTCATATCTCTTTTTTTCTTTTTCTCTTTTTTCTCAATATCTGACTCTTTTTTTTATGAGAAGAATGTTTCATAGACAACTCATTATGGTTACACTGCAGGTTTCCACCATGATAGCATGGATTAGACCAGCGGTCCAGGCGTTTCTCTAACACACATACATAACTCCATGGACTTACAAGCTCCCCTTTCATTTCACACCGATGACATCCATAGACAAAAGAGCATGATATCAACTAGGTACAAAGTACAAGTGCAATGTTGAAAGTGTTCCCCATGACAACACGGTTCTGCTAATCCCCAACAAATAAGTGCAAGCATATACAACATAGACGACACAATGGTTCAAGTTTATTAAGGGCAAGAAAAGTAAAGTCTGCCATCAAGTTCATGAGAGCTTTAATCACTAGTTTTCTCATAACAAGTTTAATTCGGAAGGTAGATAAAAACATGAATATACTTGGAATAGCAAATGCTAATAGGTAGGTATGGTGGACTCTTTGGAATAACTTGGTTTTAGGAGTTGGATGCATGAGTGGAACTCATACTTGGTTATGGAGGCTAGCAAAGACTCGGAGCGACCAACTAAGAGAGCAAAAATGGCCATAATCATGCAGAGCGATAAAACATCATTAATCAAAGCATAAAGTGATACTACAAGTTGAAAACTAAAGGATAATAAAGGCTATGGTGACTTGGGGTAGTCATAACATGGTGTGAGCATGTGCTAAGTCAACCCAAATAAAGCATCAAAGGAGAATTCCACAATACTATGCTTTAATATGCTAAAACAACACATGATTCTTCAAAGGCACATTAAGAAATCTCAATTGTTTATAACAAGTCATGCTACAACAAAGAATACTAAGCATAAATCCAAATCAATATCAAGCATGGCATGACAAAGCATAGGCCACATTAAAAAACAAGCTCTCTTTACCACTTAAGCATGAACTTTCCTACTCTTTGCCAATCCAAACCAAACTATTTGAAAACCAATGCATGAAAGAGGGGGTCCAACCAATTTATTCAGCAAACTAAGAAAACCAAGCAAACTAAAAACCAAACAAAAACGAAAAATAAGATGCTCCAAGAACAACATAACTGTGCACGAAACAATAAAAATGAAGTGTTTGAAAGAAACCTGGAATTTTTATCGATGAAGAAGGGGATGCCTTGGGCATCCCCAAGCTTTGATGCTTGTATTCTTGGATATTTCTTCGGGTGACACGCGTGGAATCCCCAAGCTTTTGCTTTAGTCCATCCTTCATCTCATTACTCATTCCTTCCATACACCTGAAATTTTTCCTTCATACAAAACTTCACACAATCTTTATTAGCAACATTAGTGCACTCAAGATAATAAGTCTTTAGGTTCAGTTCAAACACCAATAAAACTTCCATTAGAACACAAGCTACTGTAGCACTTCCCTCAAAAATCTCAATTCCCCAAAACAACTCAAAAAGGAAAAAACAAGAAGCAAATGCAAATAATGGCAGAAATCTGTCAAAACAGACCAGCAGGTAAAGACGAATTTCTCCGAAGACCTTCTGTTGCTCAAATCGAAAAGTGTTGAACTAACAGAAGTTAGATAACAACCTGGGGCAGAAGCAAAAAAATTCACTCCTCAAAAGGACATACAGAGATTTTACACGACTTTTATGGTGAAGCACAGAAATCTGTTTCGGGACAACAACTTTCCCAATCATTACTTCTCTCTCATTAGAGGTTACTCTTGGCACAAAAAGCAAATAAAAAGTATAAGGAGCTGTTAACTTCCAAGACTCATCTAAAACTTTTGGGTTATCTCCCAATAAGTACTTTTCTTTAACGCCTTTAAGTTAGGCATAAGAAGCAAGAAAAATAATCAAGTGTTCTCAAATGAAGAAGCATTAAGAGCAAATTTTGTTTTCATAGGAGAGGCAAAAGAGATCTTCTCTCTCTTCTTAGGGAAGTGTTCTATACCTTTCTTGAGTGGGAGTTGATATTTAATGGTGCCTTCTTTCATATCAATAATGGCACCAATAGTTCTAAGAAAAGGTCTTTCCAAAGTAATAGGACAAGAAGCATTGCATTCAACATCCAAAACATAGAAATCAACGGGGACATAGGCATTGTTAACCATAATAAGAACATCATTAATACTCCCCATGAGTTTCTTTTTAGCATTATCATCAAGTGGGACATTCAAATAACAATCTTCAAGTGGTGGCAAATCAAGCATATCATAAATCTTTCTAGGCATAATAGAAACACTACTATCAAGATCACATAAAGATTTGAAATCAAAATCATCCACTTTCATATTAATGATGGGTTCCCAACCATCTTCTTGTTTTATTGGAATAGAAGCTTTATGTTTCATCTTTTCTTCTTTAATTTTTATGAGAGCATCAGTAATGTGTTTTGTAAAGGCCATATTCATAGCACTATCATTAGGACTTTTAGCAAGCTTTTGTAGGAACTTGATAACTTTAGAGATGTTGCAACCATCAAGATCAAAATCATAATTATCATCTAAAGTAGTAGAGCTATTACTAGCCTCAACACTAGTGATAGTGATAGTAGAAACACTAATGTTTCTAGCAATTTCATCTTCTCTTTCCCACTTAGCATGCAATTCAGCTAGTAGTCTAACATTTTCATCAATTCTAACTTGTATGGCATTAGTAGTAGCAAAGGGATTATCAATAGTTTCAGGTTTGGCAGCCATTTTATTAATCAAAGAGGATTGTGCTTCAGACAAAGATGATATATTTTTTTCAGCATTAGAAGGTTTCAATAGCAAGCTAGGAATTTCCCTATTCAAACTCTCAAGTTGATGACTAATATTCTTCAAAATGGTATATTGTTCCTCCATAGTTTTAGTAAATAATTTGTTTTGTTCATATTGCATTGGCATGAAGTTTTTAGTGGCTCTTTCAACTTCTAAAATTCTTCCTTCACTAGGTGTTCCAGGTTTGCCATTATAACCATAAGTATTATTAGGAGGGTAAGGCCTATAATTGTTATTATCATAAGCATTGTTGCCAAAATTATTATTTCTCATAAAGTTCAGATCAACTTGCTCTTCTTGAGCAACCAAAGAGGCTAAAAGAACATGATTTGGATCAATATGGGCTTTCCCATTAACAAGCAAAGACATAATAACATCAATTTTATCACTCAAGGAAGAGGTTTCCTCAACAGAATTTACCTTCTTACCTTGTGGAGCTCTTTCAGTATGCCATTTAGAATAGTTAACCATCATATTATCCAAAAGTTTTGTTGCAGCACCCAAAGTAATGGTCATAAAGGTCCCTCCAGCAACAGAATCCAATAGATTTCTTGAAGAATAGTTTAATCCTGCATAAAAGGTTTGGATAATCATCCAAGCAGTCAGTCCATGAGTAGGACAAATCTTTACCAAAGATTTCATTCTTTCCCAAGCTTGAGCAACATGTTCATTATTAGATTGTTTAAACTTCATTATTTCACTTCTCATAGATATAATCTTAGCAGGAGGGTAGTATTTTCCAATGAAAGCATCTTTGCATTTAGTCCAAGAATCAATACTATTCCTAGTTAAGGAATTCAACCATTCTTTAGCTTTTCCTCTCAAAGAGAAAGGAAACAATTTAAGCTTAATGATATCTCCATCTATATCCCTATGCTTTTGCATCTCACATAGTTCAACAAAGTTATTTAGATGGGCAGCAGCATCTTCATTACCAATACGAGAAAATTGTTCTCTCATAACAAGATTGAGTAAAGCAAGTTTTATTTCAAAGAAAGTAGCTTCAGGAACAGGTGGAGCAATAGGTATGCTCATGAAATCATTATTGTTGGTGCTAGTGAATTCACACAACTTAGTATTTTCAAGAGTAGTCATTTTTTTGTGTTTTTAATAAAGAAAGCAAACTAGTAAGACTAATTTTTTGTGTTTTTGATAAAAAAACAAGCAAACAAAATAGAAATAAACTAAGAAAAACAAAAACAACAAAGTAAAGAGATTGGTTATGAGGGACTTGATGACCCACAAGTATAGGGGGTGTATCGCAGTATTTTCGAGGGAAGTGAAACCCAATTTATTGATTCGACACAAGGGGAGCCAAAGAATATTTATAAGCCTTAACAACTGAGTTGTCAATTCAGCTGCATCTAGAAACAATCTTGCTCACAACAGTTTATCAGTAGCAATAGTTTTGTAGTAGCAATAGTAAAGAAATAGCAGTAGTAAAAGTAAAGACAATAGTAACAATTGTAGTAAACAGCAAGATTAAAGCGCGATAGGCATAGGGATGGATGGATGGGCATTGCATGGACAAGACAATTCATATAGCAATCAAGACATAGGGCATTTGCAGATAAATAAGATAAAGCATCCAAGTACTAAATAATCATAGGCATGTGTTCCATATATAGTCATACGTGCTCGCAATGAGAACTTGCACAACATCTTTTGTCCTGCCAGCCCGTTTGCAGTGGGGCCTCAAGGGAACTACTGGAAATTAAGTTGCTCCTTTTAATAGAGCACCCGAGCAAAGCATTAACACTCTGTGAACACATGTGATCCTCACATCAAATCCATTCCCTCCGGTTATCCCGATTTCTGTCACTTCAGGGCCTTTGGTTCCGGACAACAATGTGTGTATACAACTTGCAGGTAAGACCATAAACAATACTATGATAATGAATCAATAACATGTTCAGATCTGAATTCATGGCACTCAGGCCCTAGTGAGAAGCATTAAGCATAACAAGTTGCAACAATGTCAAAAAGCACTAATAATAGATACTAGGCACCATGCCCTAACAATCTGAAGCCATTTACATGAACGATATCATCCAATCCCTACCATCCCCATAGCATACAGTGGGGGATTACTCACTCATAGATGGGGGGAAACATGGATGGTCGATGGAGAAGTGATGGTGATGATCTCCTCCAATTCCCCGTCCCGGTAGGGTGCCCGAACAGAGTTTCTGGTTCCAAATTACGGAATCTGGTGGTGGCGGCGGAGTGGAACTCTTTCTAGAAAAAACGTCGACCCCCCTGGGTTTTTAGGTCAGGAGGCAACTTATAGGTGAAGAGGGAGGCCGAGGGGGTGCCTGGGGCGGCCACACCACCCCAGGCGTGGCCAGGCCTAGCCCGCGCGGCCAGGTGGTGTGGCTGGGCCCCAGACCCTCTCCGTCTCGTATTCTGGCTCCTGGTGTCCCTCGGTGAAAAACTGACTTTGGCTTTTGTCCCGTCCAATTCTGAGAATATTCATTTTCTGACTTTCCTGGAACCAAAAACAGCAGAAAACAGGTAGCTGGCATTGTGGCTCTTGTTAATAGGTTAGTCCAAGAAATCATATGAAAAGTACTCCAAAGTGTGGACAAAACATAAGAAAGTAGATAAAACCAAGCATGGAACATTGAAAATTATGGATACGGTTGCAACGTATCAGGACTCCCCGTGTGAAGATGTCCTTGACTCCCCGGCAACAACGCCAGAAAATAGCTTGATGTGTACGCACTTCTATTCTTGTAGACAGTTGTTGGGCCTCCATGTGTAGAGGTTTGTACAACAGCAGCAAGTTTTCCCTTAAGTGGATCACCCAAGGTTTATCGAACTCAGGGAGGACGTGGTCAAATGTATCCCCTCTCAAGCAACCCTGCAATCAAGATACAAGAAGTCTCTTGTGTCCCCAACACACCCAATACACTTGTTAGGTGTATAGGTGCACTAGTTCGGCGAAGAGATAGTGAAATACAAGTGGTATGGATAATTATAAGTGGTAACGGTGCCAGAAAATAGGTTGATGGCGTAGAAGAGACTAAAGGTAAACTGAAATAAAGATGGAAGCAAGCAAACATGTAACAGATCTAGTTGCAAACGTTGTTTCAATGCTTAGAAACAATGCCCAGGGATCATACTTTCACTAGTGAACATTCTCATATAAATATCTTCTCTTTATGATAGTACTCTTAACTACTCTCCGGTTGGACACCCTAATCCATGGTAGGGCTATAACAGCAGACCTCAAAGTACACTTTCCCCATCTAGATAACCCCACACTGTCACCTTGAGCTCTACATGGTTCCAACAAACACCACAATTTTATAGAAACATCCAACTCCAAATATAACTCATAACAAGCATTTGTAATCTCTAGCCTAAGTGCCACCATGGTGTGCACGATATCACTTTCACACACATGGGGAGAGCAGAGATCTATTAAAGCACTTGAGTACCAAGGTAGATCTACTTGATTACAAAGCTCATGATCACAATATGATCATGCATAGAGAGAGAGAGATGAACAGATAGCTACCGGTACAACCCTTAGCCTCAAGATATAACTACTCCCTCCTCATCATGGGAATCAGCAACGGCGATGGAGATGGCGGTGGAGATTGATGGAGATAGCTTCGGGGGCAATTCCCCGTACCGACAGGGTGCCGGAATAGAGACTTTTTGTCCCCCGAATCTCCCCTTCGGTGGTGGCGGCGCTGCGGAACTTTTCGTGGTTGAAGGCTTCTTATAGTTGAAAGGGGAGGCCGAGGGGGTGCCAGAGGCGGCCAGACCACCCCCTGGCGTGGGCCAGGCTAGGCTGCGTGGCCAGGTGGTGTGGCGCCCCCTGGCCCCTCTCTGTCTCGTATTCTAGCTTCAGGTGTCCCTTGGTGAAAACTGACCTTGGCTTTTGTCCCATCCAATTTCGAGAATATTCATTTCCTGACTTTCCTAGAACCAAAAACAGCAGAAAACAGGCAGCTGGAACTATGGCTCTTGTTAATAGGTTAGTCCAAGAAAGTGTATAGAAAGTACTCCAAAGTTAGAACAAAACACAAGAAAGTAGATAAAACCAAGCATGGAACATCAAAAATTATGGATATGTTAGCAACGTATCACAGAGCGGCGCGCGTGGGCTGTGGTCGAGGGGCGGTGTGTGCTGGCCTGTCGGGGACGGCGCACTGGCGCATGCTCGGCATGGGACAAAGGCAGAGAGCGCGGGCTGTCTACGGTGGTCTAGGGGCTGGCACTGCTCGGGGAAGGGACACTGGGCGGCGGTGTGATCACGCCTATCTCCCTGGTGCGGCGGAAGAGGGCGGGGCAGTCTCCTGCGATGTGGGCATGGTCGGCCAGCGAGCATGGCCACGGGGTGGCGTGGCACTGCTGCTAGAGGCTAAGTGGTAGCTCCTTGATGGCATGGTTAGGACTAGGGGAGACCAGGGGAGTGAATTGAGGTCAAATGGGTCGACAAAGCATTGATCAAAATAGTGTTAGTTAGGCAGATTAGATTGTGATCACCAGGTGTTCGACACAATGGCCGGAAGAGATTAAACTTTGAATTTTGAAAAGATTTTTGGTGGGTGTGTTAGTCATATGCTTGAGCATATGTGGTTGCTTGGGATTGTCAAGGTGAACTCATTTGAGTGGTTTTTGAAAAAGTGGGATCTATGCACATATAGTTGATTCCATTTTCAAATGCCATTTAAAATTAGTGTTTAATTGTTTTCGTAAGATTTCAAAGTGGGCCTTGGTAGATCTTTACTTGTACTAGAAAGGGGTGCAAAGGTCCAGAATTGTTTCTATTTGAAATTGACTTCTAGGAACACCTAAAGTGGCCTAGTGGATTAAAATGGCACAAATGACCATTTGCATTTATTAATCTTATTTGATTTATTTTTCTTTGGATTTTGTTTTTTAAATGATCTAGATGATGAGGCGTTCACCTTTGAATCATTTTACAACCATTAGAACAATCAAACATGGCAATTCCAAACAATTCCATATTAATGCAAACACACATGCATTCATAATTGTTTTTAATGATAATTTTTTTGTTAACTCTAAATTGGGTGATTTGGATCTTGATAATCTTGATTAAAGATTTGGGATGTTACATACACATAATGGACTATATACATCAATATGCAAAATTTCCAGTCATCCGTTCTCTTCGGTCTATGAATAGAGTTTCAATTATCTCCAGGAAAGTCTCACAACCGTCTATTGATCAAATTCAAAGACTCCAAAAATCCATCACCATGGATTTTCTTCATGTTTTCTTTCCAATATAATTTAAATAGCGATGTCACTTCATAGACCTTTCAATCATTTGTCTTGTGACATTTTAGCATTAGTTTTTATGAACATGATTTCTCCAACTAGACTTGTAAAAAATCATCCATCTTCCATGGAATACGATAATTATTTGAAAATCATTTTTCTCATAATACCAGAACAAAATAACATTTATTAAAACAAATCTTGAAGGCAAGATTTGATCTCAACGAGAAACACAATAACACTTTATTTGTTTTAGATGAACATCATCACATATTCTTTTGCTAGATACTTAGGCCATTGCAGTTCATGAATTGTGTTGTTCTTGTATGACACTTCATACCAACCAATTCGGTATCCAATATCCAAGAACCACATTGTTTAACAAATAAAGAATACAACCATCACATGTATATCATCTATATACTTAAGCTGGACATTTCCAGTCTTTATTTTCTGCCAAATATTTTATAGATTCTCTTTCATCATTTCCTTTTCCTTTTAAAAGAATCTATCAACATCAAAAGTGGCGCCATACATATTACACATAGTCCAAAGCACATATAGTCAAATACTAATACCTTTGGACTTGTACTTTGAAGTGGATCACCATCATCAAATGTTTGGCGTTCTTTCAAAATCCATTTTTAGTAGTCCTTTTGGTGTAGTAAACATTTTACCTACATATTCTATTAATCCTTATCATGACAACTTTCATGATCAAGCAATTATAGCCTATAAGGGTGAATTGCGGGTATAATGTCAGTTCCCAAAACCATTTTGGGAGATTAGGACGTCTAGCGTATCCAACCTTCACAAATTCTCATACAATATGAGAACATGTATTTTTCCAAAGTATTCTCTATCATATTGCAACCATAAACATGATTTCAGATATTAGAATATCTTCCACACACGATGGTTTCTAAAACAATTCTTTCAGCTCCTAGATAATCATGATACTAAAACATCTTTTGAATACCAAGGATCATGGAGGCAAACATGCTACTTTAGATACTAACAATGGAAATGTTACTCTTGGTTTAATACTACTTATTAAACTTCATGGAGTATATGGAATTTGCTGAAAGTTTGCAATAGGACTTTTAAACTTTAGATTGACACTCAAAACAATACGATACCAGTTCTAAAGTAAATATCCATAATTCTATAGTTCTATTATCTCAATTAAAACTAAGCGCAAGGTAGTAAACGGATGCCAATGACTACAAAAAATTATAAATGAACTCCCACTCAAAACCAACATCCCTCGAGTTGTTTTGGTGATTACATGACCAGATACACTACACCAAGACCGATCATCACGTGAGTTGGTGTAGCTTCAAAGGCGACCATCTATATGGTCATCATATCAACCATATGACTCATGCTTTACCTTTTGGTTCGTGTTCCGAGGCCATTTCTGTACATGCTAGGGTCACCAAGTAAGAACCTTAGTACTCGCGTGTGTAAAATTGTCTTACACCTGTTGTATGCGAATGTAGAGTCTATCACACCCGATCATCGCGTGGTGTCTCGAAACGACAAACTTTCTTAACCCGTGCATACTTAAGGAAGAACAAATTCTTATCTTGATATTTAAATGAGGGATCATCTTATAATGCTAATAAAGAGGCAACAAGCAATATAAGATGCAAACAAACATCATATGCAAAAAGTGATATGATATGGTTCACGCACTTGATCCCTATCACGTGCATTGTGGTATGATCTTTATCATTCCTATATGTGTAAGCCCAAGGTCTATGGAACTTACATTTTGGTATGTTTTAATTTCCAAGAGTATCAATCCGTACTATAAAATATAACATCACCATATCATGACACTTTCCTAGCAACAATCTAAACTAGATGCCTCTAATTTATCAATTGCAAGTTTACGTGGATTAGGGCTATCAAATATAGAACCATTCATACCTACAAACATGGAACCACAATGATGATAATCAAATTATTAGAAACTCGTTGTAAATCAGATATTGACTATAGTAGGAGAGACAGACACATGCTAGCCACTTATGCAAAATTAGTTGCATGTCAAGCGTGGAATGGGTATCATGTGCGAGGACATGTAAAGTTAGTCCGGGCCACTTCATCCCAATATGCCACCAATATCTGATACATTGCAAATGTATCTATAATTTTTGATGTTCCATGCTTGGTTTTATCAACTTTCTTGTGTTTTGTCCACACTTTGGAGTACTTTTCATATGATTTCTTGGACTAACCTATTAACAAGAGCCACAGTGCCAGCTGCCTATTTTCTGCTGTTTTTGGTTCCAGGAAAGTTAGAAAATGAATATTCTCGGAATTGGACGGGACAAAAGCCAAAGTGCCTATTTTTTCGGAAGTCATCACATGCCAGAGTACGAGACGGAGAGGGGCCAGGGGGCCACCACACCACCTGCCGCGCGGTCCAGCCTGGCCCGCGCCAGGGGGTGGTGAGGCCAGCCCTGGCACCCCCTCGGCCTCCCCTTCTGCCTATTAGATTCCCTCAGGACGAAAACCCTAAGGGCCCGATCAAAAATCCACGAAAGAGTCTGTAGCCGCTGTCATCTCCATCGCTAGATTGGGAGGGATCTGAAGCTCTTCCCGGCACCCTGCCGGAGAGGGGAATTCACCCTGGAGGCCTTCTTCATCACCATGCAAGCCTCCGGTGTGATGCGAGAGTAGTTCATCCTTGGACTACGGATCCATGTAGTAGCTAGATGGCTGGTTTTCCTCCTTTGTGCTTTCATGTCTAGATCTTGTGAGCTCCGTTCATGATCAAGATCATCTATTTGTAATTCTACATGTTGTGTTTGCGGGGATCCGATGGATATTGAGATGCTATTTCAGATTGATTATTGATTCTATCATGTCTTTGTTATTTGTGCTCTTGCATGCTTTCCATTGTTAGTAGCTATCTTGGCCAAGTAGATGCCAGCAACTCCAAGAGTTAGTATTTATGCTCGATAGTGGTTTCATGCCTCTGGTAATCTGGGGAAGTGACAGAAATCTCTAAGGTACTAGATGTGCTGTTGCTACTAGGGAGAAAACAACAATCCTTTGTTCATAGAACAATCATACTGTTTACTTTACACGCAGTTCGTAAAGCAATAATCTATTGCTTGTAACTTAATAATGGAGGGGGTTCGGATGATAACCTGAAGGTGGATTATTAGTCATAGATGCAGTTGGATGGCGGTCTATGTATAATGTTGTAATGCCCAATCAAGTCTCAAAGGAGTCAAGATGATTAGTATATGCATGTATTGCTTTCTTGATGTTTGTCAATTGCCCCGCTGTAATTTGTTCACCCAGCATGTTATCTATCTTAAGGAGAGCCACCTCTAGTGAACTATGGATCACGGTCCTTGTCCTTTACATACAATCTATAAACTGTTTACCGTTTTGTGTTTATTTTCTACAAACTTTTACTTCTGTCCATTCGATACGTATAATCCTTTGTTTTCTGCAAAACACGGTGAGATTGACAACCTCATCGCAAGTTGGGGACAAAGTTCTGTGGTTGTGTTGTGCAGGTCTCCACGTTACTACTAGCACCGGTAGTGCGCCCTGCCAAAGCTCAGCTAGTAACACCTTTTGGGTGTTTCCTTGCTCCTACTGGTTCGATTAAACCTTGGTTTCATAACTGAGGGAAACTTGCTGATGTGCTCATCATACCTTCCTCTTGGGATTCCCAACGAGATCTACATTAACCATGCTCCAGCATTTTTCTGGCGCCATACACAGAGCCATCAAGCATTTTTCTGGCGCCGTTGGCGTGGAGTCAAGGACATCTTCACAAGGGGAGTCCCTTGTAACTACCTCGGTGAATTACGCTCTTAGTTACATGCCTGGATGAACGAAAGTGGTTAAAATAGTACGGTGGAGCCCAGGGCCACTCACGGTAGACCTTTCGGCCGTCCTAACCACTTTCAGAACATCGGGACAAGAACGAGCGGCGTAATCGGCAGGCGAAGGGATCAACTACATACACAAATGAGTATGTATGCAAGCCACATACAACAGACCTCAGAGCCATTCCATCTAAAAGAAATAGAAATATTGCAACGCCATACGGCAAGATTCAAATATCCTAGATAGAGATAATATTCTAGGATAGTTCCTCATACAACAAACATCAGAGTATCAGGCGGACGCGGAAAACAAGATCCGAGTACGGATAAGAAGCAAATCGGCATAAGATGCCCCATAAATAAACACATCCCGCCCACAGATCTCACGGATCCCCGTTCCCGGAATCTCTACACCGAGTGGTCGCTGCCAACATCATCTGTCTCCTCCACCCAGTATCCATCTTGCGAGTACACCTGTTCATCTGAATCAAACAATTTATCGTGTGAGACCCTAGGGGTACTCAGCAAGTCTTTATGCCACTAAAGGGAACACAACCTGGGGTGACGCAATTGCAGCAAAAGATAATATCTAACAATTCTATAGATACTCGCTAACCATCCGCCTAACCAATGATAGACGGATGTCCGTGAATTAAGAACAACAGTTATAACAGTATAATTAAAAGATCCATCCTCCTCCTCGCTTACCAACGAGGAAGCGGACGAACAACCCCCATCATCCGTTGGCAGTTTTATTAACCATTCCATGAGTATTGCACTATTTACTAGTCAAGTACTTAGTCAAATTAAAAGCGGTACTTTAGTTATACTTGTCTATGATCGAGAAACTGTGCTCCAAGTCGTCCATAATCGTGGACACGGCTTTCAGAAAGATTTACCCTGCAGGGGTGCACGAATAGGAACACACACTTGATCAACCTCGGAAAAACCAACACAAAACCCAACGAGGCATTCACGACAAAGCAATCACAGGATTCAAAAATATTTTAGGGGGCCACCAAATTAAGCTACCCGCGACGAATCTAGCTGACTCCGAGACGGACTCAAGGTTTGTGTGGACGGCGGTAAACGACTGGGAACTCGAAATTAAGACTGGGCTTGTCGATACAGCGAAAACGTGTCACGATCCAAAACAGTACAGGTGCTGCACGCACAATCTTGTTAAACAGTAACATGGCATAAGTACAGGATAGTAATAAAGCCCCAAACTAATTGTGGCCCCAAGAAATAAGAATGAATCAAGCTCTAGCTCAGGGGGGTCCATAAGGCCTCCCGGATGTGGATAGTGCGAATAATCAAGGAACAGGAATCAAGTACTCGGGGTCCTACGTGACACATGTGAGCATGAAAACCAAATAGCAGATATTGCTCACCGGTGCCTCTTTCATTAGTTATCCCATTACTACTCAGGTTAAGTTGTTTAGGTACCTTGTTATCCATCAGACACTCACATACCCTACACATGCTTTTCTATGACTCGCATGGCTCAAACAACTCCTATAGTAATGGCTCATGGGATGGAGGAACAAGCTTTAGTGGGGTTTAAAATAAAGGCTATGCAGTACTTGGGATTCAATTTAATGCAATCGCGACTCAATGATGCAAGAATAAGATAGAGGCAATAGGTACTATATGTATGCAAGCATGTGGTAGTGCTTGCCTGACAGCTCAGTTGAAGCGGGAGATGGATCTGGGTAGTACTCCTGTGATTCCTGGTAATTCTCCTGCTGGGCGTCTATTCGAAGAAGAACCAAACAAACAAGGGCCAACATAAATAAAGTGCACAAGCATATGAAATGCGACAAGCAAACAAGCATGCCATGATGAATTATGCACAATTTACATGGCATTAAAGTAGCGTGGCAAGAGTGAGGTGTGGGGTACGAGAATAGAGCATTTTATTAATTATTTAGCCAAGTTTTATTGCCATAATGACATGATGCATGGTTCAATTCAGAACTAGGACTGCGTAGATAGAACGGGCTCGTCGCGCTGATCGATTTAGACATATTATTTGTCAAATTTGGAGTTATAGATTTAAAGTTATTAATTTATTAAGAAAAGGGCATTTATTTGTAATTTTAATCATCTCGAAATTTTAAAGTGCTCAAACATTAATTTGAATAGCATATTTGAATTCCTCACATTTTTATTATTCAAAAACATATATTATTTGTATTATTTGGATTTACAAATTAAAAGTTATGAAAAACAGATTTAAATTTCTATTTAAACATTTTCTGAAATTATTTTTAAATCAGATAAACGCACAAAATTTTTGTACTCAGCCAGATCTACCCAAAGGCACTGACGGGTGGGACCGAGCTGAGCTGGGCGAACTGCATGGCGAAAACATTTTCTCACCGACGCAGAAGCTAGCTCAGGAGGCCGACAGGTGGGTCCAACGGGGCCGCGGGTCCACTACGAGCGCGGCCAGCCGGTGGGCGACACATGGTGGATCCAGGGGACTACGGGTTGGGTTTTTGGAACCTGGGGGTGGTTTTTGTAAAACCACCACGGTGGCTGACAGGTGGGGTCGGAGGCATCGCGGGTTGAGAGAATAAAAAGCTGGGGGGGGGGGTTACACAAAGTGCGCGCGGCACTGTTTCTCTTCTCTGAACTTACTGACGAAAGCGACAGCGCTAAGCGCGGCGCGGCGGGGCTCGAACTGGCGACCTCGCGTGCGCGGGCGGCGGCGGCTACCGCTGGGCTAGGCAGGGGTTGGTGTTAGGAACCGCAGGCGCGGCTAGGTGTGTCTCTGCGACGCGGTGACAAGCAAACGCGCGTGCGACGCCGGTGCACAGAGGCTGCTCGTCGAAGGGATCGGCACGACCAGGAAGAGACGCTGGACGAGAGGGTGTCAGGGGGGTCCGTTGGCTCACCGCGAGGTTGTCGGTGGTGGCGGATCGGGCCGGAGCGCAGGGGATCGACGCGAAGCTAGCGGCCGGTGAACTAGGGTTTCCGTCAGCGGGGAAGATGTGCAGCAGGTCCTGGGCCTCCTCCTCCTTGCTGCTGCGTACAGGGGCGACGTCGGCGGTCTTGTGGTCCTCCTCGACAATGTCTACGCCTCGCCCGCCGCCTTGTGCAAGAGGTGGACGTCGACACCGACGTGGTGGCCGGCTATGGAGGAGAGAGGTGGCAGGAGGAGATGGGGAAGAAGGGCACGGCCCTGGGACGGATCTGGGATGGTTGCACGGCAAAGGGGAGGTGGATAAAGGCGAGGGAGAGAAGGGGGGCCGTGGGGGATTGGTAGAGAGAAAAAGGTGGCTTCGGCCACCTTTTTGTTTCTCCTCCCTCACGTGCTTGACGTGGGAGGCCAGGGTAAGGAGAGGGGCTGCAGGTGGGGCCGAGGAAGAGAGGACGGGAAGGTGGGACCTTGTGGCAGCGAGAGAAGAAAGAGAGGCCGAGAGAGAGAGAGAGAGAGGGAGAGACTCGGGTTAGCTAGGGTGGTCTCGGGTTAGGGTTTGGTTAGGGGTTAGAGAGAGAGGGGTAGCTCGCATGGGGTAGAGAGGGAGGCTAGGCTGGGTCCCTGCTGGCAAAGAGATGGAGAGGTGCTCGGCATGGTGAGTGAGAGGTGGTGAGGTGAGGATAGGGTTTGAGAGAAGGAGAGAGGAGAGCTTAGGGTTCTTGAGAGAGATGTTAGAGAGAGAGAGAGGAAAGGGGTAGGGTAAGGTGGTAGGGCTTCCTCATGATCAACACATGCTCAAGCAAGAAAAATGTGGTTAGAAAGTGGGGTAGGGTTTTGGTATGTTACTCATGATCTTGCATGGAACCTACACATGTGAGGTGATGATGTTGAGGCACATGGCAAGGAGAGATCAAACAAGGTGGTGGGGGTTAAGAGAGCAGAGAAAGCTCCATGTAGAAGATCCACTCAAAAACCAAGTAAAATCCAAAGAAAGGAATGGTGGTGATGGTTGCATGGCCCATGCATGTGTAATAAATGCCATGTATCATTCTTGTGAAAAAAATAATATTAACATGGCATTATTCTTATGCATTCCCAAAAAGTGGAATAAAGGCCAAGCAAAATAAGTTATAGTTGAATCCATCCCAACCCACATGAGCTAGAGTAAATGCCAAAATAAAATAAAAGCCCATGGTAATTAGGGTGGTGAAATTTGTAAGGTGGTGAAAAGAAAGGTGATGGAGTTGAATAAAACATATGCCCCCAACTCAATTTGGGCATTAAACAATATATCAATAGCCAAAACAATATCAAGAGGCAAATACAATTAATAATGCATATGAGAGAAGAACCAAAGAAAAAGGGTTTTATATGATGCTCAAATGCAAGGTGGCATGATGACATGAGCATGATATAATTATGATGCAACAATTATATATAGGAAGTAGCCATTATATTACTAGACCAAGTAGCATTACCATTGTTAGACAATTGGGATGCTACAACTCTCCCCCACTAAACAGGAATCTTGCCCCGAGATTCTAGGAAGAAGAAGAAGACTCAAAGAGGGTAGGATACTTGGCACGGAGCTCATCTTCACGTTCCCAAGTGACATCATCAATGGAATGGTGCGACCACTACACCTTGCAGAACTTGACGGACTTGTTGCGAGTCCTTCTTTCTGCGACTTCTAGAATTTTTATGGTGTGTTCTTGATAAGACAGATCTTCTTGGAGATTGATGAGTTCATGGTCCACGGTCCTGTCGAGATCCCTGAAGCACTTCTTGAGTTGAGAGATATGGAAAACATCATGGACCTTGAGTTTTTCAGGGAGCTCAAGAGCATAAGCAACTTCTCCTCTTCTTCCACGAATTTTGAAAGGACCGATGTGCCAGCTTTCCTTTGATACCAAAGCGGTGCGTGCCTCTCATGGGAGTGACACGAAGGTAAATGAGATCACCAGGGACATACTCCATGTCCGTGTGTTTTCTGTCATAATTGCTCTTCTGGCGACTTTGAGCAACCATCAGGTTTTCAAGAATGATGTGAACTTTCTCCTCCGCTTGAGTTACAATGTCGGGGCCAAACAATATTCTTTCACCTGCGCCCGACCAACCAATCAGAGTTCTGCATTTGCGACCATAGAGAGCCTCAAATGGTGCCATCTTTAGACTTTTCTGGAAGCTGATGTTGTAAGAGAATTCAGCATAAGGAAGACATTCTTCCCACTTCATGCCGAAAGAGATAACGCAAGCACGGAGCATGTCTTCTAGAATCTGATTGATCCTTTCAACTTGTCCTTGCGACTGAGGGTGGTAAGCTGTGCTGAAGTTCAATTTTGTTCCCAAAGCATTTTGGAAACTTCCCCAAAACTTGGAAGTTAAGATGCTTCCACGGTCTGGACTGATCTCAAGAGGAACTCCATACAGAGAGACAATTCTGTTGATATAGAGCTCAGCCAACTGAATTGCAGAAATTGTTTCCTTGACTGGAAAGAAGTGAGCTACTTTAGAAAGCCTGTCAATGACAACAAAGATTGCATTGTTGCCCTTCTGCGACCTTGGAAAACCCGTTATGAAGTCCATCTCTACTTTCTCCCATTTCCATTCCGGAGGCTTCAATGGCTGTAGAAGACCGAAAGGTTTCTGATGGACAGCTTTAACTCTACGACAGACATCACACTCCAAGACATACTTGACACAATATCGTTTCAAACCAGGCCACCAATATTGTGTTTTCAAGTCCATGTACATCTTAGTGCTGCCAGGGTGGATAGAAAGAACAGAATCATGCGCCTCCTTGAGAACTTGCTCTCTCAAAACCCGGGTAGTTCGGAACAAACATCCGGTGTTCAAAGAAAAGAGTGCCTTGATCATCGACGTGGAAAGACTCATACTTCGGAAGCTGAATGTTGGAGATGATCTTTTTAGTATAAGGATCCCAAGCTGAATGGAGCGAACTTTTTCTTCCAAGAGCGGTGTTGCCAGAAGGTTCATAAGATACCCTTGATCCACAATTTCAAGGTTGAGCTTGCGGAATTCCTCGCACAAGAGAGGCTGTTGTTCTTCCACCATGAGATTGTTGACATAAGCTTTTCGGCTGAGAGCATCGGCCATGACATTGGCTTTGCCCGGAGTGTAGTTGATGGTCAAATCGACATCATTGATTGTTTCAATCCACCTCCTCTGACGAAGGTTGAGATCAGGCTGTGTGAAGATATACTTAAGACTCTTGTGATCCAAAAAGATCTCACAACGGTTGCCAAGCAAGTAATGCCTCCATACTTCAAAGCAAAGACAACTGCTGTGAGTTCGAGGTCATGTGTAGGATAGTTGATCTCATGCGTCTTCAACTGACAAGATGCATAAGCAACAACTTGTTTTTCTTGCATAAGGACCGCACCCAATCCTTGCAATGAGGCATCACAGAATATCTGGAAAGGCTTTGATGTATCTGGAGGAACCAAGACTGGTGTCGAAGTGAGCTTCTCTTTGAGTGTTTCAAAGCTTGCTTGACATGCAGGAGTCCAAAGGTATTTCTTGCCTTTCTTGAGGAGATCGATAAGAGGCTTCACAATCTTTGAGAAGTTTTGAACGAAGCGACGACAGTAACTGGCCAAACCAAGGAAACTCCGGACTTCTTTGACATTTATGGGTGGAAGCCAGTCCATAATTGTCTTAATAGTTTCTGGGTTGACGGCAATACCCTTGGCAGAGATGACGTGACCAAGGTAGGTGACTTGAGGCAGCCAGAATTCACACTTGGAGAACTTTGCATACAGGCGGTTCTTACGAAGTTTGTTTAGGACACACCGAAGGTGTTCTTCATGTTCTTCCTTCGATTTAGAATAGACTAGAATGTCATCCATATAGACCACAACGAATTTATCAAGATACTCCATGAAAACCGAGTTCATAAGCCTCGAGAAGGTGGCAGGTGCATTGGTGAGACCGAAAGACATGACCGTGTACTCATACAAGCCATAACGGGTGGTGAAAGCTGTTTTAGGAACATCTTCCTTGCGAATCTTGATTTGATGATATCCACTTCTCAAATCAAGCTTAGAGAATACCATAGCTCCAGCTAGCTGATCGAAGAGATCATTAATCCGCGGAAGGGGATATTTATTCTTGATTGTTTTAGCATTGAGTGCCCGATAGTCAACACAAAGTCTATCAGTCTTGTCTCGCTTCTTCACAAAGATGGTTGGGCTACCCCAAGAAGAAGTACTGTGCTGAATGAAACCCAACTTCTCTTGTTCATCAAGCTGACGCTTGAGTTCAGCCAACTCAGCAGGACCCATTTTATAAGGCCACTTGGAGATAGGAGCGGTACCAGGTTCAAGGTCAATGACAAACTCGACCTCACGATCAGGAGGCATCCCCGGTAACTCTCCAGGAAAAACATCTGGGAACTCACAAACTACAGGAACACTCTGAATACCTTCCATAGCATCGTCATTCAGAGCCGCCAAAGAATAAAGCTGAATTGCAGGAGTCAGACTTGGAGAATAGACTATATGGCCTTCAGGAATTTTCAGAGAAACCGAACGTTCAGCACAATCAATCACAGCTGCATTTGCTGTTAACCAATCCATGCCCAAGATAACATCAATATCAGAATTGCCCAGAATAATTAAGGAAGCCGGAAACGAAGAGCCACCAATCTCAATTTGATTGCCATGGCTGATATGAGCAGCCCTTATGTTTGACCTAGGAGATTGTACCACAAGGCGATGTAATAAAGGAACCATAGCCAGATCTTGCTCATGCGCAAACTTGTGAGAAACAAAAGAATGCGAAGCACCAGAATCAAACAAAACTCGTGCAGGGACTGAGTTAACAGGAAGCATACCCATCACAACTCCAGGTGCATGCTCATCTTGAGCGGCGTTGATACAGTTGGCACGAGCAACCGTAGACCCAGGCTTAGTGTTGATATTGAGAGCCCGAGGTGGAGGTGCACGAACCATAGGAGAACTTGCCGCAGGTCTTGGAGGTGGTGGTGGAAGAGCACTGTTGTTCATAGGACAATTCCAGTGCTGATGCCCAGTGTTTCCACAAGTATAGCAAGCACCAGGTGGACGTGGAGCAACGTAGCCAGGGACTCCGCCAGGCACTCCAGGGTAGTTGTGGTTGTAGCCCCTGGGAGCCGCAGTGAAGGAGTTTGGTGGCCTTGTTGCGTAGCTTGACGGTCTTGGTGGAGCAGGGAGCGACGGTGGGGTGTTAGGAACCCAGACACGACGCTTAGAAGGAGCTGTCATAGCAGAAGAGCTTGTTGTATCACAGCTGTGTTTCTTTGACTCCTCAAACACTTGCCTACTTGCTTCTTCCTGCAGAGCTGTGTGTTGGAGTTCCAGAAAAGACGCCGGCCTTGCATGAGTGATTGCATATTTGATGGAAGCATTGAGGCCTTGCCTAAACCTCTTTTGCTTCTTCTTGTCATCAGAGATCTCATCGCCACCATAACGAGAAAGGTTCATGAAGTTTCTGATGTAGGTATTGACATTGTCAGTGCCCTGCTTGAGGTTGAGAAACACTTCCTTCATCCTTTCCATGACAATTTCTGACAGATATTGCTCTTTGAAAGGAGTAGTGAATTGCTCCCAAGTAGGCTAAAAACCAGAGAGATCTGCCTTGAGGTGATTTTCCCACCACAGAGCTGCATCTCCCTTCAGAAGGTGAGTGGCACATTTGACCCATTCTTGCTCGGGAATATCCGCAGTCATCAGCAACCTTGACACTTCACGAAGCCAATCATCCGCATCAAGTGGCTGATCAGACACGTCAAATTGGTGTGGGTTGAACTTGAGAAAACTCTTGATGTCTCCTCGCTTGGGAGGTGGAGGTAGCGGGACAAACTCGTTCCTCCTCACGCTTTCCTCGAAGCGCTGCTGGTTCTGCTGCATAGTGCCCAAAGCATTTTGAATACTTGCCAAAGCAGCCCCCAGTTCAGGTGGTATGTCCTCCTCAGAACGGCGTGGTGGTGCCATCCTGTGATTGATATAAAACACAAGTCAGTACTATGATGGAGAATAATAATAATCCAAAATAGTACCAAAATGGAATTAACCAAGATTAAAGGATGCAATTCACTGAGATGATATTGAAATATCAACAAAGTTCAAGGCAACTAGAAGATATTAAGTATAACGCACACGACTGAACAAGGAGTGTGGTACACAAACTAACAAAGAATTTTTTTCCGCAAATTTCGGCATTTAAATACCACTATATGCGCAAACCACTTAACGAATCAAGATTAGTAACTCTACTAATTCAACATACAAGAGCAAATGATAAAAGTAGTGGTATGGTCGCGACTCCATCCCGCACTCAAATCATTACTCCGCACATGAATAAGTATAACACATATCCCAATACCTTCTTCTTAAGATGAACCTAAAGATTGGTAACTATGAAAAAGAACACCCCAACAAGATAACGTCAGATAACAAAGAGTAAGATAGATCGCATCGGTATACAAAGAATTAGCATAGATCGCGTCGGTTTACAAAGGCCTGTCGGTATGGAATGTACCAACAGTTGATAACCAAAAGGCAGATAGTAATAACATTTGGATGCAACAGAAAGACAAAGAATTCACACACACACTCACAAACACAACCTATGGTACTACGGAACCCAGAACACGTGAATCCTAGTTTGAAATTTTAGAAGAGGATTGAAAACGTTACATTTCCTTACCAGAAAAAGGGTGGTTGGGTGGGTAAGAAGAAAACTAGAAGCAGTCCTACTCTCACGTTTTGTTTTTCCCTAGTATACATAACTACCAAAAATATTTGCTAGACTGACAACGACCATTTTGGCTAAGACCTTGAAGGGCGGGATGGCTCTGATACCAATTGTAACTACCTCGGTGAATTACGCTCTTAGTTACATGCCTGGATGAACGAAAGTGGTTAAAATAGTACAGTGGGGCCTAGGGCCACTCACGGTAGACCTTTCGGCCGTCCTAACTACTTTCAGAACATCGGGACAAGAACGAGCGGTGTAATCGGCAGGCGAAGGGATCAACTACATACACAAATGATTATGTATGCAAGCCACATACAACATACCTCAGAGCCATTCCATCTAAAAGAAATAGAAATATTGCAACGCCATACGGCAAGATTCAAATATCCTAGATAGAGATAATATTTTAGGATAGTTCCTCATACAACAAACATAAGAGTATCAGGCGGAAGCGGAAAACAAGATCCGAGTACGGATAAGAAGCAAATCGGCATAAGATGCCCCATAAATAAACACATCCCGCCCACAGATCTCAGGGATCCCTGTTCCCGAAATCTCTACACCGAGTGGTCGTTGCCAACATCATCTGTCTCCTCCACCCAGTATCCATCTTGCGAGTACACCTGTTCATCTGAATCAAACAATTTATCGTGTGAGACCCTAGGGGTACTCAGCAAGTCTTTATGCCACTAAAGGGAACACAACCTGGGGTGACGCAATTGCAGCAAAAGATAATATCTAACAATTCTATAGATACTCGCTAACCATCCGCCTAACCAATGATAGACGGATGTCCGTGAATTAAGAACAACAGTTATAACAGTATAATTAATAGATCCATCCTCCTCCTCGCTTACCAACAAGGAAGCGGACGAACAACCCCCATCATCCGTTGGCAGTTTTATTAACCATTCCATGAGTATTGCACTATTTAATAGTCAAGTAGTTAGTCAAATTAAAAGCGGTACTTTAGTTATACTTGTCTATGATCGAGAAACTGTGCTCCAAGTCGTCCATAACCACGGACACGGCTTTCAGAAAGATTTACCCTGCAGGGGTGCACGAATAGCAACACACACTCGATCAACCTCGGAAAAACCAACACAAAACCCAACGAGGCATTCACGACAAAGCAATCAAAAATATTTCAGGGGGCTACCCCATTAAGCTACCCGCGACAAAGCTAGCTAACTTCGAGAGGGACTCAAGGTTTGTGTGGATGGCGGTAAACGACTGGGAACCCGAAATTATGACTAGGCTTGTCGATACAGCGAAAACGTGTCACGATCCAAAACAGTACAGGTGCTCCACGCACAATCTTGTTAAAACAGTAACATGGCATAAGTACAGGATAGTAATAAAGCCCCAAACTAATTGTGGCCCCAAGAAATAAGAATGAATCAAGCTCTAGCTCAGGGGGGTCCATAAGGCCTCCCGGATGTGGATAGTGCGAATAATCAAGGAACACGAATCAAGTACTCGGGGTCCTACGGGACACAAGTGAGCATGAAAACCAAATAGCAGATATTGCTCACCGGTGCCTCTTTCATTAGTTATCCCATTACTACTCAGGTTAAGTTGTTTAGGTACCTCGTTATCCATCAGACACTCACATACCCTACACATGCTTTTCTATGACTCGCATGGCTCAAACAACTCCTGTAGTAATGGCTCATGGGCTGGAGGAACAAGTTTCAGTGGGGTTTAAAATAAAGGCTATGCAGTACTTGGGATTCAATTTAATACAATCGCGACTCAATGATGCAAGAATAAGATAGAGGCAATAGGTACTATATGTATGCAAGCATGTGGTAGTGCTTGCCTAGCAGCTCAGTTGAAGTGGGAGATGGATCTGGGTAGTACTCCTGTGATTCCTGGTAATTCTCCTGCTGGGCGTCTATTCGAAGAAGAACCAAACAAACAAGGGCCAACATAAATAAAGTGCACAAGCATATGAAATGCGACAAGCAAACAAGCATGCCATGATGAATTATGCACAATTTACATGGCATTAAAGTAGCGTGGCAAGAGTGAGGTGTGGGGTATGAGAATAGAGCATTTTATTAATTATTTAGCCAAGTTTTATTGCCATAATGACATGATGCATGCTTCAATTCAGAACAAGGACTGCATAGATAGAACGGGCTCGTCATGCTGATCGATTTAGACATATTATTTGTCAAATTTGGAGTTATAGATTTAAAGTTATTAATTTATTAAGAAAAGGGCATTTATTTGTAATTTTAATCATCTCGAAATTTTAAAGTGCTCAAACATTAATTTGAATAGCATATTTGAATTCCTCACATTTTTATTATTCAAAAACATATATTATTTGGATTTACAAATTAAAAGTTATGAAAAACAGATTTAAATTTGTATTTAAACATTTTCTGAAATTATTTTTAAAACAGATAAACGCACAGACTTTTTGTACTCAGCCGGATCTACCCTAAGGCACTGACGGGTGGGACCGAGCTGAGCTGGGCGAACTGTGTGGCGAAAACATTTCCTCACCGACGCAGAAGCTAGCTCAGGAGGCCAACAGGTGGGTCCAACGGGGCCGCGGGTCCACTGCGCGCGCGGCCAGCCGGTGGGAGACACGTGGTGGATCCAGGGGACTGCGGGTTGGGTTTTTGGAACCTGGGGGTGGTTTTTGTAAAACCACCACGGTGGCTGACAGGTGGGGTCGGAGGCATCGCGGGTTGAGAGAATAAAAAGCTGGGGGGGTTTTACACAAAGTGCACGCGGCACTGTTTCTCTTCTCTGAACTTACTGACGAAAACGACAGCGCAAAGTGCGGCGGGGCTCCAACTGGCGACCTCACGCGCGCGGGCGGCGGCGGCTACCGCTGGGCTAGGGAGGGGTTGGTGTTAGGAACTGCAGGCGCGGCTAGGTGTGTCTCTGCGACGCGGTGACAAGCAGACGCGCGCGCGACGCCGGTGCACAGAGGGTGCTCGTCGAAGGGATCGGCATGACCAGGAAGCGACGCTGGACAAGAGGGTGTCAAGGGGTCCGGTGGCTCACCGCGAGGTTGTCGGTGGTGGCGGATCGGGCCGGAGCGCAGGGGATTGACTGCGAAGCTGGCGGCCGGTGAACTAGGGTTTGCGTCGGCGGGGAAGATGTGCAGCAGGTCCTGGGCCTCCTCCTCCTCGCTGCTGCGTACAGGGGTGACGTCGGCGGTCTTGTGGTCCTCCTCAACAATGTCTACGCCTCGCCCGCCGCCTTGTGCAAGAGGTGGACGTCGACACCGACGTGGTGGCCGGCTATGGAGGAGAGAGGTGGCAGGGGGAGATGGGGAAGAAGGGCATGGCCCTGGGACGGATCTGGGATGGTTGCACGACAAAGGGGAGGTGGATAAAGGCGAGGGAGAGAAGGGGGGCCGTGGGGGATCAGTAGAGAGAAAAAGGTGGCTTCGGCCACCTTTTTGTTTCTCCTCCCTCACGTGCTTGACGTGGGAGGCCAGGGTAAGGAGAGGGGCTGCAGGTGGGGCCGAGGAAGAGAGGACGGGAAGGTGGGACCTTGTGGCAGCGAGAGAAGAAAGAGAGGCCGAGAGAGAGAGAGAGGGAGAGACTCGGGTTAGCTAGGGTGGTCTCGGGTTAGGGTTTGGTTAGGGGTTAGAGAGAGAGAGGGGTAGCTCGCATGGGGTAGAGAGGGAGGCTAGGGTGGGTCCCTGCTGGCAAAGAGATGGAGAGGTGCTCGGCATGGTGAGTGAGAGGTGGTGAGGTGAGGATAGGGTTTGAGAGAAGGAGAGAGGAGAGCTTACGGTTCTTGAGAGATATGTTAGAGAGCGAGAGAGAGGAAAGGGGTAGGGTAAGGTGGTAGGGCTTCCTCATGATCAACACAAGCTCAAGCAAGAAAAATGTGGTTAGAAAGTGGGGTAGGGTTTTGGTATGTTACTCATGATCTTGCATGGAACCTACACAAGTGAGGTGATGATGTTGAGGCACATGTCAAGGAGAGATCAAACAAGGTGGTGGGGGTTAAGAGAGAAGAGAAAGCTCCATGTAGAAGATCCACTCAAAAACCAAGTAAAATCCAAAGAAAGGAATGGTGGTGATGGTTGCATGGCCCATGCATGTGTAATAAATGCCATGTATCATTCTTGTGAAAAAAATAATATTAACATGGCATTATTCTTATGCATTCCCAAAAAGTGGAATAAAGGCCAAGCAAAAGAAGTTATAGTTGAATCCATCCCAACCCACATGAGCTAGAGTAAATGCCAAAATAAAATAAAAGCCCATGGTAATTAGGGTGGTGGAATTTATAAGGTGGTGAAAAGAAAGGTGATGGAGTTGAATAAAAGATATGCCCCCAACTCAATTTGGGCATTAAACAATATATCAATAGCCAAAACAATATCAAGAGGCAAATACAATTAATAATGCATATGAGAGAAGAACCAAAGAAAAAGGGTTTTATATGATGCTCAAATGCAAGGTGGCATGATGTCATGAGCATGATATAATTATGATGCAACAATTATATATAGGAAGTAGCCATTATATTACTAGACCAAGTAGCATTACCATTGTTAGACAATTGGGATGCTACATCCCTCATAACTAATCTCTTTACTTTGTTATTTTTGTTTTTCTTAGTTTCTTTTTTCTTTGTTTGCTTGTTTCTTTATCAAAAACACAAAAAAATTAGTTTTACTAGTTTGCTTTCTTATTTGAAAACCCAAAAAATGACTACTCTTGAAAAAACTAAGTTGTGTGACTTCACTAGCACCAACAACAATGATTTTATGAGCACACCCATTGCTCCACCTGAGCCTGAAGATACTTTCTTTGAGATAAAACCTGCTTTGCTCAATCTTATTATGAGAGAACAATTTTCTGGTATTGGTAATGAAGATGTTTCTTCCCATCTAAATAACTTTGTTGAACTTTGTGAGATGCAAAATCATAGGGATATAGATGGAGATATTATTAAGCTTAAATTGTTTCCTTTCTCTTTGAGGGGAAAAGCTAAAGAATGGTTGAATTCCTTAACTAGGAATAGTATTGATTCTTGGACTAAGTGCAAAGATGCTTTTATTGGAAAATACTATCCTCCTGCTAAGATTATATCTATGAGAAGTGAAATAATGAAGTTTAAACAACTTGATAATGAGCATGTTGCTCAAGCTTGGGAAAGAATGAAATCTTTGGTAAAGAATTGCCCTACTCATGGACTAACTGCTTGGATAATCATCCAAACTTTTTATGCAGGATTGAACTATTCTTCAAGGAACCTATTGGATTCTGCTGCTGGAGGTACCTTTATGACCATTACTTTGGGTGCTGCAACAAAACTTCTGGACAAAATGATGGTTAATTATTCTGAATGGCATACTAAGAGAGCTCCACAGGGTAGGAAGGTAAATTATGTTGAGGAAACCTCCTCCTTGAGTGATAAGATTGATATTATTATGTCTATGCTTGTGAATGGGAAAGCCCATATTGATCCAAATAATGTTCCTTTAGCCTCTTTTGTTGCTCAAGAAGAGCAAGTTGATGTGAACTTCATAAGAAATAACAACTTTGGCAATAATGCTTATAGGAGTAATTTTGGTAACAACAATTATAAGCCATATCCTCCCAACAATGGTAATGCTTATGGAAATTCTTACAACAATAATAGGAGTGCTCCCTCTGAACTTGAAGTTATGCTTAAGGACTTTATTAGTAAACAAACTGCTTTCAATAAAACTATTGAGGAAAAACTCTCTAATGCTAGAAGAAATATAGCATCTTTGGCTGAAGCTCAATCTTCTTTGAATAAAATGGCTGCTAAACCTGAAACTAATGATAATCCCTTTGCAGCTACCAATGCTATACAAGTAAGAATTGATGAAAATGTTAGACTATTAGCTGAATTACATGCTAAGTGGGAAAGAGAAGATGAAATTGCTAGAAACATTAGTGTTTCTACTATTACCACCACTAGTGTTGAGGCTAGTAATAGTTCTACTACTTTAGATGATAAGTATGGTTTTGATCTTGATGGTTGCAATATCTCTGAAGTTATTAAGTTCCTACAAAAGCTTGCTAAAAGTCCTAATGCTAGTGCTATGAACATGGCCTTTACAAAACACATTACTAATGCTCTCATAAAGATTAAAGAAGAAAAGATGAAACATAAAGCTTATATTCCTATAAAACAAGAAAATGGTTGGGAACCCATCATTAATATGAAAGTGAATGACTATGATTTGAAAGCTTTATGTGATCTTGATAGTAGTGTTTCTATTATGCCTAGAAGGATTTATGATATGCTTGATTTTCCTCCTCTTGAAGATTGTTATTTGAATGTCCCACTTGATGATAATGCTAAAAAGAAACTCATGGGGAGTCTTAATGATGTTCTTATTATGGTTAACAATGCATATGTCCCCGTTGATTTCTATGTTTTCGATGTTAAATGCAATGCTTCTTGTCCTATTACTTTGGGAAGACATTTTCTTAGAACTGTTGGTGCCATCATTGATATGAAAGAAGGCACCATTAAATATCAACTCCCACTCAAGAAAGGTATAGAACACTTCCCTAAGAAGAGAGAGAATATTTCTTTTGCTTCTCCTATGAAAACAAAATTTGGTCTTAATTCTTCTTCATTTGAGAACACTTGATTCTTTTTCTTGCTTCTTATGCCTAACTTAAAGGCGTTAAAGAAAAGTACTTATTGGGAGATAACTCAAAAGTTTTAGATGACTATTGGAATTTATTACTTCAGTAATAACCGCTCCTTATCCTTTTTATTTGCTTTTTGTGCCAAGAGTAACCTCTAATGAGAGAGAAGTAATGATTGGGAAAGTTGCTGTCCCGAAACAGATTTCTGTGCTTCACCGTAAAAAATCGTGTAAAATATCTGAACGTATTTTTGAGACGTGAATTTTTGTGCTTCTGACCCATGTTATTATCTAACTTCCGTTAGTTGAACACTTTTTGATTTGAGCAAAATAAGGTCTTCGAAAAAATTCGTCTTTACCTGCTTGTCTGTAGTGACAGATTTCTGCCATTTTCTGCATTTGCTTCTTGTTGATTCCTTTTTGAGTTCTTTTAGAGAACTGAGTTTTTTGAGGGAAGTGCTACAGTATCTAGTGTTGTAATGGAAGTTTATTTGGTGTTATAACTAAACCTTAAGACTTATTTATCTTGAGTGCACTAATGTTGCTAATAAAGATTGTGTGAAGTTTTGTATGAAGGAAATTTTTTAGGTGTATGGAAGGAATGAGTAATGAGATGAAGGATGGACTAAAGCTCAAGCTTGGGGATGCCACGCGTGTCATCCCAAGAAATATCCAAGAAGTACAAGCGTCAAATCTTGGGGATGCCCAAGGCATCCCCTTCTTCATCAAAAAAATCCAAGGTTTCTTCCAAACGCTTCATTTTTATTGTTTCATGCACAGTTGTGTTTTTCTTGGAGTGTCTTCTTTTTCGTTTTCATTTTGGTTTTTCATTTGCTTTGGTTTGCTTAGTTTTCTGAATAAATTGGTTGGACCCCCTCTTTCATACATTGGTTTGCAAATAGTTTGGTTTGGTTTGGAAAAGAGTAGGAAAGTTCATGCTTATGTGGTAAAAAGAGCTCGTTTTTGACTGTGGCCTATGCTTTGTCATGCCATGCTTGCTATAGTTTTGGCTTTATGCTTAGTATTCTTTGCTGTAGCATGAATTGTTATAAACAATTGAGATTGCTTAATGTGCCTTGGATAAATCATGCGTTGTTTTAGCATATTAAAGCATAGTATAGTGGTATTCTCCTTTGATGCTTTATTTGGGTTGACTTGGCGCATGCTCATACCATGTTATGACTATCTCAAGTCACCATAGCCTTTATGATCCTTTAGTTTTCAACTTGTAGTATCACTTTATGCTTTGATCAATGATGTTTTGTCGCTCCGCATGATTATGGCCATTATTGATCTCTTAGTTTGTCGCTCCTAGTCTTTTGCTAGCCTCCACAACTAAGTATGAGTTCCACTCATGCATCCAACTCCCTAAAACAAGTTATTACAAAGAGTCCACCATACCTACCTACTAGCTTATGCTATTCCAAGTATATTCATGCTTTTGTTTACCTTCCAAATTAAACTTGTTATTGGAAAACTAGTGATTAAAGCTCTCACGAACTTGATGGCACACTTTACTTTACTTGCCCTTAATAAACTTGAACCATTGTGTCGTCTGTGTTGTATATGCTTGCACTTATTTGTTGGGAATTAGCAAAACCATACTTTCATGGGGAACGCTTTCAACATTGCACTTGGTACTTGTACCTACTTGATATCATGCTCTTTTGTATATGGATGTCGTCGGTGTGAAATGAAAGGGGAGCTTGTAAGTCCATGGAGTTATGTATATGTGTTAGAGAAACGCCTGGGCCGCTGGTCTAATCCATGCTGACATGGTGGAAACCTGCAGCGTAACCATAATGAGCTGTCTATGAAGCATTTTTCTTATAAAAAAGAGTCCTATATTGAGAGAAAAAGAGAAAAGAGAAAAGAGAAAAAAAGAGATTATGAAAAGAGGAAAGAGAAAAAAAAGCACCATATTCCCATGGTAAATAAGAAGAATGCTGAGATGCTCGTTGTCTGCTTGCCTTGTCATTTTGATATGGGGATTCTTCCGTATCATCGGGCAAGGGGTACCCTGTTGGCGGTTCTCTATGATACACATGTACTTACAATGACAAGAACTTACCGGTGACTAAACTTGAGTAGCATGAGGAGAGGCCCTCGTATACAAGGGACATGAAATTTCTAACTTATAATGTACACCATAGTTTGTTCACTTTAACCTTAATCACTTCAAGATGCTTATGATAGGGGCAATGAGAGCTGAAAGCTATAAGTACCATAATTTTTGGAAGCTCTTTATGAGACTTGAATCCCTACTTCCTTTGATACAAAGGCCTTTCTTCCACCATTATATTGAGTCTCCACCTTCTACCTTTATGCACCTACTTTGAGAGCATAGTGGCCATTCTTAGTTCTATGTGCATTATCCCAAGACTAGTTGATTGATGCATAACTTGATATTGCTTATTTTTAACTATTGTATCTAGTCACTCTTATGAACTTTGAAGGTGTCCTATGCATTTATTTTTGCTACTCTATGAGGGCAAGCTGAATACTATTATGCTATATTTTCTTTATGTGAAACAAACAAACGTCTTGCAAAGCATTGTTCTTTTGTTTGTGCCTTTTCATGTTGCATCTTAGTTTCTTTGCTTATTTCTAGAACTTTGTCTTTCATGTTATGATTGAAGTACTATGATCCCAGATTTGAATGTTTTGCAAATACTTTGATCAAGTCTTTGATGGTGCATGTCACCTCAAAAATTATTCTTTCTTTTTATCACTTACCTACTCGAGGACGAGCAGGAGTTAAGCTTGGGGATGTTGATACATTGAAAATGTATCTATATTTTTTGATGTTCCATGCTTGGTTTTATCAACTTTCTTGTGTTTTTTCCACACTTTGGAGTACTTTTCATATGATTTCTTGGACTAACCTATTAACAAGAGCCACAGTGCCAGCTGCCTGTTTTCTGCTGTTTTTGGTTCCAGGAAAGTCAGAAAATGAATATTCTCGGAATTGGACGGGACAAAAGCCAAAGTGCCTATTTTTTCGGAAGTCATCAGATGCCAGAGTACGAGACGGAGAGGGGCCAGGTGGCCACCACACCACCTGGCCCCGCGGCCCAGCCTGGCCCGCGCCAGGGGTGGTGAGGCCAGCCCTGGCACCCCCTCGGCCTCCCCTTCTGCCTATAAGATGCCCTCGGGACGAAAACCCTAAGGGCCCGATCAAAAATTCACGAAAGAGTCTGTAGCCGCCGTCATCTCCATCCCTAGATCGGGAGGGATCTGAAGCTCTTCCCGGCACCCTGCCGGAGAGGGAAATTCACCCTGGAGGCCTTC
Source organism: Avena eriantha (assembly GCA_910589775.1). Classification (NCBI taxonomy): domain Eukaryota; kingdom Viridiplantae; phylum Streptophyta; class Magnoliopsida; order Poales; family Poaceae; genus Avena; species Avena eriantha. The sequence goes on from OU342746.1 coordinate 14,303,116, forward strand.
TTCATCACCATGCAAGCCTCCGGTGTGATGCGTGAGTAGTTCATCCTTGGACTACAGATCCATGTAGTAGCTAGATGGCTGGTTCTCCTCCTTTGTGCTTTCATGTCTAGATCTTGTGAGCTCCGTTCATGATCAAGATCATTTATTTGTAATTCTGCATGTTGTGTTTGCGGGGATCCGATGGATATTGAGATGCTATTTCAGATTGATTATTGATTCTATCATGTCTTTGTTATTTGTGATATTGCATGCTTTCCGTTGTTAGTAGCTATCTTGGCCAAGTAGATGCTAGCAACTCCAAGAGTTAGTATTTATGCTCGATAGTGGGTAATGCCTCTGGTAATCTGGAGAAGTGATAGAAATCTCTAAGGTACTAGATGTGCTATTGCTACTAGGGAGAAAACAACAATCCTTTGTTCATAGAACCATCGTATTGTTTAGTTTACACGCAGTTCGTAAAGCAATAATCTGTTGCTTGCAACTTAATACTGGAGGGGGTTCGGATGATAACCTGAAGGTGGATTATTAGTCATAGATGCAGTTGGATGGCGGTCTATGTATAATGTTGTAATGCCCAATCAAGTCTCAAAGGAGTCAAGATGATTAGTATATATGTATTGCTTTCTCGATGTTTGTCAATTGCCCCACTGTAATTTTTTCTCCTAGCATGTTATCTATCTTAAGGAGAGCCACCTCTAGTGAACTATGGATCCCGGTCCTTGTCCTTTACATACAATCTATAAACTGTTTACCGTTTTGTGTTTACTTTCTGCAAACTTTTACTTCTTTCCATTCGATACGTTTAATCCTTTGTTTTCCGCAAAACACGGTGAGATTGACAACATCATCGCAAGTTGGGGACAAAGTTCTGTGGTTGTGTTGTGCAGGTCTCCACGTTGCTACTAGCACCGGTAGTGCGCCCTGCCAAAGCTCAGCTAGTAACACCTTTGGGGTGTTTCCTTGCTCCTACTGGTTCGATTAAACCTTGTTTCATAACTGAGGGAAACTTGCTGATGTGCTCATCATACCTTCCTCTTGGGGTTCCCAACGAGCTCTACATCAACCATGCTCCAGGATTTTTCTGGCGCCATACACAGAGCCATCAATATCCAACATACATAGAAGATGCAATAGCATGATCATCAACACCCACATACTCATATGTGTTCTACCCATGCAAAGCATCTACGCATAAATCAGGCTCTGATACCACTGTTGGGATCACATCATAGGAAACAAAAAAATTTCCTATGATGTGAATAACTAAGCACTAAGATCTATCTACCTAGATACAATCAACGGGTGGATATACATCCATAGAGATCTTACACTCGAAGACCGAAAATCTTTGTTAATGAAATCTGATTTTGTGGATGATGTAGTCATTCACTTGCCGATCTCAAGATCGTGATGAAGTTCAGCAAGTCCAGCAGGTCCAGCACCAGCAAGTCCAGCACCACAAAATAGTGGTGCATCTGTTATCGCACACACGTCCAGTACCCCGACAACCTCCACGTCCTCGCTCCAGCGATGCAGCGGAAGCAGCAACTCCTTTCACACAAAGCCACCTGGAACATGTATCTCGCTGATCCGAGACCAAGGGGAATAAACTAGAGGGGGAGAGAGATCCTTTACGAGGAGTTGTGAGAAGAGAGGAGGAGGATGCCTCCTTTTATAGGGGAGGGGGCTGCCCCCATGCCATGGCTGGCGGCCATGGTGGGTGCCCCTAACTCTCCCTCATTCATGTGAGTGGAGCTTCCACTAAGCACTCCCACATGAATTCCATCTCTAGTGGAAGTTGCATTGATTTTCCATCCAAATTAATGCATCTCTCATTTAATAAAACTCTTTCATTTATTTTATTCAGAATTTTGTTAATTACTTTAGTTAACAAACATTCACATTAAACCCCCTACAACATTTCAATATCACATGCAGAACCAGTTTCAACAATTTCACCCGAAACAATGCCGGTGTCCATCGAAATGATTCCAGCCCTTTCATAATCTTTATCTGAAACATATTTGCTCCTAAATGGTGTTGTTATCCCTTAAGTGTGTCACCCTACGATTCGTGAATAATGTAGATGTGATTGAGACCCATCACCGATCAATAATCAGCAACAGGACCTGGATATCCGTACTGACTCCCACATATTCGACAATGACTCTAGTGATCGTGTGAACCTTTAATGCTTGTAAATAAATCCCTTTGTCTCGCGATATATTACATGTCCGACATTCGATCATCAGTATCCCCATACCTAGTTTGATCTTGTTACTGACAAGTACTCTTTTCTTGTTCCCGTGATATAACATTATAGTGATCTTATCACTTGCTTGCAAGCTACATCAATATGATATTACCGAGAGGGCCTAGAGTATATCTCTCCATCATCGGGATGGACAAATCCCACTCTTGATCCATGAGCCTCTACATAGCAACTTCGGAGTATCTGAACCCACCTTTATTGTCACCCTGTTATGGTGTAAGGTTTGATGTTATCAAGTTACTCTTCCGGTGTTAGTGATTGACATGATCTCATGGTCTAAGGACTAAAGTTACTTTGTATGATGTTATAGTAATTTAAACACAATGACTTTGATCATATTGCTATACATCGGATGAATGTTCATAACACCATTCAACCTATGTTGTGACCTCGTTATTAACGACATCCAATGTCCATGATCAGGAAACCTTGATCATCTTGTTAATTAACGAGCTAGTTTATATGACAGGCATAACTAGGAACCCTTTATTTTTTATTAAACACACATGTATAAATGTTTCCAATTAATAGAATTATAGCATGAAAAATAAAAATTTATCATAAATAAGAAATAAGATAATAACCACTTTATTATTGTCTCTCGGGCATACTACCTTCAAGTGGTTTGGTGGCCGACGATATAGCCATGTCCATTTTTTCTGAGAACCGTCAGGGATCCTCCCGTAATTTTATTAAGCTCATGAAAATAGGAGAATTCGTTACAACACATATGGAGACACATAAGAAACCACCATATGTCAAGGCCGATACTTTGAGCGCCTGGCCACAACTAGGGCACATTTGGTTGTGAGCAACCAATTTTTATCTCGTCCTAGCTAGGCTCTGGCTGGCATGTCGCCGCGAAAATGGGCTCTGGGACATCTTTGGCAGTTCGTTTGGTAACCTTCCCGACCGAGTTTTGGCCCTGAAGAGATATGTGTGCCGGCTATTTGGTGGCATGCTTTTTAGCCCAGGGAGGAAGCCTAGAACAGGAAACTGATGTTTGGTTGTCTTCAAAACAGCGACTAAGATAACCTCTTCTCATGATTGTTGAGATTACCATGCACATGAAAATACATAAGCATATCACAATGAAAATACATAAGCTCATATGCATCATCTATTATGGTATAATAACTTAACATCACGGTCCATAATACACTACAAGAAAAGCTAGCTTTTACAACGGACGATTTTCGTGGTTGAAGGCTCGTTTTTTGTGGCTTAAAAGTCTTCTGTGACGGATTGCCTTCATGGTAAAAGCCCTATCACAAATGAATCAACCACGGTTTTTCCGACCGTGGTGGATCACTCCCTTCAGCCACGAAAACTTGTTCTGTCGTAGATCTACTCGCAAGTCGCGTTGACTGCTGGCGTCATGCAAACTGCCACGTGGAAGCTGCCGTTAATGGCTAGTTACCTCCGTTAACGGTCAGAGAAACTGTGGTAGAAGCCTGACCCAGCTAAGGCATGCTAATTAAGTGGGACGACCCATGAGGAGAGCCCAATAAGTAGACGACCCATTACTATTTCGTCCTACACTGCTTGAAGTGGGCCCATTAATGCAGCCAGCTTCGACCCGTGAACTTTAAGGCTCGATACTGTTTTGTCCTATAGGAGGCCCACATTGGTCAAATACTGTGCAACCCATTAGCAGCCTGTGCCAAGTCGCTCATGTATAGTTAAGGCCTACTGTCAGCCCATCACTGTTCACATAGCCCATCGTGGGCCACCTACTACTGGCTCATCTTTGAGATGGTCTGTTACTGTTCTAGCCTTTTACTGTTTCGGCCGTCAATTGTTCAGGCCCATAGGCGGCCTGTTACTGCTCTGGCCTGGTAATTTTGTCGGCCTGTTACTATTCTCGTCTAGAAATTTCTTGGTCTGTTACTATTCTGGCTTGTTACTGTTCTAGCCTTTAACTATTTTGTCCCTTTAATGTTGTAGCCCTTTACTATTGTGGCCTGCTACTGTTCTGGACCATTAATCCTCTGGCCTGTTACTGTTCTACCCTTTTATAGTTTCTTGCCTTTTACTATTGTGGACTGTTACTGTTATGGCCTATTTCTGTTCTAGCATGCTGCTGTCTGGCCTGCTACTGTTCTGGCATGTTACTGTTATAGGATGTTACTTTTATGGCTTGTTACTATTACTTGTTCCCACATGTGGGTCGACCCATTACATTTACGGTCTTTTATAGTTTTGGTCTTTCTGAAACCCATGCTAATATTAAAAAAGGTGTATAATTAGCGAGCATCTTTTATTGTTCATCGTTGGCCGAATACAAGATGGGCCAATAACAAAGAATGATACTATTCCCTAATCGACATGGCAGGCGTAGTTATGGTAACGACTACCGCCATGTGTGGACGAAGTCAACTAAATGCCTACATGGCCTATGTGAGTTATCTAGATATTACATCAGCTGCAAACTTCTTAAAATTATTACATATTATCAACTCAAGGGAAAAAAATCGCATTTTAGTTGACAATCGAGTTGATAGCAGAGTCCTCAATTTTCTTTCTGAATTGATCACCTGCATCTTCCTTTGAGTGTGACAACCACATTGGAAGAGACATGATCTTGCAGCCTCCTCTTTGGTGGTGATAGCAATAATTGCAGTTTGAAACTAAGTAATAACAAGTTAATACATCAAACAAGACAAAATACTCATTTGACTGATATGATAGGGGCTATGAACTGGAGTTTACAACTAGTCAATGGTTCAATTATTGACCAACACGTCAAACGAACAAGACAAGCAAGCGCACATTAAACAAATGTGCCTACCGTGAAATGAGCAATCAAAAAATGTGTGTGTGTGTGGCTTAGAATTTCAGCAAATAGAAACTAGCCAGGTTATTTCAACAAATATATATGGAAGCAATTGTATACCCTAAAATGCAAGAGACATTGGGTGACTCGTAATTTGCGCTGAGCCACAAAATGGCATACAGTTACTGTCGTAGTGAAGAATGAACCATGTAGAAATTATAACCGCATCATACGAGAACTTGTAGAGCAGGAATACAAACCACGAATGAGCTATATATAGTAGAGGATAGTTATGTCGTTGCTTAGGATGAACTAGAACCAGATGCGATATATAATGGCGTTTCTTGTGAACCTGTAGAACAAGACAAACAAGCATTAGACAAGCGTGCCTAGAATGAAATGAGTAATAAAACAAAGTGTTTCTTAGAATTTTAGCAAATATAAACTAGCTAGGTCATTTCAGCAAATATATATGGAAGTAGTGGTATCTCCTAGAAGGCAAGAGTCGTTGGATGACTCAAAATTTGCGGTGAGCTACACAATGGCATGCAGTTACTGTCATAGTAAGAATCAACCTAATAGAAATTATAATGGCATCATAAGAGAACTTCTAGCACAGGAATGTAAACCACGAGTGAACTACGTAGTAGTGGATAGTTATGTCGTTGCTCAGGATGAACCAGCACCAGATAAGGAAGTAATGGCATCCCTTGTAAACCTATAGAATAGGCTATGCAAACCTGCATGTTCATTGTTCCATTTTGAGCTCTATGCAAGAAAAATAAAATAGTTAGTGATGCACCTTTTGAAGAACCACATGGAAACAACAAAATTATAATCGAATTAGTACGAAGAGTTTAAATGGCTACTACAGGATAGAAGAACGATGCCAAGGAGGAAATAATAGTAGGAACTGATCTGAGGACGAACCAGATAGATTCAGTAACTGTAGAGCAGGGAATCCACACTAATATTTTCCACTAATTTCAGATTTTGCAAGAATTACATGGTAGCGGGTAATTACTGTTGTATGGAGTATCAAAGAATATGTGCATGACAAAATAACAGACTTGTGCATGACTTGAAATTTGTAGAGCAGCGAATGCAAGCCAACATGTCTAATGACTTTGTATGTACTAGCACGAAGAACAGGCGTGCCCCGTGACTTGTATGTACTAGCACGATTACAAAAATGCAGTTCACTGCGACAGGCTTGAACCTGCTCTACTTGTGACAAAACAAAAACGGGTTGGAGATTTGGTTAACGTTGGTCAGAGATGCGTCTAAGCATCATCGCTATCGTGCGAGTGACATCCAGGTCACCGAGGGTGCTGCAATTGTGGTGGATGTTGGCGTCAGGAAAGAAGATCTTGGGCGGTCGATGCCGGCTTGAGTGCGGTGGACAAGAGCGTCGTTGAGGCAGATCCGGTGTAGTGAATGCCGACGGCCGTGTAGTTGTTCTGGAGCGATGGACATGGAACTCCTTGAACTAGATCATGTCCGGTGGACACTAGTGAAGCGAATTCGGTACGGTTGGGTAGCTTTTGGCGGAGAGGAAGCAGAGCTTGTGCGGTCGATAACACCATCGGCATGGTGAATGACACCAAAACTCCGGTGTAGTGGCAGAGAGACCCAGTGAAGTAGATCTGGTGGGTGAGTGTCGGTGAAGCGGCTCCATGGCAGTGCATGAGACCGTAGCTCAAGCCGGTGCGCGTGATGGTCATGGAGGGGTCAGGGGAGTTTGGGATTTTTGGGAGGGCCGGCGGGAAAAACTGGGCGAATCGGGACCATAGAGGTGAATAGAAAAATAAATACGATCATGCCCCCAGCTACCGACTTTAGCATGCCCATTTGTCGTCTAAATAATGGGTAGAATTGGAATTTTAAATTCTAAAGTTTTTGAAACGGAAGGGCGTGAAATGCTTCAAGGTTGGTGAGTGGTTTTGTCGCTCGATTGAGATTTTGAATTTGCCTAGCGCCCATCAAGAAAAATGGTACTCCCCTGGTCGGTGGGATATTTTGGCTCAAAGTTTTTGAAATGGTGGGGCGGGAAATGCTTCAAGGTAGGTGGGTGAATTGCCGCTCGATTGAGATTTTGAATTTGGCTAGCGTCCATATACTAATAGAAAAAGGTAGTAGACCATATGCTATCTGTCCAAGAATTCAAGGCAGAGAGTCACATCAACTGATCATGCATAACCCTATTTTTGCACAGAAACTTGGATACCTTCGATTCACATAGTGTAGGCGGTAAATTTTGCCGCTTGACTGAGATTTTAAATTTGTCTAGTGTGGCATCCCGCTAAAACCACTACTAGAAAATCGCGGTATTCTGTGTATTGCATCATCATGACCGCATGCTCATGTCATCATGCCACATTGCATTTGAGCATCGTCATCATCATGCATGGTTTGTTTAAAAACTATTTTGAAAAGTTTGGTTTTGTTTTCTAAACGCCCTGTCTTTATTTAAATAAAAACTCCGGTCTTTTCCGGATAGTTTTATTTGTCTAAAATTATTTACAAAGGCTTTTTTTTAAAATAAAAATTAAGTTTAAGTTGTTTTTTTTGGAGGCAGCCAGCCAGGCCCAAAGCCCAGCCGGCCACCTCCTCCCTAGCCTAAACCCTAACCCGACCTACTCCCTCACCCGCCGCCAGCCGCCACACCAGCGCGCGCAGCAGCACACACGCACACACGCGCTAGCACACACCGCGCCTGCTGACCCACCCTGCACGCACACCCACCCCGCCTGGCCCCACTCCCCAGCACGCTCCACACCAACCGGACCGAACCACCCGCGTCTCTCCTGCACGCTACCGCCAACCACCCCCCTGGTCCACCACCTGCCCACACACACGCCCGCACGCGAGCCCGCCACCTCGCCAGCCCCACCCCACCTCGGGATCCTGCCCGTCCCCTGGCCCCACCACCCACCGACGCGCCCCGCTCCCCCTATCTCGCACGCATCCAGATCCCCACTTACCCTGCTCGCCTGGACCCCCGCGCGCCTCCTCCTTCTCACCTCGCTCCGGCGCCCGCCGCCGCCCTCTACGCTGCCCTGCCGCCAGTGCATGCCGTGCCGCTTCCTCTCGTTCCTTCCCGGCAAGCCGGACCTAAGCTGCCCGGGGCTCCGCCACTCGCCATGACCGTCATCTCCTCCCTGGTGCTTCTCCGCAGGACGCCCCTCATGCCACTTGCTCCGCCGCCGGCGGGAAGAACCTCCCCTACCCGACGGTGCCTCTTCCTCTTCCCGGTCGAGCCGCCTTTTCCCTGGCCCGTTTCTCGTTGCAGAAGCTCGCGTCGCCGCCGTCGCCGTCCACCTGAGCCGACGCCCCCTCGCCGTCGCATAGCGCCTCGCCTACCTCAGGTCCGAGCCGAGCTCGTCTCCTAGCTCCTCGGACTCACCCCGGCCTTTCTCCTCTCGAGCCCGCCCCGCAACCTCCTGAGGGACTTCTCCTCGCCCACGCCCGAGCGTTGCCGCAACCTCCACCTCCACCGCCTCTTGACGCCAACCGAGGCGCCGCCCTCGTCCTCCTGGTCCTCCACTGCTTCGTCGCCAGGCCCTCCTCCGGCGTCTCCGCCCATCCACCTCGACCCCAACCGCTGGCGCCCCCACCTCCGTTGACCACCGCGAGCGCTGCCGGTCTTATTTGCATCCAGCACCACTCCGGGCCGCCTCCTCCCCACGTCCCCGGCCACAGGAGCCCGTCGTGCCGTCTCTGCCCCATGCCACCCCCTGCAGCAGAGCCGGCTCCATCTCGCCTTGGTTCTGCTTCCCGCACGCGCGCTTGCGTCTGCCTTCCGGCCGCACGCACTCCGTCGCCACCATACATCATCGATTCCCCCGTGCGCTTGCTGCCAACCGAGCTGCCCTGTGTTGCTCTGCATGTTGACCCATGCCTCCATGCCTCTAAGGTATTCGGCCAAATTCCTAGACAAGGTGGCACAAGTCTACGTCCACTGTCGAGAAAATCAGCGGCATCCTGATCGAGCCTGGATTCTGCCATTGATCATTTGGAGTTGGAACCCAAGATCTTCTACAAGGACCCCAAGATCTTCTCGCCAATAAAGCCCTCGCCAAGATCTACATCGAACGCTCAGGTCTCCGCCACGAAACTACAAGACCATCGACATGATCCGAAGACCGCAGATGCGACAAGATCGTCTCTCGAACGCCAAGTCCTTCGGCCCCGGAAAAACCGACGCCCTGACTAAGATCCGAAGGCCGAACCCTGGCGAGCCAAGTTCTTCGACCCCGAGGACTGATCCATCGGATGCGACAAGACCTCCTTCCCGGATACGCCAAGTACTTCCTCGCGGACACCAAGGCCCAAATCCGAAGACCGCCAAGATCGCCACCGAAGGACGCCAAGTTCTTCACACCGAACGCCAAGACTGACCCGATATGAGGACCCGACAAGATCTTCATGACGACAAGAGCGACACCGACCAGGGCGAACCCGATGATCCTCCGACGCCAAACCAAGTCCTTCGACAACCTCCGAAAACTGATCCTGTCGAACTGAACCCCAGATCCGGACCCTGAGACCCAGACCCTGACCCCCGGAACCCAATATCTGCATAACCCGATGTGCGAACCCTTTTCCAAGACCTATTTTATAAATGCTATATATAAAACTTGTTGCATATTAATTGTTCATCTCGCATGCATATCATGTAGGTTGGGGGCATTATGCCGATTCACCCCATAATTCAATATGGAGTCGATATGCGGGATATCCTTGTATTATTCCGGACTCCATTTAAATTTGCATAGCGAACCGATGCCATATTTTGCCTTGTTAATTCCACATTTAATTTGCGGGGCAGATAAATAACTCGAACCTATTAATTAATGTCGGGACCCCGGTTTCGCTTAATACTGCCTAATTGCACCGCACTTTTGCCATGCCATGCATCATATCATAATCATGCCGGTGCTTCTACCGTAGTATTAAATATTGCATCCGGTGTTTCTTCTAGTGTTTGCTTCTTCGTGGATTAGGCCGATGAGTGGATGCGAGTAACGACAAGTTCTCCGGATATGATCTGTCGGCAGTGTTTCCCAGGCGAGCATCTCTCCCCCTTTCTACCTATTTTGCATTTATAGTCTTTATTTCCTCTTGTTGATCTATTGCTATCTGTTTCGCGATGCTTTAGTTTCCGTGCACCATTTATACTCCTTGCAGCCTCTATATTGCCATGGACACATCCTATTGCCTGTTGTTTGATAGATAGTCGGCCCTGCGAGTCGTAGTTGCTTGCGCCTGTGTTCCTTCGCGTCGTTGTCGTTCCACCGTTGACGGCAAGTTGGCACATGATAAATGGTGGAGATGCTTAATGGTGGAGAGGATCATGACTTTAAATACAACTATCAAATTGCTGGGATAACTAATGAAAGAGGCATCGGTGGGCAATATATGCTATTTGGTTTTTATGTCCACTTGTGTCCCGTAGGCCCCGAGTACTTGATACTTGTTCCTTGACTATTCGCACTATCCACATACGGGAGACTCTATGAACCCCCTTAGCCAGAGCTGGATTCATTTCTTATTTCTTTGGGCCACAAACTAGTTTGGGGTTTTATTACTATCCTGTACCTATGCCATTCTTTACTGCTTTATTTAAGATTGTGCGTGGAGCACCTGTACTGTTTAGGATTACGGAGTGTTTTCGTGGTATCGACAAGCCCATTCAAACTTTCGGGTTCCCAGTCGTTTACAGCCATTGGCGCAAACCTTGGGTCCGTCTCGAAGCCGGCCAACTTCGTTGCGGTTAGCTTAATGGGGTGGCCCCCTGAAATATTTTATGAATCCTGTGATTGCTTTGTCGTGAAAGCCTCATTGGGTTTTGATTTGGTTTTTCCGAGGTTGATCGTGTGTGTGTTGCTATTTGTGCACCCCTGCAGGGTAAATCTTTCTGAAAGCCATGTCCGCGGTTATGGACGACTTGGAGCACAGTATCTCGATCATAGACAAGCATAACTAAAGTAGTGCTATAAACTTGACTTAATATATGACTAGTAATCAGGTTCAACTATCACGTAATGGATATTAAAATGCCAACAACTGGTGGATCTGGGGTTGTTTTGTGACATGTTGTACCTGCCTAGTAAGTATTGCAACTCCAATGGAATGTGATAAAAGTGCCAACAACTACTGGGTTTTGGGGTTCCTCAGGACAATTATATCTGACTAGTAAATGTTCCAACTACCACGGAATGGTTAATTAAAACTGCCCACTACTTATGCTTCAGGATGACTCATGCTATCTATATCTGATTAGTAAGTGCTGCAACTATAATGGAATGAATAAAACTGCCAACTGTGTGAGTTTCCTCGGAATGACTTCCTCGTTTGGTCTCGAGGGGGAAATACCAGGATGGGTATGTTTGGTGTTAGTATCAGGTGGTTCTGAATAGGTCTCTCTTATCCCTCTCGGATAGCCGACAATTGTATTGAGTCTCTATAGGTTGTTTAGTGCATGCTTTGCTGCCACTTCAGTCCACCATACCTATGTAGGCGAGAGCTGCTGAATTCTAGACTCACCGTGTACTGGCCTCAATACTGAACGCTCTCTTTTTGTTTGCCCTTTGTCGGCACCCATTTTGTTTTAGCAGGTTTGAGATCAACGTCGTTAGCAGGGTTACCCTTCTGGCTTGGCTTAGGCAGAGTTATGGACGCCATTGGTTATTCTTCAGGGCTCTTAGCCCCATTTCCATCTTGTCCGTACTCGGACATCGTATCGTTTTCAAGGTGATTTGGATCTTTACACTGTATATTTGTATTCTTGACTCATGGAGTCATTGTTGTATATATATGTTCTGTGGGTTCCATCATGGACTATTGAGTAATGATATTACTTTGTTTTTCCACCCGCACGCAAGTGCCTGGTGGGCATATTTGAATCGTTTCTATGCGGGTTTGGTGGAAATCGCTGAAATTTTGCATAGAGCCGATTAGAGGGTGTTACACCTAGCCTTGGGAACTAGCGATGCGTCATCATTGCTAGACATCATCATGGAGCTACAGTCCACTACAGAGCGCCATCGATAGGAGTGACAGCTTGGAGCCTGAGTTGTCACTCAGCCATCGAGTTCATCTAAGCACCCCCCTGGCCATCCATTGGCCATAGGTGCTGCCTATCTGCCTGAAGACCGCATGGCACCCCGCGATTGAGGCCCAGGAACGCCCCATATGGTGCTCCACGCTGGCCATGTGGTGACCCCTTGGTGTATAAAAGGAGGCACTTGGTCGAGAGTTGAGGAGAGGATTTTGGGGAGTAAAAAGATAGGATTTGGGATAGTTAAAGGAAGGGTTCCTGTGAGGTATAAGGAAAGGTGTTTGGGAGGATCATGAGCCCAAAAGTCTGAGGAGCTTAGAGGAACACAACGAGAGAAAGAGGGAGAAAGCAAGGAAGTGAGGAAAGAAAGAAAGAAAGAGGAAGCCCGAGGAGTGTAGAAGCTAGAGAAAGCGTCTCCCCGGCACCATAGAGATCATCTTCTTGTATCTCGATCCACCCCAGATAATCCACCAAAGCAGGACGTAGGGTTATTAGCTGAAGGGCGGCCCGAACCTGGGTAAAAATGCTTGTTTGTGTTATGTGTGTGTCATATGCTCGTATCAGCAGGTTCCTTCGCTGACATTGAGGCCAGAACGCCTTCGTGCCCACTACCGAACAAATATGGGGTGTTCAACATCCCCGATGTCAGCATAGGCGAGACGTGACATCTGGCGTGCCAGGTAGGGGGCGCTCTTGTTTTCGGCTTCGGCAATCATCATTACCGTTGATAGTTCGTGAGCCTCGTCGTCATTACCGTCATCGTCACCAACATATGTTTTGTCTTCGTGTTCAACATCGACATCAACTGCGTCGTCACTAGCCATGGTGCCAAGGAAAGGTGCTGGCGCTGGGACTAGCCTTGCTACGGTAGACTCGCCCGCTGCACGAACTAGCTCCCATGCCTTTCCCATGACTGGGGACTTGGATGCTGAGCCTCAAGCATGGCACGCAACTACCGTTGCAGGTGCCAACCCGCGTCTAGGGCTAAGCGCAACTGCGCCACCACCACCATCACCGCAACCGCACACCGCGGTTGAGGAGGGTAAGCATACTAGCGGGAGATCCATTACGCAAGAGGTTCCGTCACCAGGCAATGCAGGAGGCATCATGCTCGAAGATCCATTCGCCAGCGCCGAAGGAAGCGCCGCCGGTGGAGATCCTTTCCCCGGTGGCGTAGAATACGCTGCCGGAGGGGGCCATCTGTCTAGAGGAGTCGCACTGGTCGGGGCCGGAGGAGATGACCCCGAACTGGAGCATTGTGCACTAGCCTAGCACGCACCAGCTCACGCCAGGCCTCGTATCGCCGCGCCAAGTACTAACTGCCAACCTCAGTGGCACCGCTCTAGGAACTGAACTTTGGGGGAAGAAGTTGCTGCTGCGCGTGCCATAGTTTGGCACCCACCAGCTCTCGGTGCGGCGGAGTATGCGACATGGAGGCACGACCTTGATGCACTGCTGGACTTCATCAGGCTGCACCAGGAGTATGCCCACGCTCATTCCCAGTCCAACCTAGGGCCGAGGCATGGGGTAGAGCATGCTCCTACCACCACCATGAGACCCATGCAAAACCCTGCCCCGAGATCATGTTCCTGGAATGCTGCCCCTGGGCCAGTGGATGCTGGACCCCGCGATGATGGAAGGACCGACAACCATGCCACTGGCCGCTGGAGCCCCAAGACCTGCTAAACAAGACCACCTCTGTGTGGGGTCATCTGCCGACCCTGCGCACATGCATGCCGAAGAGCACCGAGGTGAGTCTGCCCCGGGTAACGAGGCACTGGTTCGAGACTACTTGCTATATGTGGCATCCCGCTAAAACCACTACTAGAAAATCACTGTGTTTTTGTGCATTGCATCATTATGACCGCATGCTCATGTCATCATGCCACATTGCATTTGAGCATCGTCATGTCATCATGCATATTTTTCTTGCATCGCAAAAGTATTTTTATTAAACACCGTATTTTGTTTTCCTAAAACATTTGTACGGTCTAATATATATTAAGCCGTCACCTCTCTTTGTTGTTTTAAAATAAAACAATAGTTTTCCGGTCATTATGTGACGGTAAAGGTTTTCTTATTTTACTAAAAATAAAAGTTAGACCAAAAGCATGTCTAAAGTTTTAGCCTAAATCTAGCCCCATCTAGTCTACTTTGGACTAGATAAATATCTATTTCCCCCTCTTTTCTTCCAACCCTAGCCCACCTATTTTTCCTACCTACCCAACCCACACCCTAACCTAACCAGCCACCCCACCAACCAAACCCTGCCGCCGCCACCTGCCCACACTCCCACCCATCGCCACCTCACTCCAGCCAATCCCGAATGCCACCTCTCCACCTGCCCGTCCCCTGGTCCCACCCCATCGACAGCCACCACACCCCTGGCCCCTGCCCTGTCACGTACACAGCACAACGCACGCACGCACGTTGCCCTGCCCTGCCGTTTCCTGCCTCCCGCCAGCTCTCTCCCCCACCACGTGGCCCCAACCTGACACACAACTGCCCCTGGACACCGACACGACCAACCCTGGCCACTAACGCACGCCTTGTCCCTACCCCGCTCGACTCCTGCAACCCCGCCTCCTGCTTTGGTTCGACGCCGCCGCCAGCGAGCCGCATGGCCGCGCCGCCCGCAGCTCGTCACCGCCTCCTCCCGGCCCCTCGCATGCCCTTCTCCGCCGCCTCCCTCGCTTGCTCCCGCAGCCGCCCACGTGAGCCCGCGCCGCCGCCTGGCCCTCTCCTCTCCTCCGGCCGTCCGGGCCCCTCGCCGGATCCCAAGCGCCGCTGCCATCGAAGCCATTCGGTGTCCCTATAGCGAGTCTCCCGCTGGCCGGCGTGGCCCCACTCCCCCAAGTTCTCTGCCGCCGTCGGCCTAGTCGTCGCCACCGGCCCGAGCTCCTCCCGGCCGGCGAGCCTTCCCCCTGACGCGCTCCTCGTCGAGCTAGGCCAGCATCTCCGTCCGCCCATTTCGCCCGCTGCTCCCAGCACCGCCTGCTGCCTCCCGCATCGACTCCTCGTCGCCCAGACCTGTCCGCTCCCGGACGTTCTCCACATCACCTCGGGCCCAAGTTTCTGCGACGTGGCACCTCCGTTCGCTTCCCCCGGCCTCGTCCCCTACATCGCCCTGGCGCCTTGTGTCCGCCGTCAACATCGGTACCAGCATGCGCTGCTGCTTCCTGCTTCCGTCGCGCGACCAGGTTGTAGCACGATCGGTGGCTATTCGGTCATATGTCTGTAAGGGCGTGTTTTTCTCCTTGCGACCTGTGTTCTGGTAGAAAACCACATAAATTCGTTTCCCCAAGTTGGCTTGCAAGGTTTGGCTCCGTGACACCAAGATCTTCCCTGGTACCGAGTATGCAAGAGATTCAGAGCACCAAGGACGACACATGAAGATGTACCGGGACGATGCACCAAGGTGATCCGCAACCCCACAAGGACATCGTGCCGCTGCCAAGGTCTTCTGAAGAGCGACCAAAACTAAACCCCGGGGATCAACAAGATCTTCTTCCTGGACCCGAAGAGCGAACCCGGTGGCACCCGATGGACCATCGACAAGACCTTTGAAGTGAACATCGAGCTCTTCTTCCCGAAACCGGAGATCCACGGATCCGATGCCCGAGGACCGGACGCCAAGTTCTTCATCCCGAACGCCAAGACCGACCCGACACGCGGACCCGACAAGATCTTCGCGACGACAAGATCGACACCGACCAGGGCGAACCCGATGATCCTCCGACGTCAACCAAGTCCTGCGACGACCTCCGAAGACCGATCCCGTTGACCCCGTCAAACCCTGAGACGAACCCCGGACCCCCGGAACCCAGGATCTTCCAAACCCAGATGTGTGACCCTAAGCCTCTATTTTTATAATATGACATATACCTGTCGCATCATTAAATCATCATGCTTGCATACATGTCATCTTGTGGGTTGGGTTAAATAGTCGATTCACCTAAATTAAATATGGAGTCTATATGCGGGCTATTCTAGTCTTATTCCGGACTCCATTTAAATTGGTGTAGCGAACCGATGCCATGTTTTGTCTTGCTAAGACAACATTTAAATTGTGGGGTATCTAAATAACTGGAACCTATTAATTTATTGTCGGGACCCCGGTTCCGCTTAATACTGCCTAATTGCACCACATCTGCATCGTATCATAATCATGCCGGATCTTTTGTCGTAGTATTAAATAGTGCATCCGGTGTTTGTTCTAGTGTTTACTTCTTCGTGGATTAGGCCCATGAGTGGATGCGAGTATCAACAAGTTCTCCGGATATGATCCTTCGGCAGTGTTTCCCAGGCGAGCATCTCTTCCCCCTTCTACCTATTTTGCATTTATAGTCTTTATTTCCTCCTGTTGATCTATTGCTATCCTTGTCACAATGCTTTAGTTTCCGTGCACCAATTATATCCCGTGCAACCTCTATATTGCCTTGGACACCTCCTATTACCTGTGTTTGGTAGATAGCTGGCCTTGCGAGTGATAGTTGCTTGCTCAGGTGCGCTCCCGTGTTGTCAAGTGCCACAGTTGTTGGAATGTTGGCAGATGTTTATGGTGGAGATGATCATGACTTTAAATACAACTATTAATATGCTAGATATAACTAATGTAGAGGCATCGGTGGGCAATAGATGTTATTTGGTTCTTCCACGCTCACTTGTGTCCCGTAGGACCCCGAGTACTTGATATCTGTTCCTTGACTATTCGCACTATCCACATACGGGAGAGTCTATGAATCCCCCTTAGCCAGAGCTTGATTCATTTCTTATTTCTTGGGGCCACAAGTATTTTGGGGCTTTATTACTATCCTGTACTTATGCCATGCTTTACTGCTCTATTTACGATTGTGCGTGGAGCACCTGTACTGTTTTGGAACGTGGAATGTTTTCGTGGTATCGACAAGCCCAGTCACACTTTCGGGTTCCCAGTCATTTACATCCATTGACACAAACCCTGGGTCTGTCTCGGAGCTGGCCAACTTCGTTGCGGGTAGCTTAGTGGGGTGGGCCCCTGAAATATTTTATGAATCCTGTGATTGCTTTGTCGTGAAAGCCTCGTTGGGTTTTGATTTGGTTTTTTCCGAGGTTGATTGTGTGTGTGTTGCTATTTGTGCACCCCTGCAGGGTAAAACTTTCTGAAAGCCGTGTCCGCGGTTATGGACGACTTGGAGCACAATATCTCGATCATAGGAAAGCATAACTAAAGTAGTGTTATAAACTTGACTTAATATATGACTAGTAATCAGATTCAACTATCACGGAATGGATATTAAAATGCCAACAACAGGTGGATCTGGGGTTGTTTTGTGACATGTTGTACCTGCCTAGTAAGTATTACAACTCCAATGGAATGTGATAAAAGTGCCAACAACTGCTGGGTTTTGGGATTCCTCAGGACAATTATATCTGACTAGTAAATGTTCCAACTACAACGGAATGGTGATTAAAACTGCCCACTAATTATGCTATCAGGATGACTCATGCTATCTATATCTGATTAGTAATTGCTGCAACTATAACGGAATGAGTAAAATTGCCAACCGTGTGAGTTCCTTGGTCCGACTTCCTCGTTTGGTCTCGAGGGGGAAATACCAGGATGGGTTTGTTTGGTGTTAGCTTCAGGTTGGATCCGAATAGGTCTTTCTTATCCCACTCTGATAACCGCCAGTTGTATCGAGTCTCTATAGGTTGTTTAGTGCCGATGCGCTGCCGCTTCAGCCCACCATACCTATGTAGGCGAGAGCTGCCGAATTCTAGCCTCTCCGTGTACTGGCCTCAATACTGACGCTCCTCTTTTTCCTTTGCCCTTTGTCGACACCCCTTTTGTTTTAGCAGGTTTGAGATCATCGTCGTTAGCAGGGTTACCCTTCCGGCTTGGCCTAGGCAGGGTTATGGACGCCATTGGTTATTCTTCAGGGCTCTTAGTTCCATTTACATCTTGTCCGTAGTCGGACGCTCTATCGTTTTCAAGGTGTTTTGGATCTTTGTATATCATATCTGTATTCTTGACTCATGGAGTCGTTGTTGTATATATATGTTCTGTGGGTTCCATCGTGGACTAATGTGTAATGGTATTACTTCGTTTTCCACCCGCACACAAGTGCCTGGTGGGCGTCCTTGAACCGTTTCAATGCGGGATTGGCGGGAAGCGCTAAAACTTGCATAGGGCCGATTCGAGGGTGTTACACTATAGATGCGTCAATAGGCTATGGGTGCGGCCGTCCCTAACCCGTGAGGGTAGCTAAGGTAGGGAGCATGGCTTTGGAATATGGGAGCGGTTGCCCGACCTTCTCTTCTGCCTTACGACAGGTGGTGTGTGTAGCACCCTCAAATCGGCCCTATGCAAGTTTTAGCCCTTTCCGCCAAAACCGCATAGAAACGATTCAAGGACGCCCACCAGGCACTTTCGTGCGGGTGGAAAACGAAGTAATACCATTACACAACAGTCCTTGATGGGACCCACAGAACATATATTTATACAACACGACTACACGAGTCAATACTACAGATATACAATACAAAGATCCAAATCACCTTGAAATCGATAGGGCGTCCGACTAAGGACAAGATACAAATGGGGCTAAGAGCCCTGAAGAATAACCAATGGCGTCCATAACCCTGCCCAGGCCAAGACGGAAGGGTAACCCTGCTAACGACGGCGATCTCAAACCTGCTAAAACAAAAGGGTGCCGACAAAGGGCAAAGGAAAAAGAGGAGCGTCAGTACTGAGGCCAGTACACGGCGAGGCTAGAATTCGGCGGCTCTCGCCTACATAGGTATGGTGGGCTAAAGCGGCAGCGCAGCGGCACTAAACAACCTATAGAGACTCAGTATCACTGACGACTATTAGAGAGGGGCAAGAAAGACCTATTCAGATCCAACCTAAAGCTAACACCAAACAAACCCATCCTGGTATTTCCCCCTCGAGACCAAACGAGGAAGTCGGACCAAGGAACTCACACAGTTGGCAGTTTTATTCATTCCATTATAGTTGCAGCACTTACTAGCCAAATATAGATAGCATGAGTCATCCTGATAGCATAAGTAGTGGGCACTTTTAGTTAACATTTCCGTTGTAGTTGGAACATTTACTAGTCAGATTTAATTGTCTTGAGGAATCCCAAAATCCAGCAGTTGTTGGCGCTTTTATCACATTCCATTGGAGTTACAATACTTACTGGGCATATATAACAAAACAACCCAGATCCAGCAGTTGTTGGCATTTTAGTTGTCCATTCCGTTATAGTTGAGTCTGATTACTAGTCATATATTAAGTCAAGTTTATAACACTACTTTAGTTATGCTTGTCTATGATCGAGATACTGTGCTCCAAGTCGTCCATAACCGCGGACACGGCTTTCAGAAAGTTTTACCCTGCAGGGGTGCACAAATAGCAACACACACTCGATCAACCTCGGAAAAACAAAATCAAAACCCAACGAGGCCTTCACGACAAAGCGATCACAGGATTCATAAAATATTTCAGGGGGCCACCCCATTAAGCTACCCGCAACGAAGTTGGCCGACTCCGAGACGGACCCAAGGTTTGCGCCAATGGCTGTAAACGACTGGGAACCTGAACGTGTGACTAGGCTTGTCGATACCGCGAAAACACTCCGCAATCCTAAACAGTACAGGTGCTCCACGCACAATCTTAAATAAAGCAGTAAAGCATGGCATAGGTACAGGATAGTAATAAAGCCCCAAACTACTTGTGGCCCCAAGAAATAGAAATGAATCAAGCTCTGGCTAAGGGGGATTCATAGACTCTCCCGTATGTGGATAGTGCGAATAGTCAAGGAACAAGTATCAAGTACTCGGGGTCCTACGTGACACAAGTGAGCGTGGAAGAACCAAATAACATATATTGCCCACCGATGCCTCTGCATTAGTCATATCTAGCATTTTAATAGTTGTATTTAAAGTCATGATCATCTCCACCGGTAAGCATCTCCATCATTAACATCTGCCAGCATTCCAACAACTGTGGTACTTGACAACACGAGATCACACCTGAGCAAGCGACTACGACTCGCAAGGTCAGCTAACTACCAACCACAGGTAATGGGAGGTGTCCAAGGCAATATAGAGGCTGCACGAGATATATCTGGTACGGAACACTAAAGCATCACGACACGGATAGCAATAGATCAACAGGAGGAAATAAAGACTATAAATGCAAAATAGGTAGAAGGGGAAGAGATGCTCGCCTAGGAACACACTGCCGAAGGTTCATATCCGGAGAACTTGTCGATACTCGCATCCACTCATCGGCCTAATTCACGAAGAAGCAAACACTAGAAGAAACACCTGATGCAATATTTAATAGAAGATCCGGCATGATCATGATATGCATGCGAGATGAACAATTTAATATGCGACAGTCGATAATGTCATATTATAAAAATAATGGGGGTCTCGGATAGGGAATCACATTAGGGTTCGACGAACTTGGGTTCCGGGGGTTCGGAGTTCGACAGGGTTCGACGGGGATCGGTCTCAGTGGAACGGTCTCGGACAACGGAAGTAGATCTTGTCGCATCCGAGAAGAAGGACTTGGTTTGGCGTCGGGGCGCATCGGACTCGCCCTGGTCGGTGTCGATCTTGTCGTCGCGAAGATCTTGTCGGGTCCGCGTACCGAGTCGGTCTTGGCGTTCGGGGTGAAGAACTTGGCATCCTCGAGGAAGTACTTGGCGTATCCGTGTCGACGACCTTGGCGTCCAGGTTCTCGGGCATCACAGCCGGGAAGGAGGACTTGTCGCATCCAATGGATCGGTCCTCAGGGACGAAGAACTTGGCACGCCAGGGTTCGGTCTTCGGATCGTGTCGACGGTCTTGTCGTTCGCGGCGGAGATCTTGGCATCTCAGGTCTAGGCGTCTTCGATCGATGGCGAACTTTTCGAGCGGTTGGGATCGGAGATCTTGTCGGTAGTTCTGATACAACTTGATCTTGGTCGATCTTGTTCGTCCGGAGACCTTGACAGGTACACTGCACACGAGACCCCTGGGGACGGTATTGGATGGCGACATGCTAAGGAGTAGAACTCGGTGGCGACACGGTCCTCTTTGCCCAATAGCATCAATAGTACCACAACAACACATTTTTACACCAGATCACACAGGTTCAAAGCCAGGCCAGAGAGGAGAGGCGGGGTCGCGGGATAGGGCGATGGCGAGGCTGACCGCGGTGGCGCACACACGGACGAGCTCGAGAGGCACGGCGGCCCTGCCGGACTCGGTGAGGAGCGCCAGGTTGAGGAAGAGCAGGAACCGCCATGGCCGAGACGCGACGCGGGCGGGGGTAGGGTGATGGCGACCGCAGAGCAGCACGGCAGAGGCGACGCACCACCGGCAGAATGGGTCAGGGAGGAGGAAGGCGGCGACCGATGCCGACGGTGGCGGCGGCGAACGTCCAAGGCGGTAGGGCACACAGAGCTCGCGCCCGGGGCGAGGGCGGTTGGACCAGCAGAAGGCCATCGCAGGGCAGGCTCGCAGGGCTCGCGAGGACCGGCCGGTAGTGGGCTTTGCGGAGGCGAGGACGACGGGGTTAGAGGAAGGAGGCAGCGAGGCGAGGGCATCGGGGTAGACGGGGGAGATCAGCAGCGGCACAGAGGAAGGCGAGAGGGAGACGCCGGCATGGAGGATGGTGGCGGCGGCCGCTCGGGAGGCCGGAGAGGCGGCGAGGAGATGCAGGGAGGAGGCCGAGAGGGCGGCAGCGCGGGCGGCTTCCAGCGAGGAGAGGAGGGACCGACGGTGGCGGCGGCTTGCGTGGACGGCCGCGGAAGAGGGCGAGGGAGGCGGCGGAGGTGGAGAGGCGAGGCCCCGGCGGCAGGGCTCGGCGAAGGTGGCGGCATGACTTGGGGTTGGAGAAGTAGCCGGCGGCGGGCGTTGGAGAGAGAGAGGGTGGGGAGAGAGAAGGAGGCGCGGGGCGTGGGGCGCGTCTGCGGGAGACAGAGAGGGAGGCAGTCGGGTGTGGGGCCACGTGGGGGTGGGGCCCCGCTGCAGGCGTGGCAGGCAGTGGGAGCAGGTGGGCGCTGCGTGCGCTGGCGGGTGGAGGCGTGCTGCTGTGTGTGTTGTGTGTGTGGGGGGTAGGTAGGGAGTGGTGAGGTGGACAGGTGGGATGATGTGGCGGCCTGGGATAGGCTAGGGTGGTGTGGAGGTGTGAGGTGGAGGGAGGGGATTGGTTAGGGTGAGGTGGAGGAAGGGTGGGTAGGCTAGGTTTAGGTAGAAAAGGGTTTGGGGATTCTGGTTTTTGCACTGGGGGTGGCCGTCTGGGTCGGATCGGCCCGGTACGGCTGCCCCCTAAAAAAAAAAATTCTAATATTTAAAACGGGGCTTTTGGAAACCGTTTTTAGACAAACCAAAATATTCCGGAGACCTGGGTTTTAATTTGAAATAAAGACGAGGCGTTTAGAAAACAAAACCAGGCTTTCCGAAAATAGTTTTTATGTAAACGAATGCAAGATGACATGACGATGCTCAAATGCAAGGTGGCATGATGACATGAGCATGCGGTCATGATGATGCAATGCACAAAAACAACGCGATTTTCTAGTAGTGGTTTTTGTGGGGCGCCACAATTCGACACCACTAACAATGGATCTCGCCCTCGAGATCCGTCGCATGGTACCGGGAAGAAGGCTGATGATTTGAATCTTGTCGTTGCATGTAGATCCTCGCGACACCACTAACAAGGGGTTGTTGTCCATGATCGTCGGGAGGACACTCCGGAAACAAAAGGCGAAGGTAGAGGTATCCACAAATAAAGCCACCTCTAGCTTCCGTGGACGAAGTAAAATTGCTGGATGCACCGATTCAATGTACAAAGCGAATGATAAGAGTAGTGGTATGGTAGATACTCCATCCCGCACTCAAAGCATTACTTTGCACATGAATAGGAGAATTATGCAACCAACTCTCGGACTCAGACTGTAGATCTCGACAAGCGAGGTTCGGAAACAAGGAGTGATGTAGACTCTGCATCGGATCTGGCGTAGCTGATGTCGTCGCATCGCAACCCACCGGAAGGCACAAGGAGGAACAAAGGGAAGTCCAACAGATGAAGGATTCCTCAGATAGCATGAAGACCAGATGTAGAAACACCGTTACCAAAGGAGGAAGCGAAAACCTGAAGGTACGACGAAAACCCAACCACGAGAATTCCTGGACTCGAAGAAAGTGAAGAGAGAAGATTCAAAACACGCAGAGGTAAGAGGAGAACAGCAGAGGGGTAAGGAGTAAAACATACCTAATCAGATCTGTCCAACCGACTTTGCAAAATAGTTTTGACACTCTACTTCGGCCGTTAGCTAGGTTATCCTACAAGCTGGACTTGTGGGGTATCGCAACTGCTGAGCTCTGATACCACTCTGTAGCACCCTCAAATCGGCCCTATGCAAGTTTTAGCCCTTTTCGCCAAACCCGCATAGAAACGATTCAAGGACGCCCACCAGGCACTTTTGTGCGGGTGGAAAACGAAGTAATACCATTACACAATAGTCCTTGATGGGACCCACAGAACAGATATTTATACAACACGACTCCACGAGCCAATACTACAGATATACAATATAAAGATCCAAATCACCTTGAAATCGATAGGGCGTCCGACTAAGGACAAGATGCAAATGGGGCTAAGAGCCCTGAAGAATAACCAATGGCGTCCATAACCCTGCCCAGGCCAAGCCGGAAGGGTAACCCTGCTAACGACGGCAATCTCAAACCTGCCAAAACAAAAGGGTGTCGACAAAGGGCAAAGGAAAAAGAGGAGCGTCAGTACTGAGGCTAGTACACGGCAAGGCTAGAATTCGGCGGCTCTCACCTACATAGTTATGGTGGGCTGAAGTGGTAGCGCATCGGCACTAAACAACCTATAGAGACTCGGTATCACTGACGGCTATTAGAGAGGGGCAAGAAAGACCTATTCAGATCCAACCTGAAGCTAACACCAAACAAACCCATCCTGGTATTTCCCCCTCGAGACCAAACGAGGAAGTCGGACCAAGGAACTCACACAGTTGGCAGTTTTATTCATTCCATTATAGTTGCAGCACTTACTAGCCAGATATAGATAGCATGAGTCATCCTGATAGCATAAGTAGTGGGCACTTTTAGTTAACATTTCCGTTGTAGTTGGAACATTTACTAGTCAGATTTAATTGTCTTGAGGAATCCCAAAATCCAGCAGTTGTTGGCGCTTTTATCACATTCCATTGGAGTTACAATACTTACTGGGCATATATAACAAAACAACCCAGATCCAGCAGTTGTTGGCATTTTAGTTGTCCATTCCGTTATAGTTGAGTCTGATTACTAGTCATATATTAAGTCAAGTTTATAACACTACTTTAGTTATGCTTGTCTATGATCGAGATACTGTGCTCCAAGTCGTCCATAACCGCGGACACGGCTTTCAGAAAGTTTTACCCTGCAGGGGTGCACAAATAGCAACACACACTCGATCAACCTCGGAAAAACAAAATCAAAACCCAACGAGGCCTTCACGACAAAGCGATCATAGGATTCATAAAATATTTCAGGGGGCCACCCCATTAAGCTACCCGCAACGAAGTTGGCCGACTCCGAGACGGACCCAAGGTTTGCGCCAATGGCTGTAAACGACTGGGAACCTGAACGTGTGACTAGGCTTGTCGATACCGCGAAAACACTCCGCAATCCTAAACAGTACAGGTGCTCCACGCACAATCTTAAATAAAGCAGTAAAGCATGGCATAGGTACAGGATAGTAATAAAGCCCCAAACTACTTGTGGCCCCAAGAAATAGAAATGAATCAAGCTCTGGCTAAGGGGGATTCATAGACTCTCCCGTATGTGGATAGTGCGAATAGTCAAGGAACAAGTATCAAGTACTCGGGGTCCTACGTGACACAAGTGAGCGTGGAAGAACCAAATAACATATATTGCCCACCGATGCCTCTGCATTAGTCATATCTAGCATTTTAATAGTTGTATTTAAAGTCATGATCATCTCCACCGGTAAGCATCTCCATCATTAACATCTGCCAGCATTCCAACAACTGTGGTACTTGACAACACGAGATCACACCTGAGCAAGCGACTACGACTCGCAAGGTCAGCTAACTACCAACCACAGGTAATGGGAGGTGTCCAAGGCAATATAGAGGCTGCACGAGATATATCTGGTACGGAACACTAAAGCATCGCGACACGGATAGCAATAGATCAACAGGAGGAAATAAAGACTATAAATGCAAAATAGGTAGAAGGGGAAGAGATGCTCGCCTAGGAACACACAGCCGAAGGTTCATATCCGGAGAACTTGTCGATACTCGCATCCACTCATCGGCCTAATTCACGAAGAAGCAAACACTAGAAGAAACACCTGATGCAATATTTAATAGAAGATCCGGCATGATCATGATATGCATGCGAGATGAACAATTTAATATGCGACAGTCGATAATGTCATATTATAAAAATAATGGGGGTCTCGGATAGGGAATCACATTAGGGTTCGACGAACTTGGGTTCCGGGGGTTCGGAGTTCGACAGGGTTCGACGGGGATCGGTCTCAGTGGAACGGTCTCGGACAACGGAAGTAGATCTTGTCGCATCCGAGAAGAAGGACTTGGTTTGGCGTCGGGGCGCATCGGACTCGCCCTGGTCGGTGTCGATCTTGTCGTCGCGAAGATCTTGTCGGGTCCGCGTACCGAGTCGGTCTTGGCGTTCGGGGTGAAGAACTTGGCATCCTCGAGGAAGTACTTGGCGTATCCGTGTCGACGACCTTGGCGTCCAGGTTCTCGGGCATCACAGCCGGGAAGGAGGACTTGTCGCATCCAATGGATCGGTCCTCAGGGACGAAGAACTTGGCACGCCAGGGTTCGGTCTTCGGATCGTGTCGACGGTCTTGTCGTTCGCGGCGGAGATCTTGGCATCTCGGGTCTAGGCGTCTTCGATCGATGGCGAACTTTTCGAGCGGTTGGGATCGGAGATCTTGTCGGTAGTTCTGATACAACTTGATCTTGGTCGATCTTGTTCGTCCGGAGACCTTGACAGGTACACTGCACACGAGACCCCTGGGGACGGTATTGGATGGCGACATGCTAAGGAGTAGAACTCGGTGGCGACACGGTCCTCTTTGCCCAATAGCATCAATAGTACCACAACAACACATTTTTACACCAGATCACACAGGTTCAAAGCCAGGCCAGAGAGGAGAGGCGGGGTCGCGGGATAGGGCGATGGCGAGGCTGACCGCGGTGGCGCACACACGGACGAGCTCGAGAGGCACGGCGGCCCTGCCGGACTCGGTGAGGAGCGCCACGTTGAGGAAGAGCAGGAACCGCCATGGCCGAGACGCGACGCGGGCGGGGGTAGGGTGATGGCGACCGCAGAGCAGCACGGCAGAGGTGGCGCACCACCGGCAGAACGGGTCAGGGAGGAGGAAGGCGGCGACCGATGCCGACGGTGGCGGCGGCGAACGTCCAAGGCGGTAGGGCACACAGAGCTCGCGCCCGGGGCGAGGGCGGTTGGACCAGCAGAAGGCCATCGCAGGGCGGGCTCGCAGGGCTCGCGAGGACCGGCCGGTAGTGGGCTTTGCGGAGGCGAGGACGACGGGGTTAGAGGAAGGAGGCAGCGAGGCGAGGGCATCGGGGTAGACGGGGGAGATCAGCAGCGGCACAGAGGAAGGCGAGAGGGAGACGCCGGCATGGAGGATGGTGGCGGCGGCCGCTCGGGAGGCCGGAGAGGCGGCGAGGAGATGCAGGGAGGAGGCCGAGAGGGCGGCAGCGCGGGGCGGCTTCCAGCGAGGAGAGGAGGGACCGACGGTGGCGGCGGCTTGCGTGGACGGCCGCGGAAGAGGGCGAGGGAGGCGGCGGAGGTGGAGAGGCGAGGCCCCGGCGGCAGGGCTCGACGAAGGTGGCGGCATGACTTGGGGTCGGAGAAGTAGCCGGCGGCAGGGATGGCGACGGACGGGCATTGGAGAGAGAGGGTGGGGAGAGAGAAGGAGGCGCGGGGCGCGGGGCGCGTCTGCGGGAGAGAGAGGGAGGCAGTCGGGTGTGGGGCCACGTGGGGGTGGGGCCCCGCTGCAGGCGTGGCAGGCGGTGGGAGCAGGTGGGCGCTGCGTGCGCTGGCAGGTGGAGGCGTGCTGCTGTGTGTGTTGTGTGTGTGGGGGCTAGGTAGGGAGTGGTGAGGTGGACAGGTGGATGATGTGGCGGCCTAGGATAGGCCGGGGTGGTGTGGAGGTGTGAGGTGGAGGGAGGGGATTGGGCAGGGTGAGGTGGAGGAAGGGTGGGTAGGCTAGGTTTAGGTAGAAAAGGGTTTGGGGATTCTGGTTTTTGCACAGGGGGTGGCCGACTGGGTCGGATCGGCCCGGTACGGCTGCCCCCTAAAAATAAAATAAATATTCTAATATTTAAAACGGGGCTTTTGGAAACCGTTTTTAGACAAACCAAAATATTCCGGAGACCCGGGTTTTAATTTGAAATAAAGACAGGGCGTTTAGAAAACAAAACCAGGCTTTCCGAAAATAGTTTTTATGTAAAAAAATGCAAGATGACATGACGATGCTCAAATGCAAGGTGGCATGATGACATGAGCATGCGGTCATGATGATGCAATGCACAAAAACAACACGATTTTCTAGTAGTGGTTTTTGCGGGGCGCCACAGTGTGGCCGCCAAATTCCGTCCCATTGTCCCCGTCAAGTTTGAAGGCAACACAAACCGAAGGAATTTCTGGCTATCTATTCTACCACGATGGTAGCCACGGGTGCTGATGAGAAGGTCATGACCAACTAGTTTGCAATGGCCCTGAAGGGCACAACCTTGTCCTGGCTGATGCATCTACCCAGAAAAGTCCATTCATTCCTGGGCCGAGTTGTGTACTCGCTTTGTGAGCACATTCCAGGGAGCCTTCCAGCGCCCGGGAACACTCATTCAGCTCCACATAGTGGTCCAGGGGAGTGGAGAGTCGCAGCGAGACTTCATGTTGAGATTTTCACAGATCACACACACTATCCCGGAGGCGGAGGATGTTGCCATTATCAGTGCATTCACCATGAATGTGCGCGACAACAAAAGGTACGAAGAGCTTAACATGCATCCCGTCAAGAGCATACACGAGTTGTGGGTATTGGCTGACCTTTCATCCTTAGCAGAGGAAGGATGCCTCGCGCCCGAGGATGCTTCCCGGGAGGCTACTAGAGCGGTGGACCCGAAAGCACTGCTATAGAGAAGAGTGGCTCGCGTAAGCGAGGCATTCGTCAGGCTTTGGCTGCAGAGCCTAGTGCTCCCACTAGGGCTGAGACGAAAACCAAACAGGAGGAAGAAGTGGCAGCTACCAAGCCCTCCATGGGGAAGTGGTGCCCTGTGCATGAGTCCGACGAGCATGATGCTCGAAAATGCCGCTCCATCCTCGGTTACACCGAGGGATGGAAGTGGCACATCGCTGAGTAGGGGGATAACTGTACCCTCGGGAATTGTAACTACTGCAACAAGGCCGGTCATCATGTGAAATACTACCCAACACAACCTGGCCTAGGCGCCCCCGCCAGAGGTCGTGGGGGCAACATGGGTGTTGCACGAGGAGGAGATAGAGGTGGTGGAGACGGAGCAAGAGCAGGGCGTGGAGGGGGCCGTGGCAACGCAACCCCTCAACCGCGCGGCAACGACCCTGCTATTAACCAAGGATGCGACGATGATGGGTGCAGATAGTACCCACAAGTACAAGACTACGCGTGTGCACACGGAGGAGCCTATGCCATGAATTCCCACGGGGAGTTTAAGCGTTTCTCCCATGAACTATACACCATGCAGCCCAACCCGGAGGTGCAATAGCCACTTCGGTGGTCTCACATGTCAATTAATTTTGATGCAGGAGATCATACGGACCACAACGCCGGGGTCAGCATGCTACCCCTAGTGGTCTCCCCCATCATAAAGAACGTCCGAATTAGCAAGATGCTGGTGGATGGAGGGGCTGGCCTCGATATCATCTTGGCAAAGTTGCTTTATAAGCTCCAGATCACTGAGGATCAATTGGCCCCTACGGGGTCTTTTTTGGGCGTAAGCCTGGGAGCTATCCAGCCTTGGGGGAAGATTGACATGTCAGTCACATTCGGGACTCAAGCCAACTACCGCACCGAGAACATCATCTTTGATGTTGCGGACATTGCCCTGCTGTATAACAACATAATAGGGTGCCCTGCCTTGGCAAAGTTCATGGTGATCTCCCACCATGCCTACAACTCGCTCAAGCTTCCCTCCTCATGGTGGACCTTGACTGTGAAGGGTGATATCAGGGACGCCGTGTTCTACTCTGAACAACTGTTCAAACTAGCAGCCACCGGTTCCCTTGTGACTCACACTGGCTCTCTATCTGATTCGAACTAACCTTTCGCCCTGATTCTCGGCTCGCCCGGGAAAAGGCTGTGACCCTTTCTAGAACTTAGTTCCGATGACCTTTCTCGTACTGGTGGCTCTCCAAGTAAGCTCGCAACTTCTCGCATCCACCCTACCAGCTAAAAGCCTGGGTGTGAGTGGAGGTTCCCCTGGCAAATGAAATCCCAAGAGTGTGCGTGGTGCTCCCGACAATATTAAAAAATAAATATACATATATATCTATTTATAATAAAAGACTGGGTGCGAGTGGAGGTTCTCTTGGAAAATGAAAGCCCGGGAGCATGCGTGGTGCTCCCGGTGAACCTTAAAAGCTCAGGAGTGGGTGTGGTACTCCCGGAAAAACCTTAAATCCCAGGTGTGAGTGGAGGTTCTCCCGGCAAATGAAAGCCCGGGAGCATGCGTGGTGCTCCCCGCAAACCCTAAAGCCTGGGAGGGAGCAACTCCCGAAAAAGGCGATCAATACTAGCGTATCTACCCTGGCCTGCTTATGTGTAAACTGCTTGTAACTCAGGGCTGACCCTATTTTGGAATGGAAATCCTGTTGCTCTCGTTCTTCCGCCCGCTTTCATTTGCCGAGCCTTTTCAGGATTTTGCATTCCTTTGGTTTTTCTCGGGGTCAGACGTTGGCAACAAGACTGTCAAGGCAGGAAACGTTGTACTCTTATGATATGCTCTGAGGTATGAGCGTTGTGCTATAGGCATTGCCGACGAGCACTAAATTTCGAAAACACACCTCCCACATCAGGCCTCCGAGTTGGCAACACCGTGCGCCCTTATCAAGCGCACGACACCTTGTTTTAAACCTAAGGCATGGGTAAGATGCTGTAAGATGCGTTCATCGTGTTTCAGGATGAGCAGTAGATGGATAAGCAAGATGAGGCCAGGGAAAAAGGTCTCAGCAAAGTAGAAAGGCTTGCCGCCGGATAGCAGCAACCACGCGGCTTCCAAAGGCAGTTGGCCCTGCAAGAACGACATGAAACAATCGCAAGGCTAGAGCTAGGGAAATGGGAGCAAGGTTCTTGAGACGATGAACGACGCCCCCATGGGCCCTGTGGAGGCACAAGGCGGCAACAAGCAGGGAAATCAAGGACATCCACAAGCATGACACGACAAATAAAAGAGCAAATAATGCAAGGAAAAGGTAAATATACTAATGGTAGCCAATTGGCATTACATTTGAAAAATGTACAATGTAGCAACTGGTTTGGGAAGGACCCTAGGCGTCAAGGAGAGAGCCAAAAGCCCTCGGCGCAAGGGAGGAGCCTACATGCCCTCCTCCACCTCGTGCAAGACAGCGTCATTCAATCAGCACGACACCAGGCCTCATGCGTCACTGAGGTCCGATTCGAAGGAAAGCAGCAGGTAGTAGCTCCGGCGGCTAAGGGTGTCATCGAAGATTTTTACTGACAGGCGACCCCTGCCGTGGTAGCGAAACTGCATGATGTCGCCAACCTTCAGCTCGTAGTGGTCTATGAAGTCTGGCCACCCATCACCCAGGTACTTGCCGCTGACGCTATCTACCCACCTCTGGAAGTTGCAGATGGGTTGGTCGCTTCTAGCCTCGTGCACCCGGAGCTCGCACGAAGGGTGCTCTCTGAGCTCCTCGGCGAACAGGTCTAATAGGTGCAGCCACCACTTGAAATCAAGATGAGAAACTCGAAGCCAATAAGGCCCAACGTTTCATCATCACTGTCCCCGCGACGGAGCAACGGGGGAGGGGAATACCCATCAGGATCCCACCATCCATAGTGGCCCTGGCGAGGCGGGCTGCATCCACGCCTCGGAGAAGAAGAACGGCGATTGGGAGAGCCTCCCCATCCATTGTCGCCTTCTCGGCAACTACAACGGGGCGGGTCTTCAGTTCGCGGTTGCGGGAGATCTATGCTAGCACCGGAGGAGGCACGACGACCTGAGCACCTGCGCCTGTGCCGCGGCCCCTCCGAGGAGGCCGAAGCCATCTCCCCCACCCGTGAAGGAGGATCATCATCACTAGAGCTGCCCGATGCCATCATCTTCACTACCGAGCAGGGAGTTAGAAGGAAAGGCTGTGGTGGAAGAGGAGAGTATGCCACCGCCCTGCGCCTTCCCTCCCTTTTATAGAAAAACGAAGGAGGAATGGTTGCTTCCCACCTCACCGGCTCACGGGAGGGCAACGATCACGCCCCACCAAAGTTATTTTGCAGGAATCAAGGTGGTGCAGTCAATGCAGGCTGCCGCGGAAGCCAAGGCGTCGCTCAGTAGTCCCGCAACCACTAGAGTGCGCAGGCACGTGCACGTCAGCTCTACAGGATGGGGAAGGCGTGCCGTCCAGTCTTGTCACGCTTCCCGCGATGTGGACTGGGACCACGCACTATTGAAGGGAAAATCCCGACAACAGCCTCTTCGTCAAACCATGATCTGTGTCGCAAGATGCTAGCGCTTGCCTGGGGGCTTCTGTTGGTGTAATGGGATCGGGGGTCCCTTGCATTGCGCCTCAGCGCATGTGCCAGGACCCAAAGGTCAACTACTCAACATATGTATGGCTTGGCCAGCAAGGGCGTCACCAGGATACAAGCACCATGTGCTCCAAGCAGGTATGGTTCTGTTATGATGAACCTATGGAGACTAAGTCTCAGTTATGCTGTAGGTGCCTATGGGTGAGACGAATGCTACAAGACGTGCCTCGACCCGCCAACCGGGTGCGGACAAGAAGGTAATGAAAATGAAGAGCGCGAGGTGGTCCTGCCCCTTCGTCCGAGGGGTGCCCCAAAAGGAGGGCAAGGGCACTGTTGGGGGCAGCGAGACTGAGGAGCGGCCTCTACCAAGCCCCGGAAGGACCATGGAAGCACCCTCTCCTAGGCCAGGCACGACCCGATAGCCGGAGTAAACTATGCCTGACAAGGTGTGCAGGCCCAACCTTGGGAACTGGCGATGCGCCAATATTGCTGGACATCATGATGGTGCTGTAGTCCACTACAACACAACATTGACATGAGTGACAACTCAGAGCCTGAGCTATCACTCGGCTATCGAGTGCATCTGAGCACCGCCCCTAGCCATCCATGGGCCACAGGCGCTGCCAATCTGCCAGAAGACCGCGTGGCGCCCCACGATTGAGGCCTGAGAACGCCCCGGATGGTGCTCCACGCTGGCCCAGTGGTGACCCCTTGGTGTATAAAAGGAGGCACTTGGCCGAGAGTTGAGGAGAGGATTTTGGGGAGTAAAAAGAGAGGATTTGGGAGAGTTAAAGGATGGGTTCCTGTGAGGCATAGGGAAAGGTGTTTGGGAGGATAATGAGCTCAAAAGGCTAGGAGCTTAGAGGAACACAACGAGAGAAAGAGGGAGAAAGCAAGTAAGTGAGGAAAGAAAGAAAGAGGAAGCCCGGGAAGTGTAGAAGCTAGAGAAAGTGTCTCCAGCACCATAGAGATCATCTTCTTGTACCTCGATCCACCCCAGATAATCCACCAAAGCAGGACATAGGGTTGTTAGCCGAAGGCCGACACGAACCTGGGTAAAAAATGCTAATGTGTGTTTTGTGTGTGTCGTATGCTTGTATCAGCAGGTTCCTTCGCCGAGTTGAGGCTAAAACGCCTTCTTGCCCACTACCGAACAAATAGGGGGTGTCGACATCCCCAATGTCAGCCTAGGCGAGATGTGACAGTTAGGGTCTCATTTGCTTCTAGAGATGAATTGAAAAGATTGTCAGCTTGCATTCCCACCTGTTCCAAGATCCGGTCATACACTTGGCCAATCAGATCGTTGACATCCACATCAGACGACTCGGGAACTAAGTAGTCAGCCACAAACTTTTGAAAATCAACAGCAGCATCATGTGCAACTAAAATTGATGTATCCCATCCTGTAGTCAAATCAGCTATCCGCTTAGTGGATGTGGCCACTTCTTCCTTTAGGCGCCTAATCTGTTCGTCCTGGTGTTTGTCTTTCTACTGAAGGCACAAAATTATGTGTCTATGAGGTTTGTATTTCTCTTGGAGACAGGCGGACGAGGGTTTTACTCATCAATGCCCATAGTGATGGACTTGGCTTTTGGAGAAGGAGGGAGCACTGGAGACATCTATCGGCTAGCAAACAAGCACACAGGGGACTCAAAGATTTACCTAGGTTCAGGCCTCGTAGAGATCCCTACTCCTGCTTGTCTGCTCGTGGAATTATCAAAGGAATCGAAGATTACTATGGTGCGCAAGTGCAATCTGGCAAGGGTTGTGGAAACGAGGGTTGTGTGTGTCCTTCTCGCCGCCCCTCCTAGCCTTTATATAGATAGGCTAGGTCTCGGGTAGCAGGTCGAGTCGGTTACAGGTTAGGGTTTTCCCCTTTGAACTTTCTATCTTTAGCTTCTTCTTGTTCTTCAAGCAATCGAGAGTCCGTAGGTTACTCGAGTTCTTCATTTGGGCCTTGGCGACACCGTGGGCCTCCACGTATTCAGGCCGTATATACCAAGCTCGAGTACCTTTAGGGTATACCCATGTCAGTAGCCCCCGAGTGTCCAGTGGAATCGCAGATTTGACTGGGGACTTTTATGAAGCCTTTCGAGTGCATGAATGAGTATATTTTCGACTGCTTTGTTTGTATCATAGGGATTGTTGATGTGCGTGCCTGATTTAACCGATGTATCGGTATCAGTTAACTACCTTAGGGTAAAACAACGCAATCTACTCGAACTCGAGTCCCCAGACTCGAATCCAGAAAAGTGCTGGTGTAATTC
This sequence comes from Avena eriantha, assembly GCA_910589775.1. Lineage (NCBI taxonomy): Eukaryota > Viridiplantae > Streptophyta > Magnoliopsida > Poales > Poaceae > Avena > Avena eriantha. The sequence continues at coordinate 14,337,316 of OU342746.1, forward strand.
GTCTCAAGCCGCGGAGGTCTTACAGGAGTCGAATTCCAATTATATGGGTGTGAGCACTCGACGCGTCCATCAAGGCATGTTCATCGTACCTGCAGGCACGGATATATTTCTGGTAGTGCGTAGCTTAATGCGTTGCCAGGCCTTATTCAGGTCTTACCTTCACGCTGCAAGCGCGACATCCGAATTTTATCATCGCGAAGATGATTCGGGTGACCTAGGAGACACGGTCTCTTTGTAGGGAAAATTTATGAGGCGGTGTCGCCATAAACTTCGAATGTGGATGTTATCAACACACGGTGCTTTGTACAAATAAACATAGGGTGCGCGACCAGCGCTCCCTATGGGAGTAGCCCCCGAGTGCCTGGTTGAGTCGCTCAGGTAGGGACTAAAGAACTTTTGCGACTACCGTCGTCTTTTGCTTGCTTGTTTCAGTCGAATTTGTTTCTGGCGCTCCCTATGGGAGTAATCCATATCCATAGTCGAACCGTGTTTTGAGTAATTGGGTTTGCCCCGATTGTCCATGTTCCTACACAAGAAAAGAAAAATCGTAGGGTGCGCGACCAGCGCTCCCTATGGGAGTAGCCCCCGAGTGGTTGGTGGAGTCGAAGACTCGAGCAAGGACTAAAGTAGTCGATGTCTTCTGCTGCATAGCTTTGATGACGTTAGTGCTGACGATTTCATGACCTCAGTTGCCCGCGTGAGCGAGTTTGACGGGACATGACGAGCAGTGGGTCCCACTCCCTGACTTTGATTTGACTGGGCGTGCGTAATCTTTATTTTGACTGCGCCTCCTCGATTTTCACGCGTAATGCGAGCAGTGGGGGGATGGTTCGTGTTTCCGCTCCTCCACGTGTCTAGCATGATGATTGCCATGCATCCGGTAGGGTTTTTCTAAGCCGTTGGATTGCATATTCCAGGGGTTAAGTAGTGACGCTGCGACGTTAAAATTCACATCTGCTTTCGCTCATCTCTTGCCTTCATCGCCATTGCCACTGCTCCCCTGCTGTCTCTGCTCTCTTTTCCTCCGCGGCGCTGGACCAGCTCCGCACATTTCCCAGCTATTTTCTTCGATCACATTGCCGCCACGCAATGGGGAAGAAGAAAGGAGGCGCTGCGGCCGATTCCGCGGCTACCGCTGCTGCAGTGAAGAAGAAGGGCGGTTCTGCCGCTGCGGGCACCAGCATCGCCGGCGGCGGGAAGAAGAAGGGCACGTGCACCCGCGTCACTAATGGCGCATCGCGTCCCTCCATCATCAAGTCCTCTGATCTTCGTCTTCTTCGCCAAGATGGAGTATTATCCGCCGTAGTCGCCGACGCACGCGTCCCCGGCGGTGAGATAATCCCTTCTCCTCCTGCTGGTTTTCGAGTGATGTTCTTGGCGTTCATCATTCGCGGCCTCTCGTTGCCCCTGCATCCCTTCTTCAGGGGCCTCCTTTGTTTTTACGGGCTCTAGCTCCATCAGCTGTCCCCGAACTCTATCCTCCACATCTTTTGCTTCATTAACCTCTGCGAGTGCTGGCTCAGAATCGAGCCGCACTTCGGCCTCTTCAAGCGCCTCTTCAAATTGAAGCGCCAATCTGCATCTGGATCCTTAGTCTACGACGTAGGCGGCTGCGGAATCCACGTCAACCCATCCGCCACCTATTTCGACATCAAGCTTACAGCGTCTGTCCAAGGGTGGAGGGACAAGTGGCTCTATGTCCGTGACGAGAAGGCTGACGGGGAGCACTTCGGACTCACACCTTTCGATCCCTCGATGCCGTGCAAGAGGAGGCGCTCCTGGAAGAATGTAGTCATGCCTGGTGAGTCCGCAGAGACAGGTGTGCTGTACGAGCGCGTCTGTGACCTCGAGAGTCGCATAGGCAAGGAGGAAGGAGGCTGCCCCCTTATTCACATGTGGGTGCGCCGTCGCGTCCAGCCCCTGCAGGCCAGAGTCCATCCCATGTTTCAGTGGGCTGGCGCTGACGATGTCACTCGCGTGTCTGCCGATGGCATGTCGGCGAGTGACGTGGATAAAAGGGTTCGACTGGTCACCAAGTACACCATCAAGGATGTGCTCCCTAGTGAGCCAGTTGTTCCTCCGTTTGATGCTGCTAACCCTCCTCGTGAGGTATAGTTGTGCTACGCAGTAGCTTAGTTTCTCGATTGCGTCTCTGCTGTTTCTTATCTTTGTGCTAATTTTGTTGTCTGTATGCAGGATTGGGCGGTGTCACCCTGTATGCCCCCTCTTCCTGAGGGGATTATCCCTCGCAAAGCCTTGGAAGAGGATGAGTCGGAGTCAACCGTCCCATCTGATGTGGAGGAGGAAGCCCCCAAGTCCGATAGTCCGGATACTCGTAAGCGTTCGCGCAGCGAGGATTCCGATGCGTTGTCTCCTTCGACTCCGGAAGGTGCAGGTGTTGGTGTGGAGTCGCTGATCCCTGCCATTCCTGTGAGCGTCGTGGCACCATCCTCTCGCAAGAAGATGCGACTGCCCAAAGAGTCCTCGTCAGAGTCGGGGGTGCCCACTTTTGACTTTGACGAATTTAATTGGTAAGTTTTCTAGTTTGTTTGCTCTTCTCTAGATTTGCCTTTTCTTGATGTTGATTTTGTCTTGCATTCAAGAGGCGTCATCATCTTCTAGCGACGTCCAATTTTTGAAAGAATCATGACTCGCGACCTCCAGGGCCAAGAAAGAGGTCGAGCGTGCTCCTTCCCCTCCAGTGGCGGCCCACTACGGGCACAACTCTTCCAGTTCTCCTCATGAAGGGGAGCATCGAATGGTTGCCCGGATGACTGCACACCAAACGACTTCGGAGTCATTGGAGGATCATGTAAGTGTAGGATTTCTTCTTTTTGATGTTGCACTCGATGGCTTCTGCTGATCCTTTGTTGTGCGATAGCTCCTTGTGAAGGAAGCCACTCACTTGGCGGAGCAAGTGCTTGCGATGGGCCACCAGCATGCAATGCTAGAGACGCGTCATCGCGTGGTATAAAGTAAGTGTTCTTTACTTCTCTCTTTTCTGCGCCGTTTTTGTGTAGTTCGACTGATAGTCCATCCCTTGTTGTCTTTGTAGCTGAGCATAATGCCCTTTTGCACGATGCCGCCACCTTGGAGAAGACACTCGCCGCGGCTATGAAGGGTCACGATGAGGCAATCGCGGCGTGTGACGAGGCGCAGAGGCGTGAAGAGGATCTGCGAGCCTCCATCACGGCTAGGGAGAAGTTGTTCGAAGAACAACTTTTCTCGATTGCCAAAGCCCTCTCAGGTACCTTGTTTGGATATCATTGTTGTTCTCTTGTTCGGTGTTTCCCGTTGGCGCTGATGTTTATGTCCATGTCTTGGTTTGTGTACAAATGCTAGCGGTTTGAGCTTCGATCCTCAGGCCCTCCGCCGCGACGACGCTTTGGCGGGTGTGCTTTCAGCAGTCGAGGACCACAGCGCCGCCGTTCAAGATACACTTTCCAAGGCCAAGGGCATGCTCAGTCGCCTCCGGGAGGAGTTGATGCCCAAGGCTGAGCAAATCGAGAATATAGACGAGCTGGTGGAGTCTCTCGTTGGGGGTGTTCCTTCAAGCTTTAAGAACTCCCTTTGTGCGCTAGCGCGTCCATGTCACTTGCCATGGTGCAGGCCCACGGAGTCGAGGTTGATCCTGCAGCGGTTTCGAAGGCGATGCCCGTTAGCGCAGACGGCCAGCAGGTAGTCTTTGCTCCCTTCGCGACTGCTTGTGGCAAATATGGGCCGCAACTGATCAACACGGTTGCGCAGTACTCTGAGGAGCTGCAGCGAGCCAAGAAGGCAGCAAAGGCTGCGACATCAGGGGCTGGCGGAAAGTAAGTGGCATCTGACACTGCCATGGACCCGATGAGGCCCCCGAAGCCGTCGAAGTTGAAGAAGCCAATCGCTCCTCAGTAGCTTTGTAAGTTTATGTCCTTTGCCAAGAACATGCCTGTTGGCGAGTGTATTTGTTGATACTTTTGCTAGACTTGAATGCACTTGAATCTTTTGTCTTTGTGTCAATTTGATCGTCTTATTTGCTTCTATCTTGGCTTATGGTAGGGTACATCAAATGATCCTTTGAGGGAACCTCAGGACTCGCCGCCCCTTGATGATACTTTGGCACCGCCGCGCTCCAGGGTAGATGAGCTGTCGCTGCTTTCGTGATTACGCGACCGTGTGAAGCAGCTGGAGCGTGAATTGCCCGTGCTCCGCGGGAACGCGGATGTATGGAAGTCAAAGGCTGAGAAAACTGCCGCTCGAGAGCAGTATCTGCTGGGAGAGATGACGCGGCTTGGCGACCAAGTTAAGTGTTAGTTTGCTTACTCTTATCTTTTCCTTTGTAGTCACTCGCAGTGATGTGTTGTCCTTATGCCTCTGTTGTTGCTTTGAATAGTTGTCAGCACGCGCAATCTACAGGATGAGAAGGATAGGATTGCCATTCGCATGCATGATCTGACCCAAGAGTAACTTCAGGAGAGTGGGTACTTCTGGGTGCATCATGATCATGCGATTGCGCTGACGACCCTGCAGGACCGTGCGTCACGAGTGCTGCAGTTTCTGAAGAAGACGCAGTCATGTTTGAAGAACATTTATCGGACGATGTTTCCGCTGGATGTTGCTCCCTCAAGCCTGCTGGCCCTTCTTGCCAAGTTCCAAGACTTGACTGCGATTCACGAGTGCGTAAGGCAACATTTGGTGGCTGGTGCCAAGGCTGCTCTATCGCTGGTGCGACTGCATAGGCCTGACGTAGATGTTGCGGCAATTGCGGCTGGGCCACCTGCACCACCAGTAGGTTCTGCCTAGAATATGGTGCCGCACTACCAGGCAGTGGATCGTCCAGCGGAGGAGATCGTCGATTTCTTCGAGGAGCAGACCAACGTTCTTTTGTTGTAGTAGTAGCTTAGTTTGTATCCGGCACATAAGTGTACCAGTGTTGTAAAGTTCGTATAGATGGTGTATAACTGACTATCGATTATGTATAAAGAGCTTGTTAGCATGTAAGTGCATTGCACTATGCGATTCCTTTTCGTTAGCCTAGCCATGCTCCTATCTTAGTCCCTTGTCAACCTGTCAGGTGTGTTGCAGCTGGATTGATGCTGTGTCAAGGGTTTCGATTGATGTGCCAGCTACTCAGGATATCGCGTTTTGGTTCGTAGAACAGATGTATATAGGGTGGCGTAGGCCCCGAGTAGATAATTTGTGGAAAAGTAAAGGAGAACATAGAGTTTTGGGGCACTTAGATTTATTTATTCGAAGGACAGTACGAAGTACAATGTGTGGCTAAGTAGCCTTGGCTGAGTGCCTTATTTGTAATGTAAAAGAAAAACGACTAAGGGTAGAAGTGTCGCAGTTGTGCGACGTTCCAGGGGTTGGAGTATGCGACTCCTGTCTCTAAATCTTGAAGGCGATATGCGCCACCTGGGATTACTTCTATAATCACGTATGGTCCTTCCCAGGGGGACTCGAGCTTGAGATGCCCCTGCTACTTCAGTCGCAGGACCAGGTCACCTTCAACAAAGGATCTGGGGCGTAGCCTCCTACCGTGGTAGTTGCGCAGGTTCTGCTGGAAGATCGTTGATCTTTCCGTGGAGATTTCCCTTGCCTCGTCAAGGAGGTCGATAGAGTCTTCAAGTGCGAGGGATGACTCTTGTTCGCTGTAAGCGACCACGCGTGGCGCCTTGTACCATAACTCGGCGGGTAGCACTGCCTCGGCCCCGTGCACCATAAATAACGGGGTGTAGCCCGTAACACTGTTTGGAGTTGTGCGTAGGCTCTAGAGTACTGATTGTAGTTCGTCTGGCCAGCACCCCGTGGCTTGTTCGAGTGGCCGAAGGAGTTGCTTCTTGATGCCGTCACAGGAGAGCCCGTTCGCCTTTTCCACCTGACCGTTGGTCTGTGGATGTGCTACCGAGGCGTAGCTGATGTTGATCCCCAGATTCTCGCAGAATTCTTGGAACTCCTTGGATGTAAAGTTCGTCCCATTGTCGGTGATGATGCTGTGCGGTACTCCGAAGTGGTAGACGATGGACTCGAAGAACTTGACTGTGTTGTGCCCTGATAGGTTGGTCACTGGCATGGCCTCAATCCACTTTGTGAATTTGTCGACTACGACCAAGAGGTAGACGTAGCCTCCTCATGAGGACCTTGGAAGTTTGCCAACCATGTCGAGTCCCCATTGCGCGAAGGGCCAGTACAATGGAATTGGCCGTAGCTCTGCGCCAGGTGCGTGCGGCTTGTCCGCGAATCGCTGGCAAGCGTTGCATTTTTGGACGATGTCCTTGGCATCGCGCATGGCCGTAGGCCAGTAGAATCCAGCTCGTAGAGCTTTGGCAACGAGGGCGTGACTGTCGGCGTGGTGCCCGCAGGTTCCCTCATGGATGTCGAGGAGAACAGCTCTTCCATCGGTCGTGGAGACGCATGGTTGGAGTACTCCTATGATGCTGCGTTTATACAGTTCGCCGTTGATAACAGTGAATGCCTTGGATCGCCGCGCGATGTGCCGTGCATCAGTCGGATTGTCCGGTAGCCTTTTCCTGAGGAGGTACGTGATGTACGGTTGCGTCCAGGATTGCTCAATCATCATGACGCTCATTGGTCCTTCGAGTCCTGTTTCCAGCTCCACGTCATCGAGTGCCATTGGCTCATTAGGCGACGTAGCCCCCGTGTCCGTTTTTGCTCTTGTTTTCTTCTCTGCGGCCTTTGGCTTGATGGAGCGTTCGCAGATGCGCTCGAGAAATACCCCATGTGGTATGGGGGCGCAGGTAGAGCCTATGTTGGCGAGTGCGTCCGCCTCTTCATTGCTTTCGCGACCTACGTGTCGCAGCTCGCAACCGTCGAAGTCTCCTTCGAGTGTGTCGTAGAGGTCGCGGTACGCGATCATGTTGTCGTTCAGTGAGTCGCCGTATATAATGAGCCTCTTGGCGCCGCAGGCTTTTGCCATCCTCATCCCGTGCAGCAGGGCCTCGTATTCAGCTTCGTTGTTGGAGGCGGTGAACTGCATTCGCAGGATGTATTTCAGCTTGTCCCCTTGAGGTGATGTCAGTATGACACCTGCACCTGCTCCGTCCTTCCGCTTGGATCCATCGAAGTGCATTGTCTAGAGGTAGGACATATCTGGTTTGTTAGGGAGCTGGTTTTCCATCCAGTGCACGAGGAAGTCAGGGAGAACTTGTGACTTCATTGCGTCGCGCTTTTAGTAAGTAATGTCTCGTGGAGACAATTCTATTCCCCAAAGCGCGACTCGTCCCATGGCATCGGGGTTATTGAGGATATGCCCCAGCGGGGCGTCATTGACCACCATGGTTGGGTGTTCCTAGAAGTAGTGGCGCAGTCGCTGGGCGGTCATGAAGACGCCGTACGCCGGCTTCTGGTAGTGTGGGTACCGCTGTTTTGTTGGCGTGAGGACCTCACTGAGGTAGTATACTGGGCGTTGTACCCCATGGACCTTGTTTTCCTCGGCTCGCTCGACCACGAGCACTGTGCTGACCACTTGGTTGGTGGCGGAGATATACAGCAGCAACGGTTCCCTTTCTCGTGGGGTCACCAATACTGGCGAGGTGGATACCAGACGCTTGAGGTCTTCGAATGCTTCTTGCGCTTCATTGGTCCACTCAAACTTTTCAGCTTTGCGGAGGAGTTGGTAGAAGGGCAGTGCCTTTTCTCCCATCCGACTGATGAATCGACTGAGGGCCGCGATTCGCCTAGCCAGCTACTGGACGCCCCTTATGTTTTTCGGCTTCTCCATGGTCAGTATGGCTTTTATTTTCTTTGGGTTCGCCTCGATTCCCCTCGCGGAGATGAGATACCCGAGTAGTTGCCTAGATGGTACGCCGAAGGTGCATTTGTCTGGATTGAGCTTGATCCGATAGCGGTCGAGGTTGGCGAAGGTTTCGTGGAAATCGTCGATTAGGGAGGCTTCCTCCTTGGTCTTGATTACTATGTCGTCGACATAGACTTGAATGTTGCGACCAAGTTGCTCTTTGAGACAAGCATGCATGCACCGCTGGTAGGTGGCTCCTGTGTTTTTTAGCCCGAAAGGCATTGTGTTGTAGCAGAACACACCGAAGGGCGTTGTAAATGCTGTTTTTTCTTGGTCCTCCACCTTCATTCGAATTTGATTATAGCCTGAGTAGGCATCGAGGAAGCAGAGGCGCTCGCATCCTGCGGTGGAGTCGATGATCTGGTCGATTCGCGGTAGCGGAAAGTGATCCTTTGGACAGTGCTTATTTAAAGAGGTGAAGTCCACGCACATCCGCAGGATATCCGTGTCCTTTTTTGGTACTAGCACCGTATTGGCGAGCCAAGTACTCTCCTTGATCTCGCGTATGAATTTGGCGTCGAGGAGTCTGTTGATCTCCATCCCGACTACCTTTGCTCTTGGCTCAGATAATCGCTGGATTGTTTGCTTGACTGGCCTTGCGTCTGGGTTGACGTTGAGTGCGTGCTCGGCGAATTCCCTAGGAACTCCTGGCATGTCCGCTGGACACCAGGCGAAGATTTCCCAGTGCTCACGGAGGAATTCAACGAGCGCGAGTTCCTATGCGGGACTCAAGTTGTTGGCGATAAGGGCCGTCTTGGCGGGGTCCGACGGGTGGACCTGGACTTTCTTTGTGTGCACCGATGAGTCGAAGGACAAATCAGGTGAGCTTGGCCTGCTTAGGGGAGGTAGACTGTTGTCTATCGACTCCTTCAGTCTCGCGAGTTGTTCCTACATGCCGAAGGACTGGGAGATTCTGTTGAATTCCCTGTCACAACTATCAGATCTCTCGAAGCTCCCGTTGATTGTGATGACACCATTGGGACCTAGCATTTTCATCTGCAGGTATGCGTAGTGTGGCACCGCCATGAACCTATCAAACGCGACGCGCCCGAGGATGCAGTGGTACTGCGAGGGCCAGTCGACGACCTCAAAGTCGATGCGCTCGCGCCGAAAGTTTTTCGGCGTGCCGAAGATGACATTGAGGTTGATTTTGCCCAGGGGATATACACCTTTTCCTAGGACGATGCCGTGGAATGTTGTGTCCGAGGCCTCCATGCAAGTTAGAGGGATCCTCATTGCTCGCAAGGTACTCGCGAATATGAGGTTGATGCCGCTCCCGCCATCCATGAATATGCGGCTCATGTTGAAGCCTCCGATTTGCACCTCGAGTACGAGGGGGCAATGGCCTGGACGGGGTACTTGAGGTGGATGATCTCGTTTGTCGAAGGTGATGCAGGACTCGCTTCCGCTGAGGTACTCAGTGGTAGATGGTGGTGAGTGTGTGGCCAAGTTGACTTGGCGAGTGATGGAATTCTGCACTCGATTCGAGGGGCGTCCCTTTTGGATCATCATGGTACCCATCTCCCGTGGGTATGGTTTGCCTCCGTGGTGCTGGTCCGACGCAGCTACATTTGGAGGTTTCCCTGGTGGTGGTGGCGGAGCGCCATGTGCCACGACGCCTGGAGCGGCTCCGTAGCCTCTTTCGACTGCGTTGCGATTCATCCGGACCAATCCCTCATGTAGTTTGAGGAATTCGGGGCAGTCCTTGAGGAGGTGGCTGGACTTCTTCTTTCCATCATGCTTGTCGATGTAGAAGTGCACCGTACATGGCCCGGACAGTTTGTCCTCAATGGATGTCGCGGGTGCCTCATTGTGATTGCGGCGTTGCCATACTTGCGTGGTTTTCCCGGAGTCGCGGTATCCGCCGCTACGGTATCCGCTATTGCGGTTATCGTCACGTCTATCGGCGTAGCAAGCTGCGACCATGTTGACGTCGTCGCGGTCATCGTAGATGCGCATGCGGAATTTGCCTCGGCGATCACGTCTGCGCTCGAGCTCCGCCTCCTCGTCGGAGTAAACGCGATTCTTCACTGAATCTTCTCCATCGGCCCACCAATTTGCGATTTCCATCAGGTGGTCGATGGTCTTGGGCTTTGAGCGGCCCAGCTCCTCCCTGAGTTCTAGGCGGCGGACGCCTTCGTTGAATGCGTCAATCGCGTGATCATCCGAGATGTTCTCTGCGGAGTTCTTGATGATGGACCACCTTTGGATGTAGGAGCGTAGCGATTTGCCCGACCTTTGCTGGTAGCATCTCAGATCTTCGATTGATGCAGGCCGCTTGTACGTGCCCTTGAAGTTGCGCACGAAGCTGTAAACTAGCTCATCCCAACTGCAAATGGATCCACATGGGAGGTTGTTGAGCCATGCTCAGGCGGCACCTTGCAGCTGTAGCTGTAAGCATTGCATGGTCGTGCTTTGACTGCCGCCGTGGAGCCTAACAGAGGAGATGTGGTCCTCCAGCCAGATCTTCGGGTCCTGTAGGCCGTCAAACTTTGGGTTCTCCGACAGGAGTTTAAACCCCTTAGGCATTCGCTTTTGCCTGATGGATCTGCTGAAGCATCTGGCGCCGCAGAGCTCCACATCTTCCTCTTTCGAGTCAGTCGACCGAGCATGTCGTGCCCTTGATTTTTCAATCTTGCGCTATGTGAGGTTGTCGCACGCATCATAGTCGCGGTCGTGTTGCCGTGAGCGGCAGTGTCGAGACAGGTCGTGACTGTCGTCACTAGATGAGGGCGAGGAGTAGCGCTTTGCTAGCGCTTTGCCTTTCTTCAGCTCCGGTGTTGGCTCCTTGTTGAGGGCGGCCTCGATTGATCCCAAGCCTGCGATCGTAGATTGGTGCATGGCAGCTCGGGGATCTCTAGCTGGTGGTTGGTTGTTAAGGAGGTACATGGTGGCCGCTGTCACCACAGCCTGCGGTGTCTTGGGGACCACATTTCCCCGTGTATCGACTGTCATAGAGCTGAAGTCGAGGACTTTTGCAGCTTCTATGCGTTCTTGCTCGGTAAGATGGGCCATCTGAGATTGCCTCTTTTTGGCGATGTACTCGTTGCCCTTTGAGGAGGATCCTCCGTGGGAGGAGAGCCCAGCACGACAAAGGCTCGACTCGTCTGCTGCTTTTTTGCGCGCCTCGAGTTGTGCGATTGTTTGTACTTGGCACTTGAATTCTTCCTTCAGGAGCCAGTGGTAGCCCATCAGTAGTTCTTGCGGAGATCCGAAGGGTAAAGGAGTGCCTCGCAGGGCCTCGCGGCAGCGAGCCCATTCTTGCTCGTTGAGCCTGATCACGACGCGTTCGCCGGTTTTCTTGTTTATTATGGTTGGAGGTTCGACTGCTCCTCCGTTGTCGACGGGGACGCGATTGCCGCCGTTGGGCGTTGGTCCACCATTGGGTATGCGGCCGTTAGGTGGGTCGGTTTCGTTGCCACGGTTGCCCTTGTTGTCACGGTTGGCGGAGGTGTCACCCGCGTTGATGACGGCGCACATGAAGTGGTTGGGGAAGCTGCCGCTCTCGCATCTTTCAGATCCGGATCCGTAGGCCCCATCTTCAGTGGCCAGATCGCTCAGATCGGAGTCGCGACTGCTGTCGCTAACCGTGTTCTCGACTGTTGTCGGGGTGTTGAGCTCACTGAGGGTGCCGATCGATGGAGGGAACCATGATGCCGAGGCAACCGCCGGCACTGTCAGCTAGTCAGGCATGCGAAGCATGCCCATCTGACCAACTTGGAAGCGGAAGCTCCCGATCGCCAGGTTGATTCCATCGCCCACGGACTCGAAGGCCGGGAGAGTGGCCGGCGTGTGGACGGTGAAGTCGAACGCGCCAAAGAGCTGGCTAATCTCCGCTGTTGCGGAGTTGTAGATCGCGGTTGATGGGGCCGAAGAAGCCGCAACATCAGCACTCCCAATTCCCATAGACGGCGCCAATTGACGAGGGTTTAACTCATCAATGCCCATTGTTATGGACTTGGGTTTTGGAGAAGGAGGGAGCGCTGGAGACATCTATCGGCTAGCAAACAAGCACACAGGGGACTCAAAGATTTACCCAGGTTCAGGCCTCGTAGAGGTCCCTACTCCTGCTTGTCTTCTCGTGGAATTATCGAAGGAATCGAAGATTACTATGGTGCGTAGATGCAATCTGGCAAGGGTTGTGGAAACTAGGGTTGCGTGTGTCCTTCTCGCCGCCCCTCCTAGCCTTTATATAGATAGGCTAGGTCTCGGGTAGCAGGTCGAGTCGGTTACATGTTAGGGTTTTCCCCTTTGAACTTTCTATCTTTAGCTTCTTCTTGTTCTTCAAGCAATCGAGAGATCGTAGGTTACTTGAGTTCTTCATTCGGGCCTTGGCGACACCGTGGGCCTCCACGTATTCAGGCCGTATATACCAAGCTCAAGTACCTGTAGGGTATACCCATGTCACGGGCAATTGTCAAATCCTTGTAGTGACCAGCACCATTATGCCATGAGCGATGTGAATGTGGTGGAAACTGTAGATAACAAATCCAAAATTAAACAAGATTCTTGTTTCAAAAAATTAAACCAAATTCTCGTTTCAAAAAATAATGCAAATTCAGCTGCACACATCGTGCAAACTCCACAATGGTACCGCAAATGGCAAAGAACCATAAAGGCATATTTCCCAAACATGGGAAACAGAACCGACATGAAAAGTGTCTTACTTTAGGGTTTGCCTTCTTTCCTGACACATAAGCAGTCCTAGCCTTAGTAAGTGGCAATAGATCAGAATGACTTCATTTCTGCAAATCATGATGCAACAAAAATGATCAATATATTTTAGGGGACATTTCAAGTAATAAAGTGCTCTTTATCGAAAAAAATCAGGGACAAAGCGTAGGTTACTGAAATTCTAGCAAAGCAGCTGGATATATAAAAACACTTGTCACTCGATAATGCCTCCTCCATGGGTGGGACATGCGCATGATGCTAAATGAAATACAGTAAAACCAGTAAATCTTAGGAAAGAACATATCAACTTCACAATGTGACATAGGTACGATTACTCGGGTACTTATGATTCGCTACCCTGGCTGCATAAAGGCTCACGGCCCATGAAGATTCAAGATGATGGCCCAAAGAAGCAACCGATAAAAGCCTTGATTGTATTAGGAAAGGAAACATGAACTGACGTTGTGTTGGTATTGTAATTATACATATGTAACCTATCCGCATATGGCTTTGAGACCCGACCTATTATATATAGGACGGGAGAAGCCTATGAGGAGTTACCAAAAAAACCCAAGTGATCTGTAATAGTTTTGTTCATCAAGTAATCAGGCAAATTCGACTCTCTTGTTTGCCTGACATGCGACGAAATCCCCGACATTCTCTTTTCCGCAAAACCCTAAGTCTATCACCATGGGCATTGCCGAGGTTACCCCTCGTCAATTGGCGCTGTCTGTGGGATTCCTAAACGCTAGAGTCATGGATTTGGTGGACCCCTTTTCATCAAGCAACAATTCAACGAAAGCGGCACCACGCTCGCCCACCAGAGTTTCGGCACCCGTCAACTTCAACGGTGGATCCGATCTCATCATCGTAAGATTTCACTTCCAAGTAGAGGATCACGGAGAATCACACACCTCGGCTCTGATCTCATCAGGACCATCTGTCAAAAAATTGCGCCTACAGCGATAGCTTCGTCATCCATCGGATCTTCCGCAGAAGTCACGATGCAGATCGAGGCAGCCGAAGAAAACAAGGAAATCATGGCAGATCTAGGGGATCTTGATGGTCTTTATGATGATCTCTCCTTTGGGTCAGACCCCCAGCCAACCACACCACAAGAATCGAGTTTGATAAATGCGGAACCCAAAGAAATTGACAAGAGCATCGATTTCGGAATCAGGATGGCTGAAATTTACCCAGAGCAGAAACTGATGGACTTCACTGACCCACCAGACAGTGTCTCCCTCAGTTCCGACGATGATGTTACCAGCTCATACATGACCCAACACCAAGTGTGTGTGATCATCGGAGACGCCTCAACTCAGCAGGATTCCAACGGTAACCCTATTTTTAACCCCGATGATATTTTGTCAAGCGATAATGCAGGAGATCACGGAAACGAAGGAAATCACGGAAATGGGGAAGACCCAACGAACAACCACGTATTCCCAGGAGGAGGAGAACCATGCAGTGGCGAGAGGCAAACTCTAGGCTACCAGCCGAAGCATGGAAAAAAGCAAGAGCAGCAATTTCGGGTGTAGTTCCAATGACAGCAGATGCCACATGCGAAGATCTTGCTTCATCACAATAAAGAGACCTTCTATGGATGCATAAGAATCTTGATGAAAGAAAAAGACTAGCTGATGAATCAAGCCTTTGATGGGCCTAGCTAAGCTCTACCCGAGGATCAGGAAGCGTAACTGGAGGAGCGCAACCAAGGAGAGGAGCCTCACGACTACAAAATATCTGTGAAGCTAAAATAAACGAGATGACACGAGATCTTGATTTATCATTCATGTCAGTAGATCCAACATGACACATCAAAGAAAAAACAGCCCAAGCTGCAATTGTAGCCGCACAAACATACTTGCTCACAACTCAACCTGCACCCGACGATCCTCGTGCAGCTCTCCACCGTTCTGCCCTGATGAACCTTTGTATGGTGGGAGCATCTCCCGCACAAGAAGACAAGGAATCACACAACAACCCGACAGGTCCCCACGATGTCGCAGCAGCCCTCGGCAAGTGGGTCACACCCAAAGATCACGATCGCCACATCGACTCCACTTCTCAGGGTCAGAGCCGCGAAACGATGCAATATATGATATTACAAAATGTAGGATCGATAGATCTAGGGAAGAGCGTAGCAGTTAAAGATATTATGATGGTGAAAGCAAAGACGAACACGAACTATGTGGAGCCAGTTGCTTTACCTGATGCGTTCGCAAAACTCAAGTACCAAAGGACTTCAAATTGCCCCACGATCGTCAGAAGTACGACGGTCTCCAATAGCCCGAAGCTTGGCTGGCAGATTATCTAGCAACTGTCAAATTACAGGGTGGCTCCAAGGCCACCGCAATGTAGAGCTTGCAGCTGCATCTCACTAGCGCGACCCGATCCTGGTTTAAGGCAGCTACCCAAAGATTCCATCAGGAGTTGGAACAATCTTGAGGACAAATTCATCAGAAACTTCCACTCCACATTCAAGCGACCCGCGTATCTAGAACAATTAAGAGCGTGCAAACATAAACCAAGAGAACCAATACGAGCCTTCATCCATCGGTGGAACATTATAAACATCTCGGCTGATGCCATATTCAATGAAAGAGCAATTGATGCCTTCAACGATTGGATTTTTCGGCAAGAATTCATCGGAGAATTGGGACAAATCAAGCCCAAGATGATCTCACAGCTGATGGACATGGCTAACCGCTGGGTCGACGGATAAGATGCATTACACAATAAAAGAGCCCGTTGACCCGAAGAAGACAGAGATAGGTGCAATAATGACAGAAGAGGATGGATCAACGATGGATACAACAGACCAAGTTACGTTGCGGCTGGTTTCTCTAGAGGAGACAACCGAAGAAGTGACGACTACAACAATGGGTATCACAGTAGTAGGGATGACGCCGGAGGAAGCCAGCCACAACAACGATATCAGCCAAAAAATTAGGACCCACCTATGTCTGCAGGGAAAATGTTGGAAGGACCCTGCAATATGCACTTCTACGTTGACTCAACAGGCAAAAGGCAATCCAATCACCTCCTGAAGGATTGCCGATTTTTTTTAAAATATGCAAGAGATATGCAATGCAAGGGAAACCGAGGTAACAAATTGAGGCTATGCTACTACACCTGACGCTTTGGCCATCAGCACACCACCACCCCTTCCGGTGCATCCGCTAGTGGGGAAGCCGCAAAACACAACGAATAAAGAAGATGAGTACCCTAGGTCAAAAGGAGCAATGTTGATGATACAGAAAGAGCGGCCCTCTAATAGGATAGAAGCTGATTACTAGGCAAGTAAATATGGCAGTAACAGCACCACCCCTACACCTGAGTATCTCCACTGGTCAAAACAAGAAATTACCTTTAACCGAGATGATCACCCACTTCGGGTCCCACGACCAAGTCTATCAGCACTAATAGTGGAAGCATAAATCGGCGGGTTCGACATGAGCAATGTCTTTCTGGATGCAGGGAGCAGCATCAATCTCATCTATGCCAAAACTCTACTGCCAATGAACTGGTCCTTGACAAATCTCGCGCCAACAGATACAACTTTTCACGGGATAGTTCCAAGCAAAGCCGAAACTCCTCTAGGCAAAGTCCACCTCGATGTAGTCTTCGGATCAAGGAACAACTTCAGGCGTGAAAAGCTAGAGTTCCAAGTCATGGATTGGCCATCACAGTACCACGCGATCCTGAGACGGCTAGCTTTCGCCAGATTCATGGAAGTACCCCACTATGCATACCTGGTACTAAAAATGCCAGCCCCCAATGGGGTCATAACAGTGAGAGGAAGTTTCAGCCACTCGGATAGCTACGATCAATAATTAAAAAAATATCAGAGTCCTTCGGGATGGAGACATAATTTGGCCAGCCAAAAATAGCGGATGCAGAACTACTACACAAGGGACACGCCCTCAGTAAGACCTCAGAAGATTATGTGCACCACACACGCACAGAAACAACCTATCCGGCCTCCACTTCCGGTCCCGGATAGAAATTTGCACTCGTCGGTGTTCCTAGTGAGAATTGGGAAACCATTGGAAACTATGTCAACACGAAAGAAGCCCAAAAGGAACTCGACAAGCACCCAGCAAAATCAAACACATCAATCAATGGACAAACCACCTGACAAATCAAGGCCATTGGAGAGCAAGCTCCTGGCCTCACAAATACATGGCGCATCACAGAGATAACAAAAGCAACATGGGTAGCCAACCCAATACTCATCCCCAAAAAAGGTGTCGGCCTACGTGTATGCATCGATTTACTAATTACAAGTGACTCAGTAAACCAACCACTTTTTCTGGTCCGCTGTGCAGACGCGACGCCTCTAGTCGAAAAGATGAAACCCTTCAAACCAACACGGAGCATGATGGAGCACCATAAGACAGAAGCCGTAGTTTTTAGGAAAATTCTTTACTTTTATGCATTTTCTATTTTCAATAAGGCCATTGTCCAGGCGAACACGCCAAATAATGTATCCCCCAGTAATCGGTGATAAATAAAGAAGAGTTTCCCACAATGAGGTTTCAAGATCTACACAATTCAGTACACGGGGGCTTCGACAATTATGCCAAGCTCGCCAATTCGTCAGGTCCTATATAACGTGCAAATAAAGGATGTCCTACGCGAATAATCAAAATCTTGTATAAACATACAATCTTTTTGAAAAATACAATGGCATCACACAATATTTTTTTAAGTACAAAGGTACACGATGAAGAAATACAGTCAGATGGAAAAATTTATATAGAAATCTTCATCTTCCTCTAAGCACCTCCGGACAATCCTGATTGTAGGTTTAATGGCGGCAGCATAATGAGGCGCCATATTAACAAGATCACCGCCTAGAGGGGTGTAACATCCCAAAACTTCAATCCAAGTTTATCAAAGATCAAATCAACCAAAAATGGGGTTAACAAAAACTTTTCCAAATTTAATATGAGAGCATTCATATATGTGTGCATTTAAAATAGGAGTTGTTTGAATTGCCATGATTGAGTGATCCAATGCTTGTAAAATGTTTCTTAGGTGATTTAAATATCATCTACATCTTTCCCAAACTTTGCCTAAAGAAAATCAATTCAAAAAGAATTAAAAAAGGAGGAATGGTCATTTTGGCAAATTTAACTCTCATGCCTACTTTGGCTATTCCTAGTACTCAAAACTTAATAGAAACAATTCTTGATCTTTGCACCCCTTGCTAGTACACATAATGAGGTACCAAGGCCCACCTTTTTATATGCTAAAAAAATCTGATAACTATTTTAAATGACAGTTTAAAATTGAATCTAATGCATATGCATAGATCACCCCCATTTCAAAAACCATCTCTTTGAGCTCCACTTTCCAAACCCTTGCAACCAGAGATTACCTATCACTAGTGGAGATCACTCAAAAATTTTGAAACCAAAATTCAAAACTTTTTCTCTTTCGGCCATTCCACCAAACAACTTGTGTGCACAAATCTGGCCAAATTTAAAACACTATTTTGAGCAGTGATCTTGGTCACCATTTGTGCCTAACCTTGTCCCCTTGTTCCCTCAGTACCAGCCCTACCATTTGCTAGCCCAGCCACACCCTGTGCACACGACCAAATGGTCATAGCCATTAAGGCCGAGCACCATGAGCACCCCCACCAGCGACATCGCGTCACATCAGCCGCCAACCCCTCTCGCCATGTCTAGCACATTGCTAGTGGTCCACCTCCACCGCCCAACCAGCCCCAGGCCAGAGACAGAGGGCAGAGCGGCCAAGAACCGCCGCGCCCAGAGCTGGTCGAGCATGCCGCCGCCGCCCCAGAGCATTCCCTGTCCCTGCTCGCCCAGACCGCCCCTTGGCACCAGCCCGCGCCCACCGCTCCGCCTCGACCTGGAGAACACCCCAGACACCCCCGCTAGCCGCCCAATGCCTCACAGCCACCGCTCGCCGTGGCCACCGCCGCCTCTACCGCGTAGAGCGCCACCTCGCCCAGACCGCGTGCCACCGCCCCTACGGCTGCATTCAATGCCTAGAGCACCGCCAGGGGACAGCACGTCGTTCACCACCCTCAGCCATGCCTCTGCCCCGCCGTAGCCATGTCGCCACCGTCGATTACCCATCCCACTCGGTCTCACCGTCGGGCCTATAAAAGGAGCCCTCCCCAGCCTCTCCACTCCACACCATTCCACTCCCCTCACCTCTCTGAACCTCCCCCACCTCTAGCCGGAGCAAGGCGAGCTCTGCCTCGCCGGAATTGGAGCCGGAGCAGCTGCGACAGGAGGAGAAGGGCGCCGTTGATTGCGACCACCCCAAGCTCCGCCGCGACCACGCCTCGCCTCGCCGTCGTCTTCCACATCATTTGCCTGCCTCGTCGAGCCCGCTGGAGCCCTGGTATGCCCCCAGTAGACCCCCACCGAGCCACTAGGGTTCGACCTCGACGACGACCTGTTCGTCGTCGATGACGACCCTCAGCGGTAGATCTCGCTTCTAATCCTACGGCCCACAGTGCGCGTACCGTTTCGCGTGTTAAGTGCCGTTGAGAAGTGGGACCCCCTGTCAGCTGAGCCCCGTGCCGCGTAGCACCACTGTGCCGGCCCATTTCTTTTCCCGCGCTAGCCCACCCATTCAAATTTGGAATTTTCTTTTTAGTTAAATCTAGTTTCTATCCAGTATTTCAAAATTTCATTCTGTGAGTTTTACAAATCCAAATTGCATGAAACAAATTTTTCCTGAAAGGTATTAAGATGATCTATCTAAGACCGTTGGTTTTAATTCATTTAGAGTTATAGATCTCTCCTAATAAAAATAAGAAGACAGAAGCTTTTGCAACTTGCAACATTTTTATAAAATCAACCAAGTTAGCTTTTGAGTTGATTCCAACTCTCAAAAATCACATTTCACCATATCTATCCAAATATGTAATAATATTAAGGTTTACATGCAGTGACTATGGACTAGTACCAAAACAATGCTATATAGGCATTTCTAGTCACTTTAAATCATTTCCTAATGAACTTGAACCAAAGTAATGTTGATCCAACCTTTAAATTTCATTCCCACATGTTAGAATATGTGGTGAGGACATGTGTCCACATGATCCCATATTTTGGTGGTGAATATTAAATTGTAGTTAATATTTCAATGAGTAGAAATTACTTTTCTAAAATAAAAAGGATGAAGCTATTGAAATTTAAACTTGTGATGTTGTGATGATAATAGATCATCAAATGTGTGTCTTAGAATACTATTTAGCCTAGTTAAGTATTGTGTGGTGATTGTGCACTCCCTATGTATTTAGAGACGATAGCACCGACCAAGCTCTCGAGGAGGAGGAGTTCTACCAAGGAGAAGAAGAAAACTTCAACCACTGCACCAACCAAGGAAAGCTACTATTAGCAAGCTGACACTATCCAAGATTAACCCTTGCAAATTAGTACTTGCAAGTGTAGTACTTAACAAACTAGAATCAAACTAGATGGTTTAGCAAAGATGCCCTAAGCATGCTTTGATCACACTCCCTTTTAACTATTAGTACCCCAAGTCTTAGTTACAAGTTTTACCCCTCTTAGGTTATACAAAGTTCTTTACTTGTTTTGAAGGTAGCATAAAAAGTATAAAACTTGACCTATTTAGAACCCTTTAGATGTCATTCTATGGCATGAGATTGAACCCATCTATTCCACCTTAGTGAACACTCTTAACTTAGTAGTTTAGAGTAGATCAAAAACTTGAGTCACTTTAGATGGAAACACTTGGTGAAAATGAATTGTGAAAACCTTGGAATGATGAGTCATTCTATTGAGATGTTTTGACATGTGTTGAGAAACACAAATGGTTGATGATGAGGAAAATGTTGAGGCATGAGCCTTAACCTTTTTATAAAACTGATGGTTGGATTCGGATGCGATACCATTCCAAATTTACCGTAAAACCACATTACCTGAATTGGGTAAGGCTTAGCTAGAAATTTATATGCATTAGTATTAGTTCCCTCACCGGAGAGGTTTGAGTTGAGGTTACCTCTCAATGTTGCCCACCTATGTAGTGCCCAAGATGACTGATGGTCATGGTTGGGAGGCCATGCTCATAGGAGAGGTGCTTATACTAGGGTGTGTAAAGGGAAGGTTATGTTTGATTATCTGCATACTAAGTATGATGATTCAGGGCTATCCCTGATAGATGTATCGAATCTTGTGGTGAAAGTGTACCACCTCTATAGAGTGTCAAACTATTAGAATAGCCGCGTCCGCGGTGATGGACAGTTGGAATAGCCATACTGTTTCGTTGTCAGATGTTTTCTACATACTTTGAAATGAATGATGAATCGTGACTTGACCACAACAGGGTGGTGTTTATGACAATAGTTTCCCAACTTAAGTGATTCTAGAACTTTACTTTATTTTTCTTTGCTTCAGAAGTCAGCTTAGGTTTCAAACTTATCTTTATAGTTAAACTTAGATCTAGTACTTTAACTTAGAATTCTACTACTTGTTAGTGGTAGTTTGCGAGTACTTAAAGAGTACTCATGGCTTTTGTCCCTGGCTATTATCATGGCCAGAATATGAAGGAGATTATCAAGATGATGGTCAGCAGGACGGCTATGATAACTAGGACTATCTGCCTTCGTCAGCATTGCCTGTGCCCCTGAAGATGGAACCCACCGCTACGCTATCTTTTATTTCCGTTGCTTGTTGTATTAAGACTGGATCATGAGATCCTTATTTGTTTAAGACCTTATGTATGGTTTGTAATGGATGATGTACTGTGATATCCAATCCGTTATGTCTCGCAAAAATGGTAATCCTGGGATTGCGATGTATGGCATAATGGGCATATGGGATTAAATATCCGGGTGTTGACAAGGGGGAGGCAGCCCCGATGATACGACATCCAAGTCCAGCGCCGGATGTTGCGCATGCACCCAGGAAAGCGCAAGTTTGGCACCCGCCACAAGCTAGAGCTTCACAAAATGATGAATCCTTTCACCCTGCCAAAACTTTGCCAGCAAGTCAGCCAGAGTCTGAGGCTGAGGATCCCGGGGAAACATGGAATTGTATACAATGGCCAACAATCTACAACAACATTTGACAAACTGCTCCACCTCTGACAAACGGTCTTGAAGCAAAGCCACGTCGTAAGCACGACAATGGTCAATCCAAAAATCTGTTTCAGAATTTTGGGAAGCAGACACAAGAGCTTGAATTCGATTGCACAGATGTTGGGTTTCATCCCTCTCGCACAATCGAATGCCTACAAAAAAGAAGAGCAAAAGAAAAATTGATACCCCGCAAACAAAATGGAACAACGCAAAAATAACGTGGACGACTTACAAAGAACCTTCTCGCTTGCCCTGGAAATTTCCTCCAAAAAGTATGCTCCATGATCCAGGGCCTGGTGCGTTTTTGACTGAGAAACATCCACCATTGATTGAACAACCCAAAGTTTCCCTTCAAGTCTCCTCACCTGCTCAATTTTATCTGCATACAATGGAGGATCTACTGCACACACAACAATAGTCTTGGTTGCACCCAACCCAAATGAAGATGGGATCGTATCCGACGTTTGGGAAGACGCAGAAGGAGCCACCGAATCGATCAATATCTGGCAGGGCTAACAAAAAAATACAGAGCATTCCGCATACAAAGGGAAACTCACATACATATATATATAAGCTATTTTCTCATCAAAAGGAGGCACCTAAAAACAAGACAAGCCAAGTTCATTATAAGCAACAGAGTACAAGATGCTAAAAGCTACAAAATAAAATTACTGAGCAGTTTTCTCCATAGACAAGGTCGCACTAGCAGAAGGAGAACTAGCTACAGGAATAACAGGGGCACTAGTCGAAGAAGGGGCATCTCATTTCTCCGGACCCGAGCCTATGCCCAAAAGCAGCCAGGAATACTTCTTGGCCCTCTTAATTAAAGGCTTCAAATCAACTGCTTGGCCATTGGAAGTGACTGGGACGGAGGAGCTAACCTTCTGCTAGTTGACTTTCTCGCCATGCGCCAATGCCAATGCCATTGAAGTCTCCGTGCCACTCTTCGACTGTGTCACGTTGTAGCCAACGAGCGGTCTTGGATCAGCACCAAATATGGTGACAAGGACATTCAAATTGACACTTCCTTCGATGGAAAAAACTTCGGCATTTAAGCTCTTAAATGCGCCGCGTGAGCAGACAAGGAGGTTGTGTAGGGGATCGGCGCAGAAAACAAAAAATTTCCTACGAATGAAACCCCGAAACTAGCCTAGGATCTATCTATGTAGTAATGCAGTAATGGCCGATGCGTATAGAATACATACCCTTGTAGTCTGTATGCGGTTAACGTTCCGCGGGGAACGTGGTTGATGTAGTCGTACTCGAAGCCGACCTCAAGGTCGCGAAGCTCCACGCAGGTCACCCCTTGCTCCTTATTGGTCTTCATCATCTTCACCGTGAAACAACTCCGGCTTACGACATTTAAGCGCCCCAAGTGTTGCGCCTCATGTCTTCGTACACATCCGGTGCACGATGAGACCTCCGGCTCCCCGATCCCGCCGGGAGTGCGGAAGTTGATATCTGGCTAGGAATCCCTGCGGCACAACGGCGTACTGCAGGAGTGCCTCGATCGCACAGCCCAGACATGGGGCCATGATCACGAGGCATGGAGGGAGAGAGAGAAGGAGGAAGTCAACCAAAGGACTTCTCCAAATATTAGTGTGTTTTAATCCCACCCATGGGCACCCCTTTATATAGGCTAAGGGGGTGTACCTTTCTCAAAGGCTAAGCCATGTGGGACTAATACCAAAGGAAAAAGTCAGCACAAACTGCCAAATGGGCTGTTTTTACTCAGCCCAATAGGCAAATAGAAAATAAATAGAAAAACGAAAAAAGGGGACAACAGGCCCTGGCCGGGTGGGCCCTGGCCGCGGCCCACCTCGCGCTCAGCCTCACCCCACCACGGCGGCCTGCCAGCCGAGCAG
The DNA here is from genome assembly GCA_910589775.1 of Avena eriantha. Lineage (NCBI taxonomy): Eukaryota > Viridiplantae > Streptophyta > Magnoliopsida > Poales > Poaceae > Avena > Avena eriantha. Next base: position 14,360,747 of record OU342746.1, read on the forward strand.
CCCGGGTGGGCCTTTCGCCCCCGGCGGCCCAAGGCTAAAGGAGGTGGCAGGGAGGGAGCAGCCGGGTGGGCCGGTAGTGGCCGTGACCTACCTGGCGGCCTGGCTCACCTGCGTGCCCGAGTGGGCCGAGGTCGAGCCGGCCGGCCAGGCGGCCGTTGGCTGCTGTCCACCCCCGGTGCGGCACCCTTTATCCGCCGCCCGCCCACGAGCATGGCCCAGCTCCGTACCGCCCCGTGCGGCGGCTATTATCTGCCGCCCACATAGGCCTGTGCTGTTTTTCTTTTCCTATTTTTTTGCAGCTTTTCTTTTAGGAAAATTCCCTCTGGGGACTTGGCCTAATATAAAAGTTGCTTTTATAAATCTTAATATAAATATCATTTTTAATATATTAATTCATAATTAACATATAATAAATATATATTTAAATTCCCGTTTATCCGAAAACACTTTTCGGGACTTTTCGTTTATTCTTTCTCTGAACAACTTCGGATCTCTCTGTGGAACTATTCCGGCTTTCTCTCTTTCTCTACTGTGATTCCGTCTTACAAATGATCACTCTCATCGTACAATTAAGTGTATCCTCTCATGGCTCGGGAATGCTCTAGACATGATCTATATCAATGATCAACAGAGGGACCAGGGATATCCATGTGACCCCTATGCATTCCTGATGACAATGTCGCTTGAACCGTCTAAATGTAGCATCCTCTTCCTTTTGTTTCTCGATACAACTTGTCCGAGATCCGATCACTGGTATCCCATACCTTGTTCAATCTCGTTCACAACAAGTTATGTTTACTTGTTACCGTGATATTACATCCCCGTGACCTAGTCACGTGTTGCAACATTTATAGATGTAATCTCACCAAGTCGCCAGTATGTATCTTTACCCTTCATATGGATGAACAAATCCCGGTCTTGCAGTCACATGTCATCTACTGTTCCTTCGGAATACCCAACGTACACCTTTATAATCACCGAATTACCAGATGACGTTTGATGCAGTGAAAGTAGCCAAGGGAAACAGTGAGTAATATGAGCTCACGGTCTAAGGAGAAGGAGTCTAGGTATAGCTATTGCAACAATGAACTATATGACTTGATCGTGTTGCAATCCTTCGAGGAATGTCTAACCACATCATTCTCCAATGATATGATCTCGTTGTCAGTCGGCATAAATGCCCATGATCTTGAAACCCAGATCATCTTCGTGACCAACGAACTAGTATGAATAGAGGCTATTAGGGACTTGGTTGTTTCATACCACACCTGTACCAATGTTTCTACTAGGCACAGTTCTAGCACAATATGAAACTATTATAAACTAATTGAGATATGATAACAAAATCCTATATCTTATTTGCCTCTAGGGCATATCTCCTTCAGTCTCCCACTTGCACTAGAGTACAAATAAACTAGCTTGCATTTTACTCGTATAAACCATATGCCATATGCGTTTACAGATCATGCATGCTCATGGGAAACGTCATATCTATGTTCTGTTTTACCAGATCATTATGTCTTTTGCAAATCGTTAATGTCTTCCTAATTTTGACATTCACACCATTATCTTATAATGGGTCGAAGTATTTGTTTGGCAACAAAGTGAGACTTTTGTTTCTAGTGTTTATAATGATGGTCGTTATTCACTGTTGTCATCTAAACTTCGAAACACACTTTGCTATCCTTTGTGTATATACTATAGTCATGGCAGTAGAACGAGGCCGGATTCCAGGAGCTTACAGTGACTTTAGATCAACCTCGAGGGCTTTCTCATGGGCACTGGGCCCTGGGACACATCATTCTACGTTAAAAGCGAACTAGCCCCGCCATAACATTATACACCACATCAGATGTAGCTTTTATACTTCTATATCTATATAGATCCTAGTGCATGGAATGCAACTATGCCACTTACATTGCTTCTTGCTACTTAAGTACAAGCTTAATTCTGGTTCAGTGATCAACTCAGGAATCACTTAAAGACATGCTCTTACAGTTAAGACTTTGTCCTATCAACCAGAACCTTGGGTCACATTATCTCGAGTATACAACATGGTTTTATGGAAGAACCTATGACTGAGGCACATGAGATGCAACGCATGTATTTCTTTCAACCATAGTTGTAATACTCAATGCTTCATACAGTAAGAACTTCTTTCTTACCCTGTTCCATTCTAAGCTTCTTCAAAATCTTGTCTTAGGACATTCTGAACATCTTTCAGAATCAAGTCCAGGAAGCATTTGACATTTAGTGTTTATTAAACCTTCCAATCTATCTCGATAGATCTCTTTGTTTAATAACTTCAACTTCATCGTTATTAGCACCAATCACATCATTCACATATGTCGTCCACATATCCCAGAATGATTTCATGCTCCCACTCAAATATGACATTTATGTTTGAGATCCAGGGATTTCACTTAGCTCCCACTCAAAATATGTCAGCTACATATTATGAATTAGCCAAGCTGATTTGCTCCCACTCAAATCTAGGTCCTCTCGATAATCTTGGACATTCGAAAATTCCTTGATCACTATCAAATCGAGAATTCCACTAACGAGATTTCAATGACCATCATTTCTCGTACTTAGGTCCATCATGCTTCTTTGTAATTTGTAAGGTATGTCTTGTTCAAAACATGACAAGTGAATCAACAATATAATTCCACAAACTTGTAGAATATATAGTTGAATCCTACTTACTGTAGTAAAAGTATTCACTGAAACTTTATGATCATTATCATTAGTTTCTCCTCTATTTGTAGAGTTTGGATTCATGAAACAAATTCCGCTGCGCCACTCAACAATTCGGAGGTAAGGTCAAATACCTTGTTTTGATATTTTACTTTGTTCCACCTGTATCTTCACCAAGACACGTCAACTTAGGACAACAACTGATTTGCCTCTTTTGTGGAAGATGCATTCATAGCTTCCTAAGAATGCTCCACAAAGACTTGTTTATTCACCACGATTTCGACTTGTCGAAATCTCCAGAAACTCGAACTTGCCATAACACTTATGGTGTTGTTTCCACGAATCTTTAGATGTTCCTTTGTATTTCAAATGAGTGTTTGCTTATTTTGATCTTTAACTCTAAATGACAACTATAACCCTGATAAGAGATAATAATATACCATATGTATCTAATACATAATGATTATGATGTTTGGACACTTCAACAAAGTTTGAATTCGTCCAATTATCATAATTTGTGAAACATCTTTCACAAGTCCCTTTTTATGCTAAATTTGACTTGAATACTTTAGTCGTGTCGATCAAATCAAAGAGACTTGTTAATTCAATTAATTCAATATCCTCCTTTAGTTATGAACTCATTTGAACAATTCAAATTCATTTCAAACTTCATGTTTCATTAAGTAAATACACTTATTCACTTAAGTACACAATAAATGATTCCACTACTTGTTGAAAATACGATACATCACTATGTATAAGATGTAACATTTCTTCGCATATCACCGTTTTACCAGAATGCGGAGTTTCAGTCATTCTGCCCAAGAGGCATGGTTTTGTAAAGTCTCTAGATTAAGCATCTAGGACCCCGATCTTTCGTAAAGAACCTACAATAACCAAAATGACTTAAACTGTAGTGTCATTTCATTATTAAGCTTTGGATATCTTTTAGCATTCTAATCCTTCATAAATGTTTAAACTATTACCATTAACATAGTGATGAGAATAACTTATTTATAATCATAATGTGACCATAAGGTATTGTTCATAAGAATAGTACAAACTGGTTTGTAACTTGTTCATATGAATAATCGTCTCGCCAAAAGCAAGACACACAAACTAGGATTACAAATTATATTCAAGTCCACTAATCCAAATGACAATCTTTGAGGGAAGAGGTGATGTCGGCCATCAACTGTTTTGCTTGCCGTCATCAAGTCATGTTGCCTCAAAACCAGCAATTCTCAAGCAGATCATCCTGTTTTCACAAAACGGGACAAGTATCAAATACTTTGCAAACTGCAACGAGTTTTTGCAAGAACCACATTTATAATTTGTATATCTTACATATCCCTTTTCATCTATGACCTCCATTAGCAATCAAGCCCTTCCAAGAGTTCTCAACTCTAATGCAAGATTGCTAAGTGTTTCTCCAAACATTCCGGAGTCACCGAATTATCTCCTAATGGTTACTGTATCAAGAAGAGAAGATCACCTTTTACGAGGATATACCTCAGGCGTGGGTATTAATCCATGAAGTTGGACCCTTTTGCTAAGTTCCATATTAAGCAATATATTCCCATGGTCGCAAATGACCTCAATGGGCTAGGCTAAGGTCTACTAAGATATTTGCAAATAGACATCTAGACTAAGTTTATAATAAGATATCAATTTATAATTGGTCTCCACTAAAATGGTCATCCCCTGGACGATCTTAGTGATCGCATGATCCCTATCCTCTGCACCTCCCCCGATCATCATGGCCATCAATGCAGTATCAAAGGTAGACATTCAACAATGTCAATCACATCATCCATGTGACTCATGCTCGATCTTTCGATCTCTTGTGTTCCGAGGCCACGCTTCTATGGCGTGCTAGGCTCGCCAAATCTAACTTGTGTGTATTTGCTGTGCAACATGGCTTACACCCACTGTATGCGAACATAGATATGTCTGACCCTCGATCATCACGGCCGACCTCATACCGAAGAACTTTCTGGTGGTGCACACACAAGGGGAACACGGAACATTGGAATTCAATAGGGATTATCTTATTTGCTACCGTTGAGTATATAAATACTAGCACACAATAAGATGTAAAACAGGTATCAACATCATATGTATAATGTGATATGATATGATGTTTCTTGCGCCTTGATCTCCATCGAGCGCTCCGGCATGATCTCCATCTTGCCCTTGGTTTGACGCCAAGTCTACGACGCCGCCACCAGGTCATCCATCGGAATAATGACTATTACTATACTACTTAGTAATAGAAAAGTAAACTACTTTACCTTTGCAACGACCATTGCCATATCATAATCACATGCCCCCTGCAAAATAAAGTTAGACGCCTCTACTTTATCTATTGCAAGTTTTACATGGTTGTTAGGGCTTTCGCACTAGAACCGTTTCTAAACTACGAACTTTCCAACCACAACATGGATCCGACAGTTGTCTCTACTACACCCCTTTCGGGGCCCTCCGTTGTAAATGCTATATCAACTATAGAATGAGAGACAGACACCCGCTAGCCACTTATACGGTACAAGCCGTATGTTGAGTGTGGAACCAGTCTCGCGTACGAATACACGTAAGGTCGGTCCGGGCTGCTTCATCAAACAATACCGCAATATAAACAAGTACACGTTAGAGGGTAACAACTAAGGGATCAATGCCCGCACAATACTTGTGCATACTGGCCGTACAACACTCCTACGCATAGATCGGCTCTGATACCACTATAGGGGATCGGCGCAGAAAACAAAAAAATTCCTACGAATGAAACCCCGAAACTAGCCTAGGATCTATCTATGTAGTAATGCAGTAACGGCCGATGCGTATAGAATACATACCCTTGTAGTCTGTATGCGGTTAACGTTCCGCGGGAAACGTGGTTGATGTAGTCGTACTCGAAGCTGACCTCAAGGTCGCGAAGCTCCTCGCAGGTCACCCCTTGCTCCTTATTGATCTTCATCATCTTCACCGTGCAACAACTCCGGCTTACGACATTTAAGCGCCCCAAGTGTTGCGCCTAGTGTCTTCGTACACATCCGGTGCATGATGAGACCTCCAGCTCCCCGATCCCGCCAGGAGTGCGGAAGTTGATATCCGGCTAGGAATCCCTGCAGCGCAACGGCGTACTGTAGGAGTGCCTCGATCGTACAGCCCAGACATGGGGCCATGGTCACGAGGCATGGAGGGAGAGAGAGAAGGAGGAAGTCAACCAAAGGACTTCTCCAAATAATAGTGTGTTTTAATCCCACCTATGGGCACCCCTTTATATAGGCTAAGGGGGTGTACCTGTCTCAAAGGCTAAGCCATGTGGGACTAATACCAAAGGAAAAAGTCAGCAGAAATTCGTACTGCCAAATGGGCTGTTTTTACTCAGCCCAATAGGCAAATAGAAAATAAATAGATAAAAGAAAAAAAGGGGATATCAGGCGCTGGTCGGGTGGGCCATGGCCGCGGCCCACCTCGTGCTCAGCCTCACCCCACCGCGGCGGCCTGCCAGCCGAGCAGCCCGGGTGGGCCTTTCGCCCCTGGCGGCCCAAGGCGAAAGGAGGCAGCAGTGAGGGAGCAGCCGGGTGGGCCGGCAGTGGCCGCGGCCTACCTGGCGGCCTGGCTCCCTTGCGCGCCCGAGTGGGCCGGGTCGAGCCGGCCGCCCCAGCGGCCGTTGGCTGCTGTCCGCCCCCGGTGTGGCACCCTTTATCCGCCGCCCGCACACGAGCATGGCCCAGCTCCATACCGCCCCGTGCGGCGGCTATTTTCTGCCGCCCACATAGGCCTGTGCTGTTTTTCTTTTCCTATTTTTCTACAGCTTTTATTTTAGGCTAATTCCCTCCGGGGATTTGGCCTAATATAAAAGTTGCTTTTATAAATCTTAATATAAATATCATTTATAATATATTAATTCATAATTAACATATAATAAATATATATTTAAATTCCCATTTATCCGAAAACACTTTTCGGGACTTTTCGTTTATTCTTTCTCCGAACAACTTCGGATCTCTCTGCGGAACTATTCTGGCTTTCTATCTTTCTCTACTCTGATTCCGTCTTACGAATGATCACTCTCATGATACCCTTAAGTGTATCCTCTCACGACTCGGGAATGCTCTAGACATGATCTGTATCAATGATCAACAGAGGGACCAGGGATATCCATGTGACCACTATGCATTCCTGATGACAATGTCGCTTGAACCGTCTAAATGTAGCATCCTCTTCCTTTTGTTTCTCGATACAACTTGTCCGAGATCCGATCACTGGTATCCCATACCTTGTTCAATCTCGTTCACAACAAGTTATGTTTACTTGTTACTATGATATTACATCCTCGTGACTAGTCACATGTTGCAACATTTATAGATATAATCTCACCAAGTCGGCCGTATGTATCTTTACCCGTCATATGGGTGAACAAATCCCAGTCTTGCAGTCACATGTCATCTACTATTCCTTCGGAATACCCAACGTGCACCTTTATAATCACCGCATTACCAGATGACGTTTGATGCAGTCAAAGCAGCCTAGGGAAACAGTGAGTAATATGAGATCACGGTCTAAGGAGAAGGAGTCTAGGTATAGTTGTTGCAACAATGAACTATATGACTTGATCGTGTTGCAATCCTTCGAGGAATGTCTAACCACATCATTCTCCAATGATATGATCTCGTTGTCAGTCGGCATAAATGCCCATGATCTTGAAACCTAGATCATCTTCATGACCAACGAACTAGTATGAATAGAGGCTACTAGGGACTTGGTTGTTTCGTACCACACCTATACCAATGTTTCTACTTGGCACAGTTCTAGCACAATATGAAACTATTATAAACTAATTGAGATATGATAACAAAAACCTATTTCTTATTTGCCTCTAGGGCATATCTCCTTGAGGTTGCGCCCACGAACACTGCTAGCCTCCAAAATGCTAACAACATTCGATAAAGGGTCGACCTTCTTATCTTCTTCCAGCACTAAATTTTGACCTGTCAGCTCTGCTCATACAAAAAGGGGCTAAGAACCGGAAGAGAAAAACAAAAAGGGGACCGAAACACAAATTTCTCCTTGATAACAGAAAACTTACGAGTTAAGGAACCATTGAGGATCTCCAGCTGCTTCTGAAGATCTTCATCTCGGGTGGCAACTTGTTTGGCCTTCTATTTGGCATCGGCGCTGGCCTTCTGCTTGGCCTCCTCCAAAGCTTTCTCGGCAACCTGAAGTTTGGCCTCCAGAGCATCGGCATGCTTCATCGCCTCGTCCCAGATAACTCCGGACTCTTTGGCAGCAGTTGTACAATTAGTAAGCAAGGCAAAACTCAACAAAAAGGGGAGGAAAAATTTCTCAAATTCCCGAAGATGAAAAGAACATACTTTTCAGCTCTACGGCTTCATTACGGATCTTAATAAAATGCGAAGCCATGTCGACCATCTCACGCATCAAAGGCTACAAAACATATTAAGGTGAAGAACATCAAGAAAAACAAGCAGAGGAGAAGCTATGGAAAAGTTAAAAACATAGAAGCATTTACGTCTTGCATATCCACTTCGGTAGGGCTTTCAGATATCACCACGCCTTGGCCAGCCGATTTTCTTGTTTTTTGCGGCGGTAGTTTCAGCAAAGTGGAAACATCATTCTGGATAATTTGACCCGCAGGAGATGCATGCAAATCCTTTGGATCCGCGGATGGCTGCAGAGATCTTGCAGAAGGAGGAGCAACAGATGTACCCGAAGGAGATAGGGGAGGATCTTCGTCGCTTCACCACTGCAAAAGTAAACAAAAAAAAATCTCAAACCGCATGCTCATCGGAAGAAACAATAAAGGGGCAATAAGCACTTACAGAGAAACATTCTGCATAAAGAGAAACAGATTCATCTAGGGAGGAGCCGACGAAACTGGGACGTCATACAGAGACTTTGAGCCAGTGGAGTCATCCGAGTCTTCAATCATCTCTGCTACGTCAGGACGCTTTTTTTCTCGCCAACGGACGCCACACAAAAATCTTCAGAACAAGCCGACAGAAGAGACTGCATCCTCGATGAAGATTCTGTGACAAACATGTCCATCTCCTCATCAGCAGCAGTCCCAGTCATAGGAAGATCGTCGGATGCAGAAGGATCGGCTGTGAGCTCGCCGTTTTCAGGGAGAGGAGGCAGGGAGGATAGACGATCATAACCCGATACGACAAAAGATCCATAATCACAGAGGATAATCATAAAAGAACAAAAGCAAAATTGCATAAGAATATCAAGCCATCAGAAATTTACCTCTGGAAGGCGGTTCTTCTTGGCAAATGGCTCTACACTGCAAGTGGAGGGGACCAAGACTTTCTTGGTCAGCATGGTGAAGTTTCGAACCCTTTTTTCATAGGCCTTGAGAGCAAGATCATCTGGTGAAATCCTCATCGGGTCCTTCTTGCCAGTATACGCCCACATACTAACAAGCCTTGCTTGGAGAGGTTGCACACAGATCCGCAGAAAATACGCTAGGATTTGAAGTCCCGACAGTTCCTTGCCAACCTCATGATGCAGTTTGGAAATACGGGCAAAAAGGGGTTCAATCTCCATCATTTCTTCGGGCGTGTGATGCTGATCCCAAGAATCAAGTTTGCGACAAGATTTTTTGGGGTCAAAAGGGGCTAAGCCGAAAGATTGGCCCTCGACTGTCTGATCCTTGATGTAAAACCATTTGGTTTTGCACCCTCGGATGGAGTTAGTGATTTTGAAATCAAAATAGTCGACATCGGAGCAAATAGAGAAAATGACGCCACCAATGTCGTGAACAATGGTGTCAGTGGCATTCCGACAAACATAGAAGAAATACTTCCACATGCCCCAATGGGGATGGATCCCGAGGAAGCATTCGCAAAGAGTAACGAAGCAAGCAACATGAAGGATAGAGTTTGGCATGAGATGATATAGCTGCACGCCATAAACAAAAAGGAGACCGCGAAGGAATTCATGGACAGGGAGGGAAAGGCCGCGAAATAAAAAGGAGAGAAACATTACCCTCCAGCCATATTTAGGGATTGGAGAAGCTTCGTTCCCTGGGAGCGTGAAGGTGCCCTCTTCGAGATGGCCAGAGGTCAATGCCTCACGCAAATTGCGCGCAGTGCACTTCGAAGGGGCCCATCCGATAGCCCTCTTCCAAGTGGCCTTGGTAGTCGTAATAGAAGTTCCCACCTTGCTCTTACCCATGGTGGTTGAGGAGTAGCACTAGCACGCGGAGAAAGGAAAGAGTAGGCGAGAAAAATAGAGGCAAGCTAGGGCACAAGGAAGAAGAAGAAGCCATCAAAGAGAAGGAAAAAGCCCCTTATAAAGAGATAAAGCATACAACTTAGACTGTTCGATGTAAAATCGAACCGTCAGAAACACGCAAGATGGTGACGCATGTCAAAAGATTCCATAAGGAAAAAAATCTTAAGCAGTTATTACTACAGTAAAAAGGGGAGAACCCCGCACGACGCCTCGATCTTCGTGCGAAAAAGGGGACGTGTAGTCAAAAAACTCCACTGAATACACCACCCATGCGTCATCATTACTACTACACGGTCCCACATTCGAAGCGTCCCATCAAGACGTGTTATCTGGAAATACACGGTGTAAGTTCGTCATCAGTGACGTCATACAATAGAAGTCGCAAAGAAAATTGCGACCCTATAAAAGGACAAGAACCCGAAGAAAAGAAAAATTTGGAGTCAAAGTAAATTCCTCAGAAAAAAGAGACTTTGAGACTACAATCGAATACAAATATCGCGATTGTAGCCTCGGGCTGGCCGCGTACCCGACAAAATTCAAAGGAATACAAATGAAAAAATACAGCATAAGTTTTTGAGCCTATGTCCCGATGAATACATCCGAACATAGCCTCGGGGGCTACTCCCATCAGGAGCGCTGCCGCACACCTGATGAAGAAAAATAAGTATCCTTGAATGATTACTCCTATCGGGAGCATCTACAGAAATATGAAAACTTTGGCAATTTCAAAAGCCAAACAAGGCAGCCGATGAAAATCAAGACAAAAACTCTCGGATCGCACTCGATGCGAGAAAACTCCGAATGTCGTGTCTAAGACATGAAGGTAAGACCCCAAGATTCGTCCTATGTGGCCTGGTAATCGCACAAGAATGTTCTCTGCTAGTAAAATATCCATCTTAATGATACGATGAAAAATCCTGACGGACACGTTAGGTACCCAATAAATCCGAACTGGAATTCAGTATTCGATAAGACCTTAGTGGCTCAAACTGAATTACGCCAGTTATAATTCTGAGGTCAGGCCTGGGGACTTGAATTTGATGTAGGTCAACATTGTTTTTGCCCAGGAGCAATTAACTGATTCCTGACCCGTTGGATCATTTGGCTTGTTGTACGAAATCCCTATAAAAACTAAAATAATACAAAAGAAAGGAAAGAAATGAAAATATCTTTGAGACTCAACCAGAATCTACAGTTCAAGTAGAGTCTTGGGAGCTACTGGCATAGGTACGATTACTTAGGTGCTTATGATTCACTAGCTGCATAAAGGATCATGGCCCATGATGTTGGGGATATACTTTCCGAGTATCCTCACAGTTCCTCACTAACCAGGTTGGCCCACTTCGGGTTAGAGCTTTGCTTCACGGGCGGCACAGTCAGGGAGAAGAGACGGAGTCTAGTCCGTCTATGGGAAGGCCCAGAAGACTTACCGACATAGGCCCATAGTGTTACTTGTAGTTCAAGATGTACTCTGTAACCGACTCTTAGTCGTAGCCGGATAGATCTCTCCTGTAAACCCTAGGCCGGATATCTATATAAGCCATCCTACGGAGAGCCTTTAGGGCACCCCTTACAATCACAATCTCAACTCGCATAGGAGAACCCTTGTAACCCATATTCCGGCTCTACCATATTACTGGATTGCTAGCAGGAGTAGGATCCGTCCAAAGCCGATGGATTCAAACCTGGGTAAACTTGTGTGCTCACCGTCCCGGAACACCATACGTCTCACACCCCTCTCTTCCGCGCACCTCGAGGACCCCATCATGGCGTACTTGTCATCAATCCGACAATAGTTGGCACCCACCGTGGGGAAAGTGAGCTTCGGATATGCGTTCCGAGCGGAATCTGCAAGAATCGAAATCGGCGAGACTATCGTCGTCGGTCGCATCCTCTATGACAACGACGTACCTCTCATTGTTCTCGACGAGACCTGGATTCCGGCTAAGGAGGTTGTGGCTGCCAACACCATCATGTCTTTTGGCGAGATCGATGTTTACATCGGTTTCGCTGAACCCGCCCCACCCACCCCAGCGGTGATGATAGAGGCAGAAGAAACTTCTAGGTCACCTTTGTCCGCAGAGGTGGCAGACTTCCGAATCTCAAAAAATCCTAATCCCACCCAGCTCGCACCAGTTGCGGAGATAGTGGAGAAATCTGAGCCTAAAGCAGACCTGGCAGTCCAAATTGAATCTAGAGTGGATCTCCCCGGAGAGACCGAATCCCAGATCGACCCACCCGCTGAAGTCGAAATCCAGGAGGAGCATAGCAACAACACTGGTTCCGGCTCTGATGATGCCGGGATAGACAGGCCTTTCCTGAGATACACGCTAAGACGCATGATGATGCAAAATGCAAGCATAGAAGATATTCTCGAGACCATCAGACGTTTCGAGGAAGCCAATCGCGAGAGCCGCAACCATCTCAGGAGGCACACGTCGCACTTCGTCGGATATGTGGGATCCGAATCCGGCTCTGCCGATGCTGGAGACAACACCGACTCTGTGTTGGAGGTGATCGGAACAAACTCCGACGTACCCGCATCCTCGGATGACTCGGCGATGTCAGCAGATTTCCGAAAGTTCTCCGCGAAATATGAAGAGGAGTATAACTCCAAAGCTGCAGAGGAAGAAGAAGCCATGGATGAAGGATCCGAGGAAAACTCTCCCAAAACGCAGGATGACATGGAAATCGGAGATAATCCCGAGGTCCAGATGTCGAATGTACCGATCAGAACTTGACTCCGGGAAACGGACCCAAAGCCATCTTTGCTACCGGCGCTACCAAGAAGGCAAATAAGAAGAACAAGAAGAACAAGACCCCGGCGAAAGACCCTCCGGCAGAGGAGGTGATCGCCGAGGAATACGAGGAAGACTCGGATGGAGCACTTATCCCAGACAAGCCCAAAGAAGAGTCGGTGGATGGACACATGATCACTGAAGGTGCACGTAAACTCATCGATGCTGCATTAACCACACCTATTCCTACAGCTGCAGAACTTACTGCTGAAGAGCTTGACGAGAGGGCCCAGGCCCTAGAAGCGCGTCGCCAAGTACTCCTCGATGAAGCCAAAAACATTGAGGAGGAAAAGAAACGCATGGCAATTGCGGAGAAGAACAACTCCAGGAAACATCAGAAGACCAGGAAACGTCATACTCATGACGACCAATTCCCGCAGATTCACAAAGTCATTTTTGGAGGAGAACTTGGGATGCCTCGACGCGACAGCAATGGGGATTGGGTGTATCCAACGCCAGTACAGAACATTGTTGCAGCTCGATAAATCCTATCGGCTAACCCAGGCCCAGAGCAGATCCGGTTGGGCATCAAACTACTCAACAAGGGGCTGGAGCAGCAAAAGGTCACCCTGTCCGGAAGTCAAAAACTGGTCTCTGAGTCTGACCAATGTCGCACAGATCCGGCATGGGCTGACGTAAGACCCCAACGTGTTCTGGAACAGCACCATCGTTCCGACCGTCGGGAAGACAACTACTCAAGAACCGGATCTTCAGGACAGCACCACAAAGCTGTGCGTGACTGGCGTAACGTTAACCCAGTTGCGGAGCAAGAGGCAATTGCTGCATTGAATCCGAGGAATCCTCCCCGGCGAGATTTGAAAGATCACAGGGAAGAAGATAAAGAGAAACGTCGAGAGGAGGACCGACAAAGAATGCCACCTCCTAGACATGCAAGCCGTCCGGATGATGGGCGAAGGAACGACGGACACCGCGCCGAGTCAAGCCGGCAGGGGGCTCGCCACAATGAAGACCCTCCCCGGAACCAGAATAATGACGCTCCGGCCAGAGGCCGGCGATCAGCCGGAAATAACCCAACTGCTCCACCTTCTCCGCCAAGTAGCCATCACAACGGCTCCCAAGGAGGCCAAGAAGGGCTTCGTGGTGGAGGAGATGGTGGCAGAAGCCGAAGTCCAGCTCCAAGGCACCGCAGCCATAGTCGTCACTCAGGACGATCTTTATCCCCGAATGACGCAAGGCACATGATCAACTCCAATATACAAGCACGGCGCTATGAAAATGATGATATATACGTGGGCCCAAAATTCTTCGGACCATGGATAAGGGCTACAAAATTCCCGGAAGGATTTGCTATCTCAAGACATATTCAAGCCTACGACAGCATAGCTCGGCCAGATACTTGGCTACAGGATTTCTTCCAAGCTTGCTGCATCGCCAAAGGCAGAAACAACATGGTCGCAACCCAATATCTCCCACTTATGTTGCGGAAGACAGCACGATCATGGCTCAATGAACTTCTAGAGAACACCATCCACAACAGGTATGACATGCAAAGTGCGTTCTTTCGGAATTTCGAAGGCACATATCGGAGGCCCTGTATGGTCGGAGACCTACATCGTTGCACCCAGAAAGCCGGAGAAACTTGCCGAGATTATCTCGGACGATGGATCGACACCAAGAACTCTTGTGAAGGAGTGAATGACCAAACTGCGATTGAAGCTTTCATTGCAGGTCTCCCAATTGGTATACTACGTAATCGTTTGAAGTGTGACAAAGTCACTGATTTGGGAGAGATGATAGAAACAACGAGCAAGTATGCAGATGCTGACGATGACACAGAGGGATTACTTAATGCCTTAGTTGTGCCACAGTTGGCACAACAACCAAAGCAAAAGGCTCAGAAGAGCAAAAATACCTCGAAAGAAAAACCCAACGCGGAAACGGCAGTGGTCACTCCTACTTTTGGGTCTGGAGGACGAGGAGGACGTGGCAGTGGCCGCGGATGTGGTCGTGGGACGTCAAGAGTTCAAGGAATAGGAGACCAGCAACCTAGCAAAACCTATTCTTGGGCCGACATTGCCAATAACCCATGTGTGCATCACCTAGACGCCAATGGGGGCTCGTCCCACACAAACGCCGAATGTTGTTTCAATGACGACATTAAGGGAGACGATACCACTGGCTACAAGGCTAAGCGAAAGAAGGGAAAGAAGAATCCCGAAAAAGATAAAGAGACCAAGGAAGATTCCGACATGGAGGAAGATGATGCTTCAAATCCCAAGCCGGAAGGGAAGAAAAAATTTCCGACCAAGAAAGACACTTACGTCACCTTCCTCGGATCTCAACCAGCAAAGGTCAAGAAAGCAGTTCTACATGAGCTCAATGAAACAATTCTGGTTGTCCCCCAATTCTTGGACTGGTCGGAAGTGGCAATTACATTTGACCGCGCTGATCATTCGCCTAAGTTGCACAGGCAAGGAAAATACGCCACTTATTGATGGTTATGGTTTCTCCAAGACTCTCATGGACGATGGCAGCAGTATTAACATTCTGTATGTCGAAACGCTACGCCGGATGAAGATCTCGGAGACCAAGTTGAGCCACAACACTGTGATCTTTCACGGAGTTGTCCCAGGAAGACAAGCAAATTCCTTGGGAGAAATCACTTTGGATGTTACCTTTGGACTCCAAAGAACTATCGGACGGAGGCACTTTCCTTCGAAGTGGTCCCATTCAAGAGCGCGTACCATGCTATATTCGGGCGTCCGGCTTACTAGGCTTTTATGGCTCGTCCGTGTTACATTTACAATATGATGAAAATTCCAGGTCCCAACGGCGTGATCACCATCAGGGGAGACCCGAAGAAAGCGCGAGAGTGCGAGGATGGAAATGCCGCCTTTCCTGAAGCCGTGCTGCACGCCCAGGAGTACCAGGAGATCAAGAAGAGCATAGATCCGTCCGAGATGCCCGCAACAAAGAAGGAGGTAACAAAGCCGAATCCAGAGTTCAAGGTATCGGAAGAGACGAAGAAGACGCTATCGAAGGATGATGACCCCTCCAAGGTGACCCTGATAGGCGTAGGCCTAGATAGCACATAGGAAAGCGCGCTCGTCAAGTTCCTCAAAGCAAATCAAGATATCTTCGCATGGCAGCCATCTGACATGACCAGAGTACCTAGGGAACTTGCCGAACACTCTTTAAATGTAAACCCGAATGCTAAACCCTTCAAACAGTCCTTACGATGTTTCGGCGATGAAACGCGTAAGGCAATAGCTAAGGAACTAGCACGTCTCAAGTTAGCCGATTCATAGAAGAGGTCATCCACGCTGAGTGGTCGGCCAATCCTATAATGGTCCCCAAAAAGGGCACCACTGATTTAAGGATGTGTGTTGATTATACTTCCTTGAACAAGGCTTGCCCCAAAGATCCATTCGCTCTGCCTAGGATTAATCAAGTCATCAACTCTATGGCAGGCTTGGAACTCCTCTATTTTCTCGACACATTTTCCGATTATCACCAAATCGGGATGAAGGTATCTGACAAAGTCAAAACTTCATTCATAACCCCCTTCGGAACCTTCTGTTTTGTTACAATGCCCTTTGGGCTAAAGAACGCAGGAGCTACGTACAAACGCACAATGCAGCGTTGCCTCCACGATCAAATTGGACGGAATGTACATGCATAGGATGATATTGCGGTGATGTCCAAAGAAAAGGAAACATTGATTTCCGACTTGGAGGAAACATTCGGCAATCTACGAAAATACAACATAATGCTTAATCCGAAGAAATGCTTCTTTGGAATCCCAGCCAAAAAATTGTTAGGTTTTATCGTGTCTCAAAGGGGCATAGAGGTAAACCGAGACAAAATCAAGGCTATACTCAATATTTCCAGGCCAACTCGCCTGAAGGACATGCAAAGACTAACTGGTTGCATTGCTGCAGTCAGTCGGTTTGTAAGCCGGCTTGGTGAAAGAGCCGCACCATTATTCAAACTCCTGAAAAAGACCAAGGATTTTGTGTGGACCGATGAAGCTGAAGCTGCACTACAAGACCTGAAAAAGTACTCTCATCTGCTCCTATCCTTTCTGCGCCGGAGCCACAGGAAGCAGTGTTGCTCTATCTTGCTGCGACAAACAAAGTCGTCAGTATCGTCATGGTAGTAGAGAGACCGGAGGAAAATCAGGAACACTTGGTATAGCGTCCAACTTACTTTCTTAGCGATGTCTTAACAGAATCGAAACAGCGGTATCCGCACTATCAAAAGCTAGCTTATGGTGTGTTCTTGGCATCTCGTAAGCTACGAAACTATTTTCAGGGGCATCCAATTGCCATGGTGAGCACAACTCCCATGAGAGATACAATCAACAACAGTGACGCCACAAGACGCGTCGCCAAATGGGGCATAGAGCTCTCAGCTTTTGATATTGAGTAGAAACCTTGGACATCAATCAGATCCCAAATCCATGCCGACTTTGTTGCTGATTGGACAGAGACGAAGGAGAATATGATCCTACCTAAGTCGGAATATTGGACCCTATATTTTGATGGGTCTAAGGCTCACGGGGGCTCGGGAGCTGGTGTGGTGCTCAAATCACCCCAAGGAGATAAACTTTTATATGTGTTGCATATTCACTTCACAGCGACAAATAATATTGCCGAGTATGAAGCACTGTTGCATGGAATCCGGATTGCTAAGGATATTGGCATCCGACGTTTGATGTGTTATGGAGATTCGGATATTGTTGCTCAGCAAGTGTCAGATATTTGTAACGCAAATAAACACATGGCAGCATATAAAGCTATCGTGGATGATTTATCTAAATCGTTCGAAGGGTTTGAGGTTCAACACATCCCTCGAGCAGAAAATGAGGAAGCAGATGCATTATCTCGAATAGGCTCTGCACGGAAAGAGATCCCGAATGGCGCTTTTTTAGAGCACCTCAAAGTTCCCTCAATAAAGGGAGTGTACGAGGAATATCCAACCAAATCCGACTCACCTCTAATAGCAGTTCTGGCTGTAATTCCCAGTTGGACTCAACCCTACCTTGACTATTTGGTAGATGGCAAATTACCCGAAGACGAAGTTCTGAGCCGGCAGATCATCCGACGAGCAAAAGCCTATACTATGGTTAGTGGTGAGCTCTATAAGAGGAGTGTATCTAGGGTCTTTCAGCGCTGCGTATCTCCGGAAGGAGTGGAAATCTTAAGAGAAATCCACGAAGGCGAGTGTGGTCACCATGCTGCAGCCAAATCTTTAGTGGCAAAAGCTTTCTGACACGGTTTTTTCTGGCTTACAGCCAAGGAAGATGCCGAACGGCTGGTCAAGACATGCAAAGGATGCCAAAAGTACGCCAAACAAGCTCACGTTCCAGCTGATCAGCTGCGAACAATACCTATAACATGGCCTTTTGCGGTCTGGGGGCTTGACATGGTAGGACCGTTTAAACGGGCTCCAAGTCGATTTACTCACCTCTTAGTGATGGTGGATAAAATCACCAAATGGACTGAGGCTAACCCTGTCACTAGTTGTGATGGAGCAACAGCCAAAAGATTTGTTGAGGATGTTATAATCCGGTATGGTTATCCACATAGTATTATCACGGACAACGGGAGTAATTTCTCTATGGGAGAACTTGCCGAATTCTGCAACGAACAAAATATCCGACTTGACATTGCATCAGTTGCACATCCACAGGCTAATGGACAAGTCGAAAGAGCAAATGGTTTAATCCTATGAGGCCTAAAACCGAGACTCGAAGCACCACTACGACGTGCTGTGGGGGCTTGGGTAGAGGAGTTACCTTCTGTAATATGGAGTTTGCGAACAACTCCGAACAGGTCAACCGGATACACACCTTTCTTCTTGGTCTATGGCGCAGAAGCAGTTCTTCCTAGTGATTTGATTCACACTTCTCCTAGAGTGGCCGCGTATATTGAAGAGGATGCCGAGATTTCTCGACAAAATGATCTCGACTTAGTCGAAGAAGTTTGCATCGTTGCTGAAATGAGATTAACAGCCTATCAGCAGAAGTTACACAAGTATCATGGCCAGAGAGTCAGAAACAAATCTTTCAATAAGGGCGATTTGGTTCTCCGGCTTGTGCAACAAAGAAAGCACAAGCTTTCCCCAGTATGGGAAGGGCCATTTTTAGTTAGTCGAGTATTGCACAATGGCTCATACTACCTAACTGATATGAGGCCAGTCAAAGAAAGACCTGCTACTAAGAAGAGAAAGAGAGCTAGAGGCAGTAAAAATCCGGATGAGTTAGACAGGCCATGGAATATTGCTCAACTACGTCCCTTTTTTTCTTAGTTTATCATTCTTTGTAATCATATATGTGTACATGTTCTATGAGAAATAAAAGTTTTGGTTGCCTCAAGTTTTCTCTGAGAAGTTTTTACCATCTTATTTCCGAATGATCATGTCACCATCGAAAATCCCAGAATACTTGAAAGTACTTTATGCTCATGTTTGTCCCAGTTTAGATTTCCGATTCTAAAAATGCTACCTTCGGGTATAAATCTATATTTCCTAGTCTATACTTTGGTTTTTTGTCTGATTGCCGGATGCGGGTATTTTCTGAGTAGTGAATTGTTGGTACTGGAAGCCGACTTTGTTCCCGAGTTTAAATTGGTTTAGCAATTAAGCTCCGTTGCTCGGCAAAGTTTCCATGCTGAAAGTTTAGCCGGCTCATGAAAGGGACGAGGCGGAAAGCCAGATAAACGATAAGTACAGACGAAAAATTACAAGTGCTTATGTAAACATTTCAGGCACACAAAAATTTAACCCAAAAGTGCTGAATAGATTAAAGCTTAGGACTAGCAAAAGTATCATGCTAAATATTTACAGACCCATAATGTTTTCGGAATAACATATCTGTTTTTTCTTGATAACTTATGATGCAGGAGGAGAGGCAGGAGCTGCCGGCTCGCTGGACACATCAGCTGCACCCTGATAACAATCTGAGATGTCCAAACCCGATATGGTTTGTTCATCGTCGGAAACTTCGGCTGCTTCTTCGGGAGGCGGAGGCGGCGTGTCCACGCGGTTGAAGAAGGGAGTGTCGTAGCTGGTCAAATTAGCTACATGACACCC
This sequence comes from Avena eriantha, assembly GCA_910589775.1. Lineage (NCBI taxonomy): Eukaryota > Viridiplantae > Streptophyta > Magnoliopsida > Poales > Poaceae > Avena > Avena eriantha. The sequence goes on from OU342746.1 coordinate 14,380,564, forward strand.
ATATCCGGGGCAGGAGTCCATGATGGCCTTGATGTCTTGCTCCTGTCCGTCTTCATCCACCTTACAGTACCCTCTGGTCACTTGCCAGATTTCCATGCTTCCATGGTGGCTCATGACCATTGTGAGAGCGTTTTGCGCTGCGGATCGCGTGTAGGACATGTTCTAGTCCCGTACAAGCTGTTCATCTCCTTTGCCTTGTCCCGCACTTGAAAGTCGGACATTCTATGCATGTCCGGAACCTTGAGAGCTTCACCAATATACTCGATGGATTGGCGGAAGTCATGAAGCAAATCACCGACTTGGGTAAGCCGGTGAGTGCGAGGCTCGATAGAGGTGGAATCTGTCAAGTTAAGAGGACCTATGCATATAACGCAAAACGGATAAATAAATTCGAGATCAAAAGAGTCGAAGAACGTAGATAAGTCAGAAAGATGGACACATACCAAAGATGACATCATCAACTTTAGTTTTCTCTTCACAAAGACTCCGGAGTTCAGCCCGAAGCGCCTAGGAAAGATCTTTCTCTCTGAATAGCTCATCGTTGAGATCTGAGATTTTTTGCTCATGGAGTGCAATCTTGCGATCATGCTCCACGGTGGCCATGGAGGAGGATTCGAGAACTTGAGCAATGCTCTTCTCATGATCCGCCTTAAGCTGGTCTAGCTCTTGGCGGAGATCCTTGTTTTCCACCACCAAGGTCTTTAGATTCTCGGCCTCTTCGATCATAGCACACGACTGCTTTATCAGTGCTGTAAGTCAAAAAGAACAGTAGTTCAGCAAAAAGTATCCGACTATGAAAACGCAAGACAAGATTTAAGTCTCAGAATGCTTTACCTTCGACCTCATCTTTGGAAACTTTAAGCTTAGCATTTTTAAGTCGGAGAGCTTTGATCTCTCTCCACTTATTGCAGATATTCTTCAACAATTCCTGGTTATATGAATTAACTTTCTGTAAGTAAGAATACCCAGAGTCAGAAGTCTACTGAAGACTCGGGCTAATATTGTCGCTAATATCAGTACGAGCCTTCGGGGCTACACTAGTTCATTCTTTAGCATCCTAAGGAAGCATAAACCCGGATTGTCTATCCAACTTCATGCTTGGGGGCTAGAGGATATGATATAAAATACAATAAAGGAAAATCGTGAGTTGGAATTCCTACTTACATGATGTTCACCTCAGTAGTAACCTTCTCGGCGAGGGTGAGTGGAATAACCGGAGGTGGTGGAAGCACACCAGCTCTTAGTCCCTCATCACGAAGGCAGATTTGTTCGAGAAGATCGGAGTACTTGATGTCCTCCGCTTCTTGTGCTTCTTCTTCAGCAGAGAGATTACGGCTTTCCAGGCATTACCGGGCCAGCCATTGGATTTCCTCCGCAGATTTTCGAGACAAGCCAAATTTGGCAAGTCCCGGATTGTTCAGGAGATTTTTAGCGAAGGTATCTGCCGAGGGATCATTACCCGAAGAGGGTTCACCCTTATCAAAACCTGAGTCACACATGGTGACGTCAGTCTGCGACTCAAGGGTCGCTGTCCCTGTTGAGGGAGCCAGATCTTCTGCGACGATCAGGGATGGAGTAATCAAGGGCGCTGCAGAACGTTGAGGGGCAGGAGTCGGAGGAGCCACGACAAGAGAAGCCATAGTTAGCTTTGTCTGACGCAGGGGCTTCGAGATAGTTCCCTTCCCCTTTCCCTTGATGAGCTGCTTAGCTCTGAGAAAGTAATAGAATGAAGAACATTACGTCTCAGAGGAAACTACGAGTAAAGTACAAAGGCGGAAGTTGTGTGGAAAGTTACCTCTTCACAACTGGCACTTCCTTTGTGCCGATGGCCACTGTCGGAGATTTGCGCTTCTTGGGAACAATGTCCGGCAGTGGGACCAATTCCTCCTCCTAAGAAAACTCAGGAGGATATCCCTCGATAGGAGCCAATTCTGACTCAGGGAGGTCGGCAAGCTGAAAGGAAGATAATATCTCAGTATTGTGAAATAACTTAAAGGTGAAACACATAAAAAGGGTTTACTACTAAAGCTTACCGGCACACAGGGTCTTCCGCTGTGTGCATGTCCAGAGACAAATCCAGAATCTTTCTCTCAATTCACTCCTTTATCAGCCATTTGATTTGGCTTATGTAATCTTGTGGCTTTAAAGCCTTGGAGCTAATGCAGAGGGAGTCCGGTTTTGACGCCATGATGGAATGCATCAGTCGGTCGCCGTGGTGCTGGAGAGGCTGGATCCGGCGTGCCACCCAGCACTGGACCAAGTCGGACCCTCTCAGACCCTTGTGCTTCATCAGATATTCAATCCGCCTCTTGGCAAGAAGCAGATCATCACTGAGAGCCGGAGCAGCCTCGTCCCAGGATGGTTGAGGCGTGGCGGTTCCATCTACGAAAGCCGGCAAAGCACTAGCTTTGCTGGGAGCGGGAATATCCTTGTGATAGAAAAAGGTAGCCGTCCATTGTTTGACCGATTCACTAGCTAGAATCCGAGGATAGACGCGCTCACGCCTAACCGAAAGACTAATAGTACCGGTAATGTAGGGATTACCGGCAGTGATGGAGTTTCTCCGGACATGAAAAAAGTACCGGAAGAGAGTGAGACTCGGCCTAATGCCGAGATACCCCTCACACAAAGTCGCATATGCGCTCATCTCTAAGATAGAGTTTGGGGGGGATGGTGAAGTTGAACACTATAATGATCTATCACCTTAGAAAAGAAATCTGAGGGAGGAAAGGAGAAACCTCTGTCGAGGTGGGTGCCGAAGTGCACTGGCTCACCGTTGCGAGGGTTGGGGACGAGTTTTCCGAAGCCGCTCCGCCAATCGCTGGCACGGAGGAGCCCTTCTTCTTCAACGCCGCGGAGCTTCTTATCGTCAAGGATGCACGGGATCCAGACCCCGCGATTGATCTCCTTTTCTGCCGTCGCTGCCATCGCTGCTGTCGCTGTTGCGCCGGAAGTTGAAGTGGAAGCCATTTTCCTGGTGCGCCGGTGACCTTGGATGGGTGGCGCGAGGGATTTCTTAAGGCTAGGGAGCTCTGTGCGCGTGGGAGAAGTGGAGGAGAAAGAAACGACACGGGAATAGGTTAAGAAAATGAGAAGAAGGAATCCTCACCCCTTGTAGCCACCGAACCGCGCCAAGATTCGTGCAAATGACACAGTACACACGCCACACGTCGTGGAAAGAACCGGGAAGCCCCCATGCGATGATTACGCCGCCTCGATCTCCACACATGCATTGAAACGGCGCCTTAGTTCCGTGAACGGCGGACCCACCAACAGTCGTGCTGATAGGAGATGTCTGTTAGTGACATGAATTGACCATGCCTAGTGTCAGATGACGTCAGAGACCAAGATCCGGCTTAGTTTGAATATCAAGCTGGAAATCCGAATAACATACTAATAGGTCCGACTTATTTTGAGACCCGGATCGTATCTTTTGTTTTGAAGTTTCAGGAACCCTTCAAGATTCTACAAGCCGAAGATCAAGCTAGACGATGATGAATCTGACTTTGGATCTTGGAGACTTCCTGGGGCTGTTGTTGGGGATATACTTTCCGGGTATCCTCACAGTTCCTCACTAACTAGGGTGGCCCACTTCGGGTTAGAGCTTTGCTTCACGGGTGGCCCAGTCAGGGAGAAGAGACGGAGTCCAGTCGAGCTACGGGAAGGCCCAGAAGACTGACCGACATAGGCCCATAGTGTTACTTGTAGTTCAAGATGTACTCTGTTACCGACTCTTAGTCGTAGCTAGATAGATCTCTCCTGTAAATCCTTGGTCAGATATCTATATAAGCCGTCCTAGTTAGAGCCTTTAGGGCACCCCTTACAATCATAATCTCAACTCGCACAGGCGAACCCTTGTAACCCATATTCCGGCTCTGACGTATTACTGGATTGCTAGCAGGAGTAGGATCCGTCCAAAGCCAGCGGATTCGAACCTGGGTAAACTTGTGTGATCACTGTCCCGGAACACCGTACGTCTCACACCCCTCTCTTATGCACGCCTCGAGGACCCCCTCATGGCGTACTTGTCATCAATCCGACGACACATGAAGATTCAAGATGCTGGCCCAAAGAAGCAGCCGATAAAAGCCTTGATTTTATTCGGAAAGGAAACATGAATTGACGTTTTGTTGGTATTGTAATCATACATATGTAACCTATCTGCATACGGATTTGAGACCCGGACTATTATATATAGGATGGGAGAAGCCTATGAGGAGTTACCGAGAAAACCCCAAGCGATCTGTAATAGTGATGTTCATCAAGTAATCAGGCGACTTCAACTCTCTTGTTTACTCGACATCCGACGAAATCCCCAGCGTTCTCTTTTCCGCAAAACCCTAAGTCCATCACCATGGGCATTGCCGAGGTTACCCCTCGTCACAATGCAAAGAAGGATACATGCATTAATTTGATGCCAAGGATTGGGCATGTTCCCCTTTACCGAAAAATATAATTTAAATAACTCAGCAATGCTGGACACTAGCAAACAACAATCTGTTTATGAACTATATGCAGCAAATTACATCTACATTGGTCAGCAGAGGACCTTTCTGTGAAATAAATCTAGGGGGCAAGCTTCCCATCCTCATAAGACTCTTCTTGGAAGCATATACTTACCTATTTTTAGTTGACTTGATAACTAATTCCATGGCTACATCCATGGTGATCCTAGCTTCCTAATGTGGCATATAGATCTACTATTTCAAACAGAAATCACATAAACAACTATCCGAATGGTTGCGGACTCACTGGAGATTGCACTGATGCGATGGAAAGGTAGATGCTGCTAGGTAAAGAAGGTGCACGATAGGGGAGGTGCACAAATGTGTAGAAAATATAGCGATACTCGTATATATATAGAGATAGTAGCAACACATAAACTAAATCAATTAGTAGTAACTACAAACTCTAGACAGGCTGTAAGTAGACTGTCAACTACTCCCATATTAATTAACCTAGTGTAATTTAACATTGTACTACTTTGAGATATTGTAACAACCTCGGACCCTACGCTCTAAGTTCAAGACTGGATGGACCAGAAGTGGTTAAAATAGTACAGCGGGGGCCCAGGGGCCACCCACGTGAAGACCCGTCGGCCGTCCTAACCACTTCCAGAACATCAGGACAAGAGCGAGCGGCGTAGGCAACAGGCGAAGAGATCAAATACATACACAAGTGAGTATGTATGCAAGCTACCTCACAACAGTTCTCAGAGCCATACCATCTAAAAGAAATAGAAATATTGCAACGCCATACGGCAAGATCCAAATATCCTATATAGAGATAATAGTGTAGGATAGCTCATCATACATCAAACATCAGAGTATCAAGTGGAAGCAGGAAACAAGATCCGAGTATGGATAAGAATCAAATCAGCATAAGATGCCACATAAGTAAGCACATCCTTCCCACAGATCTCGCGGATCCCCATCCCCAGAATCTCTACACCGCGTGATCGTTGCCAACGTCATATGTCTCCTCCACCCAGTATCCATCTTGCGAATACACCTGTTCATCCGAATCAAACAATTTATCGTGTGAGACCCTAGCGGTACTCAGCAAGTCTTTATGCCTCTAAAGGGGACATAACCTGGGGTGACGCAATTGCAGCAAAAGATAATAACTAACAAGTCTATAGATACTCGCTAACCATCCACCTAACAAATGATAGACGGATGTCCGTTTATTAGAAACAATAGTTATAACAGTATAAAGTAATAGATCCATCCTTCTTCTCGCTTACCAATGAGAAAGCGGACGAACAACCCATCCGTGGGCAGTTTTTATTAACCATTCCATCAGTATTGCACTATTTACTAGTCAGGTATTTAGTCAAATTAAAAGCGGTACTTTAGTTATACTTGTCTATGATCGAGAAACTGTGCTCCAAGTCGTCCATAACCACGGACACGGCTTTCATAAAGATTTACCCTGCAGGGGTGCACAAATAGCAACACACACTCGATCAACCTCGGAAAAACCAACTCAAAACCCAACGAGGCATTCACGACAAAGCGATCACAAGATTCAGAAATATTTCAAGGGGCCACCCCACTAAGCTACCCGCAACGAAGTTGGCCGGCTCCAGAATGGACCCAGGGTTTGTGTGGACGGCGGTAAACGACTGGGAACCCGAAAGTGTGACTGGGCTTTTCGATACAGCGAAAACGTGTCACGATCCAAAATAGTACAGGTGCTCCACGCACAATCGTAAATAAAGTAGTAAAGTATGGCATAAGTATAGGATAGTAATAAAACCCCAAACTAGTTGTGGCCCCAAGAAATATAAATGAATCAAGCTCTGGCTCAGGGAGGTCCATAAGGCCTCCCGGATGTGGATAGTGCGAATAGTCAAGGAACAGGAATCAAGTACTCGGGGTCCTACGGGACACCAGTGAGCATGAAAAACCAAATGACAGATATTGCTCACCGGTGCCTCTTTCATTAGTCATCCCATTACTACTCAGGATAAGTTGTTTATGTACCTCGTTATCCATCAGACTCTCACATACCCTACACATGATGTTCTACAACTCGCATGGCTCAAACAACTCCTGTAGTAATGGCTCATGGGATGGAGGAACAAGCTCGGTGGGGTTTAAAAGTAAAGGCTATGCAGTACTTGGGATTCAATTTAATGCAATCGCGACTCAATGATGCAAGAATAAGATAGAGGCAATAGGTACTATATGTATGCAAGCATGTGGTAGTGCTTGCCTGGCAGCTCAGTTGAAGCGAGAGACGGATCTGGGTAGTACTCCTGAGATTCCTGTATTTTCCCTTCTCAGCGTCTATTCGAAAGATGAACCAAACAAAAAAGGGCCAACATAAATAAAGTGCACAAGCATATGAATAAAATGCGACAAGCAAACAAGAATGCCATGATGAATGATGCACAAATTACATGGCAATAATGTAGCATGGCAAGGGTGAGGTGTGGGGACAAGAATAAATCATTTTATTATTTATTTGGTCAAGTTTTATTGCCATAAACAGTTCTGATTTTTAATAATGACATGATGCATGCTTCAATTCATATCATTGAATGTATAAACAGAACGGGCTCGTCGCGCTGATCGATTTAGACATATTATTTGTCAAATTTGGGGTTATAGAATTAAAGTTATTAATTAATTAAGCAAAAGGTCATTTTAGTTGCAATTAAACAATTTCGAAAAATTTAAATTAGCCAAACATTAAATTGGATGGCAGATTTGAAATCCTCACATTTTTCTGATTCAAAAACATATCTCATTTGTATTATTTGGATTTATTAATAAAATTTTATTAATTTCTGGATAATAAAACATATTAAACATTTTCAGGAATTATTCTTATTTGGAAAAGACTCACAGGAACTTTTTGTACTCAGGTGGGTCTAGCGCGAGTCACTGACGAGTGGGCCAGGCGCTGAGTCAGCGCCAGCTGGCGCGGCGGCTCTACGTGGGGCCTTTCTCACCGAGGGAAAATCTAGCATGTGCGGTTGACAGGTGGGGCCAGCTGTGCGCGGGGCCACGCACGGGCGCGCGAACGGGGCACAGCCACGTGGCGCAGACGCGGACGGCGGGTTGAGGAAAAAAAATCCGGGATACCTTTTTGTAAAACGGACACAGTGCATGACACGTGGGCCTGGATGGAGCGTGGGTTAAGGAAAACAAAAAGGCAGGGGGCATTCGCAAAAAGGGGTCAACTACTGTTTTTCTTCCACTGGGTTTTCTCTGTCAAAACTGACGACGCGCGCGAACAGAAAACAGAGGTGCGGCCGGGGATCGAACACAGGATCCAGGAAGTGCGCGCGGTGGCGGCGACCACTGCGGCTATAGGGGTTTGACGTTGGGAAGGATCTACCCGGCCAGAAGTCACCTCGATGGCACGATGGTGGAGAAGCGACTGCGGCCACGGTGCACAGAGGGCGTTCGACAAAATGAACGGCGCATCCAAGAAGCTACACGCGGATGGAGGGTGTCCGGAAGATGCGACTTCTCACCGGAAGTGTGTTGGCGGGGTCGGATCGTGCCGGAGTGCAGGGGATCGTCGCGGTAGCTGGGGTCCGGGGGCTAGGGTTTGCTCGCCAGAACGTGTCGGGGCGCAGCGGATCTGGCTGTCTCCTCATCGACTCCGTGTACAGGGGCGACGCTGGGGCTCGGCTCGGTCTTCCCCAACTCCCAAACACCTCGCCCGCCTGTAGCTATGGTGGTGGTGGAGCGATGCCGACGGTGGGGTAGATGGAGGAGGGATGAAAGCAATGGCAGGTGGGAAGGAAAAGTAGAAGGGCGATGCCCTGGGGATCTGGGAGACGCTAGGCAGAGAGGGGGAGTAGATAAGGCTAGGGGAGGAGGGTAGCACATGGGGTCGGGGATGAAAAGGTGGTGGTGCACCTTTTCTCCACCCTCACACGGGTCGGTGGACCGGGAAAGGGTCGGGGCTGGCTGGGTTGCGCCGCTAGGGCTAGAAGGAAGGCGTCGGTGGCTCAGGTGGGGTCTGCATGGCAGCGAGGAAGAGAGGAAAAGAGAGGGGTCTCGGGTAGGTGATGTCGAGCAATGCTCGGCCTAGGGTTTAGGTTAGAGGGGGTGGCTCGGCATGGAGTAGAAGGGGATGGTTGGGGCTGAACCAGGCCATACGGCTAGCGTGGTCTCGGTTTGGGAAGAGGGGTAGAGGTGGTGAGGTGAGGGTGTAGTTAGTTTTAGTGATGGCTAGGGTTTTAGGTGGATGTGTAGCTAGGTAGGATAGATGGGTATTTAGGATTGGTATTTTGACTAGATAGAGATTTGAAAATTTGAACTAATCCAAAGAACATAATTCAGCAATTAAACTCCATCTATTCAAAGACAAGAGCTATGAAAAGGGTGGTGACATGCATGGGTGTGGAGGGTTGGAGGTGAGAGAGAGGTTTAGAGGATGGTACCAAAATAGATGAAGAGAGGGAGAGAGAATAAGTTGGATCATGGAGAAAAATACCCATGCCCCACTCAAAACCGAAATAAAACCAAAGGAAAGAAAAGTAGATTATCTTGCATGGCCCATACATAATTAGTAAATGCCATAGTTTTTATTGTGAAAACAATTGTAATTGACCATGGTGTTTGTGAACACATGCACTCCAAAAATATGGAATTAAATCCAAGCAAAAGAAAGGAGTTGGTGTTCCATGTGGATTAGATGGAATATGCTCGTATTTGAATATAATGTGGCATGCTAGTGTGTATGTTCCACTAGGTAAGTATATGGCCACAATTATATGCATACATGATCAAATACTCCCAACCAAACCATATGGAAGCTACACAAGGAGAAAAACTCACATAACATGCAAAGGTGGTCATGTGGCTCCCCACATATCAACATTGTGAAAACAACATGATGCCTATATGGGAGCATGTGGAATTAGAAGTGGATCCATCCCAACCCACATGAGCTAGAGGTAAATCCAAATAGAATGCAAGGCTCACATATAGTTGGATGGTGGAATTATGGGGTGGTGACAAGATAAGGTGGTGGAGTTAAATAAAAGATATGCCCCCAACTCAACTTAGGCATCAAGCATTTATCAAGATCCAAACACAATATATCAAGAGGCAAATACAATTAATAATGCATATGAGATAAGAACCAAATGAAAAGGGTTTTATATGATGCTCAAATGCAAGGTGGCATGATGACATGAGCATGATATAATTATGATGCAACAATTATATGTAAGAAGTAGCATTTTATTATTAGACCAAGTAGCATTACAGATGTTAGATAGATGGGATGCTACAACTCTCCCCCACTAAACAGGAATCTCGCCCCGAGATTCTAGGAAGAAGAAGAAGACACGAAGAGGGTAGGATACTTGGCACGGAGCTCATCCTCGTGTTCCCAAGTGGCTTCATCAACGGAATGGTGCGACCACTGCACCTTGCAGAACTTGATGGACTTGTTGCGAGTCCTTCTTTCTACGACTTCTAGGATTTTTGTGGGGTGTTCTTGATAAGACAGATCTTCTTGGAGATTGATAAGCTCATGGTCCACGGTCCTGTCGGGATCCTTGAAGCACTTCTTGAGTTGAGAGATATGGAAAACATCATGAACCTTGAGTTTTTCAGGGAGCTCAAGAGCATAAGCAACTTCTCCTCTTCTTCCACGAACTTTGAAAGGACCGATGTATCTAGGAGCCGGCTTTCCTTTGATACCAAATCGGTGCGTGCCTCTCATGGGAGTGACACGAAGGTAAACGAGATCACTAGGGACGTACTCCATGTCCATGTGCTTTCTGTCATAATTTCTCTTCTGGCGACTTTGAGCAACCATCAAGTTTTCGAGAATGATGTGAACCTTCTCCTCCGCTTGAGTTACAATGTTGGGGCCAAACAATGTTCTTTCACATGCGCCCGACCAACCAATCGGAGTTCTGCACTTGCGACCATAGAGAACCTCAAATGGTGCCATCTTTAGACTCTTCTGGAATCTATTGTTGTAAGAGAACTCAGTATAAGGAAGGCATTCTTCCCACTTCATGCCGAAAGAGAAGACACAAGCACGGAGCATATCTTCTAGAATCTGATTGATCCTTTCAACTTGTCCTTGCGACTGAGGGTGGTAAGCTGTGCTCAAGTTCAACTTTGTTCCCAAAGCATTTTGGAAACTTCCCTAGAACTTGGAAGTGAAGATGCTTGCACGGTCTGAACTGATCTCAAGAGGAACCCCATACAGAGAGACAATTCTGTTGATATAGAGCTCAGACAACTGAATTGCAGAAATTGTTTCCTTGACGGGAAAGAAGTGAGCCACTTTAGAAAGCCTGTCGATGACAACAAAGATTGCATTGTTGCCCTTCTGCGACCTTGGAAAACTAGTTATGAAGTCCATCTCTACTTTCTCCCATTTCCATTCCGGAGGCTTCAATGGCTGTAGAAGACCGGAAGGTTTCTGATGAATAGCTTTAACTCTGCGGCAGACATCACACTCCGAGACATACATGGCACAATATTGTTTCAACCCAGGCCACCAATACTGTGTTTTCAAGTCCATGTACATCTTAGTTCTACCAGGGTGGATAAAAGAACAGAATCATGCACCTCCTTAAGAACTTGGTCTCTCAAACCCGGATAGTTCGGAACAAACATCCGGTGTTCAAAGAATAGCGTGCCTTGGTCGTCGACGCGGAAGGACTCATACTTCAGCAGCTGAATGTTGGAGATGATCTTTTCAGTGTAAGGATCACCAAGTTGAATGGAGCGAACTTTTTCTTCCAAGAGAGGGGTTGCCAGAAGGTTCAGAAGATACCCTTGATCCACAATTTCAAGGTTGAGCTGGCGGAATTCCTCACACAAGAGAGGCTGTTGTTCTTCCACCATGAGGTTGTTGACATAAACTTTTCGGCTGAGAGCATCGGCCATGACATTAGCTTTGCCCGGAGTGTAGTTGATGGTCAGATCGAAATCATTAATTGCTTCAATCCACCTCCTCTGACGAAGGTTGAGATCAGGTTGTGTGAAGATATACTTCAGACTCTTGTGATTAGAAAAGATTTCACAACGGTTGCCAATCAAGTAGTGCCTCCATACTTTCAAAGCAAAGACAACTGCTGCGAGTTCGAGGTCATGCGTAGGATAGTTGATCTCATGCGTCTTCAACTATCGAGAGGCATAAGCAACAACTTGTTTTTCTTGCATAAGGACTGCACCCAATCCTTACAAGGAGGCGTCACAAAATATCTGGAAAGGCTTTGATGTATCTGGAGGAATCAATACTGGTGTGGAAGTGAGCTTCTCTTTGAGTATTTCAAAGCTAGCTTGGCATGCAGGAGACCAAAGGTATTTCTTTCCTTTCTTGAGGAGATCGGTAAGAGGCTTCGCAATCTTCGAGAAGTTCTAAACGAAGCGACGGCAATAACTAGCCAAACCAAGGAAACTCCAGACTTCTTTGACATTTTTGGGTGGAAGCCAGTCATCAATTGTCCGAACAGTTTCTGGGTTGACGGCAATGCCCTCGGCAGAGATGACGTGACCCAGATAGGTGACTTCAGGCAGCCAGAACTCACACTTGGAGAACTTTGCATACAGGCGGTTCTCAGGAAGCTTGTTTAAGACACACCGAAGGTGTTCTTCATGTTCTTCCTTTGACTTAGAATAGACTAGAATGTCATCCAGATAGACCACGACGAACTTATCAAGATACTCCATGAAAACCAAGTTCATAAGCCTCGAGAAGGTGGCAGATGCGTTGGTGAGACCGAAGGACATGACCGTGTACTCATACAGGCCATAGCGGGTGGTGAAAGCTGTTTTGGGAATATCTTCCTTGCGAATCTTGATTTGGTGATATCCACTTCTCAAGTCAAGATTAGAGAATACCACAGCTCCAGCTAGCTGATCGAAGAGATCATTAATCCGCGGAAGGGGATATTTATTCTTGATGGTTTTAGCATTGAGAGCCCGATAGTCAACACAAAGTCTATCGGTCTTGTCTCGCTTTTTCACAAAGATGGTTAGGCTACCCCAAGAAGAAGTACTGTGCTGAATGAAACCCAACTTCTCTTGTTCATCAAGCTGACGTTTGAGTTCAGCCAACTCAGCAGGACCCATTTTATAAGGCCGCTTGGAGATAGGAACGGTTCCAGGTTCAAGCTCAATCACAAACTCGGCCTCACGATCAGGAGGCATACCTGGCAACTCTTCAGGAAAAACATCTGGGAACTCACGGACCACCGGAACACTCTGAATAGCATCCATAGCATCATCATTCAGAGCCGCCAAAGAGAAAAGCTGAATTGCAGGAGTCAGACTTGGAGAATAGACTATATGGCCTTCAGAAATTTTTAGAGAAACCGAGCGTTCAGCACAATCAATCACAGCTGCATTTGCTGTTAACCAATCCATGCCCAAGATAACATCAATGTCAGAATTGCCTAGAATAATTAAGGAAGCCGAGAACAAAGAGCCACCAATCCCAATTTGATTGCCATTGCTGATATGAGCAGCCCTCATGTTTCACCCAGGAGATTGTACCACAAGACGATGCAATAGAGGACCCATATCCAGATCATGCTCATGTGCAAACTTGTGAGAAACAAAAGAATGGGAAGCACCAGAATCAAACAAAACTCGTGCAGGGACTGAGTTAATGGGAAGCGTACCCATCACAACTCCAGGTGCATGCTCAGCTTGAGCGACGTTGACACAGTTGGCACGAGCAACAGTGGACCCGGGCTTGGTGTTGATGTTGAGAGCCCGGGGTGGAGGTGCACGAACCATAGAAGAACTTGATGCAGGTCTTGGAGTGGTGGAGGAAGAGCTTTCTTGTTCATTGGAAAACTCCAGTGTTGATGCCCAGTGTTTCCAGAGGTGTAACAGGCACCAGGTGGACGTGGAGCAGCGTAGCCAGGGACTCCGCCAGGCGCTCCAGGGTGGTTGTGGTTGTAGCCCCTAGGAGCCATGGTGAAGGAGTTTGGTGGCCTTGCCGCGTAGCTTGACGGTCTTGGTGGACCGGGAGCGACGGTGGGGTGTTAGGAACCCACACGCGGCGCTTAGAAGGAGCTGTCATAGCTGAAGAACTTGCTGCATCGTGGCTGTGTTTTGTTTGACTCCTCAAACACTTGCCTACTTGCTTCTTCCTGCAGAGCTGTATGTTGGAGTTCTAGAAAAGACCCCGGCCTTGCATGAGTGATTGCATATTTGATGGATGCATTGAGCCCTTGCCTGAACCTCTTTTGCTTCTTCTTGTCATCAGATATCTCATCGCCACCATACCGAGAAAGATTCATGAAGTTTCTGATATAGGTATTGACATTGTCATTGCCCTGCTTGAGGTTGAGAAACACTTCCTTCATCCTTTCCATGACAATTTCTGACAGATATTGCTCTTTGAAAGCCCCAGTGAACTGCTCCCAAGTAGGCTGAAAACCAGAGTGGTTTGCCTTCAGGTAATTCTCCCACCACAAAGCTGCGTCTCCCTTCAGAAGGTGAGTGGCACATTTTACCCATTCTTGCTCAGGAACACCAGCAGTCATCAGCAACCTTGACATCTCACGCAGCCAATCATCAGCGTCCAGTGGCTGATCAGACACCTCAAAGTGGCGCGGGTTGAACTTCAGAAAACTTTTGATGTCTCCTCGCTTGGGAGGTGGAGGTAGCGGAACAAACTCATTCCTCCTGACACTTTCTTCAAAGCGTTGCTGGTTCTGTTGCATTGCTCCCAAGGCATTAGCAATACTTTCCAACGCAGCCCCCAGTTCAGGTGATATGTCCTCAGAACGGCGTGGTGGTGCCATCCTGTGATTGATATAAAACACAAGTCAGTACCATAATAGAGAATAATAATAATCCAAAATAGTACCAAAATGGAATTAACCAAGATTAAGGATACAAATTACTAACATGATATTAAAATATCAACAAAGTTCAAAGCACCTAGAAGATATTAAGCATATCGCACACGACTGAACAAGGAGTGTGGTACACAAGGCTATCAAAGAAAAAATTCCGCAAATTTCGGCATTAAAATAGCACTATATGCGCCAAACCACTTAATGAATCAAGATTAGTAACTCTACCGATTCAATATACAAGAGCGAATCATAAAAGTAGTGGTATGGTCGCGACTCCATCCCGCACTCAAATCATTACTCCGCACATGAATAAGTAAAACACATATCCCAACTTCCTTCTTAAGATGAACCTAAAGATTAGCAACTACGGAAACAAACACCCCTAACAAGATAGCGTCGGATAACAAAGAGTAAGACAGATCGCGTCGGTTTACAAAAGCCTATCGGTATGGAATGTACCAACAGTTGATAACCAAAAGGCAGATAGCGACAACAAATTGGATGCAACAGATAGACAAGGAATTACACACACACACAACCTATGGTACTACGGAACCCAGAACACGTGAATCCTAGTTTGAATTTTAGAAGAGAATTGAAAACATTACACTTTCTTACCAGAAAAGGGTGGGTGGGTGGGTAAGAAGAAAAATGGAAGCAGTCCTACTCTCTCGTTTTGTTTTTCCCTAGTATACATAGCTACCAAAATATTTGCTAGACTGACAACGACCATTTGGCTGAGACCCTGAAGGGCGGGATGGCTCTGATACTAATTGTAACAACCTCGGACCCTACGCTCTAAGTTCAAGCCTGGATGGACCAGAAGTGGTTGAAATAGTACAGCGGGGGCCTAGGGGCCACCCACGTGTAGACCCGTCGGCCGTCCTAACCACTTCCAGAACATCGGGACAAGAGCGAGCAGCGTAGGCAACAGGTGAAGAGATCAAATACATACACAAGTGAGTATGTATGCAAGGTACCTTACAACAGTTCTCAGAGCCATACCATCTAAAAGAAATAGAAATACTGCAACGCCATACAGCAAGATCCAAATATCCTAGATAGAGATAATAGTGTAAGATAGCTCCTCATACATCAAACATCAGAGTATCAAGCGGAAGCGGGAAACAAGATCCGCGTATGGATAAGAAGCAAATCGGCATAAGATGCCACATAAGTAAGCACATCCCGCCCATAGATCTCGCGGATCCCCATCCCCGAAATCTCTACACCATGTGATCATTGCCAACATCATCTATCTCCTCCACCCAGTATCCATGTTGTGAATACACTTGTTCATCTGAATCAAACAATTTATCGTGTGAGACCCTAGGGGTGCTCAGCAACTCTTTATGCCTCTAAAGGGGACATAACCTGGGGTGACGCAATTGCAGCAAAAGATAATAACTAACAAGTCTATAGATACTCGCTAACCATCCGCCTAACCAATGATAGACGGATGTCCGTTTATTAGAAACAACAGTTATAACAGTATAAAGTAACAGATCCATCCTCCTTCTTGCTTACCAACGAGAAAGCGGACGAACAACCCATCCGTGGGCAGTTTTTATTAACCATTCCATGAGTATTGCACTATTTACTAGTCAGGTATTTAGTCAAATTAAAAGTAGTACTTTAGTTATACTTGTCTATGATCGAGAAACTGTGCTCCAAGTCGTCCATAACCACGGACATGGCTTTCAGAAATATTTACCCTGCAGGGGTGCACAAATAGCAACACACACTCGATCAACCTCGGAAAAACCAACTCAAAACCCAACAAGGCATTCACAATAAAGCGATCACAAGATTTAGAAATATTTTAGGGGGCCACCCCACTAAGCTACCCGCAACGAAGTTGGCCGGCTCCGGAACGGACCTAGGGTTTGTGTGGACGGCGGTAAACGACTGGGAACCCGAAAGTGTGACTAGGCTTGTCGATACAGTGAAAACGTGTCACGATCCAAAACAGTACAGGTGCTCCACGCACAATCGTAAATAAAGAAGTAAAGCATGGCATAAGTACAGGATAGTAATAAAGCCCCAAACTAGTTGTGGCCCCAAGAAATAGAAATGAATCAAGCTCTGGCTCAGGGGGGTCCATAGGGCCTCCCGGATGTGGATAGTGCGAATAGTCAAGGAACATGAATCAAGTACTTGGAGTCCTATGGGACACCAGTGAGCATGAAAAACCAAATGACAGATATTGCTCACCGGTGCCTTTTTCATTAGTTATCCCATTACTACCCAGGTTAAGTTGTTTATGTACCTCGTTATCCATCAGACTCTCACATACCCTACACATGCTGTTCTACGACTCGCATGGCTCAAACAACTCCTGTAGTAATGGCTCATGGGATGGAGGAACAAGCTCAGTGGGGTTTAAAAGTAAAGGCTATGCAGTACTTGGGATTCAATTTAATGAAATCATGACTCAATGATGCAAGAATAAGATAGAGGCAATAGGTACTATATGTATGCAAGCATGTGGTAGTGCTTGCATGGCAGCTCAGTTGAAGCGAGAGACGGATCTGGGTAGTACTCCTGAGATTCCTGATATTTCCCCTTCTCGGTGTCTATTCGAAAGAAGAACCAAACAAACAAGGGCCAACATAAATAAAGTGCACAAGCATATGAATAAAATGCGACAAGCAAACAAGCATGTCATGATGAATTATGCACAAATTACATGGCAATAATGTAGCATGGCAAGGGTGAGGTGTGGGAACAAGAATAAATCATTTTATTATTTATTTGGACAAGTTTTATTGCCATAAACAATTCTGATTTTTAATAATGACATGATGCATGCTTCAATTCATATCATGGGATGCATAAACAGAACGGGCTCGTCGCGCTGATTGATTTAGACATATTATTTGTCAAATTTGGGATTATAGAATTAAAGTTATTAATTAATTAATTAAGAAAAGGCATTTTAGTTGCAATTAAACAATTTCAAAAAATTTAAATTAGCCAAACATTAAATTGGATGGCAGATTTGAAATCCTCACATTTTTCTGATTCAAAAACATATCTCATTTGTATTATTTGGATTTATTAATAAAAATTTATTAATTTCTCGATAATAAAACATATTAAACATTTTCAGGAATTATTCTTATTTAGAAAAGTCTCACATAAACTTTTTGTACTCAGGTGAGTCTAGCCCGAGTCTCTGACGAGTGGGCCAGGCGCTGGGTCAGCGCCAGTTGGCGCAGTGGCTCTACGCGGGGTCTTTCTCACCGAGGGAAAAGCTAGCCTGTGCGGTTGACTGGTGGGGCCAGCTGTGCGCGGGGCACGCATGGGTGTGCGAACGGGGCGCAGCCACGTGGCGCAGACAGGGACGGCGGATTGAGGAAAACAAAAGCCGGGGTACCTTTTTTAAAACAGACACAGTGCATGACACATGGGCCTGGATAGAGCACGGGTTAAGGAAAACAAAAAGGTAGGGGGGCATTCGCAAAAGGGGGTTAGCTACGGTTTTTCTGCCACTGGGTTTTCTCTGTCGAAACTGACAACACGCATGAACAGAAAACAGAGGTACGACCGGGGATCGAACTCAGGATCCAGCGCGTGCGCGCGGCGGCGGCGACCACTGCGGCTAGAGGGGTTTGACGTTGGGAAGGATCTACGCGGCCAGAAGTCACCTCCGTGGCGTGACGGTGGAGAAGCGACTGCGTCCACGGTGCACAGAGGGCGTTCGACAAAATGAACAGCGCGTCCAGGAAGCTACACGCGGAGGGAGGGTGTCCGGAAGATGCGACTGCTCACCAGAAGTGTGTTGGCGGGGTCGGATCGTGCCGAAGCGCAGGGGATCGTCGGGGTAGTGTAGCATCCCATCTGTCTAACATCTATAATGCTACATGGTCTAATAATAAAATGCGACCTTCCTACATATAATTGTTGCATCATCATTATATCAGGCTCATGTCACCATGCCACATTGCATTTGAGCATCATATAAAACACCTTTCATTTGGTTCTCTCTCATATGCATTTGTATTCTTATTAATTGTATTTGCCTCTTGATACATTGTAGTTGGGTTTTGATATATTGCTTAATGCCCAAATTGAGTTGAGGCCACTTCTCTTTAAACCTTTCCATATCCTAACTATCCAACATATTCCAATTGATACCCTCTATCTTCAATTCAAACATATTCTTGTATGTGAGCTTCTAATATTTATGTGGTATTTTATTCTACCTCACATGTAATGGATATGGTCTAATTCTTGTCACATGGCCAATAATGGTGTGATCCAAATCATCTATATTCCAAGTACATGTTTTCCTTTGTCACCCTTCTTTTTAAAGCAAGGAACATGTGTGTATTCACTTTGTTCTCACAAAATAAATACTACATGCATGTACTCCACTTTAATAAAAATCCTAGTCGTGTGTTCATATGGAACATACACACCTATCCTGGCTACTTAATCTCTTTCAATTCTAATACTTGTGGTAATTGACTTTTGTTTTCTCTTGTTTCCACACGTGGTCACCGTGTCTTCTTGTCCCCCTTCGAAAATAGGCAAACAGTTTGCCAAAAGTTTTAGCCCAAAACTAGCCATATCTAGTCTACTTTGGACTATATAAATACTCCGTCAGTCGTTTTTCTAATTTTATACAACTTGCTATTCTAACTCATCTTTTAAAATTCTGTACTGGGAAACAGTTTTGAATATAAAATAAAATCATAAATCTAGCTTGCCTTTTGTCTCCTTTTGAAAACCATGTAGAAACAACTACAAATTTTGGCACCTGTCTATCTTCTTTTGTTCGAACAAACTCAATCGAACCTTGCATGTCTTTTTCCCTCTTTGCTGAACATGGACCTCACCTGACCGAGCAGGCAACCCGGAGCTCCCATCCTGGTTGCAGCCGATGAGCACCAACCCAGCACCGATCCCTTCACAACCTGGTTCGATTAGACCCAGCTGTAGACCGATCCCTCGCGACCCTGTTTCTCTTCCTTGCTACCACGTGCGCCAGGAGAGCCTCGCTCACGCCGTCGCCGTGTCCTCCACTTCTCTCTCTGGCATAAAGCGAGTAGAGGAGCCTCCCTCTCCTCCCTCTGCTGCCATCCTCATCCATCTCTCCCTGTTAAAGCCAGAAACCAGGGCCCTCCCCATCCTCTTCCCCATATCACCAAAACCCCATCGCCGCCGCCATGTCCATGCCGCCGCCACGAGCCACCGACTGCCACCGGTGAACCTCGCCCTAGACCTGCTCAAGCCCTGCTCGAGCCCCTGCAAGCTTGGACGCGAGGAGGAGCAGCTCGCGTGCTCGCCACCGTCTCCGTCGCTGCGCACTGCCCAGGACTCGCTGCTCTCCTTCCTCGCTGTTCACCACCGTCTTCGGTACCTCCCCGGTGAGTCCCTTGGCACCATGGACATGCCTCCTCCTCCCACTGGCCACGCCTCGTCGCCTGCCTAGCCACGCTCGCGACGCCGTTGCAAGCCCCGCCGCTCGTCGCTCCCGTCGCGCAAGCAACAGCAGCAGCGAAACCCGCGCGCACCCTCTGTTCTTCGCCTTGCCCCGTCCGCTGCAGTCCTCCTTCGCGAAATCTCCAAACACCAAAGTTGTAGCCCGATAAATCCTCTTCAACTTTCCTTTTTACGGCAGGGCGAAATTCACCGCCGTTCGGTTGCAATCGTCGTTGCAACCCAGCCTGATCTCAGCCCGTTTTCTGAAAAATTTCCGTCAGTTTTAAACCGCTAGATCCCCTATGTTCTTCTCCTTGCCCCGTCCGCTGCAGACCTCCGTTGACGAAGCTCCAAAAACCAAAGTTCTAGTCCAACGTTGGCTCTACGACTTTCGTTTTTGCAGCGTTGCAAAATTTCCGACGGTTTGCTCGCTTTCGTCGCTGGAAAACCGGACGAGCTGGTTGTTTTGCCTCTGAAAAATTTCAGTTTCGTCGGTTAACTGCCGCACCTCCCGGTCTTTTTGCACAAAACCCCCGGCAGTTTTCTATCCGTCACGGACAGCTCCCTCGCGCCTCAGCCTCGCCCATGTGTCATACGCCCGCGGGCCGTGCGCGCTTGTGGCCCCGCACCCGGCCGGGCCCGTCTGTCACTGGCTGCGGGTAGGACATTGTGGGTGAGAAAAGCTGCCGCTGTATTCTTTTGCCAGCGCAGCGTCTGTCAGCATCGGTCCCACCCGTCAGTGACTCGGGCTAGTTCTACCTGAGTACAAAAAGTTTATGTGAGCCTTTTCAAAATAAAGATAATTCCAGGAATTTGCATAATTGTTTTAATATCCAGAAATTAATAACTTTTTATTAATAAATCTAAATAACACAAATAATATATGTTTTTGAATCAGAAAAATGTGAGGATTTCAAATCTGCCATCCAAAACAATGTTTGACTAATTTAAATTTTCGAAATTGTTTAATTGCAATAAAAATGCCTCTTCTTAATTAATTAGTATCTTTAATTCTATAACTCCAAATTTGACAAATAATATGTCTAAATCGATCAGCGTGATGAGCCCGTTCTAACTACGCATTACATGTTCTGAATTGCAGCATGTATCATGTCATTATTAAAAACTAGAACTGTTTATGGGAGCAAAACATGACTAAAACTTAATAAAACGCTTTATTCTTGTACCCCACACCTCACCCATGCCATGTTACAGTATTGCCATGTAAATTATGCATCATTCATCATGGCATGCTTGTTTGCTTGTCGCATTTTATTTATATGTTTGGACACTTTATTTATGTTGGCTCTTGTTTGTTTGGTTCTTCTTTCGAATAGACGCCGAGCAGGGGAAATATCAGGAATCCCAGGAGTACTACCCAGATTCGTCTCCCGCTTCGACTGAGCTGCCAGGCAAGCACTACCACATGCTTGCATACATATAGCACCTAATGGCTCTATCTTATTCTTGCATCATTGAGTCGCGATTGCATTAAATTGAATCCCAAGTACTGCATAGCCTTTACTTTTAAACCCCATCGAAGCTTGTTCCTCCATTCTATGAGCCATTACTATAGGAGTTGTTGGAGCCATGCGAGTCACAGAACAACATGTGTAGGATATATGAGTGTCTGATGGATAACGAGGTACCTAAACAACTTAACCTGAGTAGTAATGGGATAACTAATGAAAGAGGCACCGGTGAGCAATATCTGTTATTTGGTTTTTCATGCTCACTTGTGTCTCGTAGGACCCCGAGTACTTGATTCCTGTTCCTTGACTATTCGCACTATCCACATTCGGGAGGCCTTATGGACCCCCCTGAGCTAGAGCTTGATTCATTTCTATTTCTTGGGGACACAAAGTAGTTTGGGGCTTTATTACTATCATGTACTTATGCCATGCTTTACTGTTTTATTAAGATTGTGCGTGGAGCACCTGTACTGTTTTGGATGCGGAGTGTTTTCACGGTATCGACAAGCCCAGTCACATTTTCGGGTTCCCTGTCGTGTACTGCCATTGACGCAAACCTTGGGTCCGTCTCGGAGTCGGCCAACTTCGTTGCGGGTAGCTTAATGGGGTGGCCCCCTGAAATATTTTATGAATCCTGTGATCGCTTTGTCGTGAATGTCTCGTTGGGTTTTGAGTTGGTTTTTCCGAGGTTGATCGAGTGTG
This sequence comes from Avena eriantha, assembly GCA_910589775.1. NCBI lineage: Eukaryota > Viridiplantae > Streptophyta > Magnoliopsida > Poales > Poaceae > Avena > Avena eriantha. Next base: position 14,402,482 of record OU342746.1, read on the forward strand.
TGTTGCTATTTGTGCACCCCTGCAGGGTAAATCTTTCTGAAAGCCGTGTCCGCGGTTATGGACGACTTGGAGCACAGTTTCTCGATCATAGACAAGTATAACTAAAGTACCACTTTTAATCTGACTAAATACCTGACTAGTAAATAGTGCAATACTCATGGAATGGTTAATAAAACTGCCAACGGATGGGTTGTTCGTCCGCTTTCTCGTTGGTAAGCGAGAAGGAGGATGGATCTGTTACTTTATATTGTTATAACTGTTGCTTCTAATTAACGGACATCCGTCTATCATTGGTTAGGCGGATGGTTAGCGAGTATCTATAGACTTGTTAGTTATTATCTTTTGCTGCAATTGTGTCACCCCAGGTTATGTCCCCTTTAGAGGCATAAAGACTTGCTAAGTACCCCTAGGGTCTCACACGATAAATTGTTTGATTCAGATGAACACGTGTATTCGCAAGATGGATACTGGGTGGAGGAGACAGATGATGTTGGCAACGATCACTCGGTCTAGAGATTCTGGGGATGGGGATCCGTGAGATCTGTGGGCGGGATGTTCTTACTTATGTGGCATCTTATGCCGATTTGCTTCTTGTCCGTTCCCGGATCTTGTTTCCCGCTTCCGCTTGATACTCTGTTGATTGATGTATGAGGAGCTATCCTATACTATTATCTCTATCTAAGATATTTGGATCTTGCCGTATGGCGTTGCAATATTTCTATTTTTTAGATGGTATGGCTCTGAGAACTGTTGTAAGGTAGCTTGCATACATACTCACTTGTATATGTATTTGATCTCTTTGCCTGTTGCCTACGCCGCTCGCTCTTGTCCCGATGTTCTTGGAAGTGGTTAGGGCGGCCGACGGGCCTACACGTGGGTGGCCCATGGGCCCCCGCTGTACTACTTTAACCACTTTTGGTTCATCCAGGCTTGAACTTAGAGCATAGGGTCCGAGGTTGTTACAGGTAGCTGGGGTCCCGAGGCTAGGGTTTGCTCGCCGGAACGCGTCGGGGCGCAGCGGATCTGGCCTTCTCCTCCTTAACTCCATGTAAAGGGGCGACGCTGGGGCTCGGCTCGGTCTTCCCCAACTCCCAAACGCCTCACCCGCCTGCAGCTATGGTGGTGGTGGAGCGATGCCGATGGTGGGGCAGATGGAGGAGGGAAGAAAGCAGCGGCAGGTGAGAAGGAAAAGTAGAAGGGCGATGCCCTGGGGATCTGGGAGAGGCTAGGCAGAGAGGAGGAGTAGATAAGGCTAGGGGCGGAGGGTAGCACATGGGGTCGGGGATGAAAAGGTGGTGGTGCACCTTTTCTCCACCCTCACACGGGTCGGTGGACCGGGGAAGGGTCGGGGCTGGCTGGGTTGCGCCGCTAGGGCTAGAGGGAAGGCGTCGGTGGATCGGGTGGGGTCTGCATGGCAGCGAGGAAGAGAGGAAAAGAGAGGAGTCTCGGGTAGGTGATGTCGAGCAAGGCTCGGCCTAGGGTTTAGGTTAGAGGGGGTGGCTCGGCATGGAGTAGAAGGGGATGGTTGGGGCTGAACCAGGCCATACGGCTAGCGTGGTCTCGGTTTGGGGAGAGGGGTAGAGGTGGTGAGGTGAGGGTGTAGTTAGTTTTAGTGATGGCTAGGGTTTTAGGTGAATGTGTAGCTAGGTAGGATAGATGGGTATTTAGGATTGGTATTTTGACTAGATAGAGATTTGAAAATTTGAACTAATCCAAAGAACATAATTCAGCAATTAAACTCCATCTATTCAAAGACAAGAGCTATGAAAAGGGTGGTGACATGCATGGGTGTGGAGGGTTGGAGGTGAGAGAGAGGTTTAGAGGATGGTACCAAAATAGATGAAGAGAGGGAGAGAGAATAAGTTGGATCATGGAGAAAAATACCCATGCCCCACTCAAAACCGAAATAAAACCAAAGGAAAGAAAAGTAGATGATCTTGCATGGCCCATACATAATTAGTAAATGCCATAGTTTTTATTGTGAAAACAATTGGAATTGACCATGGCGTTTGTTAACACATGCACTCCAAAAATATGGAATTAAAGCCAAGCAAACTTTGAATATAATGTGGCATGCTAGTGTGTATGTTCCACTAGTTAAGTATATAGCCACAATTATATGCATACATGATCAAATACTCCCAACCAAACCATATGGAAGCTAGACAAGGAGAAAAACTCACATAACATGCAAAGGTGGTCATGTGGCTCCCCACATATCAACATTGTGAAAACAACATGATGCCTATATGGGAGCATGTTGAATTAGAAGTGGATCCATCCCAACCCACATGAGCTAGATGTAAACCCAAATAGAATGCACGACTCACATATAGTTGGATGGTGGAATTATGGGGTGGTGACAAGATAAGGTGGTGGAGTTAAATAAAAGATATGCCCCCAACTCAACTTGGGCATCAAGCATTTATCAAGATCCAAACACAATATATCAAGAGGAAAATACAATTAATAATGCATATGAGATAAGAACCAAATGAAAAGGGTTTTATATGATGCTCAAATGCAAGATGGCATGATGACATGAGCATGATATAATTATGATGCAACAATTATATGTAGGAAGTAGCATTTTATTATTAGACCAAGTAGCATTACAGATGTTAGACAGATGGGATGCTACAGATATTGAGTACTAGTAAACAAAAGGGGATTACTTAATTATTAGTGGAATCTACAGCCATCCACCAAAAGCATCATGAGCATGCTAAATATCTAGATTGTAGACCATACTTGGTTAAGAACCTACTGTCTAGCTCTAATTACCCAAATAAAAGAGCATCTATCGTATTCACGACCAAGTGCAGTGAGTTGTAGACATTTGCTAACTCTGCAGCCATCTCCTCGGCATGCATCTGATGGCGCTCCAGCTCCTCCTCTTCGAGGTCATTGTGGATCTTGAGTTGTAACCACAACAACATCATCGCGCGCTGCAGCAAAAGTGAGTGCAGTAGATCGACCCAGTGGACGAACGTGCATCGCGCACATTTGTAGTTGCAACCCAAGAACTTGCTGCCGAAGTTCGTTCCCTTGAATGTGATGCGCCGACGGGTCACTAGGGCGCATTCGCACCAGAGCTGGAGATCTGCATTGGTAAAGATTCCGTACCACTTTGCGTCTACCATCCATGCTGACATTTGAACCCAGGAAACATCGTCGATTAAAACGAGCAGAATAGAGAAAACCCCCAAAAGGAGAGAACCCATAAGCTGAATTCGAGAAAATAAACAGAGACCATGAACTCTAACATACTTACCCTAACCCGGCCGCCTTGTGCATCAAGATCCCCTATCGTTCACTAGATCGGCATGACTGAATCCCCCGACAATGCTCAAAAACAAGCGCACCCTCAAAGCCTAGCATAGAGGTTTCATGGAGAAGGAAGAGGTAGGTGTAATACCTCGGACCCTACGCTCTAAGCACAAGCCTGAATGAACCCAACAGGGGATAAGGGATTCTACCGCGGAGGCCTAAGGCCACCCACGTGTAGGCCCATAAAAGCGGAGTAGGGCACGGTACCGGCCAACCACCCTACCCACTTTCAGGAACATCGGGACAAGAGAGAGTGGCGTAGTCGACAGGTAAAGCGATCAAAAACATACACAAATGAGTATGTATGTCAGCGACATAAAATAGTACATCAAAGCCACACCATCTAAAAACAATAGAAGTAGAAATATTCAACGCCATACGGCAAGATCGAAATATCCTAGATAGAGATAATAGTTTAGGATACATCCTCAAACATCACACTTCAGAGTATCAAGCAGAAACCAAAAACAAGATCCGAGTACGGACAAGAAGCAAATTGTCATAAGATGCCCTAAAAATAAGCACTTCCCGCCAACATATCTCATGGATCTCCATCCCCGGAATCTCTACACCTGATGGGCATCGCCACCATCATCAGTCCCTTTGACCCAGTAACCTTCTTGTGGGTAAACCTTTCCATCTAAACCAAATATTTATCGTGTGAGACCCTTGGGTACACACCAAGTCTTAATACATCTAAAGGAAACAACCTGGGGCGACACAATTGTAGTGGAAGATAATATCTAAACAGTACTATAGAGACATGCTACAACATCTTCCCAACCATAGATGGACAGACGCTCGTTAATTAGAAACAACAGTTATATAAGTATCATAAATAAACATCGCTCGCCCTCCGTCTCGCTTATCGACTAGAAGGCGGAAGAAAATCCCATCCATTGGCAATTTTATTAACCATTCCATGAGTGTTGCGCTATTTACTAGTCATTTCTTAGTCAAATTAAAGGCGGTACTTAGTTATACTTGTCTATGATCGAGAAATTGTGCTCCAAGTCATCCATAACCATGGACACATCTTTCGGAAAGATTTACCCTATAGGGGTGCGCAAATAGCAACACACGCACGATCAACCTCGGGAAGAACCAAATAAAAAGCAACGAGGCCTCACGACAATGCATTCACATGATTCATAGATTATTTTAGGGGGCCACCCTAATAAGCTACCCACAATAAAGTTGGCCATCTCCAAAACGGACCCAGGGTTTGTGACGATAATGGTAGACGACTAGGAACCCAAAAGTGTGATTGGGCTTGTCGATATAGCATAGACATGGACCGGGTTCCTAAATAGTACAGACACGCCACGTGCAATAGTAAATAAAGCAGTAAAGCATGGCAGAAGTACATGATAGTAACAAAGCCTTAAACTACTTTGTGGCCCCAAGAAATAAAGTGCGAATCAAGTTCAGGTGAAGGGGGATCTATAGAGTCTCCCACATGTGGATAGTGCGAATAGTCAAGGAACATGAATCAAGTACTCGGGTCCTACGTGACACAAGTGAGCGTGGAAGAACCAAATAAAAACTATTGCCCACCGGCGCCTCTTTCCTTAGTTAACCCATTACTACACAATTTAAGTTGTTTAGGTAGCTCGTTATACAAAGGCTCGCACAAACTGTACACATGCAATTCTACGACTCGCATGGCTCAAACAACTCCTATAGTAATGGCTCGTAGGATTGAGGATACAAGCTTCAGTGGGGTTTAAAAGTAAAGGCTATGCAATACTTGGGATTCAGTTAAATGCAATCGTGACTCCATGATGCAAGAATAATATAGAAGCATAGGTACTATATGTATGCAAGCATGGGGAACTGCTTTCCTGTCGGATCAGCAGTAGGATAACCGAGATCCGAGTAGTACTCTTGGTTCTCCTAATAATTTCCTTGCTTGGCGTCTATCCGGAATAAAAGCCAAACACACAAAAGCCCATAATAAATAAAGTGCGCAATCATATGAAGATATGTAACAAGCAAAGAAGGTATTCCATGATGGAATGATGCGCAATTTTATGGTATATCATAGCATGGCATGGGTGAGGTCTGGGGTACAAGAATAAAGCAATTTATTAATTATTAAGTCATATTTTGCTCCCATAATCCTTGTTGCCTTCTTTATATTTATATGATGCATGCTTAAATTTATATCATGGAATGCATAAATAGAACAGGCTCATTGAGCTGATCGATTTAGACATATTATTTGTCGAATTCGGAATTACGGAATTAAAGTTATAAATTTATTAAGAAAAGGCATTTAAATAATTTCGAAATTTTAAATTGGTCAAAAATTATTTTGGATGGCATATTTGAATTCCTAACATTTTTTTGATTCAAAAACATATATAATTTGTATTATTTGAATTTATGAATATAATCAATACTATATAATTGCAAAACAACTAGAATAGGGCAAAAGTTAGAGGTTTGACTAGTTAGAGTTGACTCTGGTCAAATTTGAAAATATGTTTGAGTTCATATTTGAATTTGAATCATATTTCCTTTTGAAAGTTTTTGCAAATTCAAATTATTTTAAAAGATATGAATTATATTAGACATATCCAATTTCTGGAATTTTTATTTCTTTTGAAAATTCTCTGGAACTTTTTACACCGGCTGGGTTCCACCCACACGAGCTAGATGGTGGGTCCAACTGTTTGGTGGGGCGACACGCGCGCGGGCGAGGGCGGTGATACATGGGCGAAGGCTGGGGCTGTGGTTGAAGATTCGAACAAACCAAGGCCTAAGTGCAAAAGTTCCGCGGCTGGGATTGGCGGAACTGTCGAACAGATTCAGCGAGCCGCAGACCTAGTCGACTTCCAGTGAAGATGGCAATGAAATGGCGGCGAATTTGTGCATGCCACAAAAATGAAACACGGAGAGGGGACGAAGGCCTACAACTTCCATTAAGAAAGTTTCCTCGAAGGTGGTCTGAAGTGGTCGGGATCTGGCGAGGAACCGGTGTGAGAAACGACATGCACGAGCTTCTACTGCTGTTGTCGACGCGCTGTTGCTGCCGCTACAGCGAGTGGGCTGACGAGCCAGATGGCGAGTGGGGCTGCTAAGCAAGCAAGGTGAGCGGCTACCGAACGAGTGCTAGCGAGGCGTGGTGAAGGTGTTGTAGGGTTTGCTCGCCCTGCCCCAGGAGCTCACAGGAGCACGCATGAAGGCCAATGGCAAGGTGTACCGGGTGGCGGTGGCGGACATGGCGCACACACGGCGCTCGACAATCGGAACTCCGGCGGGAGAGATCTATATGATGCATGGCGATATCCAGTAGGTGAAGGGGCTCGCCAGAATTCTTCCAAGCGAGCCGAGCTTGATGGTGAGGAGGAGATCAGCCGCGGGACTCGGGGGCAGGGTTCTTCGGCTCTGACATTCATGGCGGTGGAGGGCTTGCTCCAGGAAGTTCCGGGTGTGTTCTCAGGTACATGGTGATCTAGATGGACCTTTCTCAGCAATCCATGGTCTTGAATTTCCTTAGGAAGCTCCAGGTCGCTAGGGAGGAAAGATGGCCGAGTCTAGGATTTGGGCGCCATGGTCGTGGCTTGGAGTCCTTGGGGAGGAAGAGAGAAGACATGGGCCTTCATCGATGGGATCTGGAGATGGGTTGTTGCTGGGTAATGGTGTCTAGATGAGATAAGGGAGAGAGGGGAGTGCACATGGGGCTTGGTTGCTATCTGCAAAAGATGGCTCAGAGGGTTTTCTTCTCTCTCTCCTTCTTTGATGTTTCCTAAGAGAGGAAAACAAGGGGGTCCAGAGGAGGCATGTTGTGGGGTGTTGGTTTTTGTCATCTTGGTGTCGTGGTGGTGTCACGGCAGATGCCATGGATAGGCTAAAGGTGGGGACTAAATGCACTAGGGGAATCTAGGGAGGGATAGTGCGGTGATTCCACACACAGAAGTTCTATATTTGATTCACCTTCACAAATTACAAGTACTCCTAGAGCTGTATTGGGGAGAGGAGGAAGAAGGAACTCTCTTACTCTCGCCACTAACTAGCCCTCAGAGCTATCTTCTAGAAACCGATCCGTCAAGAATCAACCCTTCAGATCTCAACCCGTTCTACATAGGCCCTAGCCCTCCTTATATAGGGGTGGCTAGGTCTCCAGTTAGGGCATACGTGGAGGCATATTCCAGGGAATATGTGGAATCTGCCTCCTCCCAAATTAGTAAGCAGACCGGGTCACTTTTCCCCCGCGTCACCCATGCATAGGCTACGTGAGCCTCTACGACGCCCGCGTTAGCCGACACTGGCTTCGTCACCTTTGTCGGCCACGCCTCGGTGGTCCGGCCTCTGTCCGCCTCGCTCATGCTCCGCGTACAGCTACCACCTTTTGACCAGCGAGATACCTTCCTTCTCTTACAAGCTTGATATAACCCGAATCCTACATAGTTGATTCGGCCACACCTGTTCCTGCATACAAGTTAGATACATCTCACCGACTTACGGCTTAAGTCGGTTGAGACCAAGTTAGGTGGACGTCCCCCGGTCCAGGTTACCCCGTGATTCGGCCTGCCTTGAGGTGACCCCGCCAGCATCTGCTTTGGCCTTGCCGAACATTAGCTAACTCGGCCTTTATACCCCGGTGCGACCCTACCTGGGGGTATCCCCCCAACAATTGGAAGGCAAGACAAGGGGGAGGGGGTGATGTGGAGGACTAGACACCACAAGTGCCATGGAAGCAAAGGTGGCGTGGTGGTCATGGTTTTCGGAGGGTAGGTTTAGGTGGGGTGATGTTTAGGTTAGGTTTATTCACTTTTAATTTTTTTTAATTTTGTGTGATAAAAAACATTGAAAACCAAGCTAGAATTCAAATGTGCCTATAAATAGACGATAATAATGTGCATAGCTTGCATGGGCCATGCAAGAACATTAAATGCTAGCAAGGATTAGTGTGCCAACAATTTAACACTCAAGGATGCCTCATTTAAATTCAAGCAAGCTCTCAAGGATAAAGAGATACAGAAAACAAGATGGGAAGGTACCCAAGCAAAGGTGGTCATGGATGCTCCTATACCTTATCTTGTGAGAACAAAATAGCCAATTATATGAGAGCATGTGGAAAGGATACAAGCAAGATATGAAGAGAAAAACACATTTAATCCACATGGGCATAACTTGATTAAAAAACATGCCATATTCCACATGAACAAGTATATTTCTATATAGATCCATCCAAATAGCATATGAGTTTGATAAAGTCCCAAATTCAAATAAAAGAGGCTCACATGGTATTTAAATGGGGGATTGCTCATAAGGTTATGTAGACATTGGATATTTAGGTAAAGGTGGCAAGAAATCCACACATGGTATATGGTAAGCAAGAATGCAAGTAAAACAAATGAGAGCCTCATATACATGCATGGTATAATTACTGAGCAAGTTAAGCTCACACGGATCCAAGATGAGATGGTAAGTGGAATGAATGAAAGAGACATGCCCTCAACCCAGCTTGGGCCATTGTGAATACAAGTATCAAGAACAACCTACATGATATCAAGAAACATATGCATTTAATAAGGCAAATGTATATGAAGAAGAACCAAAAGAAAATGGGTTTAATATGATGCTCAAATGAAATGTGGCATGGTGACATGAACATGACATTATGATGATGCAATAATGACAAGTATATAGTAGCAATATATAGACTAGGCAAGTAGCATTACAATTGTTAGACAATTGGGATGCTACAACTCTCCCCATTAAACAAGAATCTCGCCCCGAGATTCCTAGGAAAAGTAAAAGGTACAAGGAGAGGCGGGTGTTTGGAATGAAGGTGATCCTCTCATTCCCAAGTTGATGAAAAATAGAATGGTGCGACCATTACACCTTGCAAAACTTGTTAGACTTGTTGCGAGTCTTGCATTTTGCTTCTTTAGAACATAATATTTTAAGAACTTGGAGGATTGTTGTGAGACGAGAAATATAGGATGGACATAGCTCCGGTGCTGTCGAGAAACACAATAAAAGAATAGAACCACTTCTTGAAAGAATTTGAAAATACCATGTATCATTTAGAAATAAAAAACACATCGTTAAGATTAAAGATCAAAGATGCAAGAGGAGATGATTCCTTGTTTTGTCGGAAGGAAAAGAATGACTTTGGAGAAGTTATCAACCACTATGAAAATAGCATTGTTACTTCCCTTAGACTGAAGAAATGAAGTTGGAGAAACAATATTTTCCTTCAAACAATAAAGTTCCTTGATATCGATGGAAAATATTTGGGTTAGGAGTTCTCGGATTAGATTCTTCTTGCGCTGGTAAGAACCAAAGGATCACGCAGTTGAGGTGCATGGATTTATCTTTAAGAGAAGGATGTGATGCTATTTTATTGTGGAATCCTAAAGAAGGAGTTGAATATTGAATATCTGGAGTTGTTTTAGGGATTCCCTTTGCTTTCCTTAACCAAGAGGTTATTGCAATAGATTTGTGATAGATGGCATCGACCATAATTGGATTTACCAAAAGAAAAGAATTACCAAAAGAAGTTAGATATACCTTCCATCCATCTTGTTTGACGATGTTGGGCACCGGCAGAATTAATAGGAGAGAGAAGATTTTGCATTTGTTTTCACCGGATTGTTGAAGATTTTGATCCATCTTAAAATAGACGAGGCCACCAACAAAAGGTTGATGATTACACTCTTTGAGAGAACCCTCTGGAAAGCAAGGACGAAAGTAAAAGTCTCGAGGGACAAAGCAAATGCTAATAGTAGTGGTATGGTCATGACTCCATACCGCAATCAAAGCATTACTCTGTACATGAATAGGAAAATCGTGCAACCCAACTCTCAGAAATTTATAATGAATATCTTTGACAAGAAGAATTCCTAAAGCTTCATAAGAAAACAAGGAAGTGGTGCAAACACTTCGTTGAATCCAAAGTAGATAAAGAAGATGAGGTTGTCGTCATGTTGGAAGTCAGAAGCCATTGGAAAGATATGCATGAAGATCACGGAGATAGATAAAAGGTTCAAGAAATAGATTAATGATAGCAACCACAGCTTGGATCGAGAATTACAAAAGATCTAGAAAATCCTCGCGGCCTCTGGTTGATTGAGGACAGAAGATAAAGCAAGAGGGTTTCCAAAGTTTTCTTGATGTGTGGAAGATTAAGGACAGAATTTGTTGTCCTTCTTAAGTAGATCCGAGAGAGATATAGCAGTCTTGAGGAAAACTTTAGTGGAACGACGAAGATAATTTGCCAAACAAGGAAAAGCTCCAGATTTGGTTGGAGGTGGAGGATGGAATTAAAAATTGACTTGATGATTCCAGAACTGTAACAATTTCTTTAGCGGAAGGACGTGGCCAACATAGGTGACTTTAAAAAGTAGAATTCACACTTTGAGGACTTTGCACATAGGCGATGTTCCCAAAGCTTGAGAGAAAAGAGAAGATGTTCTTCCATGTTCTTCCATTGATATGGAATAGGCAAGCATATCATCAAGATATACCACCATGATCTTATTGAGATATTCCTAGAATACCAAGTTCATGAGGCGGAAGAAACGAACAAATGCTAGAAACACTTTCTGAGATCAACACTTCTCGAAAGATCAAAATTAAGAGCAAGTGTTCGTGTTGAAAGAGATGCCCTAGCAGAATAGATTATCTAGTTCTTCGGAAGAGAAAAAGAGATGCTGAGTTGTTCACATAGTCGATCGGATCACCAGTTGAAAAGATAAAGATATTTTGGATAAAGAAGCGATGATAAATCATACATTTAAGCAAAGCTATCATAGATGAAAGGATGCGATTCTCATCTATGAAAGAGAACCTTGCAGATATGGAGTTCAAGAATGATATGAAGCACAACAATCGGATGATAATCCACCATAGTGCCTTCAGAAACTTCGAATATGCCAAAGATACTTGAATATGATATAGATATGATCACGGTATAACTCCAAATCACAAGAGATAACCACAATCATTTGGAGAATTAGATTGATAGCATTGCCATATTCCACTCATGATAAGTGTCATATAGCTATACCGAGAACGAAATTACAATCCCAAGCATCGGATCGACACACATTATGTATTTAGCCCCAATAGAATTTGAAGACGAAGTAAACTCCAGATTGAAGCGCCGAAAGCAAAAGATCGAGTTAACATGGACATGCCGATAAAAGAAGGTAGATAGCGTAACCCACACGACTGAAATGGAGTGTGAAAACACAGATGTATCAAAGAAAAAAATTCCGCATTTGCCGGCATTAATATACCAACTAGATGTGAAAAAAAATTAACGGATAGATATTAGCAACTCCACATTCTGTGAAAGCATGCAGGATGGAAGAACACCCTTAACAAGATTGCGCCGGTTAACAAAGAGTCAGATAGATCGTGTCGGTGTACAAATAAGCCTATCAGTATCGAATGTACCAACAGTTGATAACCAAAGGAAGATTGCGAAGCAAGGTTGGATGAAATAGATCAACAAAGGATTAGCACATCCTATGGTACTATATATACCCCGAACATGTGAATCCTAGTTTGAATTTTTAGAGAGGATTGATAAACGTTACACTTCCTTACTAGAAAAAGGGTGGGTGGTGGGTAAGAAGAAAAATGGAAGCAGTCCTACTCTCACGTTTAGTTTTTCCCTAGTATTCATAACTACTAAAATATTTTCTAGACTGACAACAACCATCTTGGCTGAGACCCTGAAGGGCGGAATGCCTCTGATACCAATTGTAATTCCTCGGAACCTACGCTCTAAGCACAAGTTTGGATGAATCCAAAAGTAGATAAGGGATTCTACCGCGGAGGCCCAAGGCCACGCACATGTAGCCCCGTAGAAGCGGAGCAGGGCAAGGTACCGGCCAACCACCCTACCCACTTTCAGGAACATCGAGACAAGAGCGAGCAGCATAGTTGACATGTAAAGCGATCAAAAAACATACACACATGAGTATGTACGTCAGTGACATACAATAGTTCATCAGATCCACACCATCTAAAAACAATAGAAACAGAAATATTCAATGCCATACGACATGATCCAAATATCCTAGATAGAGATAATAGTTTAGGATAAATCCTCATACATCACACATTAGAGTATCAAGTGGAGGCGAAAAATAAGATTCGAGTACAGACAAGAAACAAATTGGCATAAGATGCCCTGAAAATAAGAACATCCCGCCAACAGATCTCATGGGTCTCCATCCCCGGAATCTCTACACCTGATGGTCATCACCACCATCATCGATCTCTTTGACCTAGTAACATTCTTGTGGGTAAACCTGTCCATCTGAACAAAATATTTATCGTTTGAGACCCTAGAGTACTCAGCAAGTATTAATGCATCTAAAGGGAACAACCTGGGGTGACGCAACTGCAGCGAAAGATAATATCTAAACAGTAATATAGAGACACGCTACAACATCCTCCCAACAAGGGATGGATGGACGCTTGTTAATTAGAAACACCAGTTATGTAAGTATCATAAATAAACATCACTCGCCCTCCTTCTTGCTTATCGACGAGAAGGCGGAAGAACATCCCATCCGTTGGCAATTTTATTAACCATTCCATGAGTGTTGCACTATTTACTAGTCATGTCTTAGTCAAATTAAAGGCACTACTTTAGTTATACTTGTCTATGATCGAGAAACTGTGCTTCAAGTCATCCATAACCATGGACACGGCTTTCAGAAAGATTTACCCTGCAGGGGTGCACAAATAGCAACACACGCATGGTCAACCTCAGGAAGAACCAAATAAGAAGCAATGAGGCCTCACGATAATGCATTCACATGATTCATATATTATTTCAGGGGGCCACCCCAATAAGCTACCCACAATGAAGTTGGACGGCTCCGAGACAGACCCAGAGTTTGTGACGACGACGGTCCGAAAGTGTGACTAGGCTTGTCGATACAACATAAACATGGCACGGGGTTCCTAAACAGTATAGGTGCTCCACGCGCAATATTAAATAAAGCAGTAAAGCATGGCATAAGTACATGATAGTAATAATGCCCCAAACTAATTTATGGCCCCAATAAATAAAGTGTGAATCAAGCTCAGGCGAAGGGGGATCCATAGAGTCTCCCACATGTGGATAGTGCGAATAGTCAAGGAACATGAATCAAGTACTCGGGTCCTACGGGAGACAAGTGGGCATGGAAGAACCAAATAACAGCTATTGCCCACCGGTTCCTCTTTCTTTAGTTATCCCATTACTACACAGTTTAAGTTGTTTAGGTACCTCGTTATACAAAGACTCGCACAAACCCTACACATGCAATTCTACGACTCGCATGGCTCAAACAACTCCTGTAGTAATGGCGCATAGGATTGAGGACACAAGCTTTGGCGGGGTTTAAAAGTAAAGGCTATGCAGTACTTGGGATTCAATTAATGCAATCGTGACTCCATGATGCAATAATAAGATAGAAGCATAGGTACTATATGTATGCAAGCATGGGGATTGCTTTCCTATCAGATCAGTAGTAGGATAACCGGGATCCGGGTAGTACTCTTGGTTCTCGTGATAATTCCCATGCTCGACGTATGTCCGGAATAAAAGCCAAACACACAAAGGGCCATAATAAATAAAGTGTGCAATCGTATGAAGATATGTAACAATCAAACAAGGTATGCCATGATGGAATGATGCGCAATTGCATGGTATATCATAGCATGGCATGGGTGAGGTGTGGGGTACAAGAACAAAGAAATTTATTAATAGGATTTTTATTTTCATGCCCCTAGTTTGTTAGTTGTACTCGGTTTTCCCCAGCCGCTTAACTTTTCCTTACTTTTGCCCATCTCCTTCTCGGAAACTCATCAAAGAGCTCGAACGGCAGCTACCACCAGGTTGACCGTTGGCAGATATGTGGGGCCGCACGGTGTGGGACCACGTGGGGCCATTTGGTCAGGAACGCATTATGCTGACATGTGAGCCCGTGCCATGTGGGATTACGTGGGGCCAGTTTGTTGGGAACACGTTATGGGGGACGTGGTGTGGGACCATGTGAGGCGTGTTTGGTGGTTACATGCACCCTGTCCCCTAATTTGGAAGTTTTATTTTTTGTTATTTTTATGATTGGCCTTTTTAAGAGCAATTTTTACCCCTCTCTCTCGCTAACAATTGTGTTTTTTTCCAAAAGGTAGCAAATCTAGAGCAGCTTATCTCTTCATTCATTGTTCCTTTTGGCCCTCATTTTTTCCCAATCTAGTAGCAAATCTAGAGCAGCAACTAACTAGCACCATAAATACATTCAGTAAACAGAAAAGATGTAGATAAAGCATCTAATATAGGATATATGGTACAAACTTAACGAGGTTCGACAGTTAGACTGCTCAGCAGTAGCAGCAGATAAGTTTAACACAAAAATACAAAAGAAGCTGCTTTATAGCAGCAGCAACACAAGATTAGTGGCCCCTCATGGCCTCCGCCAGGAGGGCCTCTGCCTCCTCCCTTTGACGCCTCCTCTACTTATTGCTGCCGAGTCCCTTGACCTTGGGCGCATTGGGCTTGATCGGGGGCATGCGACCCTCCTTGATGGACACCTTCTAGATGTTGCGGAGGTGAAAACCGAGCGCCTGGTGCTTGGCTCTGAACCGTGGGCATTCATGGATAGGCCGCAGGTCCTCACGTCCTCGGCATGCTTCACGAGGGAGTTGAAGTCGGTGGCGTGGAGCCTCCTGGTGCAGAAGGGGCACCTGTAGACGTCGTCAGCGAATAAGTTGTCGTACTGGCTGAACTTCAGCCTCCTCAGCACCTGACGAGTCTTGGTGTCCTTGGACTCGTTGTTGCTATAGACGTCACTGCTATCTTCCTATTGGAAAAACAGTAGAGTGCAATAAGAATATGATTGAGATACCCTCATTATCGGGATTGATTATTTACATAAATTAACCGATTGAGATCCTCTGATTATTCCCCAATCCCCATATCTCAAACCAAATAGAATATTGATCCCAAAGACAGATCGGTGCTAGTACTAACTAGGGAATCCCTTAACTGCAACTCAGAGGAGAAATGAAATAGGATTGGAATACGAATAGGGGGATTCATCGAAATACAAGATATAACACAAGAGGATTAGCTACTGTAAAAATACCTAGCATCCAACGATGGAAAATATGAATAACTAAACCCTAATAACATACGATCTAGCATCCAACGATGGGAATGGGGAGAGAACAAGGGAAGGGGAGAAAACCCTAGTTACCTCCGACCATGGGTCGGTGATGCTGGTGTCGTAGGTGTTCTCCAGCCTGATGTAATCCTCCTCCTCATAGGGGTCCCAGCCGAGCAGGATCTGCCCGAGACTAGCGAGGGCCTCCTCGCCGGCGGCTACGGCAAAAGTAGGGAAGAGGGGCTGGACGGGGATGGCGACTTCCTATACAGGGATGGGGGCCTCCTCTCCGACGACCTTGGAGGCGACGATGGCCACCGCACCGTTCTTCTCCATCGCTAGCGTGGTTGGGGTTTTCTTGGGGGTTTGTAGAAGGTGATGGGATTGTGGAGACGGTTGCGTGATTGAGCGAGTGAGTGATGAGTGAGGAGGCCTCTATAAATGTGAAGGGAAGGGACTTTTCATTGCAACACCGTGCACCACGTAACTGCGTACACTACTGCACCATGCTCAACCATGCATCTGCTACCACCCCGTGCACTGCGACATGTGTACCATGCGTCATGTTTTCTCTCTCGTGTCTAACCCTGGCGACTAAGTTGTGCTCAGTTATACCCTTGAGTGTAACACTTGCAGTTTGGTTGTACTCAGTTTTGCCATCTAGTACTAACACGGTTGTGTGCAATATACTCAGTTTTACCTTCTGGTGGTTGGTCAACAAAGAGTCAACGAATGGATTTTAGCTAGCTAATTGAGTCATTTTATGCACAACAAATTCAAAAATATCAAAACATAGTGGCATCTACCCAGGGAGTCTTCTTATGTGACCTGTCATCATAAGAAATGTATAGAAATCAAGTTTTAACATAAATCACCACTTCTCAAATCACCTACTATCTATAAGGTTCATGGATTTCTACTCAAGCCTCTTACCAAAACATCCCTCCCCAAAACATAGCTTGTCTAAATCAGGCAATAATTGTCAAACTGATGTATATTTAAATTGCAAATAGTTTGATGTATGCCAAGATGTATTTTATTGTATAAAATACGCATTTTCCATTTTTAAATATCTTTCTATTTTCTATTTGAATCCCTTTATCAGTTTTCCCCTGCTTTTTAAGTTCTACTCAGTTTTGCCCTTGGTTTTTAAATACTACTCAGTTTTCCTCTCTCTCTTATTCACAAACTCTCACACATGTGCTCATCTTGGCTGCTACGCTCTGATTGGTTGAGATAGTTGTCACATGGATCGAATCCACCAACCATTGATCCGCTGTGATCGAGCAGACATGAAGGGAAAGTTTTCAAAGGTATATAATTTTCGTATATGCAAGTTTATGCATTACATTACACTCTATGAAAATGATAATCTCTCAAGATTTTCTTAGCACAACCTTATCACGTATTGAGTGCGATTTTAAAGAGTTCAAAGGTGTATAATTTTCGTATATACAAAGTTTATACATTACATTCCACTCTATGAAAATGGGGAGAAAATTATAATCTCTCAAAAAAAATTAGCACATTATTATCACGTATTAAGTGTGATTTCATAGTGTTCAAAGGTTTATAATTTTCGTATATGCAAGTCTATGCATTATATTTCACTCCATGAAAATGATAAATGATTAGCGTTTTATTAGCACAACATTATCATGTTCTAAGTGTGATTTCAAAGAGTTCAAATGCGTATAATTTTCGTATATGAAAGTTTATGCATTACATTTCACTATATGAAAATGATAATCTCTCAAGATGTTCTTAGCACATCATTATCACGTATTAAGTGTGATTTCACAGTGTTCAAAGGTGTATAATTTTCGTATATCCAAGTTTATACATAATATTTCACTCTATGGAAATGATAAACTCTCAAGATTTTCTAAGCACAATATTATCATGTCCTAAGTATGATTTCACAATGTTCGAAGGTGTATAGTTTTCGTATATGCACGAGGCATAAATATTTTAGTTTATGGATTACTTTTTACCTTCTAAAAATGGTAAACTCTCAAGATTTTTATAGGACAACATTATCATGTCCAAATTGTAATTTGAAAGTGTTTAAGAGCTGTGTCAATTATAAACACTCTTTTACACTAAGAGTTGTATAATTTTTTTAATTTGAAAATGTTCAAGAGTTGTGCTATTTTCTTATTTCTTATACATCCATCTCCCTAGATCTAAAAGTTTTACTTTCACCTCATAGATTCACTTGATTGCAGCCGAGACATTAACTTAATATACCCATTAAATCATCGAAACAGCTCGCCGACCGCATTCTCCACAGCAAGTGCGTGCCCAATTAAGCTCCCAAGTTGTGCCAATTGATTATCCACAACAAGTCCCCAATCTAATCAGAATATTTTGGTGCGAGATCTAAGCTTCCCTGCGCATGGTTGTCATTGTCATCCTTCATACACGTCAACAAGACGTCAGCATACTGCGGCCAGGACGAACGGGAGGCCGAAGTGAAGTTAGACAAAGGGCCACCGTCGCTAGGGAAGAAGAAAGGAGAGGCAACAACACGGGAGCGGGCGAGGGCACAGGGTTGGCTCGGGTCCCATCTTGCAACACAAACCTGGGTAAGTTGTGGGTTTGGCGCTCACGTGGATAAGATGTGGGTCCCATGTTGATCTGGATAAGTGGAGATTGGTGTCCCCTACAGGAACCGACTGAACACGACCCCACTTGTTAGTATTTAATGTCAAGGGTCTACTATGGGACCCGACAGAACACGGCTCCACTTGTCAGCACGTAACGGCGAGGGTCCACTACGGGACCCGACTGAATGCGACTCCACTTGTCAGCACCTAACGGCAAAGCTGACGGACAACAAGTTTCAGATCGTGTGAGAGTTCCGTAGAAGGAGATGGTCCAAAGTGAGGAAAAGTTGAGTGGCTAGGGAAAGTGAGTACAAGTAAGGAACCAAGGGCATGAAAATAGAAATATCTTTATTAGTTATTAAGTCATATTTTGCTCCCATAATCCTTGATGCCTTATTTATATTTATATGATGCATGCTTCAATTTATATCATGGAATGCATAAATAGAACAGGATCGTTGCGCTGATCGATTTAGACATATTATTTGTTGAATTTGGAATTACGAAATTAAATTCATAAATTTATTAAGAAAAGGCATTTATTGGCATTTAAATAATTTTGAAATTTTAAATTGCTGAAAAATTATTTTGGATGGCATATTTGAATCCTCGACATTTTTCTGATTAAAAAACATGTATCATTTGTATTATTTAAATTTATGAATTTTAAACAATATTTAATTGCAAAACAATTAGAATATGGTCAAAAGTGAGAGGTTTGACTAGTTAGAGTTGACTCTGGTCAAATTTTAAAATATGTTTAAATTTGTATTTGAATTTGAATCATATTTCATTTTGAAAGTTTTTGGAAATTAAAATTATTTTAAAAAATATGAATTATATTAGATATATCCAATTTCTAGGATTTTAGTTTTGGAAATTCTTTCGAACTTTTTACACCGGCTGGGTTCCACCTACAGTCGCTGACGGGTGGGTCCAACTGTTCGGCGGGACCACACGCGCGCGGGCGAGCCGGGCAGTGACACCTGGGTGGAGGCAGGGGTTGTGGTTGAAGATTCGAACAAACCATGGCCTAAGTGCAAAAGTTCTGCGGCTTGGACTGACGAAACTGTCGAACAGATTCAGCAAATGACGAACCTGGTCGACATCCAGCGGCGATGGCGATGAAACGGCGGTGAATTTTCGCATGCCACAAAAACAAAACACGGAGAGGGGACGAAGGCCTACAACTTCCATTAAGAAAGTTTCCTCGAAGGTGGTCTACAGCGGCCGGGATCTGGCGAGGAACCGGGGTGAGAAACGGCATGCGTGAGCTGCTACTGCTGTCGTCTGCGCGCTGTTGCTGCTGCTGCGGCGAGCAGGGTCACAAGCGGCACAATGAGTGGGGATGCTAAGCAAGTGCGGCGAGGGACTAGCAAGCGAGTGCCGGCGTGGCTTGGTCTAGGTGGTGCAGGGTTTCCCCGCCCTGCCCCATGAGCTCACAGGAGCACGCAGGGAGGCCGGTGGCGAGGTATAGCGGGTGGCGGTGGCGGACATGGCGCACGCACGGTGCTCGATGATCGGAACTCTGGCGGGAGAGATCTAGATGATGCGTGGGGATATCTAGTAGGTGAAGGGGCTCACCAGAATTCATCCAAGCGAGTTGAGCTTGATGGTAAGGAGGAGATCAGCAGCGGGACTCAGGGGTGGGGTTCTTCAGCTCTGGGGTTCATGGCGGCGGAGGGCTTGCTCAGGGAAGCTCTAGGTGCTTTCTCAGGTACACCGTAATGTAGATGGACCTTGCTTAGTAGTCCATGGTCTTGGCTTTTATTATGAAGCTCTAGCTCACTAGGAGGAAAGATGGCCGAGTCTAGGGTTTGGGCGCCATGGTCATGGCTTGGAGTCCTTGGGAAGGAAGAGAGAAGACCTGGGCCTTCACCGATGGGATCTGGAGATGGGTTGTTGCTGGGTGGTGGTGTCCAAAAGAGATAAGGGAGAGAGGGGAGTGCACATGGGGCTTGGTTTGTATCTGCAAAACAAGGCTAGGTGGGTTTTCTTCTCTCTCCTTTGATTCTTGCTAATATAGGAAAAGAAGGGGGACCAGAGGAGGCATGTCGTGGGGTGCTGGTTTTGGTCATCTTGGAAGGCAAGACAAGGGGGAGGGGGTGATGGGGAGGACTAGACAACACAAGTGCCATGGAAGGAAAGGTGGGGTGGTGGTCACGTTTTTGTAGGGTAGGTTTAGGTGGGGTGATGTTTAGGTTAGGTTTATTCACTTTTTATTTTGTTCAATTTTGTGTGATCTAAAACCATTCGAAACCAAGCTAGAATTCAAATGGGCACATAAATAGAGGAGAAGAATGAGCATAGCTTTCATGGGCCATGCAAGAACATTAAATGCTAGCAAGTAATATTGTGCCAACAATTTAACACTCAAGGATGCCTCATTTAAATTCAAGCAAGCTCTCAAGAATAAAGAGATACAAAAAACAAGATGGGAAGGTACCCAAGCAAAGGTGGTCATGGATGCTCCCATACCTTATCTTGTGAGAACAAAATAGCCAATTGTATCAGAGCATGTGGAATGGATACAAGCAAGATATGAAAATAAAAACACATTTAATCCATATGGGCATAACTTGTATTAAAAAAATGCCATATTCCACCTGAACAAGTATATTTGTATATAGATCCATCCAAATAGCATATTAGCTTGATAAAGTCCCAAATTCAAATATAATAGGATCACATGGTATTTAAATGGGGTATTGCTAATAAGGTTATGTAGACATGGGATATTTAGGTAAAGGTGGCAAGAAATCCACACATGCTATATGGGCAAGCAAGAATGCAAGTAAAACAAATGAGAGCCTCATATACATGCGTGGTAGAATTACTAAGCAAGTTAAGCTCACATGGATCCAAGATGATATGGTAACTAGAATGAATGAAAGAGACATGCCCTCAAACCAACTTGGGCATTGTGAATACAAGTACCAAGAACCAACTACATGATATCAAGAAGCAAATGCATTTAATATGGCAAATACATATGAAGAAGAACCAAAAGAAAAGGGGCTTAATATGATGCTCAAATGCAATGTGACATGGTGACATGAGCATGATATTATGACGATGAAATAATGACAAGTATATAGTAGAATATATAGACTAAGGAAGTAGCAATATAATTGTTAGACAATTGCGATGCTACAACTCTGCCCCACTAAACAAGAATCTCTCCCCGAGATTCCTAGGAAGAGAAAAAGGCACAAGGAGAGGTGGGTGTTTGGAATGAAGGTGATCCTCGCATTCCCAAGTTGATGAACAACAAAATGGTGCGAACATTACACCTTGCAAAACTTGTTAGACTTGTTGCGAGTCTTGCGTTTTGCTTCTTTAAAACAAAAGATTTGAAGAACCTGCAGGGTTTTTGTGAGACGAGAAAGATAGGATGGACATAGCTCCGGTGCTGTCGAGAAACACAATAAAAGAATAGAACCACTTCTTGAAAGAATTTGAAAATACCATGGATCATTTAGAAAGAAAAAACACACTGTTAAGATTAAAGATCAAAGATGCAAGTGGAGATGATTCCTTGTTTCCCAGAAGGAAAAGAATGACTTTGGAGAAGCTATCAACCACTAAGAAAATAGCATTATTTCTTCCCTTATACTTAAGAAATGAAGTTGGAGAAACAATATTTGCCTTCAAACAATAAAGTTCCTTGATATCGATGGAAAAGATTTGGGTTAGGAGTTCTTAGATTAGATTCTTCTTGTGCCGGTAAGAACCAAAGGATCATGCAATTGAGGTGCATGGATTTATCTTTAAGAGAAGGAGGTGATGCTATTTTATTGTGGATTCCCGAGGAAGGAGGTGGATATTGTATATCTGGAGTTGTTGCAGGGATGCCCATTGCTTTACTTAACCAAGAGGTTATTGCGATAGATTTGCGATTGATGGCATCGACCATAATTGGCTTTACCAAAATAAAAGAATTGCCAAAAGAAGTTAGATATATATTCCATCCATCTTGTTTGACGATGTCGGGCACCAGTAGAATGAAGAGGACAGAGAAGATTTTGCATTCATTTTCACCAAATCATTAAAGATTTTTATCCATCTTGAAATAGATAAGGCCACCAACAAAAGGTTGTTGATTATGCTCTTTGAGAGAACCCTCTGGAAAACAAGGACGGAAGTGAAAGTCTTGAGGGATAAAGGGAACTTCTAACTTCCGTGGAATGAGTTAATTCGCATTAATCCACCAATTTATCATACAAACCGAATGATAAGAGTAGTGGTATGGTCATGACTTCATCGTCCACACGCCGGCCACCCGCCCGGCTTTCGAATCCGTAGGTGATGGAATTATCCTGGCGATCGGAACCTTTCGCTTCAAGTTGGGCAGATGGGCACGCTTCGCATGCCTGATCAGCCGACAATACCATCGATTGCTCCAGCATCGTGATTCCCTCCGCCGATCGGCACCCTCAGTGAGCTCAATGCCTCGACAACAGTAGAGAATACAGACAGTGACAGCAGTCGTGAATCCGATATAGGCGATCTAGCAACTGAAGATGGAGCCTACGGCTCCGGATCTGAAAGTTGCGGGAGCAGCAGCTTCCCCAACCACTTCATGTGCGCCATCATCAACGCGGGCGATTCTTCCGCCAATCGCGACAACACAGGCAACGGTGGCAATGGAACTGAACCGCCAAATGGAGGCATACCCAATGGCGGACCACCAAACGGCAGCCCCACCAACGGCGCCCCCGTCAACAACGGAGGGGCAGTCGAACCTCCAACTATAATAAACGAGCAGACTGGCGAACGCGTCGTGATCAGGCTCAATGACCTCGAGTGGGCTCGCTGCTGTGAGGCCCTACGGGGCAACCCTCTACGCTTTGGCTCCCCGCAAGAACTGCTGATGGGCTACCATTGGCTCCTGAAGGAGGAATACAAGCGCGAACTACAAAAAATCGTGCAACTCGCGCAAAAAGGCGGCAGACGAGTTGAGCCTCCGACGAGCTGGGCTCTCCTCCCACGGAGGATCCTCCTCCAAGTGCAATGAGTACATCGCTAACAAGAGGCAATCTTGACTGGCCCACCTCACTGAGCAAGAGCATATAGAAGCCGCAAATGTCCTCAACTTCGGCTCCATGATGGTGGATATGCGTGGAAACATGCTACCAAAAACGCCGCAAGCTGCGGTAACGGCGGCCACCATGTACCTCCTCAACAACCAACCGCCGGCTAGAGATCCTCGGGCCGCCATGCACCGATCTACAATCGCAGGCTTGGGGTTAATCGAGGCTGCCCTCGACAAGGAGCCAACACTGGAGCCGAAGAAAGGCAAGGCTCTGGCAAAACGCTATTCCTTGCCCTCCTCCAGTGATGATAGTCACGATCTGTCTCGACGCCGCCGCTCACGGCGACACGACCACGACTATGACGCGCATGACAACATCACACAGCGCAAGATCAACAAGTCAAGGGCGCGACGTGCCCGATCGACTGACTCAGAAGACGAAGATGTTGAGCTCTGTGGCGCTAGATGCTTCAGCAGGGCCATCAGGCAAAAGCGAATGCCCAAGGGGTTTAATCTCCCATCAGAGAACCCAAAGTTTGACGGTCTGCAATACCTGAAAATCTGGTTGGAGGACCACATCTCCTCTGTCAGGCTCCACAGCGGGAGTCGAAGCACGGCTATGCAATGCCTGCAGCTATAGCTATAGGGCACCACCCGGGCATGGCTCAACAACCTCCCATGAGGATCCATTCGGAGTTGGGAAGAGCTGGTCTATAGCTTCATGCGCAACTTCAAGGGCACCTACAAAAGGCCCGCATCAATCGAAGAGCTGAGGTGCTGCCAACAAAGGTCGGGCGAATCGCTACGCTCGTACATCTAGAGGTGGTCCATCATCAAGAACTCCGCAGAAAATATCTCGGAGGATCGTGCAATCGACGCATTCAACGGTGGTGTTCTCCACATAGAGCTCAGGGAGGAGCTAGGCCGCTCAAAGCCCAAAACCATTGACCACCTGATGGAAATTGCGAATCGGTGGGAAGATGGAGAAGATTCGGTGAAAAATCGTGTTCACTCAGACGAGGAGGCAGATCTCGAACGCATACGCCATCGCCGAAGAAAACGTCGAATGCGCATCTACGACGACCGCGACAACGTCAACATGGTCGCAGCCGGCTACGCTGACAGACACGACGACAATCGCAACAACGGCTACCGTAGCGGTGGACACCGTGACTCCGGGAAAACCACGCAAGTATGGCAGTGCCGCACTCGCGACGAGGCACCCGCAGCATCCATTGAAGACAAGCTGTCCGGACCATGCACCATGCACTTCTACATCGACAAGCACGACGGCAAAAAGAAATCCAGCCACCTCCTCAAAGACTATCGCGAGTTCCTCAAACTCCATGAGGGCCTAGCTCGGATGAATCGTGACGCGGTCAACAGGGGATACGGAGCCGCCCCAGGTGTTGTGGCACATGCGGCTCCCCCGCCACCACCAGGACCACCGCCAAACGCAGCTGCGCCGGACCATCGAGCCGTACCCACGGGCCATGGGCACCATGATGATCCAAAAGGGACGCCCTCTAATCGGGTGCAAAAGGCCATCACTCGCCAAGTGAATCTGGCGACAAACTCACCACCTTCCACCACTGAGTACCTCAGTGGCAGCGACTCCTGCATCACCTTCGACAAGCGCGACCATCCGCGCCAAGTACCTCGTCCAGGCCACTATCCCCTCGTACTCGAGGCACAAATTGGAGGTTTCAACATGAGCCGCGTCTTCATGGACGGCGGAAGCGGCATCAACCTTATGTTCGCAAGTACCTTGCGAGCAATGAGGATCCCTCTGACCTGCCTAGAGGCCTCGAATACGACATTCAACGGCATCGTCCTAGGCAAGGGTGTATACCCCCTTGGTAAAATCAACCTCGACGTCATCTTTGGCACGCCAAAAAACTTTCAGCGTGAATACATCGACTTTGAAATCGTCGACTGGCCCTCACAGTACCACTGTATCCTCGGACGTGTCGCATTTGCTAGGTTCATGGCAATGCCGCACTACGCCTACCTGCAAATGAAAATGCTAGGTCCTAATGGCGTCATCAAAATCAACGGGAGCTTCGAGAGGTCCGATAGTTGCGACAGGGAGTTCAACAGAATTCCCCAGTCCTTCGACATGCAGGAGGAGCTCGCGAGACTAAAGGAGTTGACAGACAATAGTCTGCCTCCCCTGAGCTGGCCAAGTTCACCCGTTCTATCCTTCAACTCATCGGCGCACACGAAGAAAGTCCAGGTCCACCCATCGGATCCTGCCAAGATGGCCCTCATCACCAACAACTTGAGTCCTACATTGGAACTCGTGCTCTTCTAATTCCTCCGTGAGCACTGGGAAATCTTTGCCTGGTGTCCAGCGGACATGCCAAAAGTTCCCAGGGAATTCGCCGAGCACGCACTCAACGTCAACCTAGATGCAAGGCCAGTCAAACAAACAATTAGGCGATTGTCTGAGCCAAGAGCAAAAGTAGTCGGAATGGAGATCAACAGACTCCTCGACGCCAAATTCATATGCGAGATCAAAGAAAGCACTTGGCTCGCCAACACGGTGCTAGTACCAAAAAAGGACACGGATATCCTACGGATGTGCGTGGACTTCACCTCTCTGAATAAGCACTGCCTGAAGGATCAATTCCAGCTGCCACGAATCGACCAGATCATCGACTCCACCGCGGGATGTGAGCGCCTCTGCTTCCTCGACGCCTACTCAGGCTACAATCAGATCCAAATGAAGGAGGAGGATTGATACATTGCAAATGTATCTATAATTTTTGATGTTCCATGCTTGGTTTTATCTACTTTCTTATGTTTTGTCCACACTTTGGAGTACTATTCATATGATTTCTTGGACTAACCTATTAACGAGAGCCACAGTGCCAGTTGCCTGTTTTCTGCTGTTTTTGGTTCCAGGAAAGTCAGAAAATCAATATTCTCGGAATTGGACAGGACAAAAGCCAAAGTTCCTATTTTACCGGAAGACTCACGGAGCCCGAAGCAGAGACGGAGGAGGGCCAGGGCCTGGCCACACCATATGGTGGCGCGGGCTAGCCCTGGCCGCGCCACCAGGTGGTGTGGGCCCCATGGCACTCCACCAACTTTGCCTCTTCGCCTATAAGAAGCCTCCCGATGCATAAACCCTAAAGAAGCAAGCCTCTAGCCACGAAAAGTTCTGCAGCGCCGCCGCCACCGAAGGGGAGATTCGGCGGACAGAAAATCTCTGATCCGGCACCCTGCCGGGACGGGGAAGTGCCCTCGGAGCCATCTCCATCGATCTCCACCACCATCTCCATCACCATTGCTGATTCCCATGATGAGGAGGGAGTAGTTCTCTCTCGAGGCTAAGGATTCTACCGGTAGCTATGTGTTCATCTCTCTCTATGCGTGATCATATTGTGATCATGAGCTTTGTAATCAAGTAGATCTACCTTGCTACTCAAGTGCTTTAATGAATCTCTGCTCTACCCATGTGTGTGAAAGTGACAGCGTGCTCACCATGGTGGCACTTAGGCTAGAGATTACAAATACTTGTTATGAGTTATATTTGGAGTTGGATGTCTTTATGAAATTGTGGTGTTTGTTGGACTCATCTAGTCCTCAAGGTGACAGTGTGGCGTTTTCTACAATGGGAAAGGCTTACTTTGAGGAGTGTTGTTATAGCCCTACCATCGATTAGAGGAAAGGGGAGCTTGTATGTCCATGGAGTTATGTATATGTGTTAGAGAAACGCCTGGGCCGCTGGTCTAATCCATGCTGACATGGTGGAAACCTGCAGCGTAACCATAATGAGCTGTCTAAGAAGCATTCTTCTTATAAAAAAAGAGTCCTATATTGAGAAAAAAAAGAGAAAAGAAAAAATAGATACTATGAAAAGAGGAAAGAGAGAAAAAAGCACCATATTCCCATGGTAAATAAGAAGAATGCTAAGATGCTCGTTGTCTGCTTGCCTTGTCATTTTGATATGGGGATTCTTCCGTATCATCGGGCAAGGGGTACCCCGTTGGCGGTTCTCTATGATACACATGTACTTACGATGACAAGAACTTAGCAGTGACTAAACTTGAGTAGCATGAGGAGCGGCCCTCATATCCAAGGGACATGAGATTTCTGACTTATACTTCGTCAAGCATGTACACCATAGTTTGTTCACTTTAACCTTAATCACTTCAGGATGCTTATGATAGGGGCAATGAGAGCTGAAAGCTATAAGTACCATAATTTTTGGAAGCTCTTTATGAGACTTGAATCTCTACTTCCTTTTATAAAGGCCTTTCTTCCACCATTATATTGAGTCTCCACCTTCTATCTTTATGCACCTACTTTGAGAGCATAGTGGCCATTCTTAGTTCTATG
Source organism: Avena eriantha (assembly GCA_910589775.1). Taxonomy (NCBI): domain Eukaryota; kingdom Viridiplantae; phylum Streptophyta; class Magnoliopsida; order Poales; family Poaceae; genus Avena; species Avena eriantha. The sequence goes on from OU342746.1 coordinate 14,429,931, forward strand.
TTCATTGTCCCAAGACTAGTTGGTTGATGCATAACTTGATATTGCTTGTTTTAAACTATTGTATCTAGTCACTCTTATGAACTTTGAAGGTGTCATATGCATTTGTATTTGCTACTCTATGAGGGACAAGCTGAATGCTACTATGGTATGTTTTCTTTATGTGAAACAAACAAACGTCTTGCAAAGCATTTTTATTCATGATTCTTTTGTTTGTGCCTTTTCATGTTGCATCATAGTTTCTTTGCTTATTGCTAGAACTTTGTCTTTCATGTTATGATTGAAGTACTATCATCCCAGCTTTGAATGTTTTACAAATACTTTGATCAAGTCTTTGATGGTGCATGTCACCTCAAAAATTATTCTTTATTTTTATCACTTACCTACTCGAGGACGAGCAGGAGTTAAGCTTGGGGATGTTAATACATTGCAAATATATCTATAATTTTTGATGTTCCATGCTTGGTTTTATCTACCTACTTATGTTTTGTCCACACTTTGGACTACTTTTCATATGATTTCTTGGACTAACCTATTAACAAGAGCCACAGTGCTAGTTGCGTGTTTTCTGCTATTTTTGGTTCCAGGAAAGTTAGAAAATCAATATTCTCGGAATTGGACGGGACAAAAGCCAAAGTTCCTATTTTACCGGAAGACTCACAGAGCCCGAAGCAGAGACGGAGGAGGGCCAGTGCCTGGCCAAACCATATGGTGGCGCGGGCTAGCCCTGGCCGTGCCACCAGGTGGTGTGGCCCCTTGGCACTCCACCGACCTTGCATCTTCGCCTATAAGAAGCCTCCCGATGCATAAACCCTAAAGAATCAAGCCTCCAGCTACGAAAGGTTTGTTGGACTCATCTAGTGCTCAAGGTGACAATGGGAAAGGCTTACTTTGAGGAGTGTTGTTATGGCCCTACCATCGATTAGAGTGTTCAACCGGAGAGTAGTTAAGAGTAGTATCATAAAGAAGGATATATTTATGAGAGAGTGTTCACTAGTGAAAGTATGATCCCTAGGCCTTGTTTCTAAGCATTGAAACACCATTTGCAACTAGATCTGTTACATGTTTGCTTGCTTCCATCTTTATTTCAGTTTGCCTTTAGTCTTTTCCACGCAATCAAGCTATTTTCTGTCACCATTACCACTTGTATTTCACTATCTCTTCGCCGAACTAGTGCACATATACACCTGACGAGTGTATTGGGTGTGTTGGGGACACAAGAGACTTCTTGTATCTTGATTGCAGGGTTGCTTGAGAGGGGATACCTTTGACCACTTCCTCCCTGAGTTCGATAAACCTTGGGTGATCCACTTAAGGGAAAACTTGCTGCTGTTCTACAAACCTCTGCACTTGGAGGCCCAACAGCTGTCTACAAGAATAGAAGTGCGTAGACATCAAGCTATTTTCTGGCGCCGTTGCCGGGGAGGTAAGGTAAAATGTACTCACATCCTCTGGTGTGAGTGCTCGAAGTTATTTCCTTTAGATTCTGCAATTTTGTCTTTTTGATTCTTGTTTTCACTAGTTAGGCTTAATGGAAAACAACAAAAAAATTAGAGAGCTTTATAGTATTTATCTTGAGTTGGGACATGAAGTGTTTGTAGAGAAAATTAAAAAACCTATGGAACTTTATTTGCATGCTAATAGCAATGTTGTTAGTATGAACTCTTTGGACATCATTATTGCTAATGCTATGGAAAAGTCTAAGCTTGGGGAAGCTAGTCTTTATGAAAATGATCTTTTTAGTTCCCCAGCTTTGGAAGATAGCTATTCTATTGCTTATGATGATACAAAACCTCCAATATATGATGATTATAATGATGATTATGGTATTTTCAGTCCACCTACTATTGAGGAGGAAATTAATTATGATTACAATATGCCTCCTATATTTGATGATTATGGTGATGAGAATGATAGCTATTTTGTTGAATTTGCTCCCACTATGATTAATAAGAAGGATTATTCTTACGTGGAGAGTAATAATTATTATATGCATGTTGCTCATGATAAGAATGTTTTATGTGATAGTTATATTGTTAATTTTATTCATGATGCTACTGAAAGTTATTATGAGAGAGGGAAACATGGTTTTATGCATCTCAATAATATTAAGTTTCCCCGCTTTATCTTGAAAGTCTTGAAGTTGCACTTGTTTTCCTTTACTATGCTTGTTGCTTTGTGCTTTTATGACTTGTTTATTTACAAGATTCCTATTCATAGGAAGTGGGTTAGACTTAAATGTGCTTTGAATTTGCTTCTTGATGCTCTGTTTTACTTAAATTCATATTTCTTATGTGAGCATCTTCTCAAACTATGAAGCCTAACTTAAAGGCGTTAAAGAAAAGTACTTATTGGGAGATAACCCAAAAGTTTTAGATGAGTCTTGGAAGTTATTACCTCTGTAATAACCGCTCCTTATCCTTTTTATTTACTTTTTGTCCCAAGAGTAACCTGGTCGACTTCCAGCGGCGATGGCGATGAAACAGCGGTGAATTTTCGCATGCCACAAAAACAAAACACGGAGAGGGGACGAAGGCCTACAACTTCCATTAAGAAAGTTTCCTCGAAGGTGGTCTACAGCGGCCGGGATCTGGCGAGGAACCGGGGTGACAAACGGCATGCGTGAGCTGCTACTGCTGCCGTCTGCGCGCTGTTGCTGCTGCTGCGGCGAGCAGGGTGACAAGCGGCACAACAAGTGGGGATGCTAAGCAAGTGCGGCGAGGGACTAGCAAGCGAGTGCTGGCGTGGCTTGGTCTAGGTGGTGCAGGGTTTCCCCGCCCTGCCCCATGAGCTCACAGGAGCGCGCAGGGAGGCCGGTGGCGAGGTATAGCGGGTGGCGGTGGCGGACATGGCGCACGCACGGTGCTCGATGATCGGAACTCTGGCGGGAGAGATCTAGATGATGCGTGGGGATATCTAGTAGGTGAAGGGGCTCACCAGAATTCATCCAAGCGAGTTGAGCTTGATGGTAAGGAGGAGATCAGCAGCGGGACTCAGGGGTGGGGTTCTTCAGCTCTGGGGTTCATGGCGGCGGAGGGCTTGCTCAGGGAAGCTCTAGGTGCTTTCTCAGGTACACCGTAATGTAGATGGACCTTGCTTAGTAGTCCATGGTCTTGGCTTTCATTATGAAGCTCTAGCTCACTAGGAGGAAAGATGGCCGAGTCTAGGGTTTGGGCGCCATGGTCATGGCTTGGAGTCCTTGGGAAGGAAGAGAGAAGACCTGGGCCTTCACCGATGGGATCTGGAGATGGGTTGTTGCTGGGTGGTGGTGTCCAAAAGAGATAAGGGAGAGAGGGGAGTGCACATGGGGCTTGGTTTGAATCTGTTGTGGAGGCTAGCAAAAGACTAGGAATAGAAGGTCTTCGAAAAAATTCGTCTTTACCTGCTGGTCTGTTTTGACAAATTTCTTCCATTTTCTGCATTTGCTTCTTGTTGGTTCCTTTTTGAGTTATTTTGGGGAATTGAGAATTTTTAGGGAAGTGCTACAGTAGCTAGTGTTCTAATGGAAGTTTATTTGGTGTTAGAACTGAACCTTAAGACTTATTTATCTTGAGTGCACTAATGTTGCTAATAAAGATTGTGTGAAGTTTTGTATGAAGGAAAAATTCCAGGTGTATGGAAGGAATGAGTAATGAGATGAAGGATGGACTAAAGCTCAAGCTTGGGGATGCCAGGGGTGTCACCCCAAGAAATATCCAAGAAGTACAAGCGTCAAAGCTTGGGGATTCCCAAGGCATGCCCTTCTTCATCAATAAAAATCTCAGGTTTCTTCCAAACACTTCATTTTTATTGTTTCATGCATAGTTGTGTTGTTCTTGGAGCGTCTTTGCTTTCGTTTTTAGTTTTAGTTTGCTTGGTTTGCTTAGTTTGCTTGAATAAATTGGTTGGACCCCCTCTTTCTTACATTGGTTTGCAAATAGTTTGGTTTGGTTTGGAAAAGAGTAGGAAAGTTCATACTTATGGTAAAAAGAGCTTGTTTTTGACTGTGGCCTATACTTTGTCATGCCATGCTTGATATTGTTTTGGCTTTATGCTTAGTATTCCTTGCTGTATCATGACTTGTTATAAACAATTGAGATTGCTTAATGTGCCTTGGATGAATCATTCGTTGTTTTAGCATATTAAAGCATAGTATAGTGGTATTCTCCTTTGATGCTTTATTTGGGTTGACTTGGCGCATTCTCACACCATGTTATGACTATCCAAAGTCACCATAGCCTTTATGATCCTTTAGTTTTCAACTTGTAGTATCACTTTATGCTTTGATCAATGATGTTTTGTCGCTCTGCATGATTATGGCCATTATTGCTCTCTTAGTTTGTCGCTCCCAGTCTTTTGCTAGCCTCCACAACAAAGTATGAGTTCCACTCATGCATCCAACTCCCTAAACCAAGTTATTCCAAAGAGTAAACCATACCTACCTACTAGCTTATGCTATTCCAAGTATATTCATGCTTTTGTTTACCTTCCACTTGTTATGAGAAAACTAGTGATTAAAGCTCTCACGAACTTGATGGTACACTTTACTTTTCTTGCCCTTAATAAACTTGAACCATTGTGTCTTCTATGTTGTATATGCTTGCACTTATTTGTCGGGAATTAGCAGAACCATGCTTTCATGGGGAACGCTTTCAACATTGCACTTGGTACTTGTACCTAGTTGATATCATGCTCTTTTGTATATGGATGTCGTCGGTGCAAAATGAAAGGGGAGCTTGTAAGTCCATGGAGTTATGTATATGTGTTAGAGAAACGCCTGGGCCGCTGGTCTAATCCATGCTGACATGGTGGAAACCTGCAGCGTAACCATAATCAGCTGTCTATGAAGCATTCTTCTTATAAAAAAAGAGTCCTATATTGAGAAAAAAAAAGAGAAAAGAAAAAATAGATACTATGAAAAGAGGAAAGAGAGAAAAAAGCACCATATTCCCATGGTAAGTAAGAAGAATGCTGAGATGCTTGTTGTCTGCTTGCCTTGTCATTTTGATATGGGGATTCTTCCGTATCATCGGGCAAGGGGTACCCCGTTGGCGGTTCTCTATGATACACATGTAGTTACGATGACAAGAACTTACCGGTGACTAAACTTGAGTAGCATGAAAAGCGGCCCTCGTATACAAGGGACATGAGATTTCTGACTTATACTTCGTCAAGCATGTACACCATAGTTTGTTCACTTTCACCTTAATCACTTCAAGATGCTTATGATAGGGGCAATGAGAGCTGAAATCTATAAGTACCATACTTTTTGGAAGCTCTTTATGAGACTTGAATCTCTACTTCCTTTTATAAAGGCCTTTCTTCCACCATTATATTGAGTCTCCTCCTTCTATCTTTATGCACCTACTTTGAGAGCATAGTGGCCATTCTTAGTTCTATGTGCATTGTCCCAAGACTAGTTGGTTGATGCATAACTTGGTATTGCTTGTTTTAAACTATTGTATCTAGTCACTCTTATGAACTTTGAAGGTGTCATATGCATTTGTATTTGCTACTCTATGAGGGACAAGCTGAATGCTACTATGGTATGTTTTCTTTATGTGAAACAAACAAACGTCTTGCAAAGCATTTTTATTCATGATTCTTTTGTTTGTGCCTTTTCATGTTGCATCATAGTTTCTTTGCTTATTGCTAGAACTTTGTCTTTCATGTTATGATTGAAGTACTATCATCCCAGCTTTGAATGTTTTACAAATACTTTGATCAAGTCTTTGATGGTGCATGTCACCTCAAAAATTATTCTTTCTTTTTATCACTTACCTACTCGAGCACGAGCAGGAGTTAAGCTTGGGGATGTTAATACATTACAAATGTATCTATAATTTTTGATGTTCCATGCTTGGTTTTATCTACTTTCTAATGTTTTGTCCACACTTTGGAGTACTTTTCATATGATTTCTTGGACTAACCTATTAACAAGAGCCACAGTGCTAGTTGCATGATTTCTGCTATTTTTGGTTCCAGGAAAGTCAGAAAATCAATATTCTCGGAATTGGACGGGACAAAAGCCAAAGTTCCTATTTTATCGGAAGACTCACAGAGCCCGAAGCAGAGACGGAGGAGGGCCAGGGCCTGGCCACACCATATGGTGGCACGGGCTAGCCCTGGCCGTGCCACCAGGTGGTGTGGCCCCTGGCACTCCACCGACCTTGCATCTTCGCCTATAAGAAGCCTCCCAATGCATAAACCCTAAAGAATCAAGCCTCCAGCTACGAAAAGTTCCGCAGTGTCGCCGCCACCGAAGGGGAGATTCGGGGGATAGGAAGTCTCTGTTCCGGCACCCTGCCGGGATGGGGAAGTGCCCTCGGAGCCATCTCCATCGATCTCCACCACCATCTCCATCACCATTGCCGATTCCCATGATGAGGAGGGAGTAGTTCTCTCTCGAGGCTAAGGGTTCTACCGGTAGCTATGTGTTCATCTCTCTCTATGCATTATCATATTGTGATCATGAGTTTTGTAATCAAGTAGATCTACCTTGCTACTCAAGTGCTTTAATGAATCTCTGCTCTACCCATGTGTGTGAAAGTGACAGCGTGCTCACCATGGTGGCACTTAGGCTAGAGATTATAAATACTTGTTATGAGTTATATTTGGAGTTGGATGTCTTTAGGAAATTGTGGTGTTTGTTGGACTCATCTAGTGCTCAAGGTGAGAGTGTGGGGTTTTCTAGATGGGAAAGGCTTACTTTGAGGAGTGCTGTTATAGCCCTACCATCGATTAGAGTGTTCAACCGGAGAGTAGTTAAGAGTAGTATCATAAAGAAGGATATATTTATGAGAGAGTGTTCACTAGTGAAAGTATGATCCCTAGGCCTTGTTTCTAAGCATTGAAATACTGTTTGCAACTAGATCTGTTACATGTTTGCTTGCTTCCATCTTTATTTCAGTTTGCCTTTAGTCTTTTCCACGCCATCAAGCTATTTTCTGTCACCATTACCACTTGTATTTCACTATCTCTTTGCCAAACTAGTGCACCTATACACCTGACAAGTGTATTGGGTGTGTTGGGGACACAAGAGACTTCTTGTATCTTGATTGCAGGGTTGCTTGAGAGGGGATACCTTTGACCACTTCCTCCCTGAGTTCGATAAACCTTGGGTGATACACTTAAGGGAAAACTTGCTGCTGTTCTACAAACCTCTGCACCTGGAGGCCCAACAACTGTCTACAAGAATAGAAGTGCGTAGACATCAAGGATCAAGAGAAAACGGTGTTTACAACGCCTTTCGGTGTGTTCTGCTATAACACAATGCCTTTCGGGCTAAAAAACGCGGGAGCCACCTACCAGCGGTGCATGCAGGCTTGCCTCAAGAACCAACTTGGTCGCAACATCCAAGTCTATGTCGACGACATCGTAATCAAGACCAAAGAGGAAGCTTCACTAATCGATGATTTACGTGAAACCTTCGCCAACCTCGACCGCTACTGGATCAAGCTCAATCCGGACAAGTGCGCCTTCGGCGTACCATCTGGGCAACTACCCAGGTACCTCATCTCCGCGAGGGGGATCAAGGCAAACCCGAAGAAAATAAAATTCATACTGGCCATGGAGCAGCCGAAGAACATAAGAGGTGTCCAGCAACTAGCTGAGCGAATCACGGCGCTCCGTCGATTCATCAGTTGAATGGGCGAAAAGGCACTGCCTTTCTGCCAACTTCTCCGCAAAGCTGACAAGTTCGAGTGGACTAATGAAGCACAGGAAGCATTCGAAGACCTCAAGCGCCTACTATCCACCTCGCCAGTACTAGTGACCCCACGCGAAAGGGAGCCATTGCTGTTGTACATCTCCACCACCAACCAGGTGGTCAGCACAGTGCTCGTGGTAGAACGAGCCGAGGAAAACAAGGTCCACGGGGTATAGTGCCCAGTCTACTACCTCAACGAGGTACTCACGCCAACAAAGCAGCGGTACCCGCACTACCAGAAGCTGGCGTACGACGTCTTCATGATAGCCCAGCGACTGCACCACTACTTCCAGGAACACCCAATCGTGGTAGTCAATGACGCCCTGCTTGGGCATATCCTCAACAATCCCCACGCCACTAGGAGAGTTGTGCTTTGGGGGATCGAACTGTCTCCACGAGACATCACATATGAAAAACGCGATGCAATCAAGTCGCAAGTTCTCCCTGACTTCCTTGTGCACTGGATGGAGAACTAGATCCCTGAAAAATCAGACATGTCCTACCTCTGGACAATGCACTTCGACGGATCCAAGCGAAAGGATGGAGCTGGCGCAGGCGTCATACTGACATCGCCCCAGGGAGACAAGCTAAAATATATTCTGCGAATGCAGTTCACCGCCTCCAACAATGAAGCTCAATACGAAGCCCTGCTGCACGGGATGAGGATGGCAAAAGCCTGCGGCGCCAAGAGGCTCATAATATACGGCGACTCCAAGCTGGTCGTCAACCAGACAATGCACGAGTGCGACGCACTGAACGACAATATGATCCCCTACCGCGACCTCTACGACACACTCGAAGGGGACTTCGACGGGTGCGAGCTGCGGCAGATAGGCCGCGAAAGCAATGAAGAGGCGAACGCACTCGCCAACATTGGCTCTACTTGCGCCCCCATACCACCTGTGGTATTTCTCGAGCGCATCTGCAAACACTCCATCAAGCCAAAGGCCGCCGAGAAGAAAACAAGTGCAACAACGGACTCGGGGGCTGTGCCGCCCAATGAGCCAATGGCACTCGACGACTTGGAGCTTGACACGGGACTCGAAGGACCGATGAGCGTCATGTTGATCGAGCCATCCTGGACTCAACCGTACATCACGTACCTTCTCAGCAAAAGGCTACCGGATGACCCGACTAATGCACCGTGATCCATGGCATTCGCAGTTATCAACGGCGAATTGTACAAGCGCAGCATTACAGGAGTACTCCAACGATGCGTCTCCAACACCGATGGAAGGGATGTTCTCCTCGACATCCATGAGGGGACTTGCGGGCACCACACTGGCAGTTGAGCCCTCGTCACCAAAGCTCTACGAGCTGGATTTTACTGGCCTACAGCCATGCGCGATGCCAAGGACATCGTCCAAAAATGCAACGCTTGCCAGCGATTCGCGGACAAACCACACGCACCTGGCGCGGAGCTCCAGCCAATTCCATTTGCCTGGCCCTTTGCGCAATGGGGACTCGACATGGTCGGCAAGCACCCAAAGTCCTCACGAGGAGGCTATGTCTACCTCCTGGTCGCTGTCGACAAATTCACAAAGTGGATTGAGGCCATTTCGATGACTAACCAGTCAGGATACAGCGCAGTAAAGTTCTTCGAGTCCATCGTCTATCGCTTCGGAGTACCACACAACATCATCACGGAAAACGGGATGAACTTCACATCCAAGGAGTTCTAAGAATGCTGCGAGAATCTGGGAATCAATGTCAACTATGCCTCTGTGGCACATCCACAGACCAACGATCAGGTCGAAAAAGCCAACGGGCTCGTCTGCGGCGGCATCAAGAAGCGACTCCTCAGGCCACTCGAACAGGCCACGAGCTACTGGCTAGACGAGCTGCAATCGGTACTCTGGAGCCTATGCACAACTGCAAACAGTGCCACAAGGGTACACCCTGTTCTTCATGGTGCACGGTGCTAAAGCGGTACTACCCGCAGAGGTACGATACAAAGCATCGCGAGTAGTCACTTACAGCGAACAGGAGTCAACTCTTGCACTTGAAGATTCCATTGAACTCCTTGACAAAACATAGGAAATCGCCGCGGAAAGATCAACGATCTACCAGCAGAACCCGCGCAACTACCATAGCAGAAGGCTACGCCCCAGATCCTTCGTCGAAGGAGACCTGGTCCTGCGACTGAAACAACAAGGGCATCTCAAGCTCGAGTCCCCCTAGGAGGGACCATACGGGATTACAGAAGTAATCCCAGGTGGCGCCTATCGCCTTAAAGATTTAGAGACAGGAGTTGCATACTCCAACCACTGGAATGTCGCACAGCTGCAGCGCTTCTACCCTTAGTC